>CM053585.1:234247029-234270093 GCA_028646515.1 Pseudochirops corinnae | reverse complement strand
GACTTTAGTGGGAAGTATCTGTGTGCGTTTTTGAAGTTCTAGGTTGGTCCAGAGTCCTATTCCATGGGTATTTGGGGGTGGCTATGTGAGAGCTGCGATATATTGCTGCTGCTACGCCGCCATCTTGGCTCCGCCCCCCCGATATTTTGTGTTTTTGAAATTATTCCTCTATTTCTTTTGTATTCTCAGTTTTGCTAGTATATAAATATGCATAACATATTCTGTTATTGTTGATGTTTTGTTTGATTTTTGTTTGGTTTATGTTTTTTGTTTTGTTGATGTTTTCTGGTTTTGTTGATGTTTCGTTTTGTTCATTTGATATTTTATTGACTTGATAATCTCTCTTATTTTTAATCAGATGAGGGCTAATGGTTTGTCAATTTTATTAGTCTTTTAAAAAACCCAGATTTTATGTATTATTTTTATATTTGTTTCCTATTTACTTTTCTTCTAATTTTAATACCTCTTCTTTTATACTTGTTTTAAGTTTGTTTATTCAAAAGATTTTAAAATATTCAACTTTTTTTTTTTTTTAACATATAAGGATGTAATTTTCCCCCTGAGGACTGTTTTAGGTGAATACCAGAAATTTTTGGTATGTTGTTTCATCATTATTAGTTTTTTCCAAAGCTATTATTTGTTTCTATGATTTATTCTTTGATCCTCTAATTATTTAGGATTTTATTGTTAAGTCTACATTAGGGTATATATCTTTTGCTTAGTATTTTTATTGTGTTAAGATCTATTAAAATGTATTAAATCTTTCTGCCTTTCCACATTTGTTATCAATATCTCTGTTACCTGGTACATGGTCTATTTTTGTAAAAGTTTTATGTGGTTATAAGAAATATGTATATTCTTTTGCAGTCCCATTTGGAAGATGCCATAATTCTTTTAAGTCTAATTCTTCAGTAATCTGTTTAGTTCCATATTTTCTCTTTTATTTATCTTTCTCTTAGAATTATCCAAAACTGAGAAAGGGATACTGAAGTCTTTTGTCACTATTGTATTAGTCTATATGTCTTTGTGCAGCTCAGATTGTGTTTCCTTTATGAGTTTGAATCCCAAGGCATTTGGAGCATATAAGTTTATTATTGTTATTGGTTTATTATCTATTGTTCCTTTCAGCATAACATAGTTTCCTTGTTTATTCCTTTTTATTTCTTGAATGTTTTTGCTTTATCAGATAGTATGGCTACAACTAATGCATTTTTGGATTTAGTTGATATATAGTAAATTTTTTCCGTCTCCTCAGTTTTATTTTGTGCATATCTTCATTTTAAAAATGTGTTTCTTATAAGCAACAGATTATAGGGTTTTGTTTTCTTATCCAATCTGTCACTCTTTTTTGCTTTATTGGATTGTTTAATCCATTCACATTTAAAGTTATGAATTAGATTTATATTTTTCTCCATCTGGTTCTAATATTCAGTTTTCCAAGCTATGATTTTTCCCTCTTCTGCCACAAATACAGTATTATCATCCTCCCATTTACTTTACATTAATATTTTTTTTAAAGGTCATTCTATTTCTACTGTCTCTCCTCCCTTCACCTCTTATCACCTCTCATTTGTTACTCCTTTCCCTTTGGGATTTTGAATATTGCTTCTTTTGTTTCTCCTGTTTTTCTCTAGTATTATAATTCTCCCTGCCCCCTTTTCCCCCCTCTCAGTTAGCCAAGTAGACTAGATTCCCCCTTGTTCTCCTCCCCTTCAACTAGTCCTATTCATTAGTTTTTATTGGTTTTTTTTTGGTGTCCCTTTCCAAAAAGTATTTCTCTTAATTTGTTCATTATCCATCCTCTCTTTTTGCCTTCTATAGATCTTCATTCTCTGATTCAAGACCCCTATAATTGTCTGGTATCTCTCTATTCTCTGTATTCTTCTTGCAATCAAAATTTCCAAGGTATCCATTTTGGTGTTTTCTCTTTAGGTGATTTTTGCCATTGCCTTGTAGAGTTTGCCCTGTGGTTTCCCTGATTCCATTGTGCCTCTCTCTCAAAACAATGCTAATTATTGTTGCTGTCAAAGAGGTCACTACCCCATGGTATGATTCTTCTTACACTATGTCCCTGATCATGTAGACAAACATTGATCTATACTCTCTACTAGTTACCTTTCCCTCCATTTTCCTCAAAATCTTTTCCCTGAGTCCATGCTCTCTCCTACTCCCCGAGGTGCCAGTTGCCCTCAGGAGTTCTAATCCTCCACCTCTCCCATCCAAAGGTATGACAAGTAGACTTTTCAAGTTCTAAATCCCTCAGACTTTCCCTTCACATACCATCTCTTTTCTCCCATAGGAATCTTCATCATTAGAATCTCCTTCTATCACCACAGCAAGACTTCCCTTTCCATTCCTTTTTCCCTTCTCTTTACTCATTCCCCTTCTGGCCTTTCTCTTCCTCTGATCAGAAGTCACCTTCTCCCTTTTGACCCAACAATATCACTTCTAGGTCTATATCCCAAAGAGATCATACAAATGGAAAAAGGACCCACATGTACAAAAATATTTATAGCAGATTTTTGTGGTGGTCAAGAATTGTATATTGAGGGAATGTCCATCAGTTGGAGAACGATTGAACAAGTTGTGATATATAAATGTAATGTAATACTATTGTACTACAAAAAATGATGAGAAGATGAACTTCAGAAAAACCTGGAAAGACTTACATGAGCTGATGCTGAGTGAGGAGAACAGAACCAGGAGAACATTGTACACAGTAACAGCCACATTGTGTGATGACTAACTTTGATAAACTTATCCATTCTTAGCAATGTAAGAATCTAAGACAACTCTAAAAGGCTCATAATGCTAAATGCCATCCACATCCAGAAAAAGAACTATGGAGTGTGAATGCAGATTGAAGCATGTTATTTGTGCACTCTCTCTCTCTCTCTCTCTCTCTCTCTCTCTCTCTCTCTCTCTCTCTCTCTCTCTCTCTCTCTCTCTCTCTCTCTCTCTCTCTCTCTCGCTCTCCCTCTCTCGCTCTCTCTCTCTCTCTCTCTCTCTCTCGCTCTCTCTCTGTATGCGTGTATGTGTATGTGTGTGTGTGTGTGTGTGTGTGTATATGTGTGTGTGTGTGTGTTTCTCCTTTCTCGTGCTTTCTCCCATTGGTTCTAATTCTTCTTTACAACATGACTAATATGAAAATAGGTTTAATTGAATGTATATGTAGTCTATATAAAATTACATGCTGTCTTGGGGTGGGAGGAGGGGAGAAATGGAGAGAAAATTTGAAACTTGAAATCTTATGGAAGCAAATTTGAAAACTAAAAATAAATTAATTTTATAAAGCCCTGAATATAACAGCATGGTAACCAGTGCAATGAGATAAACCACAGCTGCATTCATATGTAAGAAAACACATATGAAATTAAAAGTAGAAAGATGACTTCCAAAAAAAAAAAAAAAGGAAAGGAAAGAAGTCACTTCCTCCTCATTGTTAGGCCTTGATTTGACCCCAGCATATTTCATATTCCTTTCTATTCTCCTACTCCCCTCCTCTCTTTCATGACCCACCTATGTTAAAATGTAGTCACCCAAAAACTGATTCACCTGGAGGCAGTCTTCACTGTTACCATTATTGGACTTTTACCTTTATCCCTGTCTCCTTGAGAGCATTTAAAAAGAAGTCTCTCAGTCGTCTCTCTGTTGCTGTTGCTATCCTTGCCTTCTGAACTTATTCACTCTCCCTGCACTTCTGTTGTTTGGGGTGTTTGAAAGGCAAATATTCTCACTTCCGGTTTCTTTATAAAAGTATTTCAAACTTTTTTTATTGTTGAAAATCCATCTTTTTAGATTTATGTTTAAGTTTAGATTTTTAGGATAGGTCATCCTGGGTTGTATTCTGAACTCTGTTGCTCTTCAGAATAGAATGTTCCATTCCTTCCTATGCTTTTGATGGGTACAGAATAGTCTTACATTATTTAAATTTCTTTTCCTTTGTATTTGAAGGGCTTTTTCCTGATCCCTTGCAGGACTTGTTTTTGAATTGAATTGTTAAATTTAAACACTATAGGTCTTGGAGTTAGCATCACCTTACCCCCCTCCCCCTTTTTGCTTCTTCTGGAGGTGCCCTATGGATTCTTTCAACTGGTGTTTAATTTTCTATGTTCAGAAGTTCTGGGCAATTATCTTCTTTTATGTTCCTGCATTACAGTGTTCAAGGTTTTTCTCCTGTTGTGTTCTTCTGGGATACTTAGGAGACCTATGATCCTTAGGTTGTCTCTACCCATACTGTTTTTAGTATCAGTATTGTTTTACTTGCAAAGTGAGAATATTTTCTTCTTATGTTATTGTTTTTTGTTTCTTTTCTGGGAATGTTGTAAAGAAACAAATGAGTGCTAGAAAAAATTTCTAGGGATATTACACACTCCCAGGGCATGGACCTCTTCTTTCTCTTCCCATAGTCTTTAGGGATATTGTTTTTTGTGGTTACTAATGCCTTATATAAAGCCCGATAAATGTTTAAAGGCTGTGGGGAATGTTACAGATGTCATGTTCAAGCCAAAACTTAGAACAGTAAATATCCCAGTGTTTTATTTATACTTTTTAATGTCTTTTTTTCCCCCTGTCTCTTCCCTCTCTATCAGGACTTCAATGTGTTTGGTACGCCTGCCTCTAGAAGGCCACCTGTTGTAGGAGACAGGGAATTTGTGGTAGACTCTATGGAAATGAAGGGTTGACTGAAGTGTTTCTCATTTTTCAGCTATTGTGTGACCCTGGCCAATTGAATGATATCTAACACCTGCCCAAGAGTGGCGTGAACCCAGACAAATGAATGAATGAATGAATGGATGAAATCTCTGGCGTGAAGTTTCTGATTAGATGTCCCAACATATTGAGACTCACTAGACTGTTCTGACGCACTTCCTTACAGCAAAATGTTAAAATGAGTGATTATCAAGAGAACTCAGTCCACAAAGACAACCAAATTTGAAAACTGTATGCGTGCTGCTACTAGTAATTAAAGAAAACAAATTTCCACATTGATAATATCCAAAAACTATATGCTAGATGTGGATGGCATTTGTGGTATAGTAGGCAGAGCACTGGGCTTAGAGTCAGGAGAATTCTGCTTTGGAATCTTAGCTCTGACATTTAGTAGGTATGTCATGGATGCATTCCTGCTCTCTGAGCCTCAGTTTCCAAATTTGAAAATTGAGATAATGACATGAGCTCCCTATCTCATAGGCTTGTTTAGAGCAAAGCGATGTTTATGTCTTAAGACATTTAGGAGAGGGTCATGGACTTCTTTGGCAGTCTGGTGAAGCCTGTGGGCCCCTTCTTAGGAATTTTTAAGTGCATCAAATTCAATAGGATTACAAAGGAAACCAATTCTATCAGTTATCTCTCTGCCTGTCTATCTGTCTATCTATCTATCTATCTATCTATCTATCTATCTATCTATCTATCTATCTATCTGTCTGTCTGTCTACCTACCTGCCTTAGTGCTAGGACATATTCGGTACATAGCTATTTTTGTTTGTATGTCATTTCCTTTATTAGACTGTGAGTTTCTATCATCCTTATTCCTAGATCTTAACGCAGTACCTGGTACATAGTAGGTGCTTAATAAATATTGATTGACTAGATGGGACCTTCCTTTGAACTCTTACTCTTTTTTAAACTTTCTTCACTCTTCCTATCTTTCCTTCATTTTGACCATGTCTATTTCTTGAATAACTTTCCAGAGGAAGGTATTCAATATTACTTATCATCATGGGTCTTTGCTTTAAGCTGAGGATGGATTGATTAGACTTGGTAGAATGCTTTCATTTGTATAAGGCAGATTACAAAGAGTAACTTATAAGAAAGACAGGGCTTGCCCCAAATTTCTAGGGGGTTTTGAGGTTCCTATCCTCACTGCTATTCTTGAGATTTCCCCAAAGTATTTCTTCCTGAGTAAGATGGGGGGTGGGGAACTGGCACTTTGGTTAGTGGGTCACATTACAAGAAACTTAATCAGGGTTTATAAATCAGGGTCTGGAGTTAGAGCAAAAGTAGGATTTTATAAAGTAGATGATTATTGTATTGCTCCAGTTGTGTAAATCAGTCAGCTGTATCCAAAGTGTAAAGGAAGGTTCCTTAAATCAAAGCATTTTATTTAGGAATTCCTCAACACGATTTGTGAATCTCTTGTAGGGTTTGTAAATGTCAATCGGGGGGGTAAGTAAATCCATTGCCTACCTTATAAAGCAGCTGAATGTTTTTTTTTAACTAAATCTAATTTTTAAAATAATGATTTCTGAATCAAAACTTAGCTGGGAAGATTTACTGTTAAGTTTTATAAATCAGAGGCAAGATATATAACTCAAACTGTGAGAAGTACAGATTTATAAATCCAACTTGTAAATCAACAGAAAAAAACATCATGTTTTACACTAAATAATATTTTTACAAATGACACCTCATACATCATGCAATTGCCACAAATCTTTTAACATTGGAGTCAGAGTACACAGCATTCAGTTGAATTGCAAAGAAAAATTGTGAAATAGGTGGTGGTGAGGGGGGTCATGTTTACCAGCGAAGGGATTCTGGGTACAGTGGCAATGGAAAACTGTTTGCTCTCTGTTCTGGCCAGTCATAGACATCGATTTACTCACCCTCTCTGCCAAGGAGCTCTGAGCCATGACAAGGCCCTGTTGGAGAGATAGCCATGTGTCTCTAGGAAACTGGAGACTGTGGGCCACAACAGAGCTAAGCAGTGACTTTTATCAGCAGAGGCCTAGGATTCAACTTGTTTCCATTGTCTGTATTTTGCCATGCTTTATCCTCCCAGAACTTTTGGGTTCAAGAAGGAAAATGATTTTCAGAGAGACTCTTATTATATGTAGAACTCATTTTGCAAGAATAGACAAATTCTCCCCCCAAATGACTTGAGTACATCATTGTAAGGTCTCTATTATGCTTCACTACGTGTGGGGTTCTTCTAATAGATGGTGCCAGCTTTGTAGTAGTCATGACTATGGAACTGGTGGTCATTTTTCCTTTTGCATTTTTACCGACAGTAGGTTTTTGGGGCTAAGTGGTATTTCTACGTAGCTTCATTGAATTATCTATGTGGTAGTCAGATAAATTTCTTGGACGATGTGAACAATGTCTATAGACTTCATTTGGTCAGCCTGGTTATTTACTCAACTCAAACTAAGTCAAGTATCCTAGAGAAATGAGAAGACTGCTTCCCCCGACCCTCCAGCTCCTTTGCAGAGGTCCAAAGTATGGAACATTGAATACATTTTCAGAGTTTTGGGAGGAAGGAAAATAGGATCAGATTATGGGAAACCAGTTGGATTTCCTTTCACAAGCGTGAAATAAAACCACATCTTCTTCTCTGAGGCCTCTGAAAAATTAGATTGATTTGTTCATAGAAATGATTCTATAACCAATAGCTTCCTATCCACTAAACAGGGTATACACTAATATTTGTGGGCTGCTTAAACAATAGGTCCTGCTAGATATTGGCAACATTTTCGGTAAGAAATATAGACATCATTGCTGGAAGCCTCCTAAAGGAAGGGGATAGTTTGGTTAATATTGTGTTTGTTTGTTTTTGCCTTTATTTACTTTATTTAAATAACAAGAAAAGAGGTAAAAGGGACTTTCAGTTCTAAAATTCTCCTCAATCAAAAAAAATCAATGGCTGATGGGAGAGATTGTGAAAAGGCAGGCGTACTAATGCATTGTTGGTGGAGCTGTGAATTGGTACAACCATTTTGGAAAGCAAATTGGAATTAATGCAAATAAAATGACTAAAATATCCAAAACCTTTGTGCTAGAAATTTCACTACTAGGTATATATGCCAAGGAAGCCATTGTTAGAAGAAAGTCTATATGTACATATCCACACTTTTTATGATGGAAAATTGGGAAATGGTTAACCAAATTATGATATGTGAATGGAATGGGATATTGTTGTGGTATAGAAACGGATATGATGAAATATGAAATGTATGAAGAAATGTGGAATGACTTGCATGAACTGATGCAAAAAGAAATAGGTAGAGGCAAGAAAATAATATACATAATGACTATAATAATGTAACTAGAAGGAACAACATGCACAAAATAATTTTTAAAAATTAATAATCCAAAATTTAAAGGAACAAATATAGTCCTAAAGAAAAGAAATGAGAAGACTGTTTCCCCTGACCCTCCAGCTCCTTTGTAGAGGTCCAATGTGTGGAACATTAAATTTATTTTCAGATTTTTAAAAATCTATTGATCAGTTTTGCTGATTGTTTTTCTCTTTTTCCTCTGTCTCTCTCCCTGTCTCTCTTTTTTGTTCTGTAGTATAGCTCTCTGGGAAAGGGGGGGGGGGGGGCGGGGGCTGGAAACAGCCAATTCAGACAGGGCCAGGAACTCTGAGATCTTGTACTGGGGACTTGTAAGAGGTGGACGCTGTAATTTTAGGATTACTTAACTGGCATTTCCCATGCTTAGAAGTTTTCCCTAAAAGCTGGAATGCCCATTAGTGAGCAAGGTGCATCCACCTTCTCCCTTCTAGTTCCCCTGGTCCTTAGTCTTGAGGGTTTGGAAAGCAAATATTGGTTTCCCTCTCATCAAACAGGCATTACCCACTGCTTGTTTCCTCCAATCTCCTACCTAGCTCTCATCTCAGTCAGGGATTGGGAAGAATGCAGAGGGTATGATCACAGAGGGCGGGGAATGTGCAGCTGGGCTACAATGACCCTAGGCCTGGTGATAAACCTTTCAAGTCAGTCCTAGATTCTCCCCCCACCCCCAATCTGGTCCCTTTTCTGGATGTAACATCCTCATACCAGCTAGACTGAAGGCAGCTGCAGGGCCTCTGGATTCTTCTGTCAATTGGATGACTGAGAGAACTGTTTAGATTTCTTATCTGAAATGGTTGTCTGAGGAAATGAAATATTTCAGAGGAAGTGGGGGATGAAAGAAATTGTGTTGACCCCAAAAGGAACAGTTGCAGTCCTTATGCAGTCATAAGTTTTTCTCTACTCACCAGGACACTGAAGAAACTCTGAGTAACCTCCATCCTGCTCACAAATTCACTCAAAAAAGAAAGAATCTGGGCCTTTATATGACTTTTTTTGCAAAAGGAAGCTGTTTCACTGACTGCTCGGGTAGTTCCACAGAGCTTAAAGGATGTTTGTCATGCCACCCTAGGTAGAATTTAAAGAAGGGTCAATCTCACTCATGATTATGACCACACTTGAAGCCTGTGCTCTTAGGATACCTAGGAGTGTCCCTGATTACAGGGTTTCTCACTGGAAGAGTAACTTTCCCCCCTAGGAAGCCTAGAGTTCAGGGTCAGAAAATGTAAGATCAACGCAATGATTTAGTAGTATCAGCACTTCTCTGATGCCAGGCATGAACCTGAGACAGAATCAATAGTAGAGCTGCCCTTTTGACTACCTGGTTGCTGGAGGTCTCCCTACCAATTTTCCCATGATAAATGTCTCTCCATCTATTTGGGGCATTGATGGTTTAATAGGTTCAGATATCCAATAGTACTGAGCTACTCCCCCTGCCCTTCACTAGTAAAAAAAAAAAAAAAAAATTATTAAGCACCTATTACATTCCAGGAACTGTGCTAACTTATAGGGATACAAAGAAGAAAAATAAAGATAGTCACTGACCTCAAGGAACTTACAATCTAACGGGGGAAGAAAAATTTTAAAAGCAAGCTGAAAATGGGGTGGGGCAGGGACACCAGAGGTTACTCTGCATATGATGTTGGAGTAGTGGAAACCCATCAGAGAAGCTGATGAAAAATGAAGCCTTACCTGGAAAGTTTTGAGCCTTCGATAAAGTAAAGCTTTGGGGGGAATTTACTGCTTTTCCCTCCAGCCCTCCAATCAGAGTGGAAAGGCAGCTGAAGGTGCTGAGAAAGGGAGGAGTATCAAAAGCTGATTCAATCTGCATGATAATGAATTTCAGGTGATGAGTATATCCTAGTGGAGATCTGGCGTTTGATGCAGAGTCCTTAATGGAAAATGAAGAGTGAAATGAAGTCCTTCTGAAGTCTCAAAGGGCTCTATTTTTGATGAAGGCCTTGGCTTTACTGCATGTGGAAGGCTTACTACAGAGGGATTTTTTTATTCCCCAATCTTTGAGCAGAATGCTTGGCTCATTGTAGGTGTAATAAAGGTCTGATTAACTCATGAAAGCTTTAAATGAAAATAAAAAAGGATTAAAAAATACTGCCATATCCTAGTCTTGCCCCTTAGAATATCACCTTGTAGAAATCAAGGCCCATCTTCTTAATGCTTTGAGCTTAATGTATCAGCAACTTTGGGCAACTCAGAAGGGAATATCTGATTTAATATTTGGAATGTTCATGAATGCAACTTCTAGAGATTTGGAATGAAAGGCAGGATTTTCCCCAAACTCTCTGGTTTCTATACAGCCCAACCACCTCATCCTCTGCTCCAGGAATAAGATATGAACAAATTAAGCCTCAAAGGACTGTGATTGAGACTTCTCCAGTGATGGCTGACTCAACCAACGTCACATGAAGCTTCCCTTTCCTTCTACTTCAAAATGCCAACATGATTATGCATTGAGCTGCTGCTATTTACAGATTTCTTAGCACAGAGAGTATTATACAGCCAATGACACAGAATTACAACAATCTAGACATATGGTTTAGATAAACAAAGCACAAAGCACAAATTAACCATGGTTGACTATAACTCCTGCTTTCCGTTCCCCAGGGAGGGACTTCAGTGAAACTCCTCATCAGAGAAAGCAATCCATATCTTCAAGTATAGCATATATGGCATAGTTTAGACAATGCTAAGCTCTATTTAATGCTCTTCACAGTGGCAGAGTATGATGGCACCAACCTGTCTGGGGAACAGAAAGCTCTGTCACTGGCCCAGCTTCTTATAAATTGTAGCCCTGTTTCTTCAGGATTGCAAGCTTGCATGCCCTAAGATCCAAGTGTCCCTGGGACTGTTATCAACTGCTAGCCCAGCTCTTGGGAACCAGCATGTCTGCTGCTATGCCCATGAGAACAACAAGCCCTCTGCCAAGCTAGGCATCTTGGTGACTACTGTTCAAGATTGTTTGGTCTTTGCCCCCTTGTCTTCTTCATTCCTGTTTTTGATCTAACAAAAAAGGCAGGACTGTCAAGCCAGTAACATCTTTGTTTCAAGGGGCAGGCATGTTCTTCTTTCTGGCATTAACACATCTACTTTCTTCCCATATCTAAAACTTGATCAGAAACTCTTCCACAACAGGAAACTTTCTGTGTGAGGTCCCCTCATAGAGATTTTTATATCAGAGATGACATATGTACCTTATAAATTTTGTTTGACAATGTTGTAGTATAATATTTGCCCTTAAAAATGCATATATCTTGTTTTACAAAGGGAGAATCAAAGTGAAAATTAGCCACAGCCCGGGAAAAAAATAGTTTGAATTTGTGCAAAATGTTCCCAAAGTTAAAAAAAACACTTTAGAAATTGACCGTATTCTTCCCTAAAAATGACTTATCTTTCTGCTGTAGCCCTGTCATGTCTTTGGTGGGAGAGGGTCTAGCATCTAGTAATCCACCCAGTGAGATTGACCCATGGATTGATTGGAGGTATATAGGATCATAGGAGAATAGATTTGGAGCTGCGAGAGACCTTTGAGTTCATCTGGTGAAAACCTCCTTCATTTTACAGATGAAGGAACTTTGGTAGTAACTTAACATGCCCAAGGTCACACAGGTAGTAAGGGACAAAGCTGGGATTTGTAACCCATTCTTCAAACTAGAAACTTGGCTCCCATTCCACTGTATCCTACTGTCTCTCTTTTTAGCAATAGGTTACAGAGTGTCAGTCAATATAGGGAGAATCAATTCAGGGAGAACTAAATTTTATTGGCTGGCAAGGGACAAAAACAATATAAATTCTCGGGACAAATTTAACTTTGGGTAATTATCATGGAAATGACACAAAAGCTCAAAAGACAACATAAACTGATCATCTTGAAACTTGAAGATGAGATATACTATGCTTCAGATGTCCTCCTGTCTCATGTCCACAAATGGTAGCTTCTCAGACCCAATGGTAATTACTTAATTTTCCATAATTTTCATATAAACAAACAAAGGACCTTGACTGTGGCACCATAGAAAAGTTATTTGATTCACAGTCTGGGGAATTGGGTCCTACTCATGGCTCCGCATGACGTTGGTCAGATCACTTCCCTTCTCTTGGCCTCAGTCTCCTTATCTATAGGATTGGGCATTTTAATGAGGTAATCTCTAATGTCCCTTGTCACTGAATGTCCCTTAATATCACTAAAATTCTATTCATTTCCGTATTGAGAAGACTGGGTAAAAAACGCAGCCTAATGGATATGAACCACACACAGACATGTCTGTTCTTCTGTCATTTTTACCCCTTCTCACTTGGCCCTTTGCACCTTCAAAATGAAGATTGTCATAGAAACACTTGCTGGCGTGTCCACTGCACAGTGGTGTGCACCATTTCCTTCTCCCAAAGGAAGACAACCAGAGTTCCCAGAATCAGCCAACTGAATTTCCTGATTCCCAAATAGACTTTAAACAAATGTCATTAGTGTGATATGCATAAAGTGCATGTTACTTGGAGTCAGAGAACCTGAGTTTGAGACCTAGTTTTATCACTTACCAATTGTGAGTCCCTGGACAATTTACTTTTACTACAATTTGCAATTTAGAGTAATTTACAATTTACTGAGAGTTTACTCAGAGCCCCAACTTCTCCATCTATGAAATGGCAAAGATGTTGGGGTGGCTAATAACCACTGTCCTGAGTCCCCTAGTCTAATAGGTCTCATTTGACCACTGAAAAGGTTGTTGTAAACTATAAGTGCTATACAAATGTGAGAGATTATTATTACTAAATTCATTAGAAATATCACCCAGAGGATTGCAAATTACTTCCAGTCACAAAGCCTTTCAGACTCACTGCCTGCTCACCCCCACTATTCAAATGTAAATCAGACACATATCTCTTCTTTGCTTCCATGCAATACAAAAATCCAAAACTATGCAAACTTCTAAAAAGTATTTTGTATTTTAAACACCTTTGAAATCAAGCTTATGTTCCAAAAAAGGGATCCTAAAAATGTCTCTCCATGGTATTCACGCAGGTGGCTGGGCCTAGTAGGATACATGGTTCAGTAACCCTTGTTCCTTGCTGGTCAGAAGTTTACTAGGACACAGAACCTTTCCTGGGGGCCCTACGTCTGTTCTGATCTACTTCCAAACCTTAGCCAATTCAGAAACCTGATCAGAGTTTGTGTTCATTTCAAGGATCCTCACTCTCTGCCCAAGCCAACAAAAATGCTACCCAGCCTATAAAGAGGTCTTATACATAGACCCTCATGAATTAAAATGGATTAAAAAGTAGGTTAGTTTTGAGATTTTTCTTGAGAAATTCTTGATTCTCCCATGAGATTAATGCCTTTCCTTATTACATATTCAAAGGAACATCAGACACATCTGGATATTACTTCCATAGCCCATAAGAACTGACAGTGATGAAAGGATTCTATGAGTATCCTCATAAAGAAGTTCTAATAATGCACCATGTCTCCCTCTTATCAGAGAAGCTCACATGGACAGGCTGCTCTACTACCACCTCTATGCCTTCTCACTCAATTCTTTGTATCTCCTAAATGAAGAAGGCCATAGCAGCCCTGGCTATTATGGGCTTAATAGTGGTAGCACAGGGTATTAGGAATCCCTTATTTAGGCCTTAGGTATGTGTGTGTGCTGTCTTCTAGAAATATAGCTGCCACATGCAAAATAGATCCAGTGAGACATGGTCTCCATAACAATTGTCAAGAATTCTAGAGAATAGTACATGTTACAAGAAAGATGGAACATTTTCTTTTTTCTCTGTACAGTGAGTGGCATGCCACTTATTTAAACTTTCAAAGCTAATTCATTATTTTTAAAACAAAACATTAATACAACTTAATTGTATAATTATACTGCTAATAGGGGCATTTGGATTACATTAGGGATCCATATGCTGATTTTTTTTCATTCTGTTTCAGTTTCTGACTTCACGTGACAATGGTCCTGATATAGAGATAAAAACATATGTATCCTGCTGTACATTTTCAGGAGCTCGCCCAATGATGGATCTCAAGATTGTTGCTTGTACTAGAATGGCTTATATAAACACAATGACATTTTCCTCTTCCCAAAATGCCAGGATGGCACTAAAAGTTGTTTCCTGATCATATGGGGGGAAAAGAAACTTTTGCAAAATTTTATTTCTAACTTTCTAATTTTACCCTTTTTTCAGGATGATATGCCCAATTTCCAGGTATTTAGAGATTCCAAAACTTCTATTTTTTTTAAAAGTGTGGGCACTTCTTTTCACTGGTATTGATCATAACTCTTCCATGACTTGGCATCACTCAATCAATTGACACAAATTTCTTAATGTGTGCCAGGAACTTGGTAGAATCAGAGGTCTACAAACTATAGTCTGGGGCCAGTATGTGTCCCAGCTACCTATTTTTGGCATGATTTGTACATTTAGGGTCATAAAATATTTTAAAATGTTAAAACTACAAGACCTAAAAAAAAACAGATAGCAGAGTCAAATTTGCCTATTGGGCCATGTGCTGACATCTGTGGCAGGTGATCTCTGACAATAGCTGTGTCCCTACAGGTCATTACCCTGCACCAACCTGGTAATGGGCCTCTCCCTCAATTTAGCTCAGATGGTCCTCTGATATCAGGCATGCCTATTCCTTGGTTGCATTCCTCTGGAATTATGTTTGATCATTTAGGTGATCAGTCTTCAAGTCTTTCAAAATTGTTTTTAAAAAATTGATGTTATAAATTTTTCTCCTGGTTCTCTTTATTTTGCTTTGCATGAGTCCACATAAGTCTTTCCATGTGTCTTTGAAGCTATCTTTTCCTTCATTTCTTATTGGATAAGGATATTCCTCAACATTCATATTTTTGTTGTTATTGGGTTGTTTCAGTCATGTCCACCTCTTTGTGATCCCAGTTGGGGTTTTCTTGGCAAAGATATTGGAGTGGTTTGCCATTTCCTTCTCCAGCTCATTTTACAGATGAGGAAACTGAGGCAAACAGGGTTTAGTGACTTGCCCAGGGTCACATAGCTAGTGTCTGAGGTCAGATTTGAATGCAGGAACATTAGCCTTCCTGATTCCATTCACATTCATTCACTACATTCATATACTATCATTTATCTGCCCCGCCCCCCACCAGTTGTTGAACATCTTGTGAGTTTCAAGGTTTTTACTATAATGCACAAAATGAGTTGCTGTAAATATTTTCATACATATAAGACCCTTTCTTCTTTCTCTGATCTCTTCAGATATAGCTGGGAATGCGCTGTTTCGTTACTTTACATTCTAGCATTTCTATATAATAACGTAAAACTCAGAAATAAGAGATAGAGAAATTCCATTGAAAAAACTAAAGGACACGTGAGATACCTAGGAGTCTACCTACCTAGGTAGACACAAGAACTACATAAATACAATTACAAATCAAGGTTTACAGCAATAGAGACAGACCTAAATAATTGGAAAAATAATAATTGCTCATGAGCAGGCTGACCCATTATAATAAAAACAGTAATACTATTTAAATCAATTTTTCTTATTCAAAGTCACACCAATCAAGCTACCAAAAGATCTTTCATAGAACTAGAAAAATAATAATGAAATTCATATGAAGGTAACAAAAGGTCAAGAATATCCAGGAAAATAATGTAAAAAAGTGGGACCAAAGGGAGCTTAGCAATATCAGATTTCAAGCTATACTACAAAGAAGTAATTCTCAAAACAATTTATTTCTGTTTAAAAAATAGAGTGTTTGATCAGTGGATCAGATTAGGTGCACAACATGCTGAAGCAAATGAACTTACCTGGCTAGCGTTTAATAAACCGGGAGATAATCACAATTTTAAGTTTGGTCAAACAACTATGGTGAAACAATAAGAAATACCAGACTTGAAGTTAGAAGGTTTGGGTTTAAATCCCAATTCGACCATTTTCCAGTAGATAATTATCTTGGAGAAGTCACTGTTTCTCAGATCCTTAAGTCTGTAATTTGTGAAACAGGTATCCTAATATTCAAGCGACTTAACTCAGAATTGTTGTGAGGATGAAGTGAAATAATGTATACACAGTGTTTGTAAGTTTTAAAATACTTTACAAATTTAGATTATAATCATTAAGTTAATCTAAATAATAAATAAATAAAATTAAATTAAAATAAATTTAGATTATAATCATTAATAGAAAGACAAAGGGGGAGAAAGAACCCTGGACAATTCAAAAATTATATTGACTGAGAATTTTATGATTTGACTTAACTATAATGAGTTGAGCAAATTCCAGTTGTTCTGTGGCAGGCTCAGTTTTCCAGGAAGGAAGACACATTTTAAGTAAATTGATGAGTGACAGGGAGTTCTCAGAAGGCCCAGGCTTTTGATGCAGTTGGAACAACCAACCAAAAGTTCAGAAGCTTATCCAAACTTAAATGACCCTATTTTGTCTGAAAATTGGGAAGGGACCTTTCAGGATCCAGCTTTCTCAAAGGATTGCCAAGAATTTTTGGTTTGGGTCCCCCTAGTAATTAGCAGCAGAAAATGCTTAGCAAATGTACCAGACTCCAGGTGCAAGAAGAAAATTCCAAAGGGTGAGAAATTTAAAACCCCAAGAATATCTCTAGAGGTTCAAATAACTTTCTCAGATTCTTAAGGACATATCATTTAGTGAGATTTTGAGGTTGAAAGTTCAAGTCACTTATCAGTCTTTATAACATTTCATAATACCAATTTGATTCTAGAAAATTGTCTCACTATTCCAAGGAATCTAAATACGATTCAATTCAAAAACAAAACAAAACAAAACGAAACAACATGAAGTACTTACTATAGGAGAAGGACTGAAGATTTAAAGACAAAGACAAAGAGTACATAGTCCTGTCCTTAAGAAGTTCATATTCTACTGAGGGAAATAATGCATAATGCTTTTGTATATTTTTAAAGGTTTCTGATATACTTTATCGGCACTTAGGTGGCTCAATGGATGAAGTGCTGGGCCTAAAGTCAGGAAGACCTGAGTTCAAATTTGGCCTCAGACAGTAATTAGCTATGTGACCTTGGGCAAGTCCCTTTACTTATTTGTCCAGAAGGCAGCTAGGTGGCTTAGTGGATAAAGTGTTGGGCCTGGAGTCAGGGAGACCTCAGTTCAAATCTAAACTCAGATATTTACCATATTTGCCTTAACTCGTTGGTGAAGGAAACGGCAAACCACTCCACTGTCTTTGCCAAGAAAACCCCATAGAAAGGACGGTCCCAGGAGGTCACAAAGAGTCAGATACAATGAACAACAAGAATTACTTTATACACCTTTGTGTTTTCCTTAGCCTATATGAAGCTTTTTAATTAAAATAAGAATACTAGGGTTTTTCCCGCATAGGATCATAGATATTGAACTGAAGGAACCTTAGATACCATCCAGGTCAGTTGTCTTCAATTTGAGATGAAGAACTGAAGCCAAGAGAGTCATGTAGCTAACAAGTACGTGAGGCAACATTTGAACTCTGATCTTCCTGATCTCAAGTCTAGCACTCCCTCAACTGGGCCATGCTGCCTCTTTGTTGTAAAGCAGGATGTAAAATGGGGGAGGCTTATCTGGAAATGAGTCTAATATAGAAACAAAAATCATCAATAAATATTTACTGAAATATTATTATAGATAGATCTGTAATTTCATTTGGGAATTCCCTTCTGTGATGCAAATTGCAACCCATTAGTGCCTGCTCCTGCCCTACAACTCATCTTTGTCTTCCTATGTTATAAGTTCATACCGAATGGGCAGTGCAGGGAAGGAAGGGACTTCCAGCATATTGGAAGTTTACTCAGTAGGCTAGAAGCCTTCCTTGATTTCTCCTGCCATTGTCAGGGTATCAGTGGAACACTCAGACTTTCCCCCTTCCCTCAGTATGGGACCAGACCATCTTCTCTTTTTATCACACATCTTCTCGATGACATCTTTTACCTCTGTTCTTCAAAGCTGCTCATTGGTTATATGTTGCAGCCTGCTCATACCTAATTACCCTCTGGGTGATATTAATTTTTAAATCTTCAGAAACTATCATATTCCATGCTGACCTGTCATGAGCAACACTACTAGAATGCTGTTATAATGTTTAAAAATTAACTTCTAAAAACAGGAAGATTTTTGGATTCTAATGAAGGCTTAAATGACTGAGGGACATTTTTACTTAGTGCCCTGGTAAAATGTCAAAATTCAGCAGTTCAAAACCAGAACTTAATGTCTTCTAATCAGAACTGGGTCCCCTAACTGACATAAAGAATGTTGGACTGTTAGAATGGGAAGAGATCTTGTCTAGAATTTAATCCAAATACCCAATTAAAAAAAGAGGGAGAGGAATGAGTTCTAGGGACACTCTTTATTTCATAATTTCATAAATCTATCATTGAAAGGGACCTTCATGCATCACAACCTGTGGATTGCAGATTTCTTACATGGGTCTAGAGAGAGAGTGGAGAGTTATTATGAAGCAACAGCAAATTCATCAATAAATAAACATTTATTCTATAGCCTGAATAAATACTATCTCTTACATACCTATGGATTACTATTTTCTGATATGTGAATGTTGTGGTTATTTAAATGCAAATTCATTTAGAGGCAATACTAAATTCACAATGCTCCGGTTGTTAATTGGACACAAATAATATTACTATAATCATAATGGGGAGTGTGTAAAAATGTTTGAATTTAAAAAAGGTCTTCACACTAAGTATATATACATATGTATATATGTTTATATGCACACATACACATCTACATGCATACACATCTACATACACATATTCATACACACACATATATAAAGTTACTGAACTAGTCCAACTCACATTTTAGAGATGAGAAAACAGTGGCACCACACTTCTCCCAATTACCACAGTCTAAAACCTTTAAGATTTCTCAGAGTCATCAAGTTAATCAATAAGCATTTAGTTCTAGACACTGTGCTAAGCCTAGAGGGTTACAAGGACAAAAATAGAATAGTTTCAGTCTTCAAGAATCTTCCGTTCTGTTGGAGAAGACAATATGTATGTATATATTCATATTAAAAATACATCAAGTACAAAGCAATAGGGAGGGGGAAACCTGATTGATCAGGAAAGATTTCATGTAGGAAATTATGTCTAAGATCAAGGTTCAAGGAATCCAGATATCTTAGCAGATTTTGGGTGGAAAGAAGTACATTCTAACCTATGCAAGAAAGCCTATGCAAGGCATGGAGTTATCTGAGAAACAGCAGGATGGCCAGTTTGGTTTTACCATAGAGTATATTAAAAAGTAGGCCTAGAGAGATATGTTGGGAGATATGAAGGGAATTTATATTTGACTCTAGAAATATAATGGTAATGGAATTTAAAGATCCTCCTGTATTGGCTTGGTTTTTGGGTTGAGTGTTAAAAACCAGAGCTTGTAAATTCCTCTTGTGGGATGGACTTGTTGATGTGACAGGAGAGGGCTGAACTGGGAGGAGCTGGTGCCATGGATTTAGAGAGAAAGCCCAAGCAGAAAGAGGCAGAAGGACTTTTGAGGAGCAGTATCATGGAGGCAGAGAAAGAAGAGAATTGCTGGGGGCCAGAGTTGCTGAGAGACTGATGAGGGCCAGGACTAGCCTGGACTTTTGAGAACTGCCATTCGGAGCTGCCAAGGACTGAGGAGGTATTGCTGTGATGATGGTATTTTGTCTGTCTGTTTTGATGTTGTTTTGCCAGATTTGCATGCTGGTGAAGGACAGTGATGTTGTTGCAGAGGTCCTGGAACCTGGCTGTTGGTTCAGAAGCCCTGAAGAAAGATTTTCTTGTTGTATGTGTATAGAAATCCTGGAAGAGGGTCTTGCTGATGTTTTCAGGGGTTCTGGGACTGTTCTGCAGGCAGGGAGTGAATTGATAAGAACACTGGCAATGAATATTGTGGCTTTGTTAAGCTTTGTCTCCCCGGGAACAGAGATTGCTGAGAACCTGCCTTGAGTCAAGATGAAGAAGAGACCTCTCCTTGGATATTTAATGCTGTGATGATAACCATATTGTGGCTTGGAGTGGATGGCCTTTGTGCTCTTCACTGCCCCTTTGAGAAGGTGCTTAGTGATAATGGATGGTATTGTAATTCAATTGTGATACAGGGGTGGGAAACTTTTGACTTTTTGTGCTCTATGACTGTCCAAATGAATGTACTTTGTTTATGATTGGAAACTAATCTCCATTTGAGAAAAGCGACTTTATGACTGACTAAATGAATGTACTGTCCAGGGGTGGACTACTTTGACTCTGTACTTTATGCTGTAATGTTTTGCCTTAACTTGTCACTGAATAAAATAGAGAGTTACTATGCTGGTATTCTGAACCTTGGAAGTTGCCTTTGCTTGGCATTACAAGAAGTCATAGGAAGTCAATGTAATTTATTTAGCAGGGAAGCAACATGGTCAGGCCTATGCTTTGACAATGTCATTTTGGCAGCTAGATAGAGGACAAATTGGTTAGAGGAGAGACTTCAGGCTCTGAGTAAGCTTGAGCTGGGGTGCTGGCTATGTTAGCTAAGATAAGAAATGAATGGGCCAGATGTTGTGGGAGTAGAATGACTTTACAGCTAAATAGATGGGTGAAATGTGAGTGGAATATGGATAATGCATTTGTGACATAGAGTGAGGAATTGATTACTTAGAACTTAAGAAATTAAATTACTCTAAGGTTGCGATCTAGTCACAGACAGGTAGAGGATTGCCTTGCTTAAGTGAGGGCCCAGCTGAGATCAGCACTGAAATGACAAGGAGACAGGGGTTTTAAAAGTAGAAGACATGTGATACTGGACTGGTTAATGATAGGGTCAAAACTGAGAAGGGAGGAAAGGGAAGCTAGCGAAGATGCAATGGCATGGGAAAACATTGAAAAACCGAGAGACACTGTCATAGTGAGAGCAAAGATAGGGGTTCCTAATCTGAGATTTATGAACTTAAAAAATATATAATTATATGTAATATACATGATTATATTATAATTATATATATTTAGTTATATATTAAAATTAAATATTTTGTTTTATGTATCTTAAAACATTATCCTGAGAAGGTGTTCATAGGCTTTACCAGACCACCAAAGGGATCTGTGACACAGAAAAGCTTAAGAACCCTTGGTTTGGAGGACTGAGGAAGAATGAAAAATGGAATGAAGAGAGATCATGACTAGATAAAGGATTTTCAGAATTTTTACAAAATAAATTTCACTGATATTTGGATTGCTACTCATGAACATTTTCCCCACTGTATCTCTTCTCCTTCTTTCCTTTCCCCATGAGTCTTATAATTACAAAAATAAAACAAAATGAATAAAGATGACCAAAACAATCTGACATCATATCCAATGTGCCATACATGTCTCCCATCTCCTCAAAGGAGTGAGGAGAGGTGCTTTCCCGCACTTCTTTGCACTCAAGCTTGGTTGTTAGAATTACATGGTATTTGGTTTCTAGTGTTTTAGTGTTGTTGTTGTAGGCATTGTGTGTGTACTGTTCTCATGGTTTCACTTATTTGACATTATACCATCTCATATAAGTCTTCCTTGCTCCTGTCTATACATCATATGATAATTTCTTTTTTTAAAATTAACATATGATAATTTCTTATACTACAAAATTGTTCCGTTACATTCTTGTATCACAACTGGTTTAGCCATTTCCTAATTGATCTCCTTTGATTACATTTCTTTGTTATTATAAAAATTGTAGCTCTAAATATTTTGTTAGGTATCAAGCCTTTTTTTTGGTCATTAAATTCCTTGATACATATGCCTAGCAGTGGAATTGGTGAAGAATTCTATCAAACTTTTAAAGAACAAGTAATAGATATGCTATGCAAATTATTCTTTAAAAATTTAGAAAAAAACATTATCAAATCACTTTTACTCACTTTCTTCACATAATTTCAAATTGCTTTTCAGGATAATTGTACCAATTTGCAGCTCCATCAACAGTGCATTAGTATACCTGTCTTTCCATAACTCTTCTAATGTTGATTATTCTAATTTTTTATCATTTTTTTTTCAATTTCCTGGGTGAGAGGTGAAATCTCAGAGTTGTTTTGACTTACACTTCTCTTATCATTAGTGCTCTGGAACATTCTTTGATATAGTTGTTAATTGTTTTCAAGTCTTCTTCTGAGAATGTTTTATTTATATTTTTTTGATAAGACAGCTAGGTTGTGCAGTTGAAAGTATTGGATTTGGAGAGCTGAGTTCAAATCCTGGACCAGACACTGACTTAATAATGTATGATCCTCGGCAAGTCATTAAAGTCTCTCATCAGTTTCCTCGTCTGTAAAATGGGGATGATAATAGTACCTACTTTCAAATATTATTGTGAAAATCTGAGATAACATGTAAAATGCTTTGTAAAACTTAAAGTGCTCTTTAAATGCTAGATATTATTTGATCATCTATTTATTAAGGAATGACTTTTGGTCTTATATTTTTGTTAGATGCCTACGTATTTTGGATATCAGACCCGTATCAGAAATATTTCATACAAAGTATTCCCTCTTCCCTAGGCTGCATCTCTTCCTATAATAGTAGCATTAGTTTTGTTCTTGAAAACTTTTATGTACCCCAAATTATCTTTTGTAATTATATCTATCCTTTGTTTGGTTAAAAAAAAAATCACCCACTAGAACAGAGTTGTGAATAATATGTTATCTGGTTCTCTCTAATTTTTAAAAATAGCATCATCTTTCCTTTCCATTCACATTCCACTTTGAGTTTATTGTAGTATATGTTTTAAGTTGTTGTTCTAAACCTAATTTCTTCCAGACTTTATAATTTTCTAAGCAATTTTTGTCAAATTAAAAAGATGGCTCTTAGGGGGCGGAGCCAAGATGGCGGCGTAGCAGCAGCAATATATCGCAGCTCTCACATAGCCACCCCCAAATACCCATGGAATAGGACTCTGGACCAACCTAGAACTTCAAAAACGCACACAGATACCTCCCACTAAAGTCAGCTC
>CM053585.1:234222051-234246529 GCA_028646515.1 Pseudochirops corinnae | reverse complement strand
GGGGGGAAGAGGGGGAGAAAATATGTAACTCAAAATCTTGTGGAAATGAATGATGCAAACTATAATAAAATTTTAAAAATTAAAAAAAAAAGATGGCTCTTAGATAATTTATATTACTAAAATTATAAAATACTAGCTTACTGAGCTAAATTATTTCTAATCCTTCCTTGTCTTATCTTCCCAAATGTTCTAATTTCCAATTTTATATGATAGCTAAAAGGTTTGATGATTACTGTTTTTGTTGTCTAGAAATGCTATTCCCCCTTCAGTCTTCCTTTTTAAAAATTATTATTGCCTTTATATTCTAGATCTTTTGTTTCTTCAAATGAATTTTGTGGCTATTTTGTCTAGATCAGTAAACTATCTCCTTGGTCGTTTAGTATAGTACTTAAGTAATTTTGGTAATAAGCATTTTTATCATATCCATAAATAGCCACTAAATTTCTCTCTAATCATATAAGTTGTTTTTAATTTTTGAAGAAACATTTTGTAATTTTATCTGTACATATTCTGAGTGTGCTTTGATAAATTAACTCTCCGATTTTTATTCATTTCAGTTATTTCGAATTAGACTTCCCTTCCTATTGTCCTCACCTGAATTTTGTTAGTTATATAGAAATATTATTAATTGCTATAGCTTTATTTTGTAATGTACTACTTTACTGAAGCTATAGATATTGTATCATATCAATTATTAAGTATTTAACTTAACTTCTATTGTCTTATTGCTATTACTAGAATTTCTTGAAGTATACTAGCTAGAGAAGGGAACATCCATACTTTACTCATGTATTAACTGGGAAATCTGAGATTTCCCTACTGAATATAATCTAGTTACTGGTTTTAGGAAGATATATTTTATTATATTAAAGCAACAGATCTTTCGATGTTTTGCTTTATAGGATTTTAGCACAAATGTGTATTGTGCCATCAAAGACTTTTCCCTTATTGACTGATTACAATCAGGTGGTTCTGAATGTTTTTATTTTTTTTTAAAATATGATTATGTTAATCATTTTTCTAATGTTGGACCATCCTTGTAACACTTGTATAGATCTTACTTGATCATGGTGCATGATCTTGATTTGGGGGGATAAATTGTAATATTTTTCTAGGATGTTATTTAAATATATCAAATGATACTAGTCTATAGATTTTTTTAAAAATTGTGTCTTATTTTTTCTTTATTCTTTCCTGGTTTATGTATTAGGACTATACTTTCTGCATACAAGTGATTTGCTGATGTTTTTCTCAATTTTTAAAGAACAATTTGCATAATATAGCTATTGCTTGTTCTTTAAAAGTTTGGTAGAAATCTACAAATTCATTTAGACCAGTTCGTTATTTTTTTGTTTGATATTTTCTTTGCAGCTTGATCAATTTCCTTTTGTGAAATTTGATTTTGAAGATCTTGATTAGATATTCAATTCACTTGAGTATTTTATGTTTTGTAGATAATCCTCTCTTTTGAATTTTCAGTTTTGTTGCTATATAGCATAGCGCATAGAGCATAATGCTCCAATAATGGATTTTATTTCTTCTGTTTTTTCCAATTTCACATTATTCATTTTTTCTTGACCTGTCATGTCTCTTCCTATTATTGAGCAAAAAGTTCTCTTCATTGGTTATTCCACTTTTTGAAGGAACTAATAAAAACTTTATTTCATATATATCTTTTCAGTTTCCTTCCCATTCTTTTAAACTTTTCTTTTTTCTGTTGAGGGTATCTCCATTCTTCCAGTCACTGAAGTTTGTAAGTTCAGTGTCACCTTTGACTTTTTCCTTCCTTTCATCCTTCTCATTCAATCAATTGTAAAATTCTGCTCATTCTACTCCCACAAAATCTCTTCCATCTGCTCCTTTCTTTCTACTCATTATAGCTACCACCCCAGTCAGGGCTTTGTCACTTTTCACTGGTACTACTCTAATAGCTTCATAAGAGGTATCCCTGCTTGCAAATTTCCCCACACTTTAATCTAGATTTGATTCTAACCAGGAAGGAGGAACTGGCTGTTGGGATGAAAATGATCAGCACCTTGAGCAAAGTGACCATTCATTCCGTCTTAGAATTTTTGATAGAGAAGGAAAAAGCTGAACATAGCCTGACACAGATCCCAGGTCTGGGGGTAACAAATTTCAAAGAGTCTAGAGAAAGAATTCTATAGGAGATCAATCTAGAAATGCTGGGAAGCTCTTGAGAATGACATTTTGAAGATATAAAATAATTCCAATGAGGAGAAAATGGAGTAATCATGAAAAAAACCAATGTAAATATTCAGGAAACTCATTGACCAGTTTAGATTTTAAAAAGCCACGTATGAGAAATATATGAAAGCAGTGGAAGATAAGGAGGGATAAAGAACAGGGTGACATGGAGGTAAAGTTTAGAATGAGCTGGGGTTGGTGAGGAAATGAAAGGACACCAACAAAGATACTTGAAACAAACCATATTAATGGAAAAAGTAAAACTGAGGAAGGGCTAAGACAACTGACGGGTGGGATGATGATATTGAAGAATGGGAACTGATTAACTTGTATTTTGCTTCTGTTTTTCCTGCTAAGGAGAATGACCTTATAGAAAAAGATAGGAAAACATGATTAATAAAAAGTTGATACCCAAGATAAGGAAGAGGATATAAGAGAATACTACCTAACTGCCCTTGTTGAGTTCAAGTCACCAGACCTATATTCCGGAGGTACTAAAATACACAGGTAGGTGCTGCCTACCCTCCCAGGTTGTTGTGACAATCAAATGAGGTGTTATTTGTAAAGCATGTAGTACAGCGTCTGGAACATACAAGGCACTTAATAAATGCTTGTGCTTGTTGCCTTCCTCTCCTTCCTTTGAAAACAATATTGAATGTGAGGTGTGAAGAATGAGACATGACCTACAGGACTGAGGAAGTGAAAATGTTGTTTAAAAAAAACTCAAAAGAGAATGGAGTATGAAAAGTACATTCACTTTAGAATATTTTATTACAAGGATGGCTAGTGAATATCTAGAATGGGAGTGCTGATCAGAAAGAGTCAATATGATTTCCATCAAGAGCAAGTCAAACCAGAGTAAACTAATTTCCTTCTTTTACAATTTTACTCAAATCGTAGATCAGGGCAATGTGCAGTTTACCTATATTTTAGCCATGCACTTGACAGTCTTTTGTGTTATTCTTGTGGCCAAAATAAAGGTATGTGGGCAAGAGAATGGCATAGATAGGTGGATTTGGAACCGATAAGCAGCTGGACCCAAGAACTGTCATTAATGGTTCAATGCCAAATTAGAGGGCTGTCTCTAATGGAGTGCTTCAGTGATCTATGCTTGATCTCTAAGTATTTAATATTTTTGAAGTTAGATTTTGATAAAGACATACTTATGCATTTCCAGATGACCCAAACCTCTTAAGAGATGATAATAATCATGTTTTCATATAGCTTGAACATTTACAATACACTTTAAAGACATCTGCACATTTTACATATAAAGAAACTGAAGTGGTCAATGGTGGGTGGGGGTGATTGGGGGGAGGTACTTGCCTTGGAGGACTTGAGTTTGAATCCTGCTGCAGAAATTTACAAGTTATATGACCATTGACAAATCTCAACCTCTTTGTGCCTCTATTTCTTCATATGAAAAATGATGAGCTGGTCCATAAGTTCTCTCTCAGGTCTAGATCTTTCATGTTATAAGATGTAAAGAGATTAAGAGATTTGCCCATGGTCATCTAAGTAGTAATTGTAGGATGTGTAGTTAGAATCAGAGGATCTCCTGGCTGCAAATTCAGCATACTTTGCAGAACATCCTCTGCTTCTTATATAGGTTATATGATAAAAAATAATCTAAAAAGATTTCATCAAGCTGGAATGCTAAACTAAATATAATAAAAGGAAATGTCATGGAGATAGTGATAAAGTCTTCCATTTGGATTCAAGTTGGAAAAGTCAAGGTCAGACAGATCCAAAAACATCTATGATCCTATTATCAGAAGAGAAATTTCTCTCATTGTTCACCCAAATTTCTAAAGGAACCAATGAAAAGTGCTTCTGTATCTAGAGATTTTAGGAGGCTAAAAGCTCAGCTATGGGTCAACAGTGTGACATGATAGCCAAAAAAATGTTGAACTTCCTTAAAAAAAAAAGATGTAAGGGGTGACTAGGTGGCACAGTGAATAAAGTACCAGCTCTGGAGTCAGGAGGACCTGAGTTCATATCTGACCTCAGACATTTAACACATACTAGCTGTGTGGCCTTGGGCAAGTCATTTAACCCCAATTACCCTTCCAAAAAATGAAAAAAAAGACATAATATCCAAGAGTAAGAAAATTATAATCCTGCTACACTCAGACCTGGTTAGACCACCTCTGGATTATTGTGTTCAGCTCTAGGAGCCAAGGACATTAAAAAGTTGACAAACATCCAGAGAAGGACAACCAGAATGGTGAAGGTTCTTGAGTTCTTGCTATATGGGGTCTACTTGAAAGAACTGGATGTTTAGCCTGGAGAAAATGAGAATTGAGAGACAGAATAGTTGTTTTCAAATGTTTTAAGTACTAGCCTATGGCTAAGGGATTAGATTTATTCTGTATAGTTTCAGAGGAAAGTAGTGAATCAAAGTAGCACATAAGCGAGTCTAGGCTTGAGGTCAGGAAAGACTTTCTAATTCAGTTCTATCCAAAGTAGAATGGGCTGCCTCAGGAATGTGGTTCTTTCTCATGAGAGGTCTTCAAACAAAGCCTGATGAACACATCTTTAATATGTCTTAGAAGGAATTTTCATGCAGGGAAGAGTTGGACTAGATGGGATCTGAATTCCCTTCCACTTCTGAGATTCTATGATTTTGTCGTCATTTCAGTTTCTTTTCAGCAAATATCAACAGTTCCCTAAAATGAGAAGAAATGGTTCAGCTAACTAGTGGCGAGATAAATCCCAAGATATTCCACATTTGAAGACATTGAGCTTTTTTTGTGAATATATTTGACTTGTGATGCAGACTTTCATGAACAAAATTCACCTTAGGTTAAGCACTTTAGAATTGAGAAATTAGAGAAAAATTAGACAAATTAGAATTTAGAAGAAAAAAGGGAGGGGAGTAGTTCAAGAAATTCTCTGACTAGTTCTTTAGGTATCTTTTGATTCTTCTAGGTGTGGATTTCAACCCTCCTCAATGATTTTCAATGGCTTCCATCTTCCACAGGATAAAGAGAAAATGTCTTAGCATATTTTTCAAATACCTTCAAAATATTACCTCAGCCTTCTTTCTCAAACTTATCTTCTGCTTATCTTGAACATGAATCCTTTACTCCAACCAAGCTGCTGTACTTACTCATTAATTTTTAGCCTTCCTGCCATTTCCTCCTCCTAATGTATGAACATTTTCCTCATGCTGTTCCTTCCTACCTAAAATGCCCTCCCTTCTCCTCTGTACTCATAAAAACCCTATGTTCCTTCAAGGCCCAACTCACATCCCACCTTTTCCATCAAGTCTTTGTTGATCACTTAGCTCATAGTTTGTTTTGTATCACTGTTGGAATTTTCATGCCATGCACACATGGTTTTTCTCTCCAAACTTAATTGTTCACCCTTTCAAGACAAAACCTAGTATGGAGCTAGGCCTCCTTCAATGAATGAATGCATGAATGCATGAAAGAAGAAATAACTTTGATAAGATCTTTGAAAGTAGATCAGAGAAAGGGGTTGCATGAAAAATGAATCCTTATTTCAGATCCTACTAAGTCTTTCCATCAAGGACTCTTTGGACTATGAAAACAAGAACAATTATGGTGTAAATGGACTTTGAAAATAGCAATAATTAGGTAATTAAAAATGTACTTCGGCTTCATTATAGTGTCCATAAAATTCCTCCATCTAAAAACAAACTATTTTAACGTATTTTACTTAATATAATTCATGTAATTGTGATTTTTATGTTCCACCTAGTTATGCAATTAAGTAGTACATGGCTATTTCTTACAATTAAGCATTGCTAAAATATGCTGCTGGTTCAATACACAGAGTATGATATATTTAACAACTTTTTATGCTAAACAGTAGACACAGTTAACATTACATTCATTTAATTCCATTTTAATTAGTTAAATAATATTTTTTTAAATATGAATTTACACTAACTAATATAGCTCTTGCTAAAGGTTGTTTACTTTCATAGTTCTTTCAAATTATACACTTATAACGTGTTGATGATTATGGCCAAAACCAAGAGGTTGTTTTGTAGTTTTTCATTACTTTTCAAGGTACACATCTCAGCTATTTAATTCCTTTCATTCTCTCTCTATATACATATATATGTGCATCTACATCTATATCTTCTGTCTACACACCTTCTTCCTCTTCACATACTTCATTCAGAGGTATCCCAATTTCAAGATCCTTAAAAAATATTTCACTTTGAATGGGACTTGTGATTTTTTCCCAGTACTCCAGGATATAGAAAATGAAATTAATTATCTAGGTAACTTAAGTTATACTTACTTATGAACAAAAACAGACAACAACAAGAGCAATAGTTATGATAACAATCTTGTTGGAGAAGAATGTTGGTGTAGTTAATGAGAGGGCTATTGTTGCAACAAAGGTCTGTATTCAAGTTTTACCTTTCATAGATACTATCTACAAGAGTCTTGGAAAGTCACTTAAGCATTTAGCATCCTAGGAAACTCTATGACAAGAAATTATAGATACAATTGTTGATCTGTATCAGTGGAGGGAATTTTTTTTTTCATTAGGACTTTCTCATGCCGAAGAAATCCTAAGTCCAGACCAAAGAACAATGATGATAATAATAAATAGTAGCAACGATAACCATTATAATAATAAGCACCTTAAAGTCCAACCCATCGCACATGTGGTAGGGCATTGAGAGATGGGGTCAATGGCAAAATAAGAGCATATAAGTCAAGGTGATGTATAGCAGATACTTCATCTTCCCTAAGGCTGTTAGGGCCTGATATCAGGATGGCCTGTGTCTAAGTCTTGCCTCTGATACATACTAGCTATAAGATTCTAGGAAGTCATTTAACCTTGAAATGCTTTGCCCTTCTGCATGAAGACCTGGCAAGAATCCTGAAACTCTGGCAAAATGGTATCCGTTAATATCAGTACTTGGTTTAGCCCTTTAGCTTCAGTGATGCAATACTCCTAAGATTCAAAGAAATAGAGTAGGGAGGTATTTCAAGTTGCAGACAGATTGAGCCATCTTCAAGACATCATGATGATCACTTTGATATGGAGAGTAGCTGAATGAATGGCACTTTTTTATTTTCTGGTACCACAAGAAAGCAAGATAAACTGGAACAAATCAAAATGTCAATATGCTACCTGACCAGAAATGCTTCAGTGTAGATAGTGCTGACCACTAAATTAGGCAAACCATGAGTGTTCATAAATATAGACTGAAGATATGATTACTTTCATTATGTTCCAGTACTATGGATGAGAAAATAATATATGGAAACAAATCTTGGAAGACAAAGGCAATGTGCATCCTCAAGGCCCCAAGTATGACCCTTTGACTGAATCCAGAGCAAATCCAGAACAAAAATACAGAACAAAGCTGTGAAGTTTGGATTCAGTCAAAGGGCTGCACTTGAGGATTTAGAGGGCCAAATGTGCTCTTGAGGCTGCAGCATCCCCACCCCTGGGCAAGGGCCTTATATTGCTTTTCATTAAGTCCAGTCAATAAGACAAGAAGCATTTATTAAACATCTACCATTTCTCAGTCACTGTACTTACTGCTGGGGATAGAGAGGCAAAATAGTCTATTATCAAGTAATTCACAATTGGACAGGGAAGACATGCAAATAATTGTTTACAAAGAAGATATATGCAAGATGAACTGGAAAGAATTTCAGACAGAAAATACTAAGATTAAAGAGTACTGTGAGAAGATTCCTGTAGAAGGTAAAGTATTAGCTGAACCTTGGAGCAGGTTAGAGAAGCCTAGAGGCAAAGATGAGGAGAGAGAGCTCCTGGAATGGGGGACAGACAGTGAAAATTTCTGGAACTGGGATATGGAGTGTCAAGTACAAGGAATAGTTAAGAGGCCAATGTCAGTGTATCACAGATCATAAGGAGGGGGTAAGTTGTAAGTAGACTGGAAGAGTAACAATGGGCCATGTTATTAAGGGTTTTAAGATCTAAGCAGAGAATTTAATATCTGATTCTGGAAGTAATAGGGATCCACCAGAGTCTATTGAATAAGGGGGTGACCTGGTCAGACCTACATTTCAGGAAGATGATTGTGACAGCTTAAGTGGAAAATGGATTGGAATGGGGATTGAAAACTATTAGGCTATTACGAAGTCCAGGTTTGAGGTAATGAGGATGTGTTCTAGGCTGGTGGTCATATCAGAAGAGAGAAGGGATCACATGTGTAAGATATTTCAAAGATATTAAAACAAGATTTGACAACATATTAGATATTGGTGGAGAGAGAGGAAGGAGTCAAGGGTGAGACTTTTGTCAATGGTGCCCCAAGGTCCAGGACATATAATAATGTATTGTTGACCAGTGTAGGTCAATAATGATAATTTAACAATCTTAGTCCTTAAAAACAGATTAGATGAAATAAGAGATGAAGCTAAGTAGGTGTAGAAATATGAAGAGGGAAAGACTGAGGAATTTGGGGCTATTGCAATCATTCTTTAACACAAATTCCAGAAAGTATGTCTCAGATCAAAACAAGTGATAAAAATAATACCAATATCATAATTTAAAAAAATATTATGAACTTGATAAACATCAACAAACATGAGCATTTCCATATAGAAAGACCATGGGAAAAGGTATTCATATGAAACAATGAATCTCTACTAGATCTAGCTTTTCTCTTTAAGTAACCCTGACTATCTGTATGTCCTTGGGAACTTCCTCCTCTTTCGTGTATCTCATGTTTCACTTATACTGTTTTCTTCCCTTTGTTTTTATTGGCATCATTATTTCTCTTTTCCTCCCCCACCTCCAAAAAAAAGGCTACTTTCCCATCCCAAATTAAAAACCTTCCTTGGAACTTGTTAATATTATTTGCTAGGTAAGAGAAATTCACATATAGGTCCTGTGTGCTACCTTTCTTCCAAGAGATAGTAAACGTGCTTTACCTTCAGTCTTTTGGAATCATGATTGTCCATGTACAATTATCCCTTCCACATTTCAGGGGGTAGAGGTGTGGTGCCCTAGCATAAAACTCTTTGGCACCTCTTCATACGGAGAACAAGTCTGAATTATTATGGTCCTAAAAGATAAAATATGTTGATATTATACAATGCCATACATATAATTTATGCATTTATGATTTTCCAAAATTTTTCTGTTGGCCTTTACATGTCATCTGTGGCTTATGCAAAATTCCCCCCAAATTCCCATTTAATTTCTTATGCTAACACACAATAGATCAAAACTGTGATGGGGAAAGTTGCAATGTGGAAGGGATAACTGTATATTGATTAGAGTTTTTAAATCTTTTAAAGTTCTTTTCCCTGAGAATATTGAAGTCATGTTACAAATTGTTTTTCTGTTTCTACATAATTTTTTCTACATAAATATTTACACAAAACATTTCATTATTAACCACGTTAGCAAAAAAAGTAAGAAAAATGAAGAAAGTTAAAAAGTATGCTCCAATCAGCATTCGGTTTCCCTCAGTTTTTTCTCTGAAGGGGGATTAGCATTTTTCGTTATGAATCCTTTGGAATTATCATACATCATTGTATTGCTGAGAAGAGCTAAATCATTCAGAGTTGATTATCTAACAATTCTGTTTGCTATTAATTGTGTGCAATGTTCTCTTTATTCTAATCACACCACTTAGCATCAATTCATATAAGTCTTTCCAGGCTTTTCTGAAAGCATCCTGCTTGTTATTTCTTTTAACATAATAGTATTTCATTACAATTAAAAACCATAACTTGTTCAGCCATTCCCCAATTGATAAACATGCCCTCAATTTCTAATTCTTTGCCACTACAAAAATAATTGCTATAAACATTTTTGTACAAATAGGTCCTCCCGTGCCCTTTAAATCTTTTTGGGATAAGGACCTAGTAGTGGTATTGCTGAGTCGAAGGATATGAATGAACAGTTTAATAGCCCTTTGAGCATAGTTTCAAATTGTTCTCCAGAATGGTTGAATGAGTTCACAGCTCCAGCAAAATTGCATTAGTGCTTCAATTTTTGCAGACCTCTTCCAACACTTATAATTTTCTTTTTATAATTTTGTTTCCTCATTGCCTATTCTAATTTCTTTGATTTCTTCTTCTTCTCTTGTTAAAGTAGCTAGCATTTCTAGTGCAACTTTGAATAATAGCATTGATAAGTGATATCTTTGCTTTATCCCTGATCTTATTGGGAAGGCTTCTAGCTTATTTACATTATAGATAAGAGTTGCTGATGGTTTTAGATGGATACTACTTATCATTTTAAGGAAAGCTTCATTTGTTCTTATGCTTTCTAGTGTTTTAATAAGAATGAGAATTGTATTTTGATAATCATATAGTTTTTTCCTATTTTTTTGTTACTGACATGATCAGTCATGCTGATAGCTTTCCTACTATTAAAACAGTCTGTATTCCTGGTATAAATCCTGCTTAATAGTAGTATATGATTTTTCTGTGATATGTTGCTGTAATCTACTTGCGAATATTTTGTTTATAATCTTTACATCAATATTCATTAGGGAAATTGGTGTATAATTTCTTTTTCTTTGTTTTTGCTTTTGCTGGCTTAGCCATGAAGACTATATTTGTGTTAAAGGGAATTTGGTATGATTCCTTCTTTGTCTATTTGTCCAAATAGCTTAAATAGTATTTGAATTAATTGTTCTTTAAATGTTTGGTAGATTCACTTGTGAATCCAGCTGGTCCTGAGGATTTTTTCCTTAGGGAACTCATTTATGGTTTGTTCAATTTCTATTTCTAAGATAGAGTTATTTAAGTATTTTATTTCCTCTTCTGTTAATCTGGACAATTTGTATTTTTATAAATTTTCATCCATTTCACTTAGATGGCCAGAGTCATTTGGCATATATTTGGGCAAAACAGCTCCTAATAATTGCGTTAATTAATTGAATCTTCAATTGTAGTGTATTCACCCTTTTCATTTTTGATACAGATAATTTAATTTTCTTCTTTACTTTTTTTTGTAATTGATCTTTTATTTATTTACTTTTAGTTTTCATTTCCACAAGATTTTCATTTACAAAATTTCTCCCTACCTCCTACTCCAAGATATCGAGCCTACTGAATACCCCTTCCCCCATCTGCTCTCTCTTATAGCCTCCCCCATCACCCCCTAACTTTCTAGTAGGGCAAGATGGATTTCTATACACCAGTGCCTGTATATCTTATTTCCCAGTTGCATGTAAAAAACAATTTTTGTTAACATTTATTTTTAAAACTTTGATTTACATATTCTTTCCCTTATTCCCTCCTCACCCCACCCCCCCCACTGGAAAGATAAGCAGTTCAATATAGGTTGTACATGTGTAGTTATACAAAACCTTTCCATAGTGGTTATATTGCAAAAGACTAGCTATATTTCCCTTCATCCTATCCTACCCCTCACTTATTCTATTTTCTACTTTGACCCTGTCCCTTTTCAAGAGTGTTTGCTTTTAACTTTTCCCCAATCTGCTCTCCCTTCTATCCTTCTCTCTCTTATCTCCTTCCTCCCTACTTTCCTGTAGGGTAAGATACCCAATTGAGTTTGTATATTATTCCCTCCTTAAGCCAAATTCAATGAGAATAAGGTTGATCCATTCCCTTTCACCTTCCTGCTCTTCCCCTCCATTGTAACATTTTTCTCTTGCCTCTTTTATATGAGATAATTTACCCTATTATATCACTCCCTTTCTCTTTCTCCCATTATATTCCTCTCTCACATCTTAATTTTATTTTTTACATATCACGCTATCCTGTTCAACTGATCTTGTGCCCTCTATGTATACATGTACACATATGTACACATAGTCATATATGGATTTATGCACAGATACACCCTCCTATACATACATACATACATACATACATACATACATACATATATATTCCCTTCAACTATCCTCTTACTGAGAAAAGTCTCATGAGTTATAATCATCATTTTTCCATATAGGAATGTAAATAGTTCAACTTTAATAAGTTCCTTATGATTTCTTTTTCCTGTTTACTTTCTCATGCTTCTCTTGTTTCTTGTATTTTAAAGTCAAATTTTCTGTTCAGCTCTGGTTTTTTCATCAAGAATACTTGAAAGTCCTCTATTGCATTGAATGACCATATTTCTCCCTGTAGCATTTTACTCTGTTTTTCTGGGTAGGTTATTCTTGGTTTTAATCCTAGCTCCTTTGGCCTCTGGAATATCACATTCCAAGCCCTTTCATCCTTTAATGTACAAAGTGCTAGATCTTGTGTTATCCTGATTGTGTTTCTACAATACTCGAATTGTTTCTTTCTGACAGTTTGTAATATTTTCTCCTTGACCTGGGAATTCTGTAATTTGGCTATGATATTCCTAGGAGTTTTCTTTTGGGGATCTTTTCCAAGAGGCAATCAGTGAATTCTTTCAATTTCTATTTTGCCCTCTGGTTCTAGAATATCAGGCAATTTTCCTTGAGAATTTCTTGAAGGATGATTTCTAGTCTTTTTAAAAATCATGACTTTCAGATAGTCCAATAATTTTTAAATGATCTCTCCTGGATCTATTTTCCAGGTCAGTGGATTTTCCAAAGTGATATTTCACATTTCCTTCTATTTTTTCATTTGTTTGGATCTGTTTTATAGTGTCATGACTTCTCATAAAATCATTAGCTTCCATTTGCTCCAATTTGATTTTGAAGGAATTATTCTCTTCAGTGAGTTTTTGAAATTCCTTTTCCATCTGGTCAATACTACTTTTTAAGGCATTTTTGTCCTCACTGGCTTTTTGAGCCTCTTCTGCCATTTGAGTTAGTCTATTTTTTAAGGTGTTATTTTCTTTAGTATTTTTTGAGGTCTCCTTTAGCAGACTTTTTACTCTCTTTTCGTGATTTTCTTGCATCATTCTCATTTTTCTTCCCAATTTTTCCTCCACTTCTCTTACTTGATTTTCAAAATCCTTCTTGAGCTCCTCCATGGCTTGTAACCAATTCATATTTTTCTTGGAAGCTTTTGATACAGGTGTTTTAACTTTGTTGTCTTCTTCTGGTTCCATGATTTGATCCTTTTTGTCCACATAAAAGGATTCTCTGGTCAGATCGCACTTCTTTTTCTTGCTCATCTTGCCAGCCAATTACTTGACTTCTGAGCTCTTTGCCACGGTAGAACTTTGCTTCCAGAGAGGAGAGAATTGTGTCCCAAATTGCTGGGGGTTTTGCAATTGCCAGAGCTACGAGGAGGGTGCCCTCTCTACAGCCACCACAACTCTCGCAGCAAGTGTTTCTCACCCCAACACCACTGCTGAAGACTGCGACCCAGATCCAAGCATGTCAAAGCAAGAGTGATTACCCTCTGAATGGTCTCTTAGTCCTCCTATGATCTGCAGGCCAGGAACTCTGGAAGCAGCCATGTGGCAGCAGCTGCAGCCACTGCTATACCTCTGCCACCTCTTGCCCTGGGCAGAGAGGTCAGACCATGCTCTTCTCTACCCAGTTCCAACAGAGTTCCTTATTGAACTTTTACTTTCTCTTTGGTGCTCTTCTGAGGGGTCTGGAAACCACCACAGTTGCAGGTGATTCACTTTCCTGAAGTCTTCTCTGTCCAGTCTATGCCATCAGTCTGGGTTGCCCTGGATCTGGGGCATGAGAGGCTCATGCGGGACTGCTCAGCCCCCAGCTCAGTGAGATAGACCTTTCCTGTTGGCCTACCAGACTGCCTTATGCCAGAGATTTGTTTCTCTTGCCACTTTGTGGATTCTGCAGCTCTAAAATTTGTTTAGACCCATATTTTACAGGTATTGGAGTTGGTTGGTGCAGAAGCTCACTCTTCTTTACTTTGTAAAAATCAAATTAACCAATCATATATCTTTTCTATTTTTTAAAAAATAAAACCAGTTCCTACTTTTCCTAGTTCAGTGGTTCTCATGTTTTCTGTTTTTTATTAATTTCTCCTTTGATTTTCAGGATTTCCAATTTATTGTTTAATTGGGTATTTTTAATTTGCTTTTTTTCATATTTTTTTAAAAAATCATGTCTAAATTCATTGATATTCTCTTTCTCTCTTTTTATTTAATATATAAAATTTCCCTTCAAGGTGTAGCTTCCTTGCTTACCCTTTTTAATTATATCTATTTTGCTTTTGGTTTGTGTGAGATAATGATTACTATCCCCCCCCCCCCTTTTTAGCCTCATTGGAAAAACATAGATTTTACTTCAGCTCCTTATTTTTACTCTTTGTGTGTCTTTCAGTTTCAAGTGTGTAACAACTAATTGTTTGATTCTGATTTAATGTGAAAACTAAATTTTGTGTGATTCTGATTGTGATTTCACAATATCTGAATTCTTTCTTCCTGGCTGCTTGCAATATTTTCTTTTTCATCAGGGAGTTTTGGGATTTGATTATAATATTCCTGGTAGTTTTCATTTTGGGACCTCTTTCAAGAGATGATTGATGCGTACATTCAAATTATATTTTATTTTCTGGTTCTAGCATATTGGGGCAGTTTTCCTTGATTGTTTCACCAAATAGGATGTTTAGGTTCTTTTTAAAAAATCTTTGACTTTCAGGTAGTCCAATAATTGTTCAATTATCTATCTTTTTTACAGTTAGTTTTTTTTTTACAGTTTAGTTGCTTTTCCCCTGAGATACTTAACATTTTATTCTATTTTTTCACTCTTTTGATTTTGTTTTATAGTTTCTTGATGTTTCATTGAATCATTAGCTTCCACTTGCCCAATTCTAATTTTAAAAGAATCATTTTCTTCAGTGAATTTTTTCTTCCTCTTTTTCCATATGACCAATTATGCTTTTTAAGGAGTTCTTCTCTTCAATGAATTTGTGCCTCTTTTACCATTTGACCAATTCTATTATTTAAGGTGTTGTTTTCTTTAGTATTTTTATGTCTCTTTTACCAAGTTGTTGACTCTTTTTCATAGGTGTTTTGTATTACTCTCATTTCTTTTAAAATTTTTCTCTCTACCTCTCCTATTTGAATTTTTAAATTCTTTTTGAGCTCCTTCAAAAAACTTTTTTGGGCTTATATCCAATTCACATATTTTTTTTCCTTGAAGGCTTTGCTTATATTTGTTTTGACATGAATGTCTTCTTCTGAGTTTCTGTCTTGATATTCCTTGTCATCATAGTAGCTTTTTATAGGCAGTTCCTTGTTGGTTGTTTACTCATTTTTTCCTGCCTATTTCTTGACTTTTGACTTTATGTTAAAGTTGGGCCCTATCCTAAGCTTCCGCTTTTTGTGCTACCCTTTTTAGTGCTAGCTCTGGTGATCTGTAAATTTTCTGTTCTTCCAAGCTGATATGATCCAAGGAGAGGTGTGGTCACTGTTTTCCTGGTCTGTGCTCTGGTTTTTACCTAGAAACAGAGCTTGCTCCCCTGCAACTACAAACACTAGCTCTCCTCTTGGCCCTGGAACCATGACCGGATCTCCTGCTCTCCTGAAGCTGTGGTCTGTTTTCTGCCTTGGAACTGCAATCAGGGCCCCTGCACTCTTGTGAGTGATCACATGCTTTTTTCCACAATGGAACTGTAACCAGGGCTCCTTTCTGCCTTGGAACTGAGATCATGGACCATGTTCCCCTGTGACTTCAACTTCTTTCTCCTGGAACTGCCTATGGGCAATGGAACAGGGCCCTGCACCTAATGCCCACAGATCCTCTCCTGTATTCTCTCTCTGACCAGTTGTCTGACCCTCGTACCATGGGTTAAGACCTCCAGAAGCTGTTGCTGCTGCCTCCAAAGCCTGCTGCTGGTTTTGCTGTCATATGTGCTATGCTTCAGGCCAGTCCCTATTCTGGTATTACATACTTTGGGGCCAATCTTCTAAGTTGTCTTGGTCTGGAAAAATGTCTCAATTTTTATCTTTTACTGACTCTGTCACTTCAGAATTCAATTTGAGGCCTTATTCTGAAATTGCTTAGAGAGGACTGTTGGGAGAGTTTAGCTGAGTTGCTGCCTGTACTCCCCCATCTTGCTTCTGCCTTTCAGTCTACATTACAATGTCTTTCCAGGTTTCTTTGAATCTTTACCTTTTTTCATTGTTTTAAACATTGGAATAATAGTCTATTACATTAATATAAAATAATTTATTCAGCCATTAATAAAAAAAGCTAGGTACTCACTCTAGTTTGTTTTTGTTTTTTGCTACAAGAAAAAGTGTTGCTATAATTGTGTGTGTGTGTATGTGTGTGTGTGTGTGTGTGTGTGTGTGTGTGTGCGTGTGTGTGTGAGTCTTTTCTCTCTGCCTTTCATATCTTCAGAGTAGTGGCATATCTGGGTCCAAAGGTATGCATAACTCAACGACTTTGGGGCATAGCTATAAATTACTTCTCAGAATTGTTACAATTCAGAACTTTTCCAATGGTTCTCTAGTATACCTGTCCTCTCTTAACCCCTCCACCAGGGGTTGTGTTTGGTAATCTTATCAGTATGAGGTGGAACCTAAGAGATATTTTGATTATTATTTTTATTTTATTAGTAAACTAGACCATTTTCCATATAGTTGCTGATAGACTGAATATTTTTGAGAACCATATGTTCACACTCTTTTCTTACTTATCTATTGGGAAATGTCCCTTGTTTTTATATTGGTATTACTTGCCTGTTCATCTTTTATTTGAGATTTTTGTTTGAGAAATTTGCTGGAAATATTTTTTTTTTTACATAACTGCTTCTATTTTAATTCTGTTTTGAAATTGTACATGCCAAAACATTTTAATTTATGGAATGAAATTGCCTGTTTTCTCTTTTGTGATCATCTTTATTCCTTGTTTGGTCAAGAATTTTCTCCTTTTCTATAGTTGTGAAAAGATTCTCTTTTTCTTCTCCCTTATTTTGTCTATTATACTATATGATTTTTTAAAATCCAGGTCAAGTAAGCATATACAATTTATTGTGGTAATATAGTGTGAGATGTGGATCTTAATTAATTTCCTCCTTCCTCTCCCAACCTCCACCAATACCTCAGGCTGCTTCACATTTTCTCAATAGATTTTTGTCAAACGAGAACACCTAATCCTAGTAACTATTGTACTTGGGGTTTATTGAACACTATGCTACTCAATTCAATTACTTCTGGGTCTTATGTACCTAATTTGTTCCACTGACCAATTTTTTAACCAGTACCCAATGTTTTCAATTATTATTATCATTATTACTATTATTTGTATTGTTGTTTTATAATAGTTTGAGATCTGGCCCTCTTCCTTCCCATTTTTTCTTATTATTTCCCATGGGATCCTTAACCTTTTCTTTCTTGAGATATATTTTGTTATCATTTTGTCTAGTTCTATAAAAATTATCCATTGGAAATTTAATTGATATGGCACGGAATCTAATTAAATTTTGGCTATATTGTCATTTATGTTATATTGTCATGGTACAACATGAGTACTTTATAATTAATTATTTACAATTTTATTTCTTTCAATAGTAATTCATTGCTATAGTCATAACTTCAGCTTCTGTCTTTGTAAATGGACTCTTGGGCATTTATACATTCATTGTTATTTTGAGTGGCATTTCTTTTTCTGTATCTATCTGTTGAATTTCATTGGTAATATACAGACAGGCTAAGTAGTTGGGGAAGTATTTCACATCCTGATACTTTACTGAAATGATAGTTTTTAGTTGAATATCTAGGATTCTCCTAAGTAAATCATCACATCAACTTCAAAAATGTATAATTTAGCTTCATTGCCTTTGCTTATTCCTTCAATGTATGCTTGTTGTTTTATTGTTATAGTTAGTAGTACTAGAAATATAGCAAATTATAACGGTGACAATTGAAATCCATACTTTTACCTTGACCTTACTGGAAAAGTCTTTTAGCATTTCCATAACAAATAATTTTCACTCTCGGTTTTGAATACTATTTACCAAATTAAGGAAGGATCTAGTTATTCCAGTAATTACTGTTTTTAAAAATATGTTTATCATCTCTGTTTTCTAAAAATGCATTTTTTTCTGAATCTATTAATATGACCACAACTATTTTTACTGTTTTGATATTATAAGATTATAGTTTTCCAATAATTCTTCAATTTCTAATATAAATGCCACCTGGATATAATAATCTTTTGAATATGTTATCATAGCCTCTCTACAAAAATTTTATTCAATATTTTTGCATTGATATCCATTATAGATATTAGTCTGAAGGGTTTTTTTTCTCCCTTTTTTATCTTTCCCTGGTTTACATATAAGGCTATTAAGTATGAGGAGTATATAAAAACTCATAGAAGTACAGTAGGCTCCCTTACTTCCCTATTTTTAAAATATGAAATACAAGAGTAAATTGTTCTTTGAGTATTTGACAAGACACCTGTAAATATATCTGGTCCTGATATTTTTTGCTTTGGAGTTATTTTATAACCTGTTATTTTCATTTTGTGAGATTGAGTTACTTAAGTTAATAGTTTCTTGTTCTGTTAATTTGAGTATTTCACATGGCTATAAAAATATTCCATTTCTTTCAAATTGTTATTTTGGAACATAAAATTAGAATAGTTTCTAATAATTTCATTTTTTCCTCTTCTATTATGAATACTTTTTTTTTATTTTGGCTATTTCATTTTCTTCTCTATTTTTGAAATCAAATTAACTAATAGTCCATTATAATTCATCATTTCCCCCAAAACAATCTTTTAGTTTTATTGATTTTATTTTTTAAAATTATGGTTATATCTTCTTTGATTTTCAAATTTTTCAATTGTATTTTAATTGAATTTTCATTTGTTGCTTTTCTATTTTTCTTTCTTTTTTTTTTTTGCTTTTTTTTTTGTAGGGCAGTTAGGATTAAGTGACTTGCCCAAGGTCACACAGCTATTAAGTGTTAAGTGTCTGAGGCCGAATTTGAACTCAGGTCCTCCTGACTTCAGGGCTGGTGCTCTATTCATTGCAAGTTTTGATTTGTTGTCTCATTTTAATTATTCTCTTTGATAAAATTATCAGTTATTTCTATTTTTGCCCCATTTGTTACTTAGGATTATATTATTTAGTCTCCATTTAAATTTTATTTATTTCTGAAAATTTCTTCCATTGAATATAATTTTTATTATGTTGTAGTCATCAGGCTTTGATTTTTATGTGTTTGTTTATGGAATTATTATAAATTAGTCCGAGGTCAATTTTTGTGAAGATGTTGTACATAGCTGAGAAAATGAATACTCCTTTTGATTTACATCCAGTAATCACTAGAGTATGCATATCTATTTTTTTCCTTAAAATTCTATTCAGGTCTTAAGTTCTTTCTTATTTATCTTTTTGTTAGAATCGTGTGGGTCTGAAAGAGGCACATTGAGGTCCCTGATTATTATTGTTTTTTGTCTAATAATCCCTGTAATGAGATTAGATTTTCTTCTAAGTACTTAGGTGCCATTTCATTTGGTGTGTGTGTGTGTGTGTGTGTGTGTGTGTGTGTGTGTGTGTGTGTGTGTACCAGTACTAGTATTATTTCATTATTTATAATGTTTTTAATTAAAATTTCATTTTCTTGCTTATTCTTCTTTAGACATAGGTGTCTATTTTTACTCTTATGCTATTGGATATAGTGATTGTCAGAGCTGCTTTTTCAAATTCAACTGAAGAATAATAAATTATGCTCTAGTCCTTTATTTTAATTCCCTGTGAATCTTTATGTTTCATGTGTGTTTCTCGTAAACAACATAGTGCTGAATTCTGCTTTTCCCTACCATTCTGATGCTCTCCTACATTGTATGAGTAAATTCATCCTATTCATAATCATGGTTCCGATTATTGTATTTTTTCCATTCATTTTCTGCTCTTGTATTTTTCCTTCTCTCTGCTCCCCATTCCTCCTTTTAAGAAGGTAAAACAAAAGAAATATAACAAATATTGGTTATCTCTTATTGAAGTGGTCTGCTCCTACTCCTCTGCCCTAGCCTGTATCCCAATCACTGATTCTTACACTTTGTTTTTTCCCCTTTTGCCCCCTTTATGATCTACCCTCCAAAGATGAAATTTATTTACTTGTGACTATTCCTTCCTCAATTTTATCATCTCAGGTAAACCTCAAATTTTCTTTTCTTGTTTCTAATTCCATTCCTTGTTAAATTTAATATATTTCTAAACCAAACTCATGGAAGTATGGGTGTTTTTGTGTTTTGTATGGTTTAGCCCTCCTTTGCCTGATTCAGATAAGAATGAGTTTCATGAGAAGGCCTCATTCCCCAGTCCCCTCATCCATATTTATATATTTTACTAACGCATCCTAGTTATAAGACATAGTGATTGCCTCTCTTTTCCTTTATTTCTTCCCAAGTATATTCCTTTTTCTCCATCCTTTTATGTCTTGAAATTATTAAGACAGATCAAAACTACACCCAGGCCCCATGTTTATCTTTATTAATTCCCCCAGTGCCCTTTAAAGAGGACTGGATTCTGAAGAAACATTGTAAGCCCTTCATCATCATGTAGCCCTTTTTGATTGTTTAAATGGATTCATTTGTTTTTATCTTTTTTGGTTTCTCTTGTCTCTTGTGCTTGCTTTTCAAAGATTCTACCCAGCTCTTGTCTTTTCATCAGGAATATATGAAATTCCTTTATTCTTTTAAAGATCCATTCCATTTCCCCTATTATGAGATTATATTCAGTTTTTAAGATAAGTAATTTGGGGTTGTATTTTTTTTTGCCTTTTGAAACATTAGATTCCAAGATATACTTTCCTTTATAGTAGCTGAAGTCTAGTCTTATGTGAAATCACTGACTCAGGCCTATATCACTTAGTACCTGAATTATTAAAATAACATACTGGTTGGTCTCACTACCACAAGTCACTCCACTCCAGTCAATTCTCCATTAAGGTGTTAAAGCGATCTTCCTAAAGTGCGTGTCCATCCATATTGCTTCCCATCTCCCAACACACACATACTTAATAAACTCCAGGGGTACTCTATCACTGAAAAGATTAAATATAAAATTCTCCCTTTGGTGTTCAAACCCCTGCTTAGCATGCTTCTTCCTCCTTTCCTTGGATCTGACACCCACTGTTACCCCTAAAATACTCTGCAATACAGTAATACTAACTTCCTTACTATTCTTACACAAGGCACTCCATCTTCTAACTAGGCATTTTCACTAACTGTCTCCCATACTGGGATGTTCTCTATTCTTATCTCTGCCTCCTGGCTTTCCTGGCTTCTTTCAACTCCCAGTTAAATCCCACTTTCTATAGGAAGCATTTCCTGATTTCCCTTAACACTAGTGCTTTCCCTCTGTTGATTATTTCCAATCTTGATATAGATGGTTTGTATAGAGTTATTACATGTTTTCTTTCTCCTCTATACTCCTGAGAGCAAGGACTGACTTTTACCTTCATTTGTATCCTCTGCACTTAGTATAGTGCCTGGGATAAAGTAGGCACTTAATTAATGTTTATTGATTAATCAATTATCTGTAGTTTCACAGTATATATGAACTTGTTCTTTCTGGTTAGTTGCAATATTTCACCTTTGACCTGTAAGCCATGGATTTTAATTAAGATATTTCTGTATGCTTTCAATTTGGGGTTTCTTTTAGAAGGTGATAAGTGGATTCTTTCTATTTTTATTTTGTCCCCTGATTCTAATAAATCTAAAGTGATTTATTGAAAAATGGCATCCAGGTTTTTTTGTTTGGTCATAGTTTTCTGAGAGTGCAAAAATGGTTAAATTATCTTTGATTGCTGTCTTTTCCAGGTTAGTTGTTTTTGATAATAGATACTTTACATGCTCTAATTTTTTTGACTTTTGACTTTGTTCCTAAATTTCTTATGTATCATGGAACTATTGAGCTCTGTTTACTTCATTTTGCTTCTGAGAAAGGAAGGAAGGGAAAAGATGACAAGAAACGTGGAAAGTGGAATCCAGAAAACAAAAATATGTCAGACATTCTAGATTCCCTTTATCAACAATGGACAGCAAAAGTCAAGTTTAATGTAATAAAAGGAGACAAAGAAGCATAAAGAACAGTATAGATCATTCACCAATAATTTTAAAACATTGCTATTCAGTATTGAGAATCAAGGAAATAAGAGAAAGAGAACCCAGAAAGAAGGAGAACATGGAAATTTCTAGTTATCTATATGGTCAGAAGAAATTTAATGCAAGAAAAATGCAAATCCAGTCAATCAAGAAATAAAATGATTATACATCTTTGATTTAATGAATGACACAATGTTTATGTCCAGGGAAGTGATCAATGAACTTTTCTGCAAAACCAGAAAGGGGCAGGACCAAGTAAAATCCATAGCTATTGGTTTAAATGTTTCACAATTCCATATGAATCATTAGCAAATCATCTTACCAGTTTCCTATCATTCTAAGTCTGATGTCATTTTTCTTAACAGAAGGCATCACATATACACTCTGAAAGATGAGAATACTGGTAACTTCTCTAAATATAGGCCAATCACATATTTATGCACTTTATGTAAAGCATTCACAACTTGCATTTCTAAAAAAATTCTATAAATGCTTATAAGAAATGATATATTGACTGAAGAGCAAAAAATTTTAAAAACGTGACAAAATGTCTCAGTGGGTACATAGAACAACTTACTGATTCAGCAACTATCTAATAAAGCACCTAAAAACATTGTTGCATTTATGCTACCTTTGTTGACTCTTGCAAAACCCTTGACTCAATTCTGTACTCATGGCTTATTCAAGTACTGAAAATAAATAAAATACATCCAAGTTTTTGTGAGAATTCTAGAGTGTTTGATTTGCACATGGAAAAATTTTCTCTAAAACACTGAACTCAAATTAATGCATTGTTGATGGAACTATGAATTGATACAACCATTCTGGAAAGCAATTTACTATTATGCAAATAATTTGAAAGATGACCATACCCTTTGACCCATATATTCCATCACTAGGTATGTAATGACTCATGGAGATCATTAACAAAGAGAAAGTTTCCATGTACAATGAAATATATCAGCACCTTTTGGTAATAAAGAACTAGAAACAAAGTGGATGCTCATTGTTTGGGGAGTGGTTAAACAAATTGCAATGTATGGAATCTACAGTAATGGAATATCATTGTGCTATAAGAGGCAACATCATGAATATAGAGAAGCAAGAAAAGTCCCAAATGAACTGATATTAAGTAGAGTAAGCAGAGATAGCAAATCAGCATATAAAATAACTATAACAGTGTAAATAGAAAGAGTAATCACCATAAGCAATAAAATTATAAAGAACAAAATCATTCTCAAGAAGAGTTATCAGAAGACCTTTCCCCTTGTTGTTCTAGAGAGGACAGCCTCCATGAATGTGGAAGATTGCACACCATGTCAGATTTATTTTAACATGTTGATTGATTTTGCTGAAAGTTTTTTTTTCTTCCTTTTTGATTTTCTTGACTCTCTGAGAGAGTAATAAGGAGAGTAATGAGGAAATCTAGGAACTGTAAAAACAGAAGATATCTATAAATTCCATTTTTGAAGCATTCCACTGAGACAATAATATCAAGAACAATTTATTTAAGATGTGGCATCATTCATGAAGACATTTTAAGCCCCTTAAAGTTCAGCATAAGTCTTAAATACCTTATCATCTTTCCTAAATAGAACCAAGTATAGCTTCTAAGTTAAAGAGGAATGGGCATCAAAGCATTTCTTTATCACTTGATGTAATCTTTTGCAATCTTTCCCCAATGATATCAAAATGCCATCAGGACTCAGTAAATTAAAAAAAAATTTAATGCATACCAAGGAAATATAGAGACTGAATAATTTGAGTTGAAATCTAGGTGTCAAATTGTAACAATTTCTCTTGCTTCTCTTGAACTAATAGGTATGCAGCACTCACTGGATTTGTTGAATATGTTAAAAGAAGTTTGTCTCCAAGCAGAACCTGTAAAATAGGTAAGATCTCAGAGTAAAATAAAAAACTCCCCCATGGATGATATACACCTCAGCTTAACCAATGTCAACAAAGAAGTGTCAAACAAATTGCAGTCATGAAGATTTATTTATAGAAATGGAAGGCTTTATGATGCCATTTGAAGTCCAAATCATTATCACCAAAAATTAGATGGATTATTCTTATGGAATTCAGACTCACTGTTCAACCCAAATTATACAAGCATCAAAAGAAACTGTGTAACATATAACTTCAAGCCACAAAAAATTTAATCTTGCCCAAATGAATAATAAGATATGACCCAATGGCTAGAATTATGTATCAGAAACTCAATATTAAAAAAAAATAGGCGGGGGCGGAGCCAAGATGGCGGCGTAGCAGCAGCAATATATCGCAGCTCTCACATAGCCACCCCCAAATACCCATGGAATAGGACTCTGGACCAACCTAGAACTTCAAAAA
>CM053585.1:234133905-234221551 GCA_028646515.1 Pseudochirops corinnae | reverse complement strand
TACTGCTATTATACTACTACTACTACCACTAGCACTACTACTACTACTACTACTACTACTACTACTACTACTACTACTTCTACTACTACTACTACTACTACTACTGCTGCTGCTGCTGCTGCTGCTGCTGGTCCTGCTGTTATTACTACTACTACTACTACTACTACTACTACTATTACTACTAGTTACTGCAAAGCTTCAAAGACCTGTGGTCTTATCAATGTGGGTATTACTGTCAGAAATATAGATTCTAATCCATCCATGCCCACCCATCCTTTGCAACTCCTATCCATGTGCCTCCCACTAGCTTGACACAGCACTGAATACTAGGAGATGACTTTTCATTCCTTAAATATTATATGAAGACTAGTGGATCTCCTCAGCTGTAAATAATTATTCCGTCCTCTAACTATATGACTGGTTGATCTTTTTTCATGTTATACCTTTTGCTGATGCTGTTCTTTCACCTGTTTCTGATGGTTATTTCTCATATGTAATGTTTTATAACCAGTTTTTGCCCACTGTGTGACTCCCCATTGTCCTTTGCTGATCCTCACCAATATTTTCTTTGGCAATTGTGGTATCCCATGAATGATAGACACAGAGCAGGGAGGCATGAAGGTAGAGTGGAAAGAATGCTTGGGTTTAAGTCAAAGGCCCTGGGTTCAAATTCTGACTCTATTGTTTATTATCTTGGGAACTCACTTAAGCTATCTGAGTTTCAGTTTCCTTACACATAAAATGAGTGGGCTGGACTAAATGACCCCCAATGTCTCTTCTACTTATAAATCTATTATCTGTAAACATTGCCCGAAGAATATTGGTGTTAAAGCAGTTGGTCTTTGTCTCAGAGAGAAGCTTGGAGTTACTACAAGAACTCTGCAGTTTTCAAAAGGCGATCCAGCCTGCTCTCCTTTACCTGCTCAGTTCTGGGCCGCACCCATTGGTCATTTGTAGTGTTCACTCAAGGTAAATGTACTGATAAACAAGTTCACTTATTTAGCACTTTGAGATGTGCAAGGCCCTTTACAACCATTATCTCATTCGATCCTCCTTGATGAAAAAGAAGGGGTCTGTCTACCACAAACCAACCACCCAAATGAGGGGTGCGATGGAGCTAGCTCAAACAGATCAGAGCAGCCAATTGTTAAATTTTCAACGTGGACATTTATACCTCAGAAATCTGCAAGTGCTACAAATCAGGGTTTGATTTAATATATTGTTGATCGACTAGACTTAAGAAAGGGATGAAGTGAATGTTAATAATGCAGATTAAACTTAAGTGTGTTGTACAAACACCCTACAACTCCACCCCCGCCCCAGACACACATACCTCTCAGAGATCAGGTTGTTAAACATTTACCAGCCCTCAGCTGGTCCTCAGGCTCTTTCAGTCATGTCCCATGTATGAATCTTGTTTCCTCTGCTCAGTTGTTAACTCTATTGGGTGACTTACTATGTTCTCTTCTTCCTTTAAAAAAATGCTCCACGAAGCCTGGTTCAGAGCCATAGCCACACTGAGTACTTAGTAAAGACCTGTTGGAGTTGAAAAATTCCAAGAAGTCTCCAGCGAGCAGTGGACCCTAGAGTTTGGAATAGCCAATGAGAGCTTGGTAAACTTTCCCAGACAGGTAGCAAGGGTAAGTTCAGAAAGGATAGGCACCATGGTGGAGTAGAAGAAGTGTTGTACTTGAATTCAGAGAACATGCGTTCAAATCATGCTCTGCTTCTCTCTACCTTGGACTTGGGCATGCCATTTAACTGCCCTTGCTCTTGTATTCCTCATGGAGTTGGACTAAATAATCTCTCAGGCTCGTTCTAGACCCTAAGTCTATGGTCCTATAAAGAACACTGGATTGGGCTGACCCTGGATAGTGACTTATAAGGTCACCATTCCTCATTTGGCATTATTAGTCACTAAGCCCTGTGCCCTTACATGGGGCAGCTAGGCAACTCAGTGCTAGAGTGCTGGACCTGGAGTTAGCAAGACCTAAGTTCAAATCCAACCTTAGATAACTTACTAACTGTGTGACTCTGAGTAAGTCATTTAACCCCTTTGTCTTAATTCACCGGAGAAAGAAATGGCAGACGGCTGCAGTGTCTTTGGCAAGAAAATCCCATTGACTGCATTGGTGTGCTATCTTTGGTCCACAAGGTCAGGAAGAGTCTGACATGGTGGAATGACTGAACAACGCTCTTATATGCCCTCTTAGGCTGTGTAAGCACATGTGACAATCAGCTACAAAGGTTCAAGTATGGGTCTCACTTTGGCTTTGCAAATATGAGAAATTGGTCCCCCACGTCCATCTTAATCCTTACTCACCTGTCCCCAAGTTGAATGCCATGTAAACATACCCCCACTTTCTACAGAAGCTTCTTCATTTGGAATGACCTTTTCATTTCTTTTTCAAACATATTTAGTAAGATGAACGAGTGAATCCTTGAATCTCCTGTGATAGCAGGTGGTAATGTTAAGCCCCTAAAGTGTAAGGCTCTATGGTACAGTGGAAGGAGTCCTAGATGTGAACACAGAGTACATGGATGAAAATTCTGGATCTGCTACTTATTAAACCATGTGATCTTGCGCAAGTCATTTAACTTGGTCTTGAGTCCAGTTTCCTTATCTGTAAAATGAGGGTGTTAGGCTACATGGCTTCCAGGGTCACCTGTGGGTCTAAATCTTTGATTCTCTGGCTTAAGATTTTGACCCTGAGGAAGGCTAAATGGAAGTTTCTTCTCTCCAGTCCCTTGGCATTCAGCATCCAAGGAGTTAACCTCCATCGCACTTTGTAACATTGATAAAAATGTGTGTACTTTAACTTCTAATAAAAAAAATCAAGCAGGTATGAATAGCAATACAATTGCTCAAAAATTGTTCAAATTGAAGGGAAACAATTGGAAATGGATTTGGAAATATAATGTTTAGCTAAGCAAGCTATAATGTTCTGTTATTTTAATCAGCATTGTAAAGTAATTTAAATGATGTAGGAAGAGACTTTTAGACTTTAATACATAATGATTTTTTTTTCAAAGCATTCATCAAAAGGTATTTCATGTTAATGATTCTATGGCTCACTATAGATATGGCAATAATGTTCCTTTTGCTGCAGGACTTAACTACTTTCTGCTTTGTCCTGATCATCTTAAAGGCAAATTCCTACAATTTTCCCCAAAATTTGTACTTCTTAAAGAGAAAAAAGAATGAACAATTAAGAATTTATATATTAAATAATAATAAAAAAACCTCAATAAAAAGACTGGAATTTATATAGCACTTTGAAATTTGCAAAGCATTTATGTATACCACTTCATTTGAGCCTCATAATAATCCCCTGAGATAGATTGATGGGATTTTTATCACTATTTTATAAAGGTCATATGATTGACCCGAAGTCACATAGCTAGAAAATATCAGAGATGAGGTTTGAACTCGGGTCTTCCTGTCTCCAACACTCTTCATTCTGTGAAGTTAAAGATCAGAAACAGACCACAGGGCTATCTGAAGGGTGAGAAGTAGGGTGTCATCTAATGCATTCCCTGATCTCTAGGCAGTTAAGCAAAAAACAAACAAACAAAAATCTAAAACAGAATTATTTCCTCTCCCTTCAACCCCCCCTTCTCTCTTTTCTTCCTCCTCACTTTTATCCTCTTCCTTTCCTTTTAAATATTTTTCCTCCCTTCTTTTCTTCCTTCATTATTTCCTCTCTCCCTTGTATCTTTCATTTTTCCTTCCTTCCTTTTTCTTTCCTTCATTCCTGTCCTTCCTTCCTTCCTTCCTTCCTTTCTTTCTTTCTTTCTTTCTTTCTTTCTTTCTTTCTTTCTTTCTTTCTTTCTGTCTTTCTTTCTCTCCTCTGTGTCTTCTTCTTCTTCTTCTTCTTCTTCTTCTTCTTCTTCTTCTTCTTCTTCTTCTTTTCTTCTTCTTCTCCTTCTTGTCTTCCTTTTACTCTCATCTAAGAAAGGCATAGAGATGTCTGTCTTTGAAACCTTAGTAGAACAGACAGTTCTTTAATCACTGGAGGTTTTTAAGAGAAGCCTGAATGCCAATTGTTTGCAATGTTGTAGAAATGACTCCAGTGCAGATACGGGTTGGACTAAATACACCTTGAAGTTCCTTCAAATCTGAGATTCTGTAAATATAAAACCACAAGAGAAAAAATTCCCCAAATAGTCTTTGGCAACTTGTATTATGGCTCTTTTAGGAAGTTCTCTCTGATGTCTAACCTCAGTTCTACCTGCTGTGACTTAAATTCATTATCATTGTCTTCTTTCTTCAGTGAAGAAAGGGAGCAAACAGAAATGAAAGGCTAGAGAGGGTGACTGATCTGCTCCCATTGCATAGTACATTAATGATGACACCATGGAGAGTCACTGGCTCCTGGCCAGGCCTTTAGTCAACAGACTGGGTTTGACTTCCCTGGAAAAATCACAGAGAAAAATTGAGGTCTTGACCCTCCTGCATGGAGGTCTGGGAACCTAACAATTTTCCTTTCATGGGGTATTCACTCATATTTTCCCTAAGAATAAGGAAGGCAACATGTACTGGATATTTTCTCCATTTGACTAATCCAGAAATAAATGAGGCCAGAATAAGCCCTCAAGATTTACAACAAGGTATGAAAAGAAAATTCTTTAAAAATATATATATTTGCTTCTATTTCTCAAATAGAGGAACTGATTCAAATAAGATGTTATTTGTAAAAAGCACTCAGCACAGTACCTGGCACATAGTAGATGCTATATAAATTCCCTCCCCTCCTCTCCCTTTTCCCCTTCTCTCCCCCTCCCCCTCCACCTTTCCCTCCTCCTCCCTTTCCCCTTCCTATTCCCTTCCCCTTCCCCTCCCCCTTCCATTTCCCCTTCCTCTCACCTCCTCCTTCCCCTTTCCCTTCCCCTTCCCCTCCCCCTCCCTCTTCCCCTTCCCTTCCCTGGAGCAGAAGTGTCAGGTAATGACTGACAATATCACATGGACTTAGGAACACCAGTGATGTGAGTGGCTTGGAAAACCTCAGTCTCTGGTTTTAAGTTGGCCTCAGCTTAGTTTCTGGAAGTCATTATCGTTTGCTGCCTGTGAAGTGACATATGGAAAATAAATTTGAGGATGGGCCACTTAGGGCAGGTCCTTGCAGACAAACACCGGACTTCACCTTGGGTAGCCAGGTCAATTTGGAGTCAGATTCCAACCTGAACTGAGTCAGTATGGAATCATTGATGCCCTTTCATTCCATGCTCCATTCTCAGGTTTGGTACCTGTTTCCTCATCATACCCTGTCCACCAGCTCTAATGGAGACAAATGATCAGCTTTTCAGCACCCTTCACGAGGACAAAGATGAATCCATGGGTTAATGTGAGAGAGAAAGAGAGTTCCATATTGACTTGAGGGGAGACTTGAGCCTGCTCCAACACATGGAAGCTGGAAGGCTGAGGAAAATGCTAGATAGATAGCCAATCTAGACAATTTAAAACTCTGAGTTTGAATTTTGTCTCATATAGCAGATCTTTTATTGAGTGCCTACTGTATGCCTAGTCCCATCGAGTGTGCTAAAAATGAGAAAAAACAGTCTCTGACTTTCAGAAGCTTTAACAGGATGTTATAAGACAAAATAATATGAGAGTCAGGCTACAGGTATTTGTTAAGTACTTACTTCCAGCCAGAACTGTGCTGAATGCTAAGGATACAAAGCAATGCAAAAACAGCTGTTCTCAAGGAGCTCACATTCTAATGAAGGAGACATTCTAATATAGTGGGAGAAATATGTCTCTCAGAGTCATAAGACCTGTATTTACCTTGCCCTCACCAATTTATTCACTGTTTGACCTGGGACAACTTACTTGCTTCTCAATATTCCTTTTTTTCACCCATCAAAGGAGTTTCATAACTCTTACCTTGCTTTCTTCAAAGGGTTGTTTTAAGCATTAAAAATGATCATGTGTATTAAGAAGCCTACACAGTTTTAGGGACTATTATTACAAGCTAACTAAGGAGATAAGATTCACTGAGGTGTAGTTGTTAAATGAAAGGAGTATTCAATTTGATCACATCCAACAAACCTTTAATAAGTGCCTACTGTGTGCCAAGTAGTAAGCTAGGCTACAAAGCTACAAAGATGGAAACAAATCAGTTTCTGCTCTTAAGAAACTTAAACACTCTTGGGGTGTGGATGATGAGAGGGAGAGAGATGGAACCTAAACAAAAGTACTAGGAAGACTGAGGAGAGAGAGGAGACAAGGGGAGCAGAGGTGGTGGGAATTAAGGAAAGCTTCACAGGTGAGGTGGCCCCTTAGTTATACCTTGAAGGAAGACAAGAGTCTGAGAGGCAGAGATGAATGAATGAATGAATGAATGAACAAATGAATGAATGAAAAAGCCTTTATTAAGACCTTACTATGTGCTAAGAGCCATGCTAAGTGCTGGAAATAGAGATATAAGAGAAAGATGAGGGAGTCCCCACTCATGTGCCAGTGTCTAAAGCTTATCTTCATGAATAGGATCTCAAGACACAACCAATGTTTAAACATGTCACTTGATTTAGAAAAAAACACCACTACCACATGAACTAAATTTTGTCAGGCTTGTGGTTGAGTAATTCCTTCAGCATCACAGCTTCCTCTAGGATTACTAACAGTTTAGGTACCCCTCAAGAGAGTGAGATTCTGATTTGGACATGGTTTTCTCTTCTACATAAACAAAGGGAGTATACAATGACCACAAACTTCTCTCTCAATCTATAGGCTCTCACTGAGGCAGATGGGCAGAGGACAAGAGAGTTCCATCACTGACTAAAAGGAGGGTGCGAGAAAATTTCCTAAGTATATCCACTCAAGGTGGATATCATAGAGAGCAGTGACTATATAGGTAGAAGACTAGCTGGTGTGATAGAAATTCACAGAAGGCAAAGTCCAAGAAAGGAGTCAGCAGGTAACTTCATAGCTTCATATCTGTGTACAAATGCCCAAGTTTTAGACAACAAGCAATATAAACCGGAGGACCCAACACAAGGAAGAAATTTTAGCCTTAGAGTTAATATTGGAACTTGGTGGTATGAAACTCGTGATTGGGCTGTGGCTCTTGGTGAGAATACCTTATTCAAAAGAAATAGGATAAATAAAGGAGGTGGATAGCAAGGTATGATTGTATATGAAGATGAATATTTAAGGAATTCAGGAATTGGGATAGGAAGATGAGTAGAAAGCATGGTTGCAGAAAGCATTTGAGTAATGAACAGGGAAGAGACAAATTTTTATTGTTGTTTAATCATTTTATTTTCAAACATGGCCAACTCTTGCTGACCCATTTTGGAATTTTCTTGGCAAAGACACTGGAATAGTTTGTCATTTCCTTCTCTAGTTCATTGTTACAGTTGAGCAAACTGAGGCAAACAGGGTTAAGTGACTTGTCCAGGGTCACCTGGCTAGTAAGTATCTGAGGCTGGTTTTAAACTCAGGAAGATTAATCTTTCTGACTCCAGGCTGGGCACTCTATCCACTGTGGCACCTAGCTGCCTTCAGAGAGAAATAGAAACAATATAGTATCAGAAAATACTACAAGGCACCTAAAGTGGCTTGGAAAAAAAAGGTTAAATAGTTGAAGAGTACAGGAATCATACCACAAACATGGCATAGAGAGAGAAACAATATAGTAATGGTAAGAATTTCACTTATTCAGATATCCACTGGTGCTGCATATCAAGACAAGAATGTCCAATTATTTCTTGAAAGTAGAGAAAATAAGGGGAGATTTTATCCTGGATCTGGTTCTTACCAACAAAGAGGAATTGGTTTCTGGTTTGGAAATTCTTTGGGGCACAGGAACAATTCCTCCTGCAATTTTTGATAGTGAAAAATGGTATAGAATGAGAGAGGGGCAGATGTTATGCCAATTCTCAAAAAAAAAAAAAAGGAAGGAAATAGATCTCATAAATTATAAGTTAATGAATTTCACTTTGTTTCCCAGGAAAGTTCTAGGATTAATGATTAAGGTGATGATTAGCGAACATCACCAAGAACCAGTATGACTTCACAAGAACAGGTAATGGCAGACTAACCTTTTCTGTTTTCTTTTCTTTTTTTTAACAATTACTAAAATGGTTGATCATGGGGTAAACAAAGCTTATCTAGATTTTGGTAAGGTATGTCATACATTTGTATGTGTGGAAAAGAATGAGATTTGTGGGCCTGACAGGATTCAGAATTAGTCAAATGATCAGACTCAAAGAAGAATGATTAAAAGAAGTAGACTTGAGATGAAGGCTTCAGTGAAGTGATCCAAGGATTTGTGCTGGATGCTATATTTGTTAACATTTTTATCAGTGACTTAGATAAGGGTATCAATGGCATTTTTGTCCCATTTGCAGATGACACAAAGCTGGGAAGTATGGCTTACACAATTGTACAATAAGAATCTGGATCCAAAAATATGTTGTTGGGCTATAACACTAGAACAAATCCTATAAGATGTTATTTAATAGAGATAAATAAAAAATTTCACATAGATTAAAAAATAGATTCCATAATATTAACCATCCTCCCTCCAAATATACCCATGTCATGGGACATACATCCATTTATTTTAAATTTACTTGCTATAACCTATTGTGTTCTATTTATTATACTATTTTATTTATTGGGGGGGGGGTGCTTTTTTTTTGAGGGCAATTGGGGTTAAGCAACTTGCCCAGGGTCACACGGCTAGTTGTGTGTTAAGTGTCTGAGGTCGAATTTGAAGGTCCACCTGACTCCAGGGCCGGTGCTCTATTCACTGCACCACTTAGCCACCCCTTATTATGCTATTTTAGTATGTTGTTGTGTTACATTATCTTGTGACAAATTATGTTGTATATTATGCAATAGCTCTGATATTTTTCCTAGAGGTCTGTGTTAGTTTTCATGGTTATATTAAAACTTATATGTATTAGAAAAAAATAGACCACTAGTGCAAGATGGGGGAGAAATGGTCACACAGCAGTTTTTTTTGGGGGGAAGTTTGGTTTCTTTTTTGTTTTTGTGAACTACCAGTTCAATATGAGTCAACAGTATGTTTTAATAGTCAAAAAAGCTAATGTGATCTTGGGCTTTATTAAGAGAGGCATTCTTTCCAGAAATAAAGAAGTGATAACTCTGCTCTATCTTGCCTTGGTCAGACTACATATGGGTTATCGTGTTCAATTCAAAGCACCAAGGTGTAGGAAGGATTTTAACAATATGGAGACCGTCCTATGGAGGACAATGAAAATGGTCCAAGAACACGTGTCCCTCTTATATGATGAATATTTGACGGATTGAAAGTTATCTAGCCGGGAGAAGAGAAGCCAAAAGGGTCACATGATAGTTATCATCAAGTATCCAAAGGACTGTCAAGAGAAGGAAGGAGTTGATTTTTTCTGTTTGGCCTCAGAGGACAGATCTAGGAATAATGACTGCTATTTGCAAAGAGGTGAATATGGGCTTAATGTCAGAAAAAAAAAAAACCTTCCTGACACATAGCACTACCCCAAAATGCAATGGAGGACTTTGAGAGGTGACAGTCCCCCCAGCAAAGGCTGGATGAACTCTTGCTGGGTGAATTTTAGTGGGCATTATGTTAGAAGTTGGACTAGATGACTGCAGAGATCTCTCTCAACTCTGAAATTCTATGTTTCTGATAGCCTTTTTCTTTTTGTTCCTATTATGATCAAAAGCTTACTCAGGCTCATCAAGGCCTGGGAGTCATGTCCTTGGGTTCTTACCCAAAGCAGTTCCAGTGTTCCTGTTTATGCTGGGGAGGCAGGCTATAGTGAGGTTGTCTGTGATGTTTTGGTACAGAATACAAAATATAGAAATGGAAAATATTTCAGGAGCTTTCTTTTTTAATACAATAGCATCCTAATCTACATAGAACATTATAATTTTCCAAATACTTTTACCTCCATGATATCATTTTGTCCCTACATCTCTGCAAGGCTAGTAAGGTAGACATTATTGTCCCTATTTGACAGATGAGGAATCTGAGTATCATGGAAATCAAGTGCCTTATTGAACCAAGGTCACATATTAGCGATAGAACTGGAATCAAGGCCTCTATCCACATTGCTGCTAGTAAAGGTGTATTTTACAATTTTGGCCCCCAAAGAATTTGTTAGCATTTAGCATATGTGTATCCAAGAAGATCTGAACTTTAAAATCAATGCTAAGTCTTTACAATGTGCTGAATTCACTTTCTTCTTAGTTTCAGAACCATAGAGTCTCTGTGGGGAAGAGGGGATTGTGGGGGGCTGGGTGAACTTAAATTAACCCAAGAGAAGAGGGTGAATATAGCTTCTTAGCAGCAGATGCTGCTCTACCAAATAAGCATATTGAACAATAAATGGCAGTCATGGCTTTAATTAGGAATTCAATTGAAGTTGGAAACCACTTGCCTACAGTGAAATTGTCCCACTTAACTGTTCTATCAACATTTCTTTTTTATCATTGGCATTGTTGCTTTTAATTTAACTTTCAAAGTTCTAGATAAAATCTTATTCCAATCGCATTTATTTCCCCTCCACTTTCTGTAGGAACTCAGTTTAATAGTCCAGTCACAGATAGGCGGGTGACAATCACAAGGAAAATGTGTCATATAACAGAGTCCCCACCTATTTTTCCAAGCAGCTAAGTCATCCTCCTGCCTGCCTCTAGAGGCTGGAGAGCTGACCCTTTAGGGCACTGTGGATAGTAGGACCTAAGCCCTGGATCTCCACACTGACATGACAGTCCTTTTGGGATCCAAGTGGGTCCTTATGAGTCTGGAAATGTTTTTCTTCTCCATTTTTACCTCCTCCTTTCAGAATACTTAACTTCTTTCAAGATATGACTCAGGCGGCACCTCTTAAAATGGGTCCTTTCCTGATGTCTCCAGTTGTTGGTACTATCTTTCTGAAATTACTTAGTATCTTTCTCTCTCTCTCTCTCTCTCTCTCTCTCTCCCTCTCTCTCTTTCTCTCTCCCTCTCTCTCTCTCTCTTTCTCCCCCCCTCCCTCTCTCTCTCTCTCTCTTTCTCCCCCCCTCCCTCTCTCTCTCTCTTTCTCCCCCCCTCTCTCCCTCTCTCTCTCTCTCTCTCTTTCTCTCTCCCTCTCTCTCTCTCCCTCTCTCTCTCTCTTTTTCTCTCTCCATACTTCACAATTTCTTTTCTGTGAACATTTCATATTCTCCCAGTAGTATATAAACTCTTTGAGGACAGGAAGGCAGGAATAGTTTCATTTTTGTCTCTATCTCCTGGTTTGCATATATAAATATATAAATTCTTAATAAATGCTTGTTTAATTGAAATTATTTGAAATCATGAATGGAAGCAGGCCACGCAGATGCTAGCTAGCTACTTTAATATATTAACTATTATGTTTATATAATATCCACATTATATTAACTATGCAGGCTGACTACCTCTTTCTCTGATGCTGCTCCCTCAAGATCACAGAAGCTCCAGAGACCATGTGCCCCCATGATCTGATCCACTCAACTTTGGAGCCACACAGCCCTGGGGCCATGCTCTCCTCATTTGTGAGTCAGCCAGTTCATCTACACATAGTCTAGTTATATCTAGCCTGGCCCAGACCTCAGACCACGGACCCATCCCACCCAACCATCTACCCCGGCCTTCTCTTGCCATTTACCATATGTGGAGCTCATGTATGTTCCCTCCTCCTAGTCTTCCATGCTTTCCATCTTTTGCTATGGGAACAATAATCGAATCAGTATCGCCTCTGTAAGAATTTATTAGCTGCCCTTCTTATGGCTCTACTCACCATTCCAAACCAAAGCTCCCTTTTCTTATCATCATACTCTGCTATGTGTTGTCTCTTCCTACTAAACTGTAAGTGCCTTAAGATCAGAGACTCTCTTGCCTTAGTGTGGTATTGTATATGTACTTAGCACAGTGTTTGGCGCATAGGAAAAGTTTAAGAAAATGCCATTCATTCATTCTGGTTATCACTTTCCCCCTATGTCTGTTCGTGCTTACAGCTGTAGTTTTGCCCAGATTAATTGTTTCCAGGACTTCTTCTTCCCTCTTGAGTGGGGCTTGGAAAGTAGTTTACAAGGCTGAGGTCGAACAATATCCACAGAGAAAATCCAAATTCCTGGTGAATTAAACTAAGCACAGAGGTGGAAAATCAGTGATAGAACTGGAGTCAGGAAGACCCGAGTTCAGATCGGCCCTCAGATTTGCTAGTTGTGTGACCCTGGTCAAGTAGCTTCACTTCTATCGCCTTGTTTTTTCATCTATAAAGTGGGGATAAGAATAGCTCTCATATCCTAGGGGTTTTGTGAGGATAAAATGAGATACTATTTGGAAAGTGCTTGGCAAATCTTAAAGTTCTATATAAATGCTAACTGTTGTTGTTCGATGTTATACCTTGCATTTGCATAGCACTTTAACAGTTTGTGAAGAGTTGATATTAGGGTATACTTCCATTGCAAGAGGGCACAACCACTTCCCCCACGCACATGCTTTCTGTTATCTTAGTATATAAAAAGATAGCATAGTAGTATGGAAAGATTGCTAGATTTGGAACCAGAAGTTCTGGGTTCAAATTATGACTACCACTTACCACCTGTGTAATATCAGGTATCACTCAACCTCTCTGGTTCATTCTCCACATCTGTAAAATGAGGAGGTAGACTAGGTGTCTCTTTAGATCCCCCCTCACTTTCATTCTATGGTTTAATGAGTGCATCCCCTTCTCTGCTCTCCCTAAATTTAGCTATTTTGTTCCTCAAAAAAACAAACAGGAAATCTGTTGCCAGACCTATACTTGAAAGCTTTCCAGCTTGGTGAGATCTTCCAGGCTTACTTGTCACTAGCATATCCAAAGAACCCAAGGATAGCTCCCCTCCACCATGAGGCATTGTAATGGTAATGTAAATGGGAAGATCTTCCCCGTTCATTAATAGGCCCTGTGACCTGCTTAAGTCACATGGAAGCCTAACACACATGAGTTTGAATCACATAAAGCCTGTGGCGGGAGGAGGTTGCTGAATGGGTAGAGCAGGAAGGATGGAGCAGGAAGGGTGGAGGAGAACTGAGAGAAAGTTGGTCAGAGCAATTAGAGCTGAAGGAGAGAGAGGAAGCAGGCAGTGAGCTATGAATGTTTATGGGAAGGCCTTAGCTTGGGGAAGGCTTGGGGATGGCATTGCGCCCTGCATTGTTATTGTGTATAGATTTCTTTGTTGCTATGATGGATTGGGCTTTCTGGTGTTGGGATTCGGCTTTCTGGTATTTGAATAAATGTTTTAGTTCTGTCTTCCATGTGGAAAGTCCATTATATTTTGCAATTCAGAATTATGCTGACATAATCATAGCTGCCATAGACACTGTGAATATAGCTTTGGTGCTATAGGCATCAGAAGAATTCACCTACCACAAAACACATAAATGAGGCCTCCTTGCCTCTCATTGTTTTGAGTCATACTAGTTTTCCTCACCTAAATGTTTGTCCTTCTCCTCTCCATGCATACAATTCTTTCCATCTTTCAAGTCTCAGCTTGTTTTACTTCTTCCTAGAAGTGTTCTACAGTTTCTATATTCTCATTCTTTCCTCCTTCCTATGACACTCATCATCTGTGCATCAATATTTAGGGCTTGGATATATACAGGGTGTTCCAAAAAATCTTAGTGCAATTTAAAGTTCTAATAACTTGAAACAGTAATAAAACTTTTGGAACACCCTGTACTGTCTTGTTTTCTCTATTTGATTTGCTTGTGGGCTCTCTTCAGCTAGACTTTTTGATCTAAGGACCTTAGGATCTTCTTCTGCTCTCATAAACCCCATAGTTGCCCTAGAAAATGTATTGCGGAAAGAGTTCTGAGCAAGAAAGAATAACTACTGTTATCATGAAGTCCTACACCCCAAGAGTTGGTACTGATGACTAGGGGTCAAGACTTCAAATTCCCACAGGATTCTCTAGCAACAAGAGGATGTCGTCACAGCAAAGAGATAGCTAAGAAGCAGAAATCTAAGCAAGACCTTGTATCTGAGATGGCGAGAGGTCTCAATTCTTGGAGTTAACCAGAAGCAGAGCTGAAGCCTAATTTGTGGAGCAGGTGGTTGGCCAAGTTGTCAAAGATGGAGAATTGACTCTGAGTAGAAGCATAGATTGACTTTTGGTCAAGATACCGACAATCAAGTGAGAAAGTACAATTTAGAGACTGCTATATATGTAGCCAGGGCATAGTGATAATCTTAGCAACAGGGCTCAGACCCACCAAGATCAAGACATTGAACAGTTGTCAGTAGTTTTCAGAAGAGAGTTTAGAGGGTGATAGCTTATTCTTTAGACTATATTCTGGAAAAAGAAAGTATGACGGTATTCATTTGGGGCATGATTGCTGAAAATATTTCTAATTTTTTTTTTTGTTTCTTGTTCTGTTATAATTAAATAATTATTTCTATTTTTATGTTATTACGACCTAGGATTTGCTTAGCATGGGACTAACTGAATATCTAGACCATTAGAGTTCTCTTGTTTCATACTGGAATAGAAGTTTGATCTATGTGGGGTCATATTTACCAAAAATACTCTCGACCATAAAACACGAACCCCAAACCATAAGGAGCAAGTGCTGACTGGCCCTCCATTAGCAATAAGAATGATAATGATGGTGATAGTGATACTATAACTGAAATGTATATAGAAATTTATATAGTATATGTATATAGCTTCCTGAGGTCAAGAACTATCTTTCGCCTCTTTCTTGTATCCTTGGCATTTAGCACAGCCCCTTGCACATAGTAGGAGATTGATAAATATTTATTGACTCATTGATAGCACTAGAAGGTTTCCAAAATTCTATCTCATTTGATCCTTACAATAATCCTATGAGATAGATAGGTATCATTATTATCTCCATTTTACAGATGAGGAAACTGAGGCTGAAAGAGAGTACATGATTTGCACAGGGTCACACAGCTAGGGTGTAAGGAAAACATGCTGCAAATCATGAAGCACTGTACAAATATGAGTTATTATTCATGCAGGGATGGGCACAAAGGCACTAAGTAAATATGAAGTAGAGGAGAAATTAAATCACTTAAAAGACCATAGATTCTGTACCCTGTTATAGAAATGGAATATAAAATAAAGATAGAATATGCATCAGATTCTCTGTCTCAAGTTTCTGATGCCAGCCCTGGGCTGTTTACTCAGGAAGGAGAATAGAACCTGCAATCTACAAAAGACCTTCCTTTCTCATCATCATTTTGAGAAATAGCCAATGTCCTAGGCAGATTTGGGCAGCTGTTTTCCTATTAGCCTCCTTTGTCGGGGTATTTAAACCAAATCACCAATTTTCTCTATGCTTTAGAAACCTTAAAGTGCTTTGTGACCTTTGAAATAATCTAGGAATCTCTGAACTATGATTAAAATTGTAATAATTTCTAATAAAAATATATTTTGATTCTACATTTTTTCCCTTTCTTTTTGTGTCCCCCCTCCCTTTTTATTTTGTCTCCACACTGGTGAGGATGGGAGAGTTAAGGACACAGGACATACCACAAGGGCCTTGAAAAGAGTTAGATGCAAATGCTGCCTGCATGATGGGATGCAAATTGCTAAAACCATAAACCTAGAGTGCTAATCAGCCTGTCCAGATATGCTGACTTGGTCAAAATTCCCGTAGGCTTTCTAATAACGCCCAGAGAAGTACTTAGAAAAATAGTCAAGTCACAGGGCATGGTTGTTTTAAATGCAGTACTTTATACTTCAGCTTGGAAGGACGTACGAACTCACTTCTCCGCTCTTACAATTCTGAATCACAGCGCAGTATCCTAACAGCCCCAGCCCCCTCCTAAGGATGGCAGTGAGCGGTCTTCGCTAACCCTTTGGAAAAAAAAAAATAGACTCCGTTTTTCTTTTTCTCCCCTTTCCCATTCTGCTCTACTGACCTTTTGCTTAGCTTTTCGCTAATGTCATTTTCACTCTTGGTTGGGCTTTCTTGACAGTCAGGAAGACTTCTTTATGAAGCTACCGCGATAAACGAGGGTCATGCATTCATTCACATCACTGAAACCACTTCATCAGCTCCTGCTTCTATATAAAAACTCCTAATCTAATCAAGAAAACATCAAAATTCTGCAAAGAGCCCTTGTTAATCCTGTCACTTACTACCTCACCAGATTTTGAAAAATGCAATTTAATTAGCCAAATAAAAGAACTTAATCTTTCCCCATATTATTCACACAAGTAAAAATATATGCGTTGGCTGAAGATAAAAAATAAATTGCAATGGAGCATGTAACTTAGTGGGGAGGGTAAAACTGGGCTATAATATTCCTAATTGTATTGAGACACAACTAACTCTAAATTTCTTTGTTTTCCTCTTCCTTTCTTTTTCTTTCTTTCTTTCTTTCTTTCTTTCTTCCTTCCTTCCTTCCTCCCTTCCTTCCTTCTTTTTTTCCTTTTTAGATAACTAACTTCCTTCCTTTCTTCCTTCACCTTCCTTCTTCATTTTTAGATAATTTTCTTTCTTTCTTTCTTTCTTTCTTTCTTTCTTTCTTTCTTTCTTTCTTCCTTCCTTCCTTCCTTCTTTTTTCTTTTTCAGATAACTAACTTCCTTCCTTTCTTCCTTCACCTTCCTTCTTGATTTTTAGATAATTTTCTCTTTCTTTCTTTCTTCCTTCCTTCCTCCCTTCCTTCCTTCTTTTTTTTCCTTTTTAGATAACTAACTTCCTTCCTTTTTTCCTTCACCTCCCTTCTTCATTTTTAGATAATTTTCTCTTTCTTTCTTTCTTCTTTCCTTCCTTCCTCCCTTCCTCCCTTCTTTTTTTCCTTTTTAGATAACTAACTTCCTTCCTTTCTTCCTTCACCTCCCTTCTTCATTTTTAGATAATTTTCTCTTTCTTTCTTTCTTTCTTTCTTTCTTTCTTTCTTTCTTTCTTTCTTTCTTCTTTCCTTCCTTCCTCCTTTCCTCCCTTCTTTTTTTAAAAATTATATGCCTGGATGACTTGTACCTTCAACAAATATTTAACAAATGATGAATAAAAATAGGTGAGAGATTTTAGACCAAAAAATAAGGGAAAGATCTAAGAGCAAAAAGTATTTCTTTTGCAGTCGAACATATTCTCCCCATTTCAGCTTGTGATTTTTATAGTATCCAACAGGGCTCCGAAAAGCAGATGTTAGATATTTTATTAAATAAAAATATAAGAGTAAAAATGCACATTGTCAAACAATTATTTTTTATTACAATCACCAGGTTGTGAGGCTCACATGAGATAACATATATAAAGCATTGTGCAAACCTTAAAGTGCTTTATGAATGTCAGTTATTTGTTATTATCATTAATGTTATTATTTCATTATTGTTGCAGGAATATGGAAAACAAAGCCCAAAATGTAGTTTTTTCTGCTTTAATCATAGCCATCTCTTTCCCTTTCCATAGTTATAAAACATATATTAAGCTAATAGTAAATGTACCCTTTATGAGTATGACATAGTCATAATATCATCGTGTTCAGAGGTGTAATTAGAGATTTGTCTAGATTTACGAGACTTTACCATCATCAATAGGATTGAGGAATGCCAGGGAGACACACTGTGGGAAGATTTTGCCCAGCAGTTCCTTGAATGTCTAACAAAACACTAAGTAAAAAAAAATGATGGTGGGGCCCTAAAATATTGCCCAGTATTAGAAAGAAAATGCTAAAGACCCATTAGTAGAAATCCTTCAGTTTCCTGGGCCCCGCGTCTTTCTAACTGTGGATGGCGATAAAGTGGACATAGGAAGTACCTGCTCATCTGAATGTGAAAAACATGCTTCCAGCAGAGGAGATAAAGAAATCCTTCCAACAAGAAACGGGCGGCCCTTGGCTGAGAGCAGCTGACACTTCAGCTTTTTGAATTGCCTTAATAAAGTTCTGGCTGTGGTATTGGATCGATGCTCCTTCTCCACAGATGATACATAACTTAAAATTTCAAAGTCTTAATTGAACGTGAGGGCACCCAAGGGTTTTTCTGTTTCTTCATGGCCCTGATTGTGTGGGGTACAGGAAGCACGGCCACGCACAAAAACAAAAACCCTGATTCCCCGCCCATCACTTTTCAACAGATTTCTCGATTCGGCACCTGATCTAACTCCAGCCAGTTCCTTAGGGAGGCCGTTTCCAATGACAATTCTAGAAATCACATTGTCTCACCCTGTCTCATTCTATTATTTAGTCTTTCCATTTACCCAGCTGCCCCTACTCACAAAGGTTTGATGAAGGAACGTTAGAGATGGGGCTTCCATATTGGTGATAAGCCATGGAAATTGATTTCCAAAGATGTGAACAGTTTACCTCCCTTGAGGTAGATGGTCTGGGTGGGAGAATCTGTCTCCCACCGTCCTGAGGTTTCACTTCAGGCCAGGTAAGTGAAGGGGATTTGTTAAATATCCCATGGGCCCTGACAGCTGCACATGCCCTCACCATAGAAGCTACTGATCTTACTCTCTAATATCTTTCTCTGTAGATGGAATTTCCTTCCCTCCGAGCAAGCGTGGCAATTTCCACCCATTCCGGGTCCTTTCTTGGCTAAAACAGATGTGTGTTCCTAGCAGTTCTATCATTATCTCTCTGCCCCTAACTGAAGCAGTTACTTGTAAATCTATTATTTGTTATATATAAATTAAGTCTCCTTTACCAGAACCTTCATCTCCTATCCATGTTGTAGTTTGGGTTTGGGGGTGAAAATGACAAAAAAGATTCCCTATCTGTAAAAGAATATAATTCTAGAGGAGAGATGACTGCTCAAATGTTCTTAGATCTGAAGCTGAAATGAAACTTGGACTATTTGACCCCTTTCATTTAACAGAGTAAGAAACTGAGGCCCAGGTAGGGGTATGACTTTCCAGAAGTAACACAGACAATAAATGGGATTTGAACTCATGTCATCTGACTCCCCAGTCAATGGTCCTGTTACCACATGCCTCCCTATTGCAAATTGTTGTCTCAAAAACCTAGTCTCCTCTCCTTTTGGAGGCTACCCACTCAGCCTTCTATTCTACCTGGCAAGGACATCTGATGGTTATGGTATGAAAGACTATGGGTTTTGTTGTTGCTGTTGTTGTTGTTGGGAAGAAGGGAGGGAAAGAAACTTCAGAGTCTTTCTTGTTAACTGAGTCCTCCTTTTCTATGTGTTCTGCAGAACTTTGGGTTCCAAATGACAAGATGTGACAGAATGAGAACCTAACCGAACACAAGAAGAGAGCTGGACAATTGGATAGCGATCATTTAGTCCAACTCACTCATCTTGCACTGAGGTTCTTTATGGGAAGTGGTTTGTCCAGGGTCACAAATGTGGCAGAAATGAAGACTGGAACTCAGGCTTTCAAACCAAGTCCAGTCTATTGATCTTTAAACCACAAGATGGTAATCCTGCTACTTGGAACAACATTTCTGAGTGAAAGAATCCCTGCAACCTTCTCCATGATGTATTCCAGATGAGCAGAGCCAAGTAGGGGAAATGGAGAGAATCCTATAGATAAAGACAAAAAATTGCATCAAGAACAGGGGGCAATTACTTGGAATATTTAGATTGTGATTATTGACAGTTACCTATGGATGAGGATAAGTGCTCCTCTCTTTTCCTTGTACTCCTTCTTCCACCTCTCCTTCCCTCCCTCATTTATATGGAACCACAGAGTCTGAGCCCCAGGTTTTCCAAATGTCTGTCATGAAGAATGCAAGGTTCCTGAGCAATTCCTGAATGATGCAGTTCTGGCTTCTGGGCAGATACTCAGGACAGGAGCTGTAACTGCTCTCCAGTTTGGTATATTGCCAAGTCTATATTCAGCACTCAATACATAATAAAAATTATTTTATCTTTATTTAGAGCATGGGGCTATCAAGACTCCTTTAATCCATACAAAAGCAACAACAATCTAAAACCCTGATGACATACATTGAATTAACCTATAATCTAGGGAGTTTAAAGAGGACGGGATGCATATTTTGGCCCTGCATTTGATGGAACACCTCTCTCTCTCTCTCTCTTTCTCTTTCTTTCTTCTTCCCTCTTTTCCCCCTCCCTCTTTCCTTCTTCCTCTCCTCCCTTCTGGTTTTCTCATTTTCCTCTCCTTTCCTGTGCTCTTCTCTCTCCTCTCCTCCCTCACTCTCTCTCCCTTCTCTCTCTTTTCTACTTCCTCTCATAGGATGGAATCTGTTTCCTCAGGCCCAGAATAACAGGTTGATCATTACTGAATTTGTTTTTAATTTGTTTTAACAATTGTCTTTTAATCCACAATGAGGTACCATTTATACCAACGTGCAACTGTCCCTAAATGTGATTTAAAAGAACGAGGTGGGCCAGGACCTTACATGGAGAGCCTTGCTAGCTCATCCCCTGTTTCTGCTTCCCTGTAGTTCTCTTCAAGAGGATTTGTCCATGAGCTTTGGGGTAATATTTTTCCAACCCAAAATACAGGATCTGGCATTTAAGGAGCCCAATTCTTCACCCTTGGCTATTTTCATATCTCTCCTCTTTCCATTTGCTTCTTCCCTCTGTCTCACTGCCCCAGCATAGCACTTTGTCAGTAGCTGACATCTTTCACCACCAGCTCCCTATTTTCCCCAAATAGGATATGTTTCTTCCATGGATTCCAAGCACAGTAGGGAAATCCTAGTGAAAGAATGTTCTGCCCTTCAGGAGGCATTCCACTCTCCAAAGTCATCAGGGCAAAGCTTTCTGGTTAAAAACAGGCCAATCCAGGTGTCATGAAATATACCTAAAACTTGTAGCATCTCCCGCGGTCAAAGTCATTGCAAATCATCATACAGCATACTGTGAGGTGGCAAGAGTAAAACAGAGACCATTCTCCTTACTTTAGTTTACTTTTTAAAAGAATTATGTAGAGTGTTGATGTCTCAATGACCATAGCAGGAGAGAATAACCAGCAAAAAATGAATAGATGTAAGGCTGTTCTACTTGATTCTTTATATGGTGGTACATGATTTCAAATCTATTCTGCCCAGTTAAATTAAATCCTCAGTATCAGACTATAGGGTCACAATCTGACTTTGTCTTCGCTCATATGAGTATAGAGGGAGAGTTACCAGAAATCGTACAGTGTACTTTACTAAGCAGTTCATTAGCACGTTCTACATAAGAGTGAAATTATTAACTAAGTTGACAAGGTGATGTTGCTCAGCCTATTTCTTTAATTGCTTTAACTTTATCACTTGATTGAAATGACAATTCAAGTATTCACCAAATGCTATGTTGTTGCCAATGTCGGCCACCATGGAAAGAGGGAAGGGGTAGACAAAGAGACCAGATAAAGTGACTGAAAAGTGACCTATTGGACAATTGCCATCAAGCATAGGGATATCCAGGCCTGGGCCTCCAACTCTCATTTCTACTCTCCTGCTCTCCTGAGAAAACAAACATCTGCGGCAAGCCGACAATATGTTTTTAGCAACATTTTTAAGGGACCCAAAATTAACATTAACAGTAGGACAGGTTTGTGTTTCTCTGTATTGTCACTTATTAACACAACAGTCCCTAGGTGATTTGCAATTCTAAAACAAAATGTTTTTCTCTGGGGGGTTGGGTGGCATGGTTTTCCTTGTATGTCTTCAAGGCAGGGAACAAATATTCCCAACTTTAACTTGGACTGGAATAAACCACAGGAAACCAAATGGGTTTTTAAAGCTTGGATGTTTTTCAGGCACTGTTTAGACATGAGAAAATAAATATGTTTGGAAAGGACAGAAACAGAGTTGTAGTTTTTCTTGTTTAATATTTATTAAATGCCCGCCATGTGCCAGGTTTTGCACTGAGCAGGTGTGAGGCATGGTCCCCGCCCTGGGGATCCTGTTCTATAATAATATGATATACACAAAATGCCCTGATCAAGGAGCCAATATCCGTAGAGTTCCAAGAATTGGGGGGATTGGGGAAGAGGTGCTCTGCTTCTATTTCTGTGTTCTAGCTGGTGTTACTCCAGGTGATAGAGCAAGAAGAGAAATATACATGGAAGGTGTGGCTGGTAAACTGAAGAACCTTAAAAGCTTAGTTATATGGAAAGTATCCCAGTTATGAAAGTTACAGTACATGACAAGGTAATCAAGGCAATTATTGGAAGGGATACATGTATGCTGTACCTTGGAGCTCATTATCATTAAAATTCATTAATATGTAGGATAGCTCCAAGCCAGGGAGACTTATTCCTGGACTTGCACAAATAATAAAGTCTGGCATTTGCAATAAAAGATTGAAGTTTTGTCCTTGATTCCCCCTTTCCTTTCATTTGCATGGGAGAACAATAATTCCTTAGAATTTCTAGTCGTAAGTCAGAGAGTTGTCTGGGACAAAAGATTGTCATTCAGTCCCAAGTCTAAAAAAATAGACAATAGAGTCCACTCTGTTTGGCTTTGGCCCTATTGGGATACGGTGGTTCATAGTCTTCTCTATAACCAAAAGTCATCCTGCTTTTATCAGGGAGAGGCTTTCTAGTAATGTATTCTAGCCCACAGGAATGAAAATGACCATCAAGTGCCCTGAAGAGATAAAGTTCAAAAACTATTAAGAGAGAAAATCTTGGCAATTATGCAACCATGAAACCAGCAGAGGACCATCCAGCAGCAATCACATGAGAGCAGCAGGGAGTTAGACCTGGCAGAGGTTACTTGAGGGCAAAGATTGTATGCCACTCAGGAAATACAGTCAATAGGAAGAGTGCACTGTTATCCATAGTCTTACTATATCAAAAGTGTGAGTTATCTTTTGCATTTGTGTGTCTCGACCACATAGTCTTACTACATTTGTGTCTTTCCACGTGTATTCCCTGGCAATTTATATTCTCTGTGTCTGCTTTCCATGCATGTTCCCTGAATATTATTGATCTTCCAAGCGAGGCAGTGGAAAGCATGGTAGATTTAGAGCAAAGACTTGGGTTCAAATCTCATCTCTGTCTCTTCTACTAGTGTGACTGAAAATTTATCCTCTGTAGGCTTAAATTTCCCTCATTTGTCAAATATGGCAGTTGTACTAGATGACTCTTAAGATTCTCTTTTGCCTTTGAATGAATGATCCTACTGAAGGAATGTGTATTTATGGGAGAGTATATCCAGTTTTAAGTGGGGAACATTTTACTGGTACTTTTCTTTCTGTGCTATTTCATTAAAAGACTTTGTTTTGAAAACAAAAATGGATCCCCTGGTTGACTTGTAAAAGTAAATAGTAACTAGCAGTAAAGCTCACTGGTTCTGATCTATCCTAGAAAAGGCATCAACAAGCATTGTTTGCTTACTCTAAGTCTCTGATAGATATGCTTCAGTGAGGAGGAGCCTATATTTCTGCATCTGTAGGAGGCAATCTTACATAGTCCCAAAGAAGTAGGTCAAAGGCAACCTCATCTATGACATATTTCTGGATTGCTTCCAGTCAGAAAGGATCTCTTTTCTTTCTCTGAGTTTCCCTAGACCTTTGTACTATACCTGTCTTGCTTATTTAGCATATTCTATTTAGTGGTGACATAGTCCTTGATTTTGAGAACTTATTGTCTATGTTGGGATAGGAGGAGTGTGTATGTATAAATAACTATGTCTTGTGAATTTTTCTTTTTCCAGAAAATATTTATCTATAGCATGTATCATCACTCCACACTCTTATTACCATCTTTGAGTACTATGGAACTCCCAGTTTCTGCAATAAAAAATAGATAACTTTGTTTTTCTGAGATTAAAGTATTTTAAATATCTGCTTAAATATACCTTAGTCTTTGTGCCATTCCCCCTCTACTTAGAATGTGAAAGAACAGAGATTGCCCTGTAGCAAAGAACTAGAGATTGTAACATTGATTAAGGGTTAAAGTATACGGCTTGCACCTTTAAGTGCAATGGGAGGTCAGAATAGAAGGTTGACTCAGTCCTAGGCCTCTGTCCAGAGGCCACAGCTATGTATAGCTTCTGGACACCTATAGGGAACTCCCGGTAGATAAATTATAATGGTGAGTTTTGGAGAGGAGACTGTTGTTGGCAGAAGACCTTGGTGCAAGGTTGGAGTAGGGCAGGATGAGATAGAGGTAATTTTATTAGGGGGAAGGAAGGAGAGGATACACTTGCAAAATCACTATCTTAGTCATGTATTTCCTGATGCCCTCAACAGCTAATGCTCTGCTCTCAACCACTAACTATCTTGTAGTTCTCTTTATATTTACTTGCAGATACTACTGGTCTCCTCTGACAGAATATAAGCCCTTAGGGAGGAGGAAGTATTTTATTTTTTTGTGTTTTTATCACTGATGTTTAGCACAATGCCTGGCTTATAGGTGCCTAATATACATTTATTGATTGACTGAAACCAACACTTTTTCTATGATTAATTAGGACAGGCTATTTGTCTTAGCTGAACTATTTGTCTCCCATAGTGCCTGGAACTGTGCTCTGTAAACAAAAGTTGCTTGATAAATGCCTGTGGCCTGAAAGGATGAATAGGGCTTTCTTTGGGCTTAGGGTTCCCACTCCTAGCCATGTGCCAGACTGGAACCTTGCTGATAGCCTGGAATCTACCGAGGGTAGCTAGGAAACAGATTAACATAAGTTCCAGTTTTGGGATAAGAAGGGAGCTTGGGTGGGGCGGGAAGAACCTGGGGGGGAAAGTGTCTCTCACCATGAGGAAGAGGAGGCATGGCAGATTAGCAGCGCCTTATAATTGAGGCAGCTGGTACCTGTCATCAACCCAACACTTCAAATTGGATCTGTGCTCCATTGAGGACTTTGAAGTTGGGTCCCACCTGCCTTCGTAGCTGTCCCCATCAATGAAGTTGATGATGTCTTATGACAGCCTAAAACATCCATTTCCAATGGTAAGTCTAAGCAGGGGGTGGAAACCAGTTTCAGCAGTTCTATAAGAGGGGTCAGTTTTTGTATTTGTGCATGTGTTCCTTTCTTAACACTTGGTAATCTTCAAAGAACTTGTCACTATATGGGGAAAGGAAATTTATACCCAGTGATGGGTCCTAAAGGCATTGATGATACTTCTAGAATTCCATGGTACTGGTTTCCTGAATGAAATATGCTTCATTACTGTTCGCCTCCACACACCCCCAATATGCTTCTGTCATCCAAAGGATAATACACTTACAGCTAAAAGTGATCTCACAAACTGAGAAGGTGAGTGCCTCATTGATAGTTGACTACAAATAAATAAGAGAGATGAGATATGAACCCAGGCTCCCCTGACTCCAAATTTATCAGTCTTCTCACTATCCCTTGGTCAGGTCTGGTGTGTCAAAATCAATAAACCAACCGATCAATAAGCATCTATTAATCACAAACGAGGCAGTATGCCAAGTCCTGGAGATACAAAGAAAAAGCAAAGTCAGTTCCTGCCCTCAAGGATCTTATCTTCTAATGTCAGGCAATGTTAGGTCATGAATTTTTTCATGAATTTCCTGATTTGCCATGAGTTGTCCCCCACTATCTGGCTCTGCTTTACCTGTCACACTTTATCTCTTCTTTATTCCAAGCGCGTCTTCCACTACAATCAGGCCAGTCTCCTCAATGCTTCCTATTTCTAATACTCTGGATTACCTTCCATTTTTTCTCCTTCTGTTGTTTTGCTCACCAGGAATTCATTTAAACAATTCAGTTCCACAAACACTTATTAAACACCTACTATCTTCAAAGTACTTTGTTCAGGGAACGAAAAGGAAAAGATTCGCTCTCTGTCCCTTCCTCAGGAAACTCACCATTTATTTGGGAAAGGAAATGGAGGTGTAAGATGATGTATACACAAATCACTGTAGTTCTGGGTAGAATGTCATCTTATGACAATGATGAGACCAAGACAAAGTATTCTAGGAGAATTTGAGGAAAGATAAGTCATTTTGAGTTGGGAGGATCAGAGAAGACTTTTAGAAGAGAGACATTTGGGTTGGATCATTGAGAAAGAGAAGGATTTCAAAGGGTGATGATGAAGAAGGTAATTCTAAGCATGGGAGTCAGCCCATGGGACTACATGGAAGTGAGTGAGGGTAAGATCAGGACTAGTTAAGAGTCCATTTTGGCTAAACACTACAGTATGTAAAAAGGAATTAATATTAAATATAGTCAGAAAGGTCTCAAGTAATATCAGGAGAGTGAACATCTGAGTTCCCCTGAGAATCGAGCCCCTTTTCTCACTCTATAGATGATGGTCTTTGACCTCTCAACTTCTGTGAGATCTCAAAGGGAAGGATACAGGTAGCAGATTGCTAGGAAAGAAGTATGAAGGAAGAATGTTATCACAATGATAACCTTGGGGTGGCTGTGTGAAGAAGGGGGGGTGTTTGGCCCAGGAAGAGCATGCTGATGGAGTACTGTGAGTATGGGAGTGGTGCTGCCCCGGGAACAATTCCACTCCGTTATGTTAACGCCCTTGGACAAAGTTACTCTACCCCAATTACTCTACCCTACTTATGTCCCAGTATGGTTGTAAGCCCTTCAGAGGCAGGAACTGTCTTTTTTATGTTCCACAGCACCTAGCACAGGACTGGACACACAGGAAAACCCTATTGATTGACTAGTATCAGGCTTGCATAGCCATTAAAACAGCCTGTTCTGGTCTGGGGAATTGCCTCATATCCAGGGGCAGATTCTGCCAGGCCCATGCCTGAGGACCTAGCATGCCAGGACTGAGGACAGACTAGTCCAGGTCTCCCAATTTCCCACCAGGTGGCCTGAATGAACAAAAGGGAACGAGGAAGGGAAGATGCCAAAAATATACTCTCGCCTGCTCCCAATTCCAAAATGTTGCTATTCTGGGGTTACCTTCATATTTTGGTGCTGGAGACATAGCCTCCCTTTCCTTGGAATGGCTCATTTAGGAGGAAGACAACCATTTACTTCCCACAAACCTTCTCCATCCTGCTAAGAACCATTTAGTGGGTAAGGAAAGAATGGAATTAACTGAAAAAGACCCTCTCTCTCTCTCCCCAACCTTTCCTTTCACCCCTAAAGAATTCCTTTGTTGAAGGAAAACTTGGTCCTTTAAAACATTTTGCAGGTGGGCTTCTAAAGACTCTGACATAACTCTGACTACATAACTGTTATGCTTAGTAACTGCTCTACAGATATATTCCCTGAGGGAGATAATCCAAACAATTCCTCTAAAACCAATCATTCTATCTAAAATATTGTAAAAATATCCATGACAGCTTGGGAGAGATTATTTTAGCTTAAGTCATACATGGGGCATTTTTCTTCACAGTTTTGATAACATTTATACACATAACATTTAACACTTGAAAAACAGGTTTTTTTGTTTTTTTGTTTTATTAAAGTCGATCAACAAAACACAAAACCCTACATGCCGACCAGCAAAGACACTGGGGACTAGGGCTCCTTGTTGCTAATCTCTGCAGGAAGCTGACCTTGTCTGTGTTCCATAATAGAACTTTTCGACATCATTCCAGCCCAGCGCCTCTCCTGAGCATGCCCTGCCAATCATGATGAACAGGGCCAAATTGTCCGGTCCCTTTGTTATATAGACAAATGGCCACTCTGGACAGGGATGACTCCACTAGCCTCATTTTTACTCATGCCAACCCCATCATTTCCGAGGGAGAGCCAAGTGCTAGAATCCCACAATGGTCTAGATTTTGAGTTGCTACTGTGGCTCGGTGGGGGTAGTTAGGAAGGAGGATGTTTCTTTCTAGATTAAAAATAAAGGCCACAATGCATACTGGGCAAGTGTTTGGCAGTTACAGATTTTCAGCAGAGCAGTCCATACTGTAAATCCGTGAGCTTCCTCTTCCAGCAAACCACCTCCCCTCTCCTTTTCAGAAACTTTTCACTCTCTACCATTGACCTTCTTGATTCTCCTACAAGATTCTCTTCTCTTCTTTCTATCAGTCTTCTTTCTCCTTTTTCCACTCTGATAAATTGTCCCTTTGTCACTGTCATCAAAGCCTAACAAACCGAAAGCCCAATTTATGTAGGGAATTTTTCCCACTTAGTCCACAGAAGGACCTATTCAGATGCATGCACAAACTTCCTTCAAAGAAGAATTTTCTTCCTATGGTCTAGTGCAGGGGTGGGGAACCTGCGGCCTCGAAGCCTCACATGGCTCTCTAGGTCCTCAAGTGAGGCTGAATCAGATTCAAAGGGCTGCACTTGAGGACCTGGAGGACCATGTGTGGCCTCGAGGCTGCAGTTTCCCCACCCCTGCTCTAGAGATTGTGCTTTCTGAATATGATATATTCTCTGTACCTGAGAGTAGAATATCTAAAGACCATGTACTGGACCATAGCAAATCCATTCATTACCTTAATAATTTCTAATAGCATTTCTTCTGGACTTTCCCCACTGCATTTATATCTGCTTTGTATCAGGGTCATTTGTGTATGTGCCTTAACCTTCTATTAGTTTGTAAGTTCCTTGATGGTATGATCAGAGTCTCATTTCATGATAATAGTTACGATAGCTAACATTTCTATAGCCCTTACTCTGTGCCAGACACTGGGCTAAATGCATTACAATTACTATTTCATTTAATCTTCACAGCAGCTCTGAGGGGTAGGTGCTATTATTATCACCATTTTACAGATGAAGAAACTGAGGCAAATGGGGGTTAAATGACCTGCCAGGATCACACAAGTATCTGAGGTCAAATCTGAATTCAAATCTTCCTGACTCTTATCTGGGGGGGGGTCTAGTCACTGTGTACCCCCAAACCTTATTTCAGTGACTTGGACATACATAGAGAGAACATTTAATAAGTGTTTGTGGAACAGAACTGAATTACTGTTTCTAACGAGCAAGAAAAGGTTAATTGTTTACCAATTACTTTAATTCTAGCCCACTAGGGATCATTAATATATGAAACAATGTTTGCATTTCATAAGTGTATTTGAATTCCACATATTAACTTTCCTATTGGTGAGCTAAGTTCAGTCAGCACTTCAGCAAAGAAGTACCTGTGATCAAGACATGAGAAGCACAACTGAACATTGAAATTTTCGAAGTAGAATTTCTCAGTTTCATATTTGTTTTTTCCCTTGGTGTGACCATTAGCCAGCATGGAACACACACATCTATTCTGTACCCCATAGATATTTCTAGTATAATTTTGACCATATACACTAAACTCTGTGCAAATTACACACGGCATCTAGTCTACTTATACAGTAGTGAAAGTCTTGGAGTCAAGAAAACCCAGGTTCAAATCTTAGCTCTGACACCCATTGTGTGACCTTGGGCAAGTCACATCACCCCTGTGTGCTGTGAGCAGTTTTCTAGGACTTATATGCTAAGTCACAGATAGAGTGACCTCCTTGCAATTGACAAAGAAACGGAAAAGTCATCAATCCTAGGTCAAGGGTTACAGCTAAATGGTCAATGCTTAGGACAGAAAGGGCCTTGGAAGCCAGGGCTGTCAGAGTTTGGCAGCACTGTATTGCATGTTTGTCTAGGACTTGACTGAAACCCCATTAAGCATTATTTGGGACCAAATGGGGTCAAGTGATTTGAGGATTTGTTGATTTCAGCCTTTATGAGGGAAGTAGTTAGGTGGCTCAGCGGACAGAGCACTGAACTTGGAGTTAGAAAGACCTGCATTCAAATCCTCTCTCAAACACTTACTAGCTATCTGATCCTGGGCTTGTCCCTCAGCCTCTGTCTGCCTCAGGTTCCTCATCTGTAAAATGAGGATAATAATAGCCTTCACCTGCCAAGGTTGTTATGAGGAAAACAGGAGCTAACCTTTAAGATATCAGGCGATAAGCATCTGTCAAGTGCTGACTACATGCCAGGCATCATCCTAAGTGCCAGGGATACAACAAAAGGCAAAAGAGAATCCCTGCCCTCCAAGTAGCTCACAATGGAATGGGCTTGTGCAAAGCATTTACAGATATCAAAGTGCTATGTAAATGTGAGTTTTTATTATTATTAACAGACAGAGGCTGAGAAAACAAGAGGGGAAACGACAGGGAGACTTGTTTTCAGAAGACAGGTTACTATGAATAACTCAATCACACCTCCTCGGGGTAACCTCTTTGCAGCTCTCAAAATCCTCAATAGAAAACGTATGCATGAAACATCTCGGCCAGGACACAGGGATCCCCGGACTGCTCCAAAACGGTAAGAGTTTCCATATTCCTGGGTGCAGAGAAGAGGGGAAAAAGACATAGCAGTTTGAATTAGTGGAGGGATCATGGCTTTTCCATCCTGCTGATGGCTCATGAGTGGCACCTGAAGAACTGGAGTCTTGAACTGTGGGGAAACAGCTTTTGTTTTATATATATATGTGTGTGTGTGTGTGTGTGTGTGTGTGTGTGTGTGTGTGTGTGTGTGTGTGTGTGTGTGTGTGTCTATGTGTATATATATACATATATATACATATGTATGTGTATGTATGTGTGTATATGTATGTATATATATAAAGCTCATGCATTAATCCACTTTCATCTTATGTCTTAAGGATCAAAGGAATTCTATCAAAATGCACATGTTACCAGAGAGGGACAATACATGAACATATTTCATCTTTGCCCTTATATTCTTGGTGCCTATCATAGTACCTTGCACATAGTAAATATGTATTAAGTGTTTGTTGAAGTGAATTAGCAGCCACAAAACATCAGATTTGTTATGAGCCAGCACAGAGCAGGACCTCAAGGTGATGGGACATAGGACAGGAAAGTTTTAAAGGGGGGAACCGAGAGGGAAATGTCAGTGGCTTGGGGCACTAATGGGGAGAGAAGACCTACTGGGATGTCCTTCTATACAAATAAATCACTCTTCCTATGGCCTCAGGGGAGATGGGAGAACAATGAGCTCTATGCTGTTCAAGAGTCCCTGAGAAAATGAGATTTAGAGCCCAAATCAACAACCCCCCTGCATTTTTACTCATCTTGTAGACCCTGGGAGCTGAAGTTGGTGGCTTGAGTTATGAGCACCCTGACAAACTTAGGATAAATACATTTCATAGGCCATTACATCTGTTCTCTCTTTGAGTTTTAGTACATAGAAGAATGGTAGACAGATAGGATGGGGGGACAAACAAGGAACTGCCAAGGAGTTGTTAAACTGACCTCCTATTTCTCTTCAATACTTACCCATTTTATGCCTACACATTCCCCAGGGGCTCTCAGCCTATTTATGCAAGTATTTTTTCACAAAGTGTAAATTTTCTAATTTTGATCTGTTATACCTAAATTCCTTTTCTAAAGAATTTTTACTCTGAGAAACAAGTTGATTTCTCTATTGAAGGGTTTCACTGTAATTAAACTGATTGCTGAAAAAGACATCATTCTTCTTTTAATAAGGCAATTTGCATATTCAATAACTTTAGACTCACTTGCTGAAAGACAGTTTGAAAGTTTATTTGTATGTTCTTTCACTCAAATGTTTTCAGATCCTCTTACCTTGTTTCTATTAACATGGGGATAAATGAAAGCAAAATACAAGATGATGTCTTTTTTTCCCTTTTATCTTTAAATAAAAAGTATTTTTAGTATGTAGCAAAACAGCATAAGGTGGACCAATGCAAAGTATTCTACAAGGAGAAAAGTCTTTTCAAAAATAGTTGTTTTGTTTTTTCCTTAAATGAAGGGTTTTAAGAAGCATCATGTTACCCCTGCATTTTTCAGTACTATTAATCAGAGTATACAGCCAAGCTACTAAATTCTACCTATTGAAAATTTATAGAATAACATTATTCAGGTCAATATGGTTCACCATGAGTAACTGTAGAACAAGAGTTCTTAACTTTTTTGATGTCATGAACACCTTTGGCAATCTGGTGAAATCTATGGATACTTTCTCACAATAATGGCTGTAAATGCATTAAAAAAATCTGCAGGATTACAAAGTGAGCCAATTATACTGAAATAGTTCTCAAAATATTAAAAAAAATACAAATTCATAGACCCCATGTTAAAAATTTCACTTCCTAGAAACACAAGGTACCAGGTTTGGGGGCAAATCTTCCAGCATGGAATGGGCCCCATACGATCATAGCATTCAGAGCTGACAGAAACCTTAGAGATAACCTGTAACTTCCTTAGTTACTTAGAAATAACCAACTTCTTCCTCCAACCTCCAATGCCTACCCTCAAAAATTTTTTTACAGAGCAAAGGCCTTGGAAATCTGTGGCTTATTCAAGGTCCAAGAACATATGGGTGAGAAGTAAAAGATCTGGGATTCAAAACCAAATCCTCTGAGTCCAAATTCAGAGTTCTTTTTCATTATGCACAATTTGGAAATATTCTGTAGACTCATTATATTCCCAGCATTGCTGTGGGCTGGAGATAGAGAAATTGAGTCAATTCCAATGAGTCCAAAAGAATGTCATTAGCACTTCTCTAGATCACAAATCCATATTATCTTCCTTGGATTCTTCATTTCTTGTTTCCTTGGTTCCTTCCTTCCTTAGTCTTTCATTCTTCCCTCCCTTCCTCCCCTCCCTCCCTTCTTCCTTCCCTCCCTCCTTTCTTTCCTCCCTTCCTTCCTTCCTCCTTTTCTTCTTTCCTTCCTCCCTCCTTTCCTCCATCCCTCCCTTCCCTCATGCCTCCCTTTCTTCCTTCCTTTTTCCCTTTTTTCCTTCTTTCTTTTTCTTCAGACCTATAATTTCATTGGAATAAGGAACTCCCAGGATAGAAATTCCCTTCACTAATACAGATCAGCAATTCTCCTGCAATGTGTTGTGTTAGAGTGTTGCTTGACTCAATGGATTATCAAGAGACTTCAGTAGTTACATAGCTAGTTTACATCAGATACAGAACTTGAACCCAGGCCTACCTGATTCTGAGGCCAGTCTTCTAGTCATGATGTCAGGCTTCCTCTCATCTCCCTTAGCAACAATTAAAATGCTGCCTGGACCACTGAGCAGGATGAATAGCTACTGTTAGTCCTACAGATATTCAATCTCTAAGCATGGCCTGACCTGGAGCCATAGGATTCATTTCTCTTTGGATTTAATTTTGAGATGCATCCCTGTGCACTCACACCTAGACTCAGGATTGGATTTTATAGAGTAGTCGAGGAAATAATTCAATTTAGTTTCATCAGAAAATCCAACCTTTTAGCAACTGGCTATTTTATGCAACTGCTTTATTACAGCCCAATAGATCCCCTTGGTGCTCATGTCACTGGAGCAATCTAATTACCCAGCTTTGGCAGACTGCTTCCTGTAGGATTCTAGGATGGCCTTTCATAGGACCCTGGGGGTCTTGTTCCTTCCGACCCCCACTCTCCCTTCAAAAAGGCCTCAGTGGGATGCTACTTGTGGAGTGCCCAGAATGGCATGGAATTTTCCCTCTCCTGATGCCCTCAGATTTCTAGGCTGACATCCCCAGTCAGTCCACACAAAAGATGTGTTGAGAAACATTGAATTTGCTAAGTGAGTCTCTGCTGATCTTCAGAGGTGATAGCTAAGATAAGCTCAGATCTTTGGAGCTTATGTTGTTTGCAGCTTCCCCAAATGGAATTCAGATGTTTTGCTCCCTCTAATTTTTAGCTTTAGCTCCAGTTGTTTCCTAATGCAATCCTGAAAGGGTGAATTTGGACAATCTCATCTTGGCCATTTTGAGCACATATGCTAGAACTAAGTCTTTTTGGCTCAGCTGTAGCTTGAATCTAATGAAAATGACAGATAATGCAGCGCTCTGTGTGCCTGCCAAAAAAGAGGATATTTCCCACGAGATAGCACCTGGTGATGCAGAAATAGACACTATAGATTTGTGATTGGCTGGTACTTACCAGTATTCATATCTAGTCAGTATTATCAACCACACAAGATCACATCTTGGATAATAACAGCAACAATGGCATGCATAAAGAATTACTGCAGCAAAAAAGGGGAAAAAAATAGATCAATTATGTCAATTATACGCTAGCATTCCCCCACCCCCAGTTTCAACACTGAGAAAAGGTGGCATCTATCTCTGATCTAATTATTCACATGCTTATTCGTGTTTCTCCTCCCTTCCCCCCCACCCCTTTTCACTTTTTTTCTTTTACACACAGATATAAAGGAGCCCTCTTTTAGGAGCACACCGCAGAATCAAAACGTGCATGCATACATATGTGACTTACATTTTAGCAGTTGAATCATCAGTTACTTGAAAGTAAAGAAAAAAAGACTCCTGTATTGGCGTTCTCTAAATGGGAAACTATGGAAGGGATATATATTGAGATGACCTTACCTGAGAACAAAAATGCCATCAGCCTAGAGAAGTGTCATAAATTAAGTTGCTATTTAAGCCCTGATTCTACTAAAAGGGTCCAAATTTCCAAGGTGCCTTTAATGGCTCCCTGTTCTATGACAATGAAGCATTTCCTTAACAGAGTATAGCCTTACAAACATTAAAGATACAGTGTCAGAAAGAAATGATTGCTATTCTTTTCAAGCTCTGTTCCATTTCTCTTTTCCTCTCTTCTTCCCTTTCTCTCCCTTGCCTTTCATTCTTTCTTTTTGTCTTTTCTTTCCCTTTTAGGACAACAAGTTAGGGAAGACTGTTTTAAGAGGATGCATAGTTTAACCAGTTTACCCTGGTTTGCCACTGAGAGAGGCAATTTTGATATAAAAATGTAAAACCCCTAAGCTTATCAGTTAACTTTATGATAGAATGAGACAGTATGGTACAGTGGAAGGCTAGGCTTGGAGTCAGGAGACCTCGATTTAGATGTTGCCTCTGCTCAGTAAAAAGAGCAATTGTTCTGGAACCAGAGGCCTTAGGTTAAAATCTCACTTTTGTTATTTGGCTAGTCACTTAACCTCTCTCAGACTCAGGTTCCTTAGCTGTAAAAGGAGGAAACTGGACTAGATTACCTCTAAGACCCCTTCCCGTCCTAAACTTGGGATGCTAATTGTTTCACACTAATTCAGGCAGTAACATATATTATTCACCTGTTTTTGGTTAGACCAAACCTGAAAGGTCTTGGACATAATTCACTTTTTTCTTTTTTTCCCTCATCATATACATATGCACACATACATATATATATATATACACACACACATGCAGATTAACATATACCACAATATGTACAGGTGTGTGTCTACATATACATGCATACATAATACATATATACATACATACATACATGTGTGTATGCATCTGGGGAGAGAGAAATGACTCTCACTTGTGTGAATCAACCTGACACCCAATCTTTTTAAGTTCAAGTATCTAAAACTAGAAAACATTTCAGAGACTGGGGGTTCTTAACCTAAGAGCTTTACATTTGTTATTTTTTAATGTTTTTTAAAGTGTATTTCAATATATTTTGTTTTTTTTGTAATCTCACACATTTTATTTTATGCATTTCAAAACATTATGCTGAGAAAAGGGGTCTGTTCATAGGCTTCACCAGATTGCTGAAGGGTTCATGATACAAAAAGATTAAGAACTTCTGCCCTAGTCTAACCCCCTTATTTTACAGATGAGAAAACTGAGGGCCAGGGAAGGAGGGAATAAGCTTTTTTTTTTTTTATATGTATGCTAGGTGATAAATAAATCAACACAATTTACAGTCATATTTTAAAAATGTTCTAAATTGTTATTGATTAGAGAAATGCAAATTAAAACAACCTTGAGATATAATTTTATACGTATCAGACTGGCTAAAATGGTTGAAAGGGAAAGCAACAAATGTTGGAGGGGATGTGGAAAAATTGAACACTATTTTACAGTTGGTGTAATTGTGAACTGATCCCACCATTTTGGAGACCAATTTGGAATTATGCCCAAAGAGTTATTAAACTGCCTATACCATTTTGACCCAGCAGTACCAATATTGGGTCTATTTCCAAAGATGATTAGGAAAAAAGAAAAAGAGCCTATTATGTTCTAAAATATTTATAGCAGCTCTCATTATGTTGACAATCTTTTTACAAATATTATTTCACTTGATCCTCACCATAATCCTGTAAGGTTGTTATTGTTTGCATTTTACAATTGAAGAAACTGAGGCAAAAAAACCATTAAACAATTTGCCCAGGGTCACACAGCTGGTTTGTATCTGAAGCCAGATTTGAGCTCTGGTCTTCTACACTCTTCCCAGTGTTCTATCTATCCACTGTGCCACCAGCTGCCTCAGTAAGGTTTCATGACTTGCCCAAGGTCACACAGGGAATAAGCACCAAAGAGAGAGAGAGACATAGAGAGACAGAGACAGACAGAGACAGAGACAGAGAGAGAGAGAGATTTGAACTGATAGTCTTTCCATTGTACCACTCTTCTGAATATGTGGCATGAAAACTGAGGAAACGTTGGTTTCATTGGTTGATTTAACTTGGGTTATTTTTTGAAAAGCTGGAGAGGTGCATGTCTGGAAGAAAGTATTATTAATAGAGAAGCAGGAATAGGAAGGCTTGGTTTCTATTGTTATATAACATTTGCACACTTAACAGAGCATGTTTTACTATGATTTCTATTTTTTAATGAACAACAAAACCAGACCTACTCTAACCAGACTTTGAGCTTTTTGAGTACAAGGACCACATCCTACACTTCCTTGTATCTCAGGAGCTCATCTTAAATCTCTGCTAATTATGATAGTAGAATTTGAATCCTTTGAAGACTTGAATGACTGTTCTTTGTTGTCCTTGTATCTCTTGTCCACTCAGTCAGCCACCATCCTAGATCAGGCCCTCATCCCTCCTTGCTTAAATTATTGCAATAACTGATTTCTAAGCCTCAAGTTTCTCCTCTTTCAAATTCAGCTTCCACCTAGTTATTGTTCATCTTTCATTTTTGAAGAGGATCAATAACATCATGTGGTGATGTCTTGACTTGCCCAGGAACTGGATTCAAGTGAGGCAGAGCTGCACAGCATCATCAGCCTTTCTCTCTCTTCCAGAGTCATCAAAATCCACTGGCAAGACAGAAGTCAGGATGACTGGTGATGGTATAGGATGCATGGATAACCTTGGCTAATTTGATGTCTGACAAATCTGATGTCTCCACAGCACTTTCATTGGCCACCTTCATGTCTGTTGGAACAAATTGTTCTCATCCACCCATTCCACTGGGGGAAGTCTTCGTACACTTGGGGTAGGCATCCCTCTAATGCAGTGGTTCTCAACCTTCCTAATGCTACAACCCTTTAATACTCATATGTGGGTGTATCTGCATGTGAGCAGACCCGCCTGGAGATGGATAGAGGAGCGGTGGCTCGGTTACTAAGACCATCAGAAATATTTGTTTTCTGATGGTCTTAGTCGACCCCTGTGACCCCTGTGAAAGGGCCATTCAACCCCCAAAGGGATCGCGACCCACAAGTTGAGAACCGCTGCTCTAATGGGTGTAAGACCTGACTTCCAATTACTCTCAACCTGATTTAGCCTATCTCAGTGGTTTTACACAGGTGTAGCTGCTGTGCATGCTGGTTGGTTGGTTGTTGTCCTTCATCCTTGATGAAGACCAAAATGACATCACTTTGTTAGGGTCAACATATAGCGTCCAACTGTGACTGATCAGACCAATATGAACCCAGAAGGCTCTAGCACAAGTCAGGCACAAATAGTCAGTATGAACATTTGGAGTGGAGATGTTCCTAAATATATGCATCTCACTTTTCTTTTGAGCTACTACAATTCTGCTTTGTTCATAAAGCATAATGTCTTTTTTGATGCAGACATGCCATGCTGGACGTTCCTGTGCCAGTGTCTCTTGTGTCTTACAATCGATTCCAAAGTTCTTCAGAGAGACCTTGAGAGTGTCCTTGTACTTCTTCTGACTTCCACATGCTCTATTTTCTTTGTGTGAGTTCTCTATAAAACAGTGTTTTAGGCAAAGATATTGTCATTTGAACAACATGGCCAGCCCATAGGAGTTGTACTCTCTGCACTAGAGTTTGAATGCTTGGTAGTTTGGCTTGAGAAAGGACCTCAGTGTCTACCTTATTTTGCCAGGTGATCTTCAGAATCTTCCTAAGATAATTCAAATGAGAGCCATTCAGTTTCCTGGTATGGTGCTGGTAGACTGTCCAGGTTTCACATGCATACAACAATGAGGTCAGCATAATGGCTCTATAGATTTTCAGTTTTATAGGCAACCTAATACCTCCTTTCTCCCACACTTTCCTTCACAGTCTCCGATACTCTGTGCTAGCTCTGGCAATGCATGCACCAACCTCATCACCTATGTGGACATCTCTGGAAAGTATACTGCCAAGGTAAGTGAAGATTCATAGCACACAGCATTTTTCCATTTACTATGACCAGTGGTTTCACATATGGATGGTGTGGGGCTGGCTGGTAGAAAACTTGCTTTCCTGATGTTACTTGTTAGGCCCAAATTTTCACAGGTAGCAGAGAATTGATCCAGTCTGTTTAATCTCAACCTAAGAGGCTGCTCTGAAATCACAGTCATCTGTGAACAGAAAGTCATGTGCCACTGTTTCTTGAAACCACAGGTGAGAGTTGGGTGATAGGTAGATACCAATGGTGGATGAGCAGCCCTAAAAAGGGCTCAGCAAGCCCTCATCCCAGAGGTGCTAGTCCTCCTTGCAAAAGCCTATTCCATCTAGTTAGTTACCAGTCATATTTCCAAAACACTGACCTGACAATGTCACTGCCTTACTCAAAAAACCTTCTGTGAATCCCTATTACCTCCATAATTAAATACAAATTCCTCTATCATTTAAAGCCCTTCATAATTTGATTATAGCTTACCTTTCTGGCTTTATTACATATCACTGTCCTTCATACACTCTGTATTCCAGACAACCTATTGGCCTTCTGGCTCTTCCTCTTACATGGCGTTCCATCTTCTGTTTTGTGTCTTTGCACACAGAAAGTCTAGTCTCCCATGCCTCCTCATCACTGTGGTGTATAGTGTCTAGTTTCCTTCAAGGCTCAGCTAAAATAACACTTCTTTCCTTTATGAGATCTTTGCTGATTCCTGAAAATTACCTTGTATATTCTTATATGACATATTGTCTCTGTCTAGGATATACAAGCCCCTTGAGGGCAGAAAACATTTCATTTATGTTTTTGTGTGCCCAGCATCAGGGACAATGATTGGCACATAGTGATCACTTTTGCCTTGTACGTAGTAGGAACTTAAGAAACATTTATTGAATTGAATGGAAAGAGCACTGACCCGGTAGCCAGATGATTTGGGCGTGAGTCCAGGAACCACAGCTTTCTAGTCATGTGAGCCTGAGAAAGACATTCTACCTCTCTCAGCCTCAGTTTTCTCATCTGTAAAATGAAACCAATTTCAGCAAATTTGCTGTGAGAATCAATCATAAAGGTGAAAGAAAGCTTAAAGATCATCGAGTCCATTTCAGAGAGGAGGGAAGTGAGGCCAAGGGAGTGAAAGGATGTGTTCAAGGTCACACCAGTAGCAGGGAACAGAGCTGATTGCATGTTCCACATTCTTTCCATTATGTCACACTGTTCGAGGCTTTTGCTGCCCCTCCCCCATTCTCTGAAGGTGCTTCTGAATAGATTTCCTATTTCTTATCCATGTCTGTGCCATTTACATCTAGTACAATGGAAGTTCAGGGAGGAGCCATTGTCGTTCTTGTTTTTCTGTTTTTATAGCCTCAGCATTCGGCAAAGTCTCTGACACATACATGCCTCACTCATTAAAAAAAAAATTATTGAACACTAGATAGAGAGATAGACAGACATAGGAGAAGTTCCCTATGTATTTAACTCAAACGGTATGCCAAGGGTCGTTCTGTTGGTAAGGTCATAATTATACCACACACACATACATATATGTGTGTACACGTACATATATGTATGCATGCATAGACTTATACATTCACACCTTACAGATATGTTCTACCTATAACTTTATCAATGGAATGACCATTGGCACATATATATACATTTCATATATATACATATATATATATGCACACACACATATACACATACATGTAGTATATTATATATGTGCACATGTATTGCGTACCCAATGCATATATGCTATAAGTATGATCCTACAAATGGAATGGCATGCACACAATACATGTATATGCATGTATATACTTATGCATGTATGTATATACATGGAAATGTGTGTATATATACATATATCTAATTATGACCCTACCAATGGAATGACCATTGACATAGCTACATGCATAAGTATATACATGTGTATCATGTAGTATATATGAGGGCATATCTGCATATATATATATAGATAGATATATAAATATATGTGTATATATCTATGCCTATGCCTATCCATATGGTATATATGTACATATATGTGTCTTACATGTGTGTATATAACTAGGTAGATATATATATGCCATGCGTATATAAACACAAATACATTCATACATGCACACATACATACATATATATGTATATGCAAATATATGATCCTACCAATGGAATGATCCTCGGCATTGCATTTGGATGAAATGCTTGCATAAATTCTCCAGAGGCAAAAAGAAAAAGAAAAAAGAGAGAGAGAACAGTCCTAGAGCTGCATTTCAGTCGATTGGGGGGAGGGGTGGGGTGCTGCAGGGAAGAGAAGGGAGAAACAGGACAGAGAAGATTGGCTTTGGCTGCATTACCAGCTGAAGTCACCCAGAGCCAAGAGAACAGTGAAAGAGACCTAGTCAGTTCCCAGGAGGAATGTGTTTTTATGCTGCCTGTTTGGGCTGCTTGTTATCTGGGAGAGCATAAAAGTGGTGGATACCTGGAGACCTCGAGGCAAGCCTGCTTCAGCATCATCCAGCAGAGTGAACTAGGGCTCTGGCATTGCTCCCCAGCAGGCCTCTTTCCCCTCCAGGCGCTGCCTCCCACCAGGCAGGAAAAGAAACTGGTCCAGCTCCTTGTAGCTCCTGAAAGAGCTGCCTCTTTAAGGACTTATCTCATATTTTCAGAAATTGACTGTGAAAATTCTAAGTAATGGTGTGACTTGATCACACTCACTTTCTGTAGTTAATCCTTCACGAGGGTCAGGCGCTTCCCCTGCTCAGTGACTCATCTGATTGTCATCTACCTTGCACAAAAAACTTAGGAAGCCCCAAGCACTGTCTGGTAGGTTGACAGGCAGTCAGAATGCTGAGCGCTGTGTAGGAATAACTGAATTAGAAAAAAGCTGCCGGCACTGTAATAAAGCGTTTAATGGACAGACAGCCTCTTTTGCCTTCCTCGGGGTAACACTAAACCCCTTTTTATTGTAGTTTGCACAGATGTTAGTGAGTTATCCATTTCTCTAATCATACTAGAAGTTGGCACATCCATCTTAAGTAAGAAGGCCAGCCCACACTGTTTTAGAGAGTCCTTTTTCTAATAAACTTGTGTCAGTTCCAGGTCAGTTTTACCAATACAAACAAAATTCTAACAAATAAAAAGTATATTGTCTCATGATGAGATTTATGTAATTATGTCCCTTAGGTCACTTTAAATTTATACAGGGAGTTACACCCTGAATAACCCTTATTGCAGTCTACATTTCCCTCCCACTTGGGGAGGGGTGTAGAAAGACACACACATGCATTCTGCTTATTTCACATACCAGCAGGTCCTCTTATCCTGGGTGGGAGCATGCACTAGGCCAGCTTTTTGCTTTTGTGGGGAAAGTCCCCACCGGGCTCATTTAGTGAGTGCAGAACTCCCCATAAATCCTGTAGGACTGAGCCTACTTGTTTTGATTACTTCCTTACATAGGATCTGCTAACCGGGCAGACACATGCCCAGCCCTCCTCTTCTCACAGAGGTCTGTGCATGGGTTGAAGGAAGGTTTCAGGGACCTAAATTTTACCTTCCATCCTCTCTTCCCTTGCAAACTGTTAAAATGTGTGTTTAGATTCCTGTGTGTGTTTGTGTGTACACACATATATATAGATATAGACATAAATACACATATACACATTATATATATATCTGTAACATGTCTATGGTTTTATATAAATATATACATATAGATATCACATACACATTACACACACAATGTATATATGTATATGCATCTAGCTATATACATATATACAATGTGTATATAATATATACAGATATGTGCATACGGATCTAAAATAAGAAAAAAATGTGTCTTTAGGGGGGGAAAAGAAAAAAAAAAAGCCCTATCCAGTAAGGTGCTCCCTCCCTTCTGCAACTTCTACCCTGCCTGCAAAGGTCACCTAAAGTTCAGGCCTGGATAAATAATTGCTATGGTGAAGGGGTCCTTTTTTTTTTCCCCACTGAGTTGATGGGTTCACAGCGGTAGCTGAATCTTGATAGATTGGCAGACCCTGAAAGGAAATGCTAAAATTACAACCGGGAGCAGGGGTTGAGCTTCATTTTCTCGGGGCAAAGGGTGTGCGGCCAAGGCTCCAGCGTCCACTGGCTCTCCTCTGATCAGGTAACAAAGCCTCCGGTGTAGCTGGCCTGGACCAGCACCTTGTTGTACCTGGCATCGGAACAAAAGGCCCGGCCAGCAGGGTGGGCTCTCCAAATGAACATGACAGGTTCAGAGGGTGTTGCTAGCCTTTGTGTATGTAAATTTACTGCTCTCTAGGGTCTCCCACTGCAAGTGAGAAGGCCTGTCTCTGTTGTGTTTCCTGCTAAAATAGTCTTAATAAATAAATCAAAGAGGATGGACCATTAACCATTTAATGCCCAATCAGGAAAAGAGGGAGAAAAGGAAGGAAAAGGCAGGGAGATGTTGATTCATTCCATACAGTCCTTAATCAAGCAGCCCCAAGCAGCTGCCCACAGCTCTGCTGGGTGAGTTTCCAAAATGATACATGAGATAATAATAAAATCTCATATATGTATAATGGTTTGTAATTTTTCAAAGTGCTTCCACATACCTTATCTTTCTTATTGCTCACAGCAACTCTGTGAGATAAGGCAGGTCAGGGGTTATTATCCCCATTTTACAGAGAAGAAAACTGAATCCCAGAGGCCTATACTTGTCACAAGGCTACTTAATGGAAGAACCTGTCCTAGAACCTAAACACCAACACCTACCCCTCCTCTCTATCCAATGCTTTTCTTTCATTCATACAATAAACTCATCTAGGACCAATTGTATTTTCATAGGGTTCCATGTAGTTAGAGTATGAAGGAACCTCATACATCATCCCATCAAAACTCCTCTGGTTCTTAAAGTCCTAATCTAGATAGGAAGAAATATAAGCCCCTGATTCTGCCCTCAGGAGCTTTCCAGTCCATAAGGAGAGAGACTTCAGATAAGAAATGAGCAGCTAAAGACCTATGGAAGATCAGTAAGGAGAGAATGAGATGAAGGATGCAAAGCAGAATGCCCATTCATTGAAACACATACTATTATTACACTATTACTAGTATTCCCACTACTACTACTACTACTACTATTACTTCTACTATTGCTGCTGCTACTACTACTACTACGAATACTATAACTACTACTACTACTACTACTACTATATTACTACTACTATTATTACTACTACTATTACTACCACTGCTACTACCACTACTACTACTACTACTACTACTACTACTACTACTACTGCTACTTACTACTACTACTACTACCACTACTACTACTACTACTACTACTACTACTGCTGCTGCTGCTGCTGCTGCTACTACTACTACTGCTACTTCTTATGGTTACTAGATTTGCTTCCTGAAAGTCACTGGCAGGTTTACCAATCTCTGCTTCTGCAAGTTGGGGCTTACAGTTCCCAACACCTCTTAATTCCAACTGCTTTCCCTCTGTTCATTATTTCCTATTTATCCAGCATATAGCTTGCTTTGTATATATTTATTTGCAAATTATCTCTGCCATTAGATTGTAGCTCCTTGAGAATTGGGACTATTTTTTTGCCTCTTTTTGTATCACCAGTTCTTAGCATAGTGCCTGACACTTGTTAAGTGCTTAATAAATGCTAATTGATTGTTTGATTGGCTGGTTCCAGACAAGAAGGAGAAAATAAGCCTGCTTCTTCAGACAAAGGCTAGCTCTTAGAGTTAACAAGGGGAGAGAGCACAGAGCTAGAAGAAAGCTACCCAGGTCACCCCAGGGGAAACCACCTGCTACCTGATCTGTGATAGTGATGTTTTCACAAACCTGAGTCTTCTTAGAGACAGAAACTGACTTTCTAGCTCTTTCGGATCTTTGATGATATAGAGATAGCTTTCGGATCCTCCCCTCGTTTCAAAATACAACATAACTTTGGGTTAATTTGACTTTGTTTCCATTCTGAGAATGGCTCAGCTCATTTTACAAGTTTGTTTTGTCTCCACCAATGAGAGACTGTATCTTTCTCCACAACTAATTCAAGGAACTATTCTGAGAGGTGAGTCTCAACATGGTCCTTGCCCCTGAGGTCAGCATGCACACCTTCATGCTTTTTCTAGGATCATTGACAAAGTGTAAAGAAAGGAGAGGGAGAGGGAAGAAGAGAGAGAAGTTTGGTGATGCTAAATGAAAAATTGCAGATGATCCATTCAGGTTTACAAAAACATCATATATTGCCATCTGTTCAAAATCCTCCCTCAGACATTGGCCAGCTAGTCATGTCCTTTAAGCTGGCCTCAGTTTCCTTATCTGATAAACGAAGATAATAATAATATCCATCTTACAGTGAAGATCAAATGAGATATATTAAAAGTACTTTTTTAAACCTTAAAGAGCTACATAAATGTCAGCTCTGTAGACAGTTTATGTAGAGGTCTGGACCTGGAGTCTGCAAGACCTTCTTCCAGCTATTCCCCTCACCATTCCAACACATATTTTGTTTAAAAGTGAAAAGAACCTGTTTGAAGTGAGTTCATTTAGAACAAAATCTAAAGACCATGATTCCCCAGTTTAAGCAGGAGAAATTAAAACCCAACTTTTTTTTTTGTCATCTCGGAACAACTTTTCCTCCCTTGAAACTCATTTCATCCAGCTGTTGCATGTATTCTGGTGGCAGCTTTTGTCTGGTCCTCTGGTCATTCTCTATTCTCAAGGAATTTAGTGCCTGGATCCAGGTCCTTGTATGTTCAGACTTCAAAATACACCTTCATGATACTTCCCCTCACATTCCTTGGCTTCTGAGTTAATCAGTCTCCTTAGTTACCATGACCTGAACCTTCACTCTAATTCAGTCACCAACAAAAATCATCGTACTCTACGTCCACGTTCCAGAATTCTGAAATGCCACTATCTAACTATAATCTCCTCTTCTCCCAGCTGGTCCTGAGGTTCACCCCTTCAAAACATGTTTCTCCACTCTTTTCCTGCCTTCACTTTCTCCTGTATTTGCAGTCTTGACACTGTTGTTAAACAGGTCAAATTCATGCTGTTCTCAACCCAAAAATTCCTTGTTGCCTTGTCCTATTGCAGCCCATAACTTTGTAAACTAAAATCCTAGATTATGGCATTACTACCTTCTCTACTCCTTATTCATCTTTTGAATATGCCCTCCTTCCCTCCTCTGACACTGTCTAGACCCTGGTATAGCACCACCAACCTGGACTATTTTAATACGTTGCTGATTGATCTCTCTCCTCAAGTCTCTCTCCACTCCAGTCCATCTTTCACTCAAATTACTGTCAAACTAATTTTCCTAAAGTTCTGACCACCCCTCCTTATTCAATAGACTCCAGTGGCTATCAGATCCAGAATCAAATATAAAATCCTCTGTTTGTCATTCAAAGCTCTTTACAACGTAGTTCCTTTCTGCCTTTTCAGTCTTCTTATACCTTACTATCCCCCATATATTTTGTGATCCAGTGACACTGGTCTCTTTTCTATTCCTCACACAAGACATTCTGCATCCTGACTCAGAGAGTTTTTATTGGGTATTCCCCATGCCTGAAATACTTTCCCTCCTCATCTCCACCTCCTGGCTTCTCTGACTTTGTTCAAATCTCAGCTAAAATCGCATCTTTTATAAGAAGTCTCTCCAGGTGCCTCTTAATTCTATTGTCTTCTCTCTATCAATCATCTCCACTTTTTCCTTTATATGTAACTTATTTGTTTGCATATTGTCTCCCTCAACTAGACTGTGAGTTCCTTTAGAGCAAGGACCGTCTTTTGCCTTTTTTCATATCCCTAGTACTTAGCCCAATGCCTAATAGAGTAGGTGCTTAATAAATACTTACTAAGCTTTTTGGCTGGTTACTCATTTACTAATGAATGTCCTCTTGTGCTTAATAAATGTTTAATGACTGACTGACACTGGAGCATGTCACACAACCATAGTGACTGGGCCCTCACCACTCCACAGCAATCGTCTGACTCCTCCCCGAATGACTCTTTATCATACTTCCTATAACATATATTTAAAGCCTTCTCCTATCTTCAGCCCATTGACACCACCTCTCTCTGGTGCCATTCTCTTCTTCTTTTCTCTCAACTTGATGGAGGGGGGCGTTTTTCTCCTGGCACAAGCTAACCCTTCTATATGTGCCTTTGATCCTATCTCCTCCCTTCTCCTCCAGGGGAATACTTCTTCCAACATCTTCCCTCTATAATCTGCAATCTCTTGTTATTTATTGGCTCTTTCCCTTCTGCCTACAAGCGTGTCTATAAACTTTCACTTGACTGTACCACCCCCACAAGTCATCATTTTTTAACTCTTCTCCTTTCCACAAACTTATAGAAAACACCATCCACACTCATTGTTTTGATTTCCTCACCTCTTCTTTTTTAACTTCTTGTAATCTGGCTTCCCACCCTATCACTTCTCTGAAGTTGCTCTCTTCAAACTCATTAGTGATCTCTGAACTGATGGATCAAGGGTTTTTTTTTTCTCAGTCCCCATCCTTCTTGACTTCTCTATATGTTTTGAAATTGTTGACTTCTCTCTCTTCTTGAATACTCTTATGACTCTAGGTTTTGATGTCATTGTTTTCTTAGCTTTCTAATCCCTAAGGTTCCTTTCAACTCAAGAGGCTCTGGTGAGAAGAATGGAATTGCTCTGAATGCTTTCCCCTGCTAAGGACGTTTATTAAGAAGGTCAACCATAAATACAAGATTACAACTTGCCAAAATTACAAGGCATGGATCTTTAGTTGTAGGTAACCGAAGGATACTTCCTAAGGTAGGGATGGGGAACCTGTAGGCTCAAGCCCACATGTGGCTTTCTAGGTCCTTGGGTGGGGCTTTTGGCTGAGTCCAAGTTTTACAGAACAAATTCTTTTATTGAGAGATTTGTTCTGTGAGGTTTGGATTCAGTCAAAGAGCCACACTTTAGGACCTAGAGGGCGACATGTAGCCTTAAGGCTGAAAGTTCCCCACCCCTATCTAATGGAATGTGAGCATGGCCACTAGCATTGTACTAATTGGGTTTCAGAGAATGAGACTTCTTCCTGATGACAGAGAATGCTTCTCCCCTGGCTAAAAATGTGAACTTGTTAATTGCTCTCTTCTCTCTTCCTTCTGGATTTCCCATTGACTTTTCCCCCTTGTGCCTTCTTCCAGAGTGCCCATGGAGTGCAGAGAGGATTTCATCCATCCTTCCTTTCTTCCCCAATAGCAGGTTAACAAAATTTGTTGCAGAAGCACATGACAAGGTGAATGTTTTTTTTTGGGGGGGGGGGGAGGGTGGTGACTAGAGACCTGGAAGGAATTTTAAGGACACTGTTTCTAAATTCCAATCTCCTTTGTATAAGAAGGGAGATTTTGAATTTCCTAGGTAACATTATCCATAAATGTCGCCTAATAGACAGAGAAAGTAGATTTTATAGGTAGTTTTGGAAGTTGTCTTTTGGGTAAAAGCAAGTTGTGGACTTCCTAAGTTTGAGAGTTTTGTCACTGGATCTTCTAGAGAAAGAAAATTTCCTAACAGAACATGTTCCTTGGATAATAATGGGTAAGATTTATAAAGTGCATTAAAGTTTGCAAAGCATTTATAAATATTATTGCATTTTATTCTCAAAATTCTAGAAGAAACTATTAATATCCCCACTTCACAGATGAGGAAACTGAGGCATAAAAAGGTTAAGTGACTTGAACACAGCTAGTTTTGAACTCAGGTCTTTCTGATTCCAAGAACAGCTTTAGATCCACTGTGCCACCTATTTGGAGAAGGAAAAGAACTGTCCACATATTTCCTGTCCAGTATTCTACTTAAAGAGCATAGACAGTGAGTAAATTAGACAGAGTAGATCCAGTGGAAAAGAGATTGTTTGTTCATCAGCTCTTAAAGTATATTTATCTTTTGGGAAGAATCTAAACCAGTGTTTCTCAACCTTCCTAATGCTGCAACCCTTTAATACTCCTATGTGGGTATATCTGCATGAGGGTGGACCCTCCTGGAGACAGATAGAGGAGCAGTGTCTCGGTTCCTAAGACCATCAGAAATATGTGTTTTCTGATGGTCTTAGGTGACCCCTGTGACCCCTGTAAAAGGGTCATTCACTCCCCAAAGGGATCGTGACCCACAGGTTGAGAACCATTGATCTAAACCACAGTGTGACTCTCTGAATCTAGAAGGGACTCTGTGTCCCTACCCTGAGTCTCTCTATGGGAGATCAGAGATTTTTACCTGAATATCAAGGCATTGCCCTGATAGTAATCTCAATTTCACCCTTGTTGCAGAAGATGATAAGATATTTGGTTGCTTTACTTATTTCTGTATGTGTTTATAGGCTCTTGTGAGCCCCTTGAATGTCCTGAAATTTTTATGGGGAAAAATAAAGTCTTTCCTACTACCAATACCCGTAGTGTGGATGAGTGTTAGTATAAGAACTGGAGACCCTGTTACCTACTTTCTGGGAAAACTAGACAATGAATATATTAAAAGAATTTTCTGGAACAACTCCACATCATTCCATGAGCCAAAGAGAGAAAATGATCCTTGTTGACTAGAATTGGTCCACGTGAGCCCAGAGTCCTTGGTGGGGTTAGAGGGGAAAGAGGAAGATGAGGCCATGAGTTATATCCCTAATGATGGTATAAAATTCTCAGTCTAGAAACAAAAGCATAGATAATGTTTTCTGATAGTGATGATGACAATAGCCAGCATTTGTGGATTGCTTTAAGTTTTGCAAGGCACTTTATCTGTCATCTCATTTAATCTCATTGTATCCTCTCAATAATCCTGTGAATTAGGTGCTGTTATTACCTCCCTTTTGCAGAAGAGGAACCTGAGGCCGAGAGAGTCTAAGTGACTTGCTCAAGGTTCCACAGCTCACAGGTGTCTGAAGCAGGATTCAAATTTAGGTCTTCCTGACTCTAAGTCTAACATTTGATCCAATAATCAATAATACCACAAGAGACAGAACCGCAGATACTTGAAAGGAACTCACGGGATCATTGATTTAGGACTGGAGGGGACTTTCGAGGACCCATAGTTCGGCTCTCTTGCTTTTCACATGAGTAATAGAAAGAGATTAAGCACTTGTCTAGAATCACAGGTGAAGGAAGAAATGAGTTACCCACAGTCCCACTTATTATGAGATTCCAGGTCAAGGGTGAATCTAAGTAAAAAATACTCTAAAGATGAAAAAGGTTACTTACGCTAAAGTCAGTCTTATCTCTTTACTCAGAACATTTAGATCCAGGGCAATGTTTAAAAATAAATAAGTTTTATTGAATTTCTTTTCAGTTCTTTGCTAGGTAATATGGCAGATATGGATGAAGCATAAAGCACTGTTCCTACCCTCAATGAGCATACAGTTTAGTTGAGGAGACAAGATTAATACACCTGGAATAATAGTGACTAATATGTGATCGGTAGTGACTGCTATGTAGTTTAGTGCTAAATTGTGAGGTAGAGGCTATGAGAGGGAAATCAATAAGGCCTGAAGCATGGAAAGGTTCATAGGGGAAGTGAGTCTTCGGTTGGGCCCCAGAAGATGGGTGGGGTTTGGACTGAGAAGAAAAAAAAAAAGAACAATCAAGGAGAATAGAACATTATGAAACATGGAATGTTTGGGGGATAGATATTGAGATGAGCATTATTAGAGAGACAGAACTTGTGGGAGATACTGTTGGTTATGTAGAGTGGAGATAAATTATGGAAACTCATGAAAGCAAGGTTGAGGAATTTAGATTTTATTCTATAGAAAATAGGGGGTTATTTTAAAACATTGTATAGACAATTAAAGCTTTTGAATGGGGTTGAGTGGAATGGAGAGCGGAAGTATGCAAGACCTATGCAGTAGTAAGATTAATCTAGTAGCATGCCTAGGTTGGGAGGCAGGATGTTATAGAGGACATCTCTATCACTGGACCTGGAGTCAGATGATCTGGGTTTATAGTTTGGCTGCACTGGTCCTTAGTTGTATGATCTTAGATGGATCACTTTACCCTTTTATGTTCCTTCACTGTAAAATGAAGAGGTTGGATTCTATGATATCTGGGATCCCTTACTGCTTTGGGAGGATTGGAAGGAGAGAGAGACCAGACTTAGAGAGGCTATGAAATTCAAAAGTATGACAGAAGCAGGTGAACATTCATTTACTCATTCACCGAGTATGTGATGAACAAATGAACACTTTGCAGAGCAGCCAATATTTCGATGGGTCAGAAGATGAGATGTCTTTGAGCCCACTTTCAGGGAAAACATGTGCTCATTCCATTAGACAGCTGTCATGTGGCTATAACTGAGCCTAAATCTATCACCTTCCAAATGGTTCCCTTGGAGTAAAAATGTCCTTTAACACTCTCAATCAAAAGTGCCTTGTAACTGGGTTCGATCTCCCCTTTCAAGCCATGTTGGAGCTCCTTGCTATCACCATCCCTTGCCCCAAATAGTCTTCATCAAGGGCCAACTTGCTTTAAGGCAGACATGATCCCTAACTGATCCTGCCTTGCTGCCAAAGACAAAAACATGGACACGAACACACATAAACCATGCTTGCAGATAGTAGAACAAAACTGCATTTGTGCCAAGTAAAAATCAGCAGAATATCAGGAATCTAGACGTAACTCTTTGTGGCCAAACCCTGGGTTCTCAGGAGATTAGGGGATGGAGATGGTAGCTAGTTAGGGATAAGAGGGCTCACAAAGAGATCAGATTGCAAGGTCGGAAACCTGTAGTCTCAAGGCCACATGTGGCCCTCTAGGTCCTCAAGTGTGACCCTTTCACTGAATCTAAACTTCACAGAATAAATCCCCTTAATAAAGGATTTGTTCTGTAAAACTTGGATTCAGTCAAAAGGCTGCATCCAAGGATCTCTAGAAGGTCACTTGTGGCCTTGAGGATGTAGGTTCCCCACCCCTGGGTCAGAGTCCTAGGAGGGAGGAAAGACCCAGAAGTTTTGATAAGATCCAGCAGCAGTAGACATTGCTCTGAGAAAGAGCTTTTGCAATGAACCTCTTGTGTTCCCTACTAAGTGAAATCTATTAGATGGGAAAATTAAGAAGACAGGGAAATGAATAAAATATCAATCCCTGTGTGTGTGTCTGTATGTGTGAGCATTTATTGGTTAAATATACTGTAGGAAAGCATGTTTATTTGATGCCTTGGAGCCAGACATTACAATAAGTAACTCACACAGTACTCCCTATATAAATATGGAACATTTTAACCCTCCTCATGTGAGCATATATAGTATATGGACACATATATACACATAAAGAAAGGAAAAGATGATATTCCCATGTGCTTACTTATTCTCTATTTCTGTTTCTCCTTTTTCCTCTTTTTTTCCCTCTTCCTCTATTTTTTTCTCTCTCAATGTATGCATAAAAGAACATATATGTCCATCTATACTCATATGGATACATACATGTCTATGGATGAGGAGAGATATTCTTTTTCAACACTTTTTAAAAGCTTGAAACCATTTCATATTGTTCCCTTGCATGCTCTGGCTGTTTAGTGGCAGTGAGTCCTGTCTGAAGCTTTAAAAGTCAAAAGGATACTGTTTGTGCAGGCACCAGATCTGGGGGGGTCTTACATGAAAAATGGGGGAAAGATCACCTTTGGCAACATAGCACCATCTAATCCAACCTTTTCATTTTACAAGAGAGGAAACTGAGACTCAAAAAGGTTAAATGTCAGAGGCAGGATTCGAATCCAGGTGCTCTGTTTTGGACTCCAGAACTGATAGGGCTCATTCTACTGTATTACTTTGTCAACTTGGAAATGGAAGGAGGGACACTATCTTTTATTTTATGTTATTAATGTTTCTTCTGCTCAGTCTTTCTTAGATTTGACTCCATTCTGTCTGCTTAGTTCAGTCACTGAAATTCAACACTAAAATTCAATAGCCCCTGCCATCTTCATGTTATACTCTTTGACTCTAGTCTCTAACCTCCAACCTGGCACTTCAGCTCCAGTTCTGCCCTGGGTCCCTGGGTTCTTATTGGTAAGTATTCACCATAACTAACCTGACCCAGACTCATCATACCATCTTCATGATATACCACTGGTGGAGAGGGATGGCTTCTCTCCTTATCCCCAACTCTGACCACTTGATAACTTATCCAGGAATAATAAAATCAACAGTACTGTTCCTGAAAGGATGGATCAATCGATTGCATTATATCTCCACTCACTTTACCTGTGATTTCTCTGACTTAAATATCCTTCTTGGGTCTTCTCCTCTCAGTGCTAAAATGTAAGCTATTAAAATAGAAGCTCCTTGAGGGGAGGGATTGTCTTGCCCTACTGTATTTGTATTCCCAGTACTCAACATAATGCCTACTTAATACAAAACTCATACTAAATGCTTTTTTTGGTCATTGATTCATTCATTTATATATACCAGTACTTAAAGGTACTTCATGAGGTAGAGGCATATTTCTATTTCCTCTGGCAGAGACTTAGGAAAACACTGTCTCCCCAGAAAGTACTAGTATTTAGATTATCATTTAAGTCAAAGTGGTAACTATTTTATGGGACCCTTCGTCATATTGACAATGGGTGCCCTGTCATCTTCTCTTATACCCCAACTACAAAACAATTTTTATTTCAATTAGCACAGTGACAGAGGTGTTAAGGTTCAGTATCTGTAATGGGGAAAAATCATTAATAAACTCATAGCTTAGGGTCCTGTTTACAGTTTGTTATCTCAGATCATTTGTTTGAAATATGTTCTTTCAGCTTCATTTCAGCCATTGGTGCCTGCCAATAAAGGATCGTGTGTTTGAGTTTCTCTAAATATTCATACATTTTAAATTTTTTAGCCACCATCTAGACTCAGTCTCTAGTTTTATATACTGACCCTTTTAATCCAGGCACAGGACCTTACTTAGTTTAATGAATGATTATCCTTCACAATAGAACTATAAACAGAATTCTGATTCATGAATTTTTCCATTTTTCTTTCCCATGACAGGCTTTGGTCTCATTTTGATGTTTAGCCGTCACATATACACAAGTCCTAGAAACTAAGGTTTTGCTTGCAGACGACGCCTTGCACCTTCTCCATTCTTGTCTACCTATACTGATGATCATACACCTCACTGTCTTTTCCTACCTCCTCATCTGCCCTCCAGTTGGGATGCTCCCTTCATTTTCTGGCTCATGACTGATGCAGGGGGCTTGGGTTGGATGCTTGGGTTAAGCCACAATACTTATTCACAACTGATGAACTGTAATTTCATCAGATCTCATTAGGCTTAACTCACAAAACATATTGTACCTTATCTTACAATAAAAAAAAAAATCCATGAAATCCACTAGGCTTTGACACTGATAACCTCAGGAATGATTTTGCAATGGCTGGAAATCAATTTTCTGGCCTTATAACATCATTTCCTGAGGTATTATCTCCAAAAGATGGTACTTCCACAAAGATATTTGTACCTCTGTCTGTAGATAATGACCCAAGGATCAAAACCTCTTCTTTTTATACAGACAACTTGGTTAGTTGATTAGGCTCTAAATGATGCCCTCATTGATCATAGTGGTACTTTTGTGTTGTCCAGTCCACTCTGAGAACATGCCATACTGTTTTAACAAAAAAAGAGGTATCAATTAGCAGGGATAATTCCAGTAAATAAAGCTTATGAAAGTTAGGGAAAGATGTGATTTGGGCAGTAGGTTATTTGGATCCAAATAATCACATACTGTTTGCACAGCTAAGTAACAATGGGTGCTGGTCAGTGTTGGTCATCATTCATTCATTTATTCATTCAACAAGTATTTATTAAGTTCTATGTGCAAATCACAGTATTATGTACTGAGGATACAAAGAGAAAACAAAACAGTCCGTGCCCTAAAAGAACTCAGTTTTATTGGGGGATGATACAATACATCCACACATAAGTATGCACAAGATCATTTGAAGAAGAAAAGCACATTAACTAGGGAATCAGAAAAGGTTTACCATAAAAGATGATGCCCAAGTTGGATCTTCAAAGAAGCAAAGATTATAAGGGGAAGAGACAAAGAGGGAGTGAATTGCAGGCATGGAACAAAATTAATGTTCACCAAAGTTGGATTTCACTTAATTAATCACTATTTTAAACACTTACTATGTGTAGAATACTGTGCTAAGTTCTAGTGATACAAAGAAATAAAAAAAAAAAAGCAGTTCTTACCTTCAAGGGGTTTACACTCAAATGGGGGGGGGGGCATATACGTATAGCTATATTCGTGACTCATAAGAAGCAAATACAAGGTAACCTTGGATGGAAAGGTCCTAGCAGCTGGGGGCATCAGAATAGGCCCCCTAAAGAAGGTGACACTTGAACTGATTCTTCAAGGAAACGTGAAATTCTAAGAAGTATTGATGGAGACAGGGAGCACTTTAGGTTTAGGAGGATAGCCAATGCAAATGCATCTAGATGAGAAGAAGCTTTGCAGATGAGGAATGGCAAATAGGCCAAGATGACTAGGCCATAGATTATGTAGAGAAGATATTACATATGTGTATGTATATTTACACACATATGTGTCTATACACACATATCTATATGTATGTATGTGCATACATAAAATATATACATACACATAATATATACATACACACATACACATATATACACACACACACACACACACACACACACACACACACACTCTCACCTGAAAGGTAGAAAGAAACTTAGTTGGGAAGGACTTTAAATGCTAAACAGAGGAGAGCATTTTTGACCTTAGAAGTAATAGGGAGAATAAGCAATAAAATGAGCTCCCTAAAAAAAATATCTCCAGAACCAGATGGATTCACAAGCAAATTCTACCAAATATTTAAGGAACAATCAATCCCAATATTATATAAACTATTTGGAAAAATAGACAAATAAGGAGTCCTACCAAATTCCTTCTACAATGCAAACAGTGCTGATGCTTAAACCAGGAAGAAGAAAAACAGAGAAAGAAAACTATAGACTAGTTTCAGTAATGAATATTGATATAAAAATTTAAATAAAATATTAGCAAAGAGATTATAGCAAAATATAACAGATGTCATACACTATAACCATATGGGATTTACATAAGAAATGCAGGGCTGGTTCACGAAAAATATCAGCATAATTGACCATATCAATGACAAAAACAACAAAAATCATATGATTATTTCAATGGAAACAGAAAAAGTTTTTGATAAAATATAACATTCATTCCTATCAAAAACTCTAGAAAGCATAGAAATAAATGGAAATTTCCTTAAATTAATAACTATTAATGACTAAATTAATAACTAATATCTATCTAACACAATCAGCAAGCATTTTTAGTAATGGGGATAAATTAGAAGCCTTCTCAGCAAGATCGGGATGAAACAAGGATGCCCATTATCACCACTATTATTCAATATCGTGTAGTAGAAATGCTAACTACAGAACTAAGAAAAGCAAAAGAAATTGAAAATTGAAGTAATAGAGAGACCCTGAAGTTTGTTGATTGTATATCAGGAGGCAAGAAGGTGATTGGATCAGATCTGCAATTTAGGAGAATTATTTTGGCAGCTGTGTGAAGGATGGAATACAGAGGAGAGCCATGTATTGGAGAAAAACCAAATAGAAAGCTATTGTAATAATCCAGGAAAGAGGTGATGAGGGCCTCAATTAAGGGGGCGTCTATGTGAGTAGAGAGAAGGGCATATATGCTAACGATATTATGCTGATGAAAATGACAAGATTTGGTAGCTGATTGGCTATGTGCAGTGTCACAGAGGCAGGAGATGGAAGGCTAAGTTTAGAAAAGACTAAGTAGACCTGTATGGCTACTATGCAGAATGCTATACATATTATACACTGGTAATGATAAACAATATGAATTAAGTTAAAAACAATCAGTGGTGAACAAATTGTGGTATGTGAACATAAAGGAATATTTTTAGACTAGAAGAAAATATGACGGGGGCAGAGCCAAGATGGTGGGGTAGGAGCAGCAACATATCGCTGCTCTCACATAGCCACCTCAAAATACCCATAAAATATGCCTCTAAACAAATTCTAGAAGAAAATATGACAACTAGAAATTCAGAGAAGAATGGAAAGACTTGAATGAAATGTTGCAGAGAAGGTAGTAAAACTGTGAGAAAAATGACTAATATATCACAATGACTAATATATCTGAAAATAGTACTAAAAGCCAACTAAACTCAAATTAGTTATAGGCTTATGTCTATTAATCAACTGCATTTCCACCCAAATAGAGTGTAGATTCCTTAAAGGAAGATCAGTGTTTTACACGTTTTCCTAGCCACCAAAGTATACAACACAATGTGTTATATATGATGAGTATTTGATAAACATTGCATTGAATTGAAATCATGGGTGCCTTCAAAGCCTTCTGCTTAATATGTGTTTAATGATTGCTCTCCTTATTAAGAGCTCCACATCTAAACTGTTTGTTGAAACTAGAAAAGCAATAGATTGTGCTTGGGAGAATATTTGTTCTTGACTATTATCTCTCAGTATCCCCTAAGTTCAGATACGCTTGAAATGAAATTCACAAACATGGTAGCAACATTACCTGATGTCACCTAGACATGACATACAAACATCTGATAAAAATTTTTCAGCTTCCAACCAGAGTTTTGGTATTGTTCAGACATGGAAGAATCTCGTTTTTTTTCTTTGATCATAAAAGAGAGAGATAGCTAAATAATTATAATAAGAATTTATATTTATGAGTTCTATAAAGTTTACAAAGCTCTTCCTAAAAACAAGGTGAAGGGACCTAATGTGAAGCAGTGCACCAGGCTGATTCTACGGCATCTTTGAGTGACATAAGGTTATGTATTGTGTCACTCAAATTGTTTAGCTAGTCTGGTTTGTTAAGATTATATTTTCCTGGAACCATCTGTGAGCCCTGAACTCAAGTTGACTTCACTTTCTATTTCTGATAAATGCCTTCCTTCTTCTTATAGTCTCCACCCTTCAGATAAACCCAGGAATTTCTGTAGGCATCACTGACTGGATGGTCAGGAGGAAGAAACTGCTCTTGGATAGGTCAAAATAGTGGACTGTTTGAGATCATAGTACCAAGGTGGATTTCAAAATAGAATCCTGTCTTTCCTGTTGTTTATTAGACTCACAAGCTCAAAGCTCTAAAGTTGGAAAGGTTTGCAAAGGCCATCTTTTCCAAGCCCCTCACTTAACATATGAGAAACAAAGGCTCAGAAAATTTAATTGACTTGTCCAAAGTCACAAAGTGTGAGAGTCAAGATCTGAACCTAGCTCCCCTAACTTCAAATACAGCACTTTCTCCACTACAGTACATTGCGATTTTTCTTCTTTTTAAAGAAGTCTTCAGTTCCCCTATGCTCCTACTTAAACCATTTGTGGGGGTGTTGGTAAGGCATTCAATTCCAGCCTAGGCAAGTCTGGTTTCCATTGTTGGAAAAAGTGATGGCACCGAGTAGACCACTGGACCAACCTAACCCCATTGCTATTTGTCCTCAGGAATATGCTGTTTAAAATCCAATGGCAGGATTAAAAAAAAAAAAAAAAAAAAAAAAAAAAAGGTGATGAATTCCCTGTCTACAGAACTGCCTGGTAAGAAATTTACAGGGAGAATTGACTCTTTGTATCTACAAAGCCATGAAGGAAGAGACTGTATGTGGTAATTGTATGCACAGTTCAAAATATTTTAAATGAACTTGTTCTTACAAAGAAATAAGTTATGAAGTTAACTTTTATATGTGTGTGAATAATTAAACTATTGTCACTACTTTAAATTATCATCCATTGTTAACTTACATCATTAAATCTTGCCTCTTTGCTAAAGAATAATGAAAAAATGCACTTAATTAACAGTTATTGCCGGCTTCAGGCCATTGATAACAGTGTTCTCAGACTGAATTTCACAACTCTGTTTTGTACTTTGCTTGCGATTGTTTTTGCTCAGTACCTAAGCCCTGCTGTGTGGTAGGTAAGAGTGTAAGGGATTTTATTTTTTTAATCACCAGAACAAACTGTCCCTATTAAATCCTATTATTCCAAGTTAGGGTTTGGTGGCTACCAACAGATCCCAATGGCTGCCATTTCTTCTATGTGGACCTACCCACTTCAGTCCCTCAGAAGGCACCAACAGCCTGCCAAATCAGAGGCGTGTATCCTTCCTTTTTTTTTTTTTTTGATCCAATTGAAGCAATTCATTCCATGATATTTGGAGGGAGGGGAGGAAAGGGGAAAGCGAAGGGGGGTGGGAAAGTGTCACAATGTTCCCCAAAGAATGAGCTAGAGTTTTTGAGAAGATGACTCTTGTTAATTTCCTTGTTGTTTTGATTAAGGAAGTGATAGATTTTTTTTTTCCTTGATATTGTTAAAGAGGTTTGCCAGGCCCCGTAAAGAATGTGCCGCATTCTTCAGATGAAATAAGGCCAATCAGTAGAATAATGAGGAAAGTAATATCTCCCTGGAGAGGCTGATTGGGTTTTCATCAAATCAGCCAACCTTTTCGAAGCATTTACACCACTATTCACTCTAGGCAGGGTGTTAGGCTGTCTCTTCCTTCCCCTTTTTAAAAATCCCTTGTGGTTATTACTGATAACTGAATAATTGGGATCTGGGTAAATTTATGTACATTGTATACTTGCTCATTTTTGAAATTAATTATTTCATGTCTTATTTTCTTCTTTTTCTTCTGATTTAAAATGTCCCTCTCAATTCCTAGAAGCTCTTCTAAAGGGGGAAAAAATCAGGAAATGCCAGAGCTTGGGGAATTTATATGCTTTGCCACTGGGTACCTATTTTAGAATTGAGAGTCTCTCCTGGCATTTAAAAGCTTCCCACTAGGTCCAGAGGTGTGTCTAGGAGGAGAGACTCCACAATGTGATTGTAAGACTATGAACTCTTCAGTTTCTTTATGCTGAGCAGGGCTGGGAAGAATCAGATTCCCAGGACTACAGCAATAATGGCTACCAACCAGTTTGTTGATTCCATATTCTTCTTTACACAAGCAAAGATCCAAGGGAGGAAAGGACACTTTAGGAGTTCATTGGAAAGATGTGCTGCAAAATGTAACATATTGTCAGCCAGTTGCATGGGTCTGCAGGCCATATTGCCTTTAAGTGGGTAGCTTCTTACATTGCTGAAATTCAATTTCAGCCACGAAAAGCAATCATCTTTATTGGCAGCACCTCCCTAAAGGTCAAAATCATGGCAAAAGTAGCATGTTGATGTATGTGATTTGGCTGCTATACATGCAAATGGGAGATGAGAGATTGACTTGCAGGGAGCTACTCTACTCATGGAGTATCACCCATTGGCTCTGAACCGTAGCCAGGTCTCTGGTCCTGGAAGAAGAAAAAAAATAGACAATAGTACAGAGAAAACAGAACACCAAAGAGCTTGCCTTTGGAGCCCAAGGTGTTTCCTGCTGGGGTGGGATTGGGCCAGCAAACAGTCCTGAAGCCCCCTTCAGTGAGGAAGTTGTTCTTAGGAAAGAGGGTGTCACTGATGAGCTGGCTCCGATGTTTGCCAAACCAAGCTAGCTCCCTCCTGTAGGTAAGTGGAACCTCAGCCAGGCAAAAGGAGTTATTCTGTGCAAACAAAATCATTGCATCTCTGACAAGCTCCTGGATGGCATCAGGCATGATCTGATTACATCATAGAAATTAATGTGGTCTTTGGGTATTTTACACAGCATGCTGGGAGGCATTTATTTCCTGCACTAGAGGGGTTGGGGTTGGAGAGGGGGTGGGGAGGGAAGAACCATGTTTAGCATGTGAAAGTTTTCAAAATTAACTGAGTTCCATTCACACTCGTCCTCCCACACTGCTCAGCAAATGATTCAAAGCCTTCAGCGTGATTTCATCTGTGCAGGCTCTAATCCACTTACTTAATGAAATACATAATTAACATATTATAATTGCAGTAAAGATGGTTTTGACAGAAATCATTTCCCGTATCTAATACCGTGGTAATTTAATCTGTTCCCCACTCCCTAACACGACCCTCCATGATTAAGTTTCATAAGAATTTTTTTGATTGATTGACTCATCTGACGTGCCTGGGCCATGCAGAATCACTGTCTGTCAGTTTCTGGAGAGGCATGTGATGTCGTGGCAGATGGCTAGGCCGGGGCTCTGTGCGATGTCTCCCTGTGTGGTCTTCTGCTCTCTCTCTCTCTCTCTCTCTCTCTCTCTCTCTCTCTCTCTCTCTCTCTCTCTCTCTCCCTCTTCTCTTCTCTTTCTCTTTCTTGTAAGTACCCTGATAATCCACACACATCGCGGCTGATCCGCTAAAACGCTACACGTTCTTGTAAGCTGCCTCTCTGTAGTGTGGGTGGTTATTAAAATCAGAGTGCAGGATCTGAACCTCCAAGTGGTCTCGAGTCGGATGCCGACATCCACTTCCACCCTGCAACAAACCCCCGCCATGATCCTTTCCCATCTGATTTTCCTTGCTGTTTGTTTTCACTCCCTTTCTCTGTTCTGCCACTCACTCTCAGTCAGTTAGTCAAGTTGAAAGGCGTGGGGTGGGGGTGGGGGGCAGTCGAGTTTTACAGCCCTCCTTGGCTCAAATGCTGGCGGTTTTCTGCAGGGATCTAGAGAAGGTGTTATTAAGCGCTGGCTTTCCAGATCAGACGGAAACTCTGGGCTCTTTGGCAACAGTGTCTGGTGGGTGGGTTCCCCTTGCCCTCTAGCCGCTGTGTTTATCAGCTCCTAGAAAAGGTGGCACAAGCTTAGAGAAACGGGGAGTCGACCTTCTCTTGCTACGATGAAAATCTGAGTCTGAAAAGGGAGGGCCTTGTTCCTTGGATTAAGAACATTGGGAGAATGTGGGGACGTTGGGAGTTCTGGATTTTGCAGTTGAGGCTTTGCTGATTCGCAGACCCATGGCAGAGTGGAAAGAATTGCCAGATCTGGAATTGAAGGACATGGGTTCCTATCTTGGCTCTGCCGGTACCTGTGTGACTGGGCAAATGATGGAATCTCTCAGCTTGAATTTTCTCATCTTTAAAAATAGTAGGGTTAGACTAGACAACCTCTTAAAGGCTCTTCCAGCCACCTAATTATATTCTCATGATTTTTGGATTAGGAACATGAATGAGTGGGAGGCAAGGTGAGGAATTTTAGATTTTATGATTAAGACCCTGTTCGACTGAGGAAGCATGATGTAGTAGAATGTTGGATCTGGAATCAAAAGACCTGAGTTCAGATTTTGACCCTCTCATTTACTACCTGTGTGATTTCACGCTGCTCAGTTAATCCCTTTAGAACTGTTTTCCTCATTTGTAAAAAGAAGGTTCATACCTCAGTCTAAATCTGTGATCCTATGATGAGTGAGGGCTCTTATTGCTGAAAATGAAAGATAACCTGGCACCATGTTATGCTTCAATACCCATGTTTCAGGAAATCTGTGCTCCTCTTGATGGGAACAGGCTACCTACTTGTTCAGGTCAAAACCTCTCCATTCTTTCATATTCTGTGCCATTCTGGTCCATGACCTTCATTACTATGACCTCTATCGTGCTTCCTCAAGGTCTTTTAGCATTCTTTGGGTACCAGTGGAACATTTGGGTTGAATGCGATTATCCCTTACTTTTCCTGAATGACTAGCAAATTCATTTTCTTGTCCCGTATGTATCTGTGATATCTTTTTACATCATTTGTCCAGGGAAGTTATCAGCAATATTCTGCAGCCTACCTGTATCTGTGACACAGGTATTGTTTTTTCAATCACCTGAAACTTTGATTCTTCAGGTGTCTGTGAAGTTCTATGATTTGGAGCCATCTAACACTGATAGAAGATTATTGGTGTTAAGTGTATATGTGTGTGTGTGTGTATGTGTGTGTACATGCACGCATGCACAGTTTTGGATTATTGAAAGCATTTCACAATTTCCCAAAGGCAATCCAGACTTTTCTCTCTCCTATTCAACCTGCCTTGCTCATCCAATCCTAATTGACTAACTCTATGGCTACCCAAACAACTCTGTGTTACAATCTGGACAATAGACCTTCATTATCTGTGTCTTTTTTCCTGTGTGTATTGTTAGGTCAATCTTTTGAGCAACCACAGATGTTTAATAATAATAGTAGTAATACTAACATTAACAAATGATGGACTTTTAAGAGCATTTTCAGGCATATAAAGTTGGTTATGCCTATTATCTCATTTGATCCTTACAAATAACCCTGGGTGGGAAGTGCTGCTGCAAGTGCTTTTCCCCCTGTTTAATATGTAAGGAAACTGAGGCTCAGAAATTAAGGGATTTGTCCACAGTTAGGGGTTGGATCTTTTTGAGTGACCAAGGGTCAGAGAAACTACTTAAAGGAGTTCAAAACAGGCCAACGTGCTAGGCAAGAAGACTGATAGGAACGTGTATACGCCCACATTTTTTTTATTCTGGGACATACAAGTCAGTGAAACCTTTGGAAACCTTGTTATCTCTCATGAAGAGTTTTAATCAAGAATTGCAGCTCCACCACTTAGTAACTGTATGACTTTAAATGAATCAATTCACCTCTAGTTTTCTCATCTAAAAAAATACAGGTTCTTAACTGGGAGCGTAAGGGGTCTGTACACAGATTTCAGGAGTTCTCTGAACTTGGGTGGGAAAAATATCTAACTTTATTTTCACTAGCTTCTACATATATTTTAGCACTTCTTTCAGTTATTTAAAAACATTCTTATGTCAGTGGATCCCTAGGCTTCACCAAACTGCCAAAGGGGTATATAACATGAAAAAAAAGTTAGGAGCCTCTAGCCAGCTGCATGGGCTCAGGAAGAACTGAGTTCAAATTTGACGTCAGATACTTACTAGCTTTGTAACCCTGGACAAGTCACATATGCTTGTCTCAGTTTTCTCAGCTCTAAAATGGGAATAATAACAGCACCTCTCTCTCATGATTGTTGTGAAGATCACATAATATTTATAAATAACAGCACAATGCCTTGTACATAATAAGTGCTATATAAATGTTAGCTGTTAGTTGTTACTGCTGTTTGTATTATTAGTCTAGAAGACAATCCTTTCTAATTTGAAATGCCATTCATGCTTCCCCCAGTGTTTTCCCAAACTAAAGATGAATATGTTTCTATTGTTGTCATGTCTGACTCCATGGACTACACATAGAAAGCCAGGCCATTCTGTCCTCCGCTGTCTCCTAAAGTCTGTCAAAATTCATGTTCGTTGATTCCATGACACTATCTTATCCATCTCATCCTGTGCCATCCCCTTTTCCTTTTGTCTTCATTCTTTCCCAACATCAGGGTCTTTTCCAAAGAGTCACATCTTCCCATTATGTTGTCAAAGTATTTAAGCTTCAGCTTCAGCATTTGACCTTCCAGTGGATACCCTGCACTAATTTCTTTTAAGTATTGACTTATTTGATCTCCTTGCTGTCCAAGGGACTCTTAAAAACATAAAGGAAGTCATTTACAAAAGTCCTACTGGGCATTCTAACTGGTCTCCCCTCTCCCATCACCCTATAACAGTAGGAATTATCAAATGCCAAATTACTACTAGTGAGCCTTTATGGAACTAAGATGGGGGAAGCCATGGGCATCTAGGCTGAAGGTTGAAGATTTATATTGGAGTGCTGTCTGAAGTGTTGGTTCCTAAAGTTTCCTGTTTGGTAAAGCGCTGGGTTAAATTTTCTTCATTGTGAGAGAAGTAGACTTTGAGAACTTTTGTTCAATCAGCTTGAGTATGGGCATTGTGGTCAATGAAAGGTAGATATGCCTGTTTGTGAGTGATTGGCTATAACATTCATAGAGGTTGACTTCATACCTGAGACTTTAACTCAGCACTTTTCCCGTTTTCCAGCAAAATTATGAAGTCAGTGAATTTTGTCCCAGAACTTTTTACTGCTTCATGGTCCCTTCATTCCTGGCCTCCTAACACACACACACACACACACACACACACACACACACACACACACACACACACAGGTTTAGTGGCTTAGTGCTCTCCTTTCCCTTTTCTTTATCAAGACTTGTTCTCAGATCCTTCATTTACATTAAGTGAGGAAACAGTAAATGAGAAAGTTTAAAGCTTGATCCCTTCCCAGGAGGATTTGCATTTTACCCAAGACCAAAGCCTTAAGCTAAAAGGATGAAGCTGTAACAGGTGTCAGTTAATGGGGGGGGGGGGGGGGGGAGACAGTGGAGGTGGATTTTGATTTCTTTGGGTATTGGAACTTTCCCAGGCCCCTTAGGTCACACACCCTAGGCTGTCATAGTCTTTTGTACAAGGAGGTCTGACTGGTCAAAAATGTTTCTCTAAAGGAGCCTCATTGTTATAGTAGAAGCTGAAACACAAAAGTATTTTTCCCATACACATCCTACTTAAATTTGAGTAATGATAAAATATTAATTAATCACTGGGAGTGAGATACTGGGCTAAGAGCAAAGAAACATACAAAGAAAAAATGAAAACAGTCCCTACCTTCAAGGATATTACAATCTAATGGAGGAGTCAACATGTGTGCAAATAGGTATATCCAAGATGCATACATAGATGTCTTGGAGAGGAAGGTACTAGCATCTGGGGAAAGGACTCCCAGAGAAGGTGGTGTTGAAGTTAAGACTTAAAGGAAGCTAGGGATTATAGGGATTGAGGTAAAGAGGGAGAGCATTTCATTTTTCAAGATGAAAAAAAAAAAAAACAACCTACATGCTTCTATCTTTCCTGAGTATGATTGTGATTGTGAGTTCCTTGATGGCAGGGACTAATCTGTTGTCTCTTTCTGTGCCTGGGACATTGTAGATGGTTAATAAATGTTTATTGACTGATTGATTGGTGAATCTCAGGCCCAGACCACCATTTAATGCCTCACCATATTCACCTCATTCCAGGATCTGCTCCTTATAGTCCAGACTTCACTTCCTGCCTAGCACACTTGCACCCTCCCTTTTCTAGCTCCCTTTCATATGTTATATTTCCCCAGTAGAATGTAAATTCCTTGAATATGGGGACTGTTTTGTTTGCTTATATTTGTATTTCCAGAACTGGGGTACATAGTAAATGCTTAATGAATTCTTCCTTCCTTCCTTCCTTTCTTTTTCTGTTCTTTTTCTTTCTTTCTCTTTCTTTCTTTCTTTCTTTCTTTCTTTCTTTCTATCTATCTATCTATCTATCTATCTATCTATCTATCTATCTATCTATCTATCTATCTCAACCCACTCTGTGGCAGCTCTAAGCCCAGGAAGTTTCCTCCAGTAAGTTCTTTCTATTTTTCAATACTATTGAATTTCAGCAACTTACCTTGCTTTTCAGTACATCTCTGTAATTACTGGCATTACTGATACAAATTTGTTTGGATGTTAGTTCTTCTGGAAGGAAATGAGTCCTGCCACTAATTTGCAATATTGTAGGATCGTAGGTTTTAAAGCTAAAAGGCAATTTAGAGACCACCATAATTTTTATAGATGAGAAAATTGAGGCCCACAGAGGTTGAATGTTGTGCCTGGTCTCCAGTTAGGCAGTGTCTGCAGCAGGATTTGAACTAGGCCTCCCTGACTCTGGGTCTAATGCATTATCCATTGTGCTGCTTAGGACCAGCCACTTCCATTCCTTTCTTTCTATGATTCCATGAAATATACAAATTGATTTAAAATGGGTTTTAGACAATCTAATGGATGATAAAGAATGGCCTTCTAGTCTCTCTCTCCTATGAGGAGAAAGAAGTATAACTTGAAAAGACAGAAATGTTTCCAGAGGATAGCCAAGAGGAAAATCAATTTGAGGAGTCAAAGCAAAGTCCAAACCTATGTCAGCGTCCAGAACTGGCTGGTCCAGGGATGAGTGCCTCTATTTTCACTGTGCAGGTGATCTCACCATAGGTTTCTCCTGAACCACACACACACTCCCCACCACTCCCTACTCTTGTCAGGGCTGGAAGGAATTGGGCCCTGGAGGAGCAGTTGGCTTTGCACAAAATGGGCTTCCCATGTATTGCATGTATTCATGCGGTTCTCTTAACTCTCCCCCCACACACACATATACATTTTACTGAGTGCACATAAGTGTAGGGTTAAGATTTAATATACTTACTGTTATAGAGGTTCTTGACCTGAAGTGAGTCAACTTAGAAACATTTTTTATAATTATATTCCAATATAATTGACTTCATTAGTAATCTTTTATATTTTAACTTGTATATTTAAAACATTGTTCTGGAAGGAGTTCATAGGATTTACCAGACTGCCAAAGGGGTCCATGGTGCACAAGAGGTTATGAACTCCTGTCTATAGGATGAAGTCAATTCATCACAATAAAGTAATATCAATCTTATAGGAGTAGATTGGTCAGGGCCCAATGGTAGGGAACCTGCTTCCTCAAGGCCACATGTGACCCTCTAGGTCCTCAAGTGGAGCCCTTTGACTGAATCCAAACTTTACCAAACAAATCCCCTTAATAAAAGGATTTGTTCTGTAAAACTTGGACACTGTCAAAAGGCCACACCTGAGGACCTAGAAGGCCATATGTAGCCTTGAGGCCACAGGTTGCCCACCCCTGGAAGACTAACCAAGCATGAGGTTAGGCAGCCCCCCACCCCAAGCAAATGCCATGTAGGGGATCTGCTAGGATTTAGATCTTCCTCTAGTGAATCTCCTGAAGTTGAAAGTCCTTGGGAGCAGGGACCAGGTCATTCATCTTCATAAAAGTTTAGAAACTCGACTTTATCCTTTCTGAAGCAATTCTAGAAGTAGCCAGGGTGACCAGAAACAGTTGGGGTGTCAAGGAATTCATTGAGCTGAACCCTTAAGGATTTATAGAGTGTAGGCAGGGCGCCTTCCTGGGAAGAGTATAGAGGAATAATGGGCAGGATCCAGGGAGTGGGTGGGTAAGAAAGCCAGTGGTTATCGTGGATTAATGAACTTCCAGGTGGGACTTCAGAGACTGTCAATTCTAACCCTGCCTTCCCCACTTCACCAAAAGGGAAACTGAAGCCAGAGAGAGAGAAAGGGACTAGAACCAAGGTCCCCTGTTTTCTAGGTCAATGCTTTCTCTACAATTTCTCCTGCTGCCTCTGACTTTTCAGTTTTCCTTCTTCCTGTAACCTTGGAGTTCACTGACTTTCCATGTTTTTTCATGGGAAGAGGAGGAGGGGGGACGTTCCCTAGACAGTTCTTATTTACCAAGAGTCCTTAACTAACTCCATAGTGTTCCTATTTGTTTGCATACTTCCCCAGAGTGGAAAGAAAGCCAAGTTGTGCCAAGGTTGCATATGATGTCTTTCCATTCTGTATCCAAAGTCCTCTTACCCTGAGGGGTTTCAGCAGCTAAAATCCTTAGCCTGATGGGAAATAAGATAGGTTGGGGGCCATGAATATGCTGATCCAGGCCTGGGAATGGCTTAGGAACATATCAAATGTATAAGTTCCTAGATAATACATGTATTTCACTATTAAGTGAAGCTTAGCTGTCCCAGCATGTAATGTTTAAAAAAAAAATGCTCACCTGGGGTAACAAGACCACAGAATGAATGCAATGCAATGAAAAATAAACTAGGAGTCTTTGTGGAGTGGCTGGGTATTTATGCGAAGGGAGCAATTAGGAAAAGGATAGAAAAAGGCACTGAAGGCAAGTCGAGGTGTGCTTTTTTGCTGTCATACATGCACACCTCCATGAACGCATACAGGAACCCTCTGGAGCCTCAGAGGTGGCCATGCCTGGTACCCAAAGTGCCCCCAGCCCTGGTATCTGAGCCATTGAACTTGAGTCAAATTCTTGCCTGAGCCTTCTTCTTTTTGCAGGGATGGGGGAGGGGAGGGCTCCTTCGTGAATGGCAAGTGTACACGAACAGCACCACATCAACTGCCAATATGTTATGAGGCCTTGGTAACAATCTGGAGTCTCTGGGGAGCTTTGCTGCAGTTCAAGTGAGTATCAGACAGAGAGAAAACAATTTCTGGTGCCAATAATGCAGCACAGATGAAAAATGTTTTAATATTTGAAGCTGCTTTATGGCAGAAGCAATGACAGTGATGGAGTCAGTGTCAGCTTTTTCCCCTTAAATGTCATCTTTCGTCTATGAGTTTTTTCTGCTCCGGAGGCATGCAGGCCTGATTCTGGCTCTTTGCAGCCATTGATCACTGATTTTATTCTAAATGGAAAGCTTGCCAGAAGACTAGAAATTCTGGAATTTATTAGGATTTCTTTAAGAGGCACTTTAGCTCAACAGTTCTCATTACTGTCTTTACAATGTTACTTATTTTTCTTTTTATGTCATATGATTTGTAAAGGGTTAGTACTCAGAGAACAATATATGATTAAACCATTGTGCATGCTGGAGGTACCAGCTCAGAGAAAGGATTCTCGGGGGGCTAAATATATATTTGAGTATTGAACAGCAAGGCACGGCTATTTTAACACTGAAATCTCTGTTTTGAAATTTGCAGAGATGGGTTTGTGCTAAACGGTGTTTCAATTGCAGCTTTGATTAAATGGGGTCACTTAGAAATTAATAACTCTTAACTCCATAAATAAAAGAGCTAAGCATCTTTATATTCTGACATTTGGGACATAAACATCAGAGTGTAGGCTCCAAATGCCAGAAATATAATGAAAGTTTGTACTGTTCTGTTAAGCTAATACCTCAGATGGGCCAAACATCTTGAGGTCTAATAGCTTGTCACTGTATTTATGTACAGGGACATTATTTTGCGCATGCCAAAGGAGAGTGGCTGAAGGCTTTATCCCGTATTCACATTTAATATATTCGCATACTCACGTATAGGTGATCATTCTTCATTTGACTAAAAAGAATCCATTTACCATTATACAGTAGGCTAAATGTTTTCAGTTTCTGATGTGTTTCCATTGGCACAAGACTAGTCCAAACAGGTATGTTAGCTCCTGGCTGAGATTTCTGACATTCAAGCTTTATTACAGAGATGCATGCCCAGGGAATGTGAATTATAGTTAGTATCAGCCCTAGCCTACTAAAAGCATCATTCAGTCTAGTTGATTATGAAATTTACTCTGGAGTTTGGACCCTGAGATCCATCTACTGAACACATATTGTTTATTGGTACGGTCGTGGCTACTGTAGGTTGCTGGCCAGACAATAGGGGAAAAATCAGTGAAGGAGTCATTTAAGATGGATGCAGGGGCAAACAGAAAGGAGCCTTTGCCTGGGCAGTATGCTGGGGTGAAGTTTATAGTCACTGGTTAAGGAAAACACATTCTACTCGGCCCTCTAGCAAAGGGGCAAAACCCACGGCTGAAATGTGTAAGAATACTCTCTGAAGAAATGAACAGAGAACATTGGCAAGACTGGCCCTGGAATCTGTAAATTGAGTTTTCCGTTGCAGCCTGGCCTATCATACCCTCGTGATGAGGCTGGTTGTCGTGTTGGTGGCTGTGATCTGTCATGCTCTGGCCTGACACAGGCAGCATAATGCTGAGATTGTAATGAGGACTACGGTGGCAGCCTCCCAAACAGGAATGCCACCCTCCTGCCCCACTCTGAGGCTCCTCACAGTGCATGCCTGGGTACTTGGGCACAGAAAGGGCAGGTTTCTTGGGATCTTTGAAGGCCATGATCTTTTCCTTTGAAAGTGAATATTCTATTCAAGAACTGCTTTTCTTCCCTCTCTAGCATCCTAATGCAGACACCCAGATAACGGCCTCTTCTAAGGCGTGCCTGTTTCAGAAGTAGCCAGCAGAGGTGAGGTTCCCATGATAGAAATTATTCAACATAATGATGACCGTCACCATAATAACACTAACCAGTATTTATGTGTCTCTTCAAGGTTTGCAAAGCTCTTAACCTATATATCTTCTCATTTGATACTCATGATACCTGCAACATTGATACTCATTTTATCCCTATTTTACAGATGAGGAAATTGAGGCTGAGAGGTATTGAGTGAATCGCTAAGGTATTAGCTTGAAAGTATTTGAAGCAAGATTATAACTCAGGTCTCTCTGATTCCACATCCAGCACCGTAACCACTCTGCCACCTAGCTGGCTTTATAACTCACAACGCTACTCCTTTCTGAGGTCTCTTCCTCTCTAGGCATTGTTTCTGCATTTGGGCAGTGAGGGAGTTCAGTTTTATGGACTCTAAGTTCCCTTTCTCTTCGCTTTTTTTGCCTTTTCTTTCCGTCTCTATACAACCTTCCCCTCCCCTCCCCTACTCTCACTTATAAAATTAAGGTGTTGGATAAGATGATCTTTGAAGTTGTTTCTATTTCCAGTATTCTAAGCTTATGTCATCTAAACAGCAATGCAAAATTACATAATCAGCTGGTAAATTTTATAGTCCAAATTGAGGGAAGTGGAATTTTATCTGAGTCTTGAAGGACTGGTAGAATTTGGAGCAGTACAAAGTGAAGGGACAACATTCTGGATGAGGGAGATGAAGCCACAATGAGATTGCTCTGATTAAGACAGAGTTTATCTCTTGGAGAAGGCACAAGGCTGAAAAGATTCATTAAAGTGGTCCTTGAAAGCCTACAAGAAGAGTTTGGATAATGCAGTGGGTAATGGGGAGCTATTGAGGATCTCTGAGCAGAGGAGTGCCATGATGAAAGTGGCTTTTAAGGAATACTACTTTAATTGCCTCCAAAAATGAGTTCTTCTAACAGTTCTTATAGTAGCTGACATTAGGAGTATGGAACTGCATTGTGTCTATCTCTCTACTAGGCTATAAGGTCCATAAGAACAGAGAATTAGTCTTATATAAACTTTATACCTTTCTCATCATCTTTACATCTCTCTCACCACAATGCTCTGTTCATAGTAAGTGAGTGCTTAATGCATCCTTGATTAATATGCAGTGGGGGTTGTATTGTAATACACCCCCATGGCGCACACATGGATGAGGATGTGCCTGCAGAGAACAGTCCATAAATCACACGTGTATGGAGCCCCCCTTTTTAGGGACACATACTCAGTGCTGCCATTTTGGGATGATACAACAAGTGTGAAGACAGTAAAGGGGAAGGCAATGTTTCAAAACAAGAAGAACAGTAAGAATTTTTAAAAGTATCTACCATGTGCTAGGTGCTAATGATATAAAACACACACAAAAAAAGAAGCAATTCCTATTCTCTCTAGAAGCTTAAATTCTAATAGGAGAGAATCAAAAGAAGATTGACCACTGAGCAAAGAAGAAGTGTAACTTTAAAGTTAGAGACAACTTCCATTCTCACTCTCTTCTTCTTTCCCTGGAACATTCAGCACATTTTTTTCCTCTGAGACTTCCCATGGAGGGGGCAGGGCTCCTTCCTCTTCCCCAGCTAAATGGTAGCTAGATCATGTGTTCACATTGGCCACCTTTGGTTAGGATCTCAAGGCCCTCGATGCCTTCTCTGCTTTTTGTTTCTTTCCCTGAGCATAGGTCACCAAGCAGAGATTCTGAGATGGACAATTTCAACTTGTGGGGGCAATTTCCTGAGGTTGGGAGCTCCTGGGTCCTTTAAGGGGTGTGGGCTCCCCTTTGGGGAGTATGCCTCTGCAGCTGCTACAGGACTGATTGGAGGAGATGCCCACTAACAGGAGGATGTGTCCAGGCCCTTTTCTGGCTTGCTAGAACGCCATTGTCTTGACAAAGTTTTTTGAACAATGCATGACTGAGGTGAAGGTGAAAAGCCTATCAACAGTCCAACTATCTTAAAGTTTTAAGCAATAGTTTATGATAGTCACCATTTCACAACAGTCACTGTGTGCCAGCCATTGTGCTAAGCAGTTTCCAATTATTATCTCCTTTGATCCTCCACAACCCTGGGAAGTGGATGGTATAATTAGCTTCATTTTACAGATGAGGAAATTAAGGCAAATAGAGGGTAAGTGATCTGCTCAGGGACATACAGCTAATAAGTATCTGAGAGTGGATTTGAATTCGTGTTTTCCTGACTTGATCCACTGAACCACCTATGTGCCAAGTAGGAACCTATAGGAGAGTGTAAAGAGTTATGACACCATTTCATATTTTAATAACATAAAATGTAATTAATGTCAGTGCATGCTTATGAGGTTTTTTTTGTGTTTGAAGGACTTCTTTTGTATAGGGAAAAAAATAGCTGTCCTACAGCTGATTTTACTTTACCTTTATAATCTCTCTCTCTTTTTTTTTTTTTTTTGAGAAGATTATGCACATGTGTCAAGGATGAGCCTTAAGTGATTTTCCTCAAGACTCTTGAGGTGGAGAAGTAAAGAGCCAGAGGATGACAGAAAAAACTGACCCCTTTTCTGTAGAGATCAGATTCTCCCAGGTCCCATGAACTCTCAAGCCCCTGGGTAGCATCGGTTTATTTATAACAAATACATACTAAGTGATGCATTCCCTGGCAGTCTTCAGTACTAGCTCATGGAGATAATTCTTTCAGGTGGTAAAATCTAAGCATAATGGTTTTCCTCAAATGAAGGCACAGTTTTTACCTATTTAGGGGTTCAAGGGGATGCTCCATCATAGATGTCAGTGGAAACAAAATAGGAAACAAAAATTATCCCTTTGCAGCAATTGAAAGAAAGACGAAGTTTCTCTGGTCCATAAAACCTGAGTCCAAACAGAGTCAAACTCTTCCAAAGAAAATGAGATATTTGCTTAGAGGATGTTTCATTTTTCTCTCAGCCCCAAATTTCCTTCCTTTCATTGACTTCATTCCTCCACTTTGGGCCTAGGGGCAGACCTGTTAAATAATCTGTCTTCCTCTTTTGATATGTAAATTTTCATCAATGCAAAACTGTTAGCATTTCCACCTTAACCAAGCTTTAATTAAGTAGAACACAGTTCATTCCTCTAGTTTTCCTTCCCAAAGAAATAACCTTTTTCTTCTTCACCCAATTCCACCTAATTTCCACTCAATAAGTTCTTCTTGAGCACAGGCAACATGAAATGGTGGATAGAGGAAGTGCTGGGTTCAAATGCTAACTCAGATACTGATTAACTACGTGACCTGAACAAGTCACCTTTCTGAGCCTCAGTCTCCTCATATGTAAAATTATGACAACATATAGGACTTCTGTGAGAACCAAATGAGGTCTGGGATGGTTAATGTTTTGCAGACTTTCAAGAGCTATGTGAATGTGAATTGTTCTTTATTTATTACCCAGGGCCAGGCTAAACTGTGAATGACATGGTTGTGGAAAACAGGGATGCAGCCTGAAGAAAACATAGTGAATGATGTAGGACACATGCAATCTGCTTCGTCATTGTGTGTGTGCTATAGGGAATGAGGACTGCAGGAGGTCAGAGGGGAATAATAGTAGCTGTAACTGATCTAGGGCTTTAAAGGATGCAAAATGCTTTACACAAATTATTTTATTTTAGAAGAGTGAGAAAAACTTGAAAAAGACTCATAACCCTGATAGAAGCACCCATGGTAACTGACATGCACAGGGGTACAATGGCTCTGTGGAAGCAAGCACCAAAGCTCATTGATCATTGATCTTGAGTTGGAAAGGACTTCCGATCAATCAATCAACAAGCATTTATTAAATACTTACTATGTGCCAAGCATTATGTTAAAGTATGGGTGGTACAAAGAAAAGAAAATATATATATATATTCTCCTTACTTTCTTTTCTTCCCTTCCCTTCTTAACTCTTGGCAATCTCCTTTCTGATCTCATTATTTAACCTCTTCTCTCCAAAGGGCAGCTAGGTGGCATAGTGGATAGAGCACCAGGCCTATAGTCAGGAAGACACCTCTTCCTGAGTTCAAATTTGGCTTCAGAAATTTACTAGCTGAGTGACCCTGGTCAAGTCACTTAACTCTGTTTGCCTCAGTTCCTCATCTGGAGAATGAAATGGCAAACCGTTCCACAATCCTTGTCAAGAAAACCCCAAATGGGGTCACAGAGAGTTGGATATGATTGAAACTCCTAAACACCAACAACAGAACTGATAGCATCATCTGTAAAACTGTGCTTCTAATGTTCTGTTTCCCTTCCCTTCTTGTCCTCCCTTTCTTCCTCTCCTTCCTCAGGAAGCATAAGTGCATTTTTTATAGCGTGGCATTAAGGAAAGGGAGCATTCCATGAATGGAAGATAGTCAAGTTCAAAGGTATAGAGACTAGAGATGAACTGTCATCTTTGAGGAGTAGCAAGGTGGTGACTATGGCTGGATCCTAGATTCTACTGGGAGGAAAGAAAGTTTAAGTTAACTGAAAAGGTAGAAAGTAGCCAGGAGAATAAGGAGTATGTATAAATGCTGAACAAATAATTATATGATCCTGGAGGTACTTGAGAGCCTCTGGAATTCATTGAGTAGAAGAAAGACATGGTTAAAACTATGCCTTAGGAAAATCTATTTAGTAGCTGTATGAAAAATAGGTTGGCATAGGGAGAGACCTAAGGCATGGAGTTCAGTTAGAAGGCTATTACAATAGTCCAGGGGAGAGATGATGAGGGCTTGAATTAAGGTGGTATCTATATAAGCAGAAAGAAAGAAACATGTATACAAAATGACAAGATTTAGCAATTGGATATGTTGGGTGAAAAGTGAGGAGTATGACAGTGAGGCTGTGAATCTGAACGACTACCATAGTAATAAAGTAGGGTAACAGAGTGGAGAGTTAGGGGTAAAGGTAATTAGTCCTATTTTGGACATGTTGAGTTGGAGAGAGTTTAAGTGTGTAATAGTAATGAAATTTGAAGATCTCTTTGTATTGCTAAGCTAAGAGGTACTTAGCACCTAGTTTCAAATTAAGCCTCTGTTAAAGAAACATAAGGTATGAACCCCTGTTGCTGATGTAATAGAAAAGGGCTGAACAGGTAAACTCTGTTGCTGACTTGACAGGAAGGGGCTGAGTAGGGAGGAGCAATACTGTATATAAGGAAAAACCCTACCTAGGAGAGTCAGAATTCTTGGGTTAAGCTTCACGAAGGCAGAAGAAGCTGCTGCCAGGGAAGCTGAAAAAGAAAGGCCCAGGCTGGAAAGAATGATCTTGATTTTGGGAACCTGGGTGAAGTGATTTTGATTCTGAGTACCAGCTGGAGCTTCTGCTGGGGAACTACCAACTTCTCCTGGGAGCTACCAAAGACTTCCAAGGGCCAGCTGGAGCTGCCAAAGACTGAGGAAGCATGACTATGATGCTGGTGCTTTGTATGAACCTGTTTGTGGCTTTGTAGAGCCTTGACTTCCCAGGAACAGAGACTGAACGATTTAAGGTGGACTGGATGCTGTGAGCTTCAGCATGGAACAGGAACTGCACAGAGAGCTAGACAAGGAACTGGGAGCTGTCTGCCTTTGAACCCAGGTGACAGTTTGGTGAATCCAGGTAGGATCTGTGACCATGGAAGGGGATCCAGGGAATCTGAAAGCCTACCCCAAGTCAAGATGAAAAGACCTCTCCGTGAATACTGAGTAGGGACTGGCCCTGATGTGAGGTTTTGCTTTGGGACTCATTTTGGGAAGAGTTGTGTGATTTGGCCAGATGAGACTCGGGGCAGCTGCTGGGCCCCACTGGCTTTGAAAAGCCAAGTGTTGCTGCTTCCCTCTCTGGTAACCAGCTAGGTATATATGTAATGGTCAGACAGCTGGAAGCCCTGTCTGCTGAATTATGTAATTTATTTGTGATTATACTTTGGGATTGAATTAAGGACTCTGTGATTGACTAAATGAATGTACTACCCAAGGGTGGAATATTTTGACTTTTGTATTTTGTGTCCCTTAAAGAGGCAAACCTCCTTAAGGATGATTGAATGATTGAGTTGATTGAATGATTGAGTTACTAAGTGATTGATTGACTAAATGATTGTACTTTGTTCAAAACCATGTGACCACTATGGTGAAAACTATGTGGCCATTTCTGTGATAAGTTGTTGTGGGTGCTGTACCTTGATTTTCTGTGAATGTTTTGCTCTGATTTGTTACTGAATAAATAGAGTGTTCACTATAATATGTAATCAGAACCTTGAGAAGCTATTCACAGTAGCCATCCTCCGGAAAGCTGCTCTTGTGTGGCTTTACAAAGTGACATACTCAAGATTTCACATCTCACAAATGTCGTATCGTTCAGTTGTTTTTCTGTTGTGTCCAATTCTTTGTGACTCCATTTGGAATTTTCTTGGCAAAGATATTGGAGTAGTTTGCCATTTCCTTCTCCAGTTTATTTTATAGCTGAAGAGACTGAGGCAGACAGGGTTGAGTGACTTGCCCAGGGTCACACAGCTAGTAAGTGTCTAAGACTGGATTTGAAATCAGGAGGATGAGTCTTTCTGACGGAAGCACTTATCTACCACCTAGCTACCCCTATCTACATTCTTTTATGTGAAATTTAGCGTGCTTTCCACAAGACCAATCTCTCTAGCACTGGCATTTCTCAGTCCTGGGGTAGAGTCTTGGCTCAGAACCATAGAAGCTCAGATCTAGAAGACAAGACTTGAATAACAGTTGACTAATTGACTTAGGGTTCCCCCTGGGTCAAAGCATATGATCAAAGCATAGCTTAAAGGAGTGGCTCTACCCACTGATGAGTATACCATACTCTCTGCACAGTATGATTTGAGGTAGCCCACTATGTAAAAACAAAATTAATCTTCTACCAGCTTGCCTGAAATGACCACTTGGCGTCAGAAATGGAACCAGAGTGACGGACTTGGAGCTGGGAAGAAATCTTGCCTCAGACACTTATTAGCTATCCAACTCTTGGCAAGTCACTTAATTTCTGTTCATTTCAATTTCTTCAGCTTTAAACAAAGGGTTAATAACAGCATCTGCTTCTCAGGGTTTTTGTGGGGAATCCAATGGGATAATATTTACAAAGCTTTTATGCACCTTAAAGTGCTGTGGAGATGTCAGGTGTTATCATCATGCTGGCTATTATCATGAAAGTCCGCTGTACAAAAGGCACTTCCGCTCCCTGGGAGGGGGAGAAAGAAAGGGAAGGAGAAGAAGGGAGGGTGTCAGAAGAAAAGGGGAGCGGTGCATAGAACCACAGTTTCATTCATTTGCCTTTTCATTTTAGCTCGCTGGACATTTTGGATGGGGTAGTGAGCCTGAGGGAAAGTGACAACAGCATCTGGAAAGACCGTGGGCCTGGAAGTCAGGGGTCCTCATCAGCCATGACCTCATGGTATGGCCACAAACAAGACCCTGTCCCTAGGTTTTAGCTCCTCATTTCTAAAATTAGTGTCTGGACAAGATGATTCTTAAGATTACTTTGATGGGGTGGCTAGGTGGCACAGTGAATGGAGCACTGGCCCTGGAGTCAGGAGGACCTGAGTTCAAATCCAGCCTCAGATACTTAACACTTACTAGCCATGTGACTTTGGGCAAGTCACTCAACCCCAATTCCCCAGCCTGCCCTACCCCCCCAAAAAAAGCAAAAACAAACAAACCAACAAAAAGATTACTTTGAGAACTAAACATCTTTATATTAGAATCCTATGATTGAGAGTCAGGGTTGGAGGGGTCAGAATGAATAATTTTTCAGAATTTTTCTAGCTCTGTGATTTTAGATTTCTTTCAAAGAGATACAGGATAGGTACATTTGATGGCAAACATGGTGGAGAAAGACCACAGAAAGTTGCAAGGGGGAAAGGAAGGCTCTAAGTGATAGGGAACCTTAGGAAGAGACAGCACTGCATTTTGAAGACCAATTTCACCAATGTGATGGCTTTATTCAGGTGGGCCTACTCCTGCCTCTCCCCCAAATATGTATTCATTCTCATCAGTTTGTATCAATAATAATAATGAAAAAACAATACTATTATTTATATTGCACCTACTACCCATTTGATCCTCACAACAACCAGAGAGGTAGATGCTATAATTATCCTGTTTTGCATTTGAAGAAATTAAAGCAAACAGAGGTTAAGTGACTTGCTTAGGGCCCAAGCTAGTAAGCTTCTCAGGCTGGATTTGAACTCAGGTTTTCCTAACTGTAAGGCCCAGCCCTCTAGTAACAGTACCACCTAGCTGTCCCTGGAACCAGCAGATAAAACTTTCAAATCATGTTCCCTCTAATAAAAAAGAGACCCATTGAGTCTCTTCTTTGTGATCTCTGACCCTCAGACCTGTTATCTATCTCCAGTTTTGCATAAATGAAGCACAGAGAGTTAATGTGATTTATTCCAAGTCAGTGCAGTTGAAACTATTGCCTGGGTCCTTCAAACTCCTAGTTAACCCAGGCTATCTGGTAATTGTGTGATAGTTAGTTCAGTTAAAGCTGCTCTAAATAGCCGAATGCTTTTGTGTGATCTCCCTGTTCTGGGTTCAACGGGTTGGGAAATCAAAACCAAATGGATAGTTCACAGGCAAAATGCTTTAGAGCAGCGGTTCTCAACCTGTGGGTCACGACTCCTTTGGGGGTTGAACAACCCTTTCACAGGGGTCACCTAAGACCATTGGAAAACACATATTTCCGATGGTCTTAGGAACTGAGACACCACTTCTCTATCCTTCTCCAGGAGGGTCCGATCACATGCAGATACGCCCACATACAAGTACTAAAGGGTTGTAGTGGTTTGTAAACCTACTTGGTAGCTGAGAGGCTTGTTTGGGAAGGTGACCTCATGTATGGGAGGCTTGAGATAATTGGTTGGAAGCTAGGCCAAAATGAGGAATAGTAGAGAACAGGAAAGACGATGAAGACTGAAAAATAATCTGGAGGCATAGAAAAAGGAGGGGAGTGAGAGGAAAGGGACAGAGAGGGGGAAAGAAGAAAGAGAAAGGAGAGAGAGAGAAAAGAGAGAGAGTTAAAAAGAAGGAGAGAGAGTTAGAGAGAGAGAGAGAGAGAGAGAGAGAGAGAGAGAGAGAGAGAGAGAGAGAGAGAGAGAGGAAACATTGAGAGGAGAGAGGGGGAGAGAGAATATCCAAGTCTCTGGAGAAGAGGGAAGGAAGCCAAAAAAAGAAAAAAAGTTGGTGGGGGAGTACCTAGAGCAGAATGCTGGGGAATTTGGCCTTGAAAGTGTGGGGGAGGGAGAGAGAGAGAAAATTGTTTGTGTACGTATAATTATACATAAATGGAGAGACAACCAGATGGGGTGAAAAAAAAACATGTTTGAAGGGTTCAATATTGGGACAATGAAGGCTGATTTTTTGTACTTGAATTAATTTCGGCTTTGCATCCTGCTCCCTACCCCCACCCCACTGCCCAGTGCCCTACACAAGGCCCATACATAGTAGGCACTTAATACACATTTGCTGAATTATTTTATAACACCAAGATCATGGTTTGGTAAATATTCTCAACCTCTCTGTCAAGCAGAACTGAATTTTACCCCCAAATTTCAAGGTATGAAATGCGAAGTTTCTCTGCACTATAGGAGCATATAGATAGAAAATAAAGCTGGTTGAGTCCCTTAGTCCTGACCACAAATTTGCAGAACCAGGGCAGCTCAAAATGGTGACTGTGTGCCCCTGTGTCTGGGGACTCACAAATTTCACAGCAAATTTGCCTTAACACAGGAATAAGTCAGCCCCATTGCAACTGAGATGCACAAGGGTCCTTAATCAGGGCCCTTGAAGCTTAAATTGAGTGTGTGGTGAATGATGATGGGCATCAAATATAAGGCTTTCTCCAAGAAGTCCAAAGGAAGAGGACATAGGTGAATGTTCAGCAGCCCTGCATACTCCTTGAGATACCCCACACTCCTGGGTTCTTCCTCTCTCTCCCCACCATGTGCACAGGGATCTGGGTTTGATTGTAATTATAAATCATTCCTTATCTATTAACCAATCACATTCACCAACTGGATTGCTCATGAAGGCCTCTTGTTTTAATTAGTGTGTCTCAGATGAAGAGTAAACAAACATTCTAACTAACTATTATGACATAAAGTTGATTTTTCAGTTCCTCTGCTGCTCCAGCCGTGGATATGGTGAATTTCGAATTAAATGCCTCTCTCAGAGGCTTTAATGATCTCAGTCAAGAACGTTTTGATTAAATTAAAGCTATTGAAATGTGTTTTTTTTTTTTTTTTGAAGGAGAGAAGAACAAAACATCTAGGATTATGTCAGGTTCTGAGAGGATGCCTCTTCAGCAGTGAAAGAGGGTATCCAAAAATTGAAACGAAGGGAATGAGAGCTTGGGAGGGAGAAGGGCTAGGTATTGACCAATAATGTATTTTTGTCTTAAATGATTTAAAAGACTCAGAGTACTGGCTATGCCATGAAGAAATATCTTTTGATAACTCCCTTACATTTTTAGTGGGTGTCATCCTTTTCAAAGTATTTTCACATCTGTTACCTCATTCTATCTTACCAGCAACCCAAAAGCCGAATGGCTATTAGAAGGGCCATTAAAGAAAGGTCAACCACTTTTCTTTCTTTTGTTTGCTTTTAATTTTTAATCTTGATTTATATTTTTTGTTTTTACATCTCTTGAAATTCTGAATCTGTATCCTCCCCCTCTTCTCTACCCTGCAAACCATTCTTTGTAATAAAAGACTGGAAAGGGGAAAAATAAAATAAAAGCAGTTAAGAAAACCTAATCAATACATCCAACTGAGAGTATATGCAATATTGTATACCCATGGTCCCCTACCTCTTCATAAAAGAGGAGATACCTTTTTTTTCCTTTTCTTTGGGAAAAAGTAAAGTATTTTTTTTCCTTTTCATCCATTTGAATTATTTTAGTCAGCGTGTACATTGTTTTCCCGGTTTTGCTTACTTCACTTGTCATTAATCCATATCAATCTTTTCCTTGCTTCTCTGCATTTTTCACATTCATTGTTTTGCGCAGCATAGTAAAATTCCTCTACATTCATATTCCACAATTTGTTTAGCTAGGCCCCTAAATGCATGGATAGCTACTTTATTTTCAGTTCCAAGTCACGAGAAAAAGCTCTGGGTTAAGCACATTTTCTAAGGCCATATAACTCTTTTCAGGCCTCCTAGCTCATGATACCACATTGCCTCAAAAAAGTGACCAAGTCACAGAGGAAAACAAAAACTCACATCTCTATAACACTAGTAATAGTAATCAAATTATTATAATAACTGACATTTATATAGTGTTTTAAGATTCTCAATATGCCTCACATATCCTTTAGATGCTGATAAAGAAACCTTGGAACTATTATTATCCACATTTTTTAGATGAAGAAACCAAGGCTGAGAAAACTGAACTGATTTGCCCAGGGTCACACAGTGAGTGGTTGGTTAAATATGTTAGGCAAGATTCAAACTCAGGTCTTCTTAATTCCAAGTCCAAAGGCCTATCTATTAAGCCACCTGAATGTTCAATAAATGTTTATTTACTGATTGATTTACACGTTATTTCCCTTAAAACTATGAGGCAGGCATTACAAATATTATCATCTCTTTTTGACAGATGGGGAAACTGAGGATCAGAAAGGAAAAGCACTTTGCCAAGGGTTGGTACTCAGTTAATTAGTGTCAGAATGACAATTTGTAACTTGAATACTTGAGACCCCAAATTTAATACTCTTTCCATTGCAAAATGCTACATCCTATCAGTAGTTGGTACCTCCACAGTTTAGAGAGAGCTCAAACAGAAGTGTGAGATCCAGGGCTGTTCAGCTCTTTGTTGAGTCAATTGGTTGTGTTTACCTGCAGGAGAGTTGTTTTAAAGCTGTCAAGTGAAGAAATAGGGTGGTGGGGTGAGGTGGGAAAGATTCAAAACTCTTGAAAAAGGGAAGATCACTGGACAACAGTGTTTTTGAGGAAGTCGGGTATTGTTGAAAAAATGTGGAATTGGAAATCAGAAACCCTGGAAGTGAGCTCTAGCATAATGTGGAGTGTGCTGGTCTGGGAGAAGGAGCTCGCCAGTATAGGCAATCAGATAATAAGAAAAAGCTTCAAGCTGTCTTTGGCTACCTTCGGTTTGAACTTTTAAAAATATTTGATTTCTTAAGTGGCTCAAATTTACGTTTAGAATATTTTACCAAGTGTTGGCAATAAAATCTTTTTTCAGCATCGAGTTCTGGGCCTAGTCAATGAGCATCAGATAGTCTAAAAGGGACATACATTCTTGAGAGATAATAAAAGAAATACTGTGGAACAAACAGATATTAGTTACCTACTACATGAAGGGGAAAAAAAAGTTTCCCTTTATAAATATAAATTTTTTTCCTTCCAAAAATAAAAACATGGTCCATGCCCTCAAGTAGCATGCAGTCAGGGGTGTGCTAGAGCCAAGCTGAAACAGTCTGAGAAGTGATTGTTAAATTTTCATTGTGAGCATTTACATCTACATTTCATTGTGAGCATTGGTACACATTACAAATCAAGGCCTGATTTATTGATTTATAGAATGTTTAGACTTAAAGTGATGGAAATAATGCCAATTAAATTTTAAAATGTGTGGTAAATATAGCTTTTTTTTTCTTTTTCTGGAGAGTTTATTATTAAACATTTACTAGCATAGTCTTAAATACAATCTACTAAGAATAACTTGCAAGTTACATCTTATTTGCAATGGGGAAGGTAGGCCAACAATGTGAAGAGGCAGATGGTGTGTCACAAGAGGAAAAACAGGCAGACAACAAGGTTAGTCGTTGGAAACCATGGTCTCTAAAAAGTTGCAATTTAGAAAATGCTACAAAACTGAAAGGGAAACAAAAGGCTGAGATTCAAACTCATTAGTTCCATGGAAAAGACCTGAGGTTTTAAGGAGATTGCAAGCTCAAAATGAGTCAAAAGTATTACTTAGCAACTCCCCAACCAAACTAAACCAAAACCAAACCCTGAGGTGAGGGTGACATCTTGGTGCAATGAAAATGAAGTTGGTTCTGGAGTCTAGAGAACCTGGGTCCAAATCCTGGCTCTGTGACTTGAAGCCTGTGATACCTGGAACAAGTCACTCATTCTTTTTGATTGCTGCTTTCCTGGTCTACAAAACAAGAACTTTGGCTTAAAATGCTCCCAGGGTCCTTTCCAACTTTGAAATATGTGAAATGTATTATAGTATGAGCCATGTCATAGTTTGCTCTTCTCTGAGCTTGTCTGGTCGCTTCTGAAGTATGGTGCCCAGGTCTAGGTTCTACATGCTAGCAGAGCTTTTGATAAAGTAAGAGTGTGTTCAAAGTAAGATGACCAGGATGATGAGGGGGCTCAAAGTCATATCATAAGAGAATTGCCTGGAACTGAAAGTCATGTCATTGATGATGCTTAGCCTAGAGAGGAGACGACTTATCTAGGTAGGGTAGCGGTGGTGGTGCTGGCAGTGGGATGGATGATCACTGTCTTCAGATATTGGGAAGACTGTCACCCAAAAGGACCACATTAATTCTGTGTAATTCCAAAGGAGAGATCTAAGACTGAGAATAAGGTTTAAGTTAAAAAGAGTCTTATTTCAGCTTAATCTAGGGAAGAACTTTTAAATAATTAAGGCTATTTGACTTGATCCTAGACATAGAGCTGAAAGGGACATTATAAGACATTGAGTCTACCCTCCCTCCCCCATTTTACAGATGAGAAAACTGAAACAGAGGGAAATAAAGTATCTTGCCCATGGACATATGGGAAATAAGTGACAGAACCAGGATTTGAACCCAGGTGTTCTGATTGCAATTCAATTGCTTTTTCCACCATACCATACTACCTCCTGAAATCAATGGACTCATGAGACAATTGACTTACTGTCCCTGGAGGTGTTCAAGGCTGGCTACCTTTCAGAGATGTTTACTAGGAGCAGTTAAGGGATATTAAATGTATTAAATGAGCTTGAAGAACATGTAGTTGTTGAAATTCTAGGATTCTATTCTATGTCAAATGGACATAACCATTTGCATTTGTAATTTTATTCAGCTAGGCTTCAAAGCAAAATTATGTGTTACCTGAAATCAAGTGAGTAGAGCAGGAGAAATGTCATATTTCAGATTTTCATTTTCATAGAGAACCACAAGATCTCCTATGGTGAGTAGACTACCCAGGATGGAGATCAATAGGGCAATAGGGTTGATTCTGTAATGGAAAGTAGTGGGAAGAGGATTCAGTCTGAAGTAAATGATATGAGAAAAGGCAGCCCCAGAGAGGGGTGAACATTGAATTTCTGAGGGGGAAGGAGGAGTCAGATCATTGGTCTGTTGTAGACTAAGGTTTATTTTCTAGACCTTTTAAGCTTTGTTTATAGATTCTATCATGGGCACAGACACGTACTAGGTCCCTTTAAAGTTTTAAGAATTCATTAACTGGAGTCTTGGTATCTTGCTAATTTTTTTTTCCAGGTGTCAAGTTCCAATATGTGGTAAAAATATTCTCATTGCAAAATAGCTGAGTGCTTTTTAGGAAATCTGGGGAGAACTTAAGTCTCCATTTTGCTGGCTAAATTCAGTGTAGGGAAGGGACATGTTTTCAGGGTAACACATTCATTCTCATATAAGCAAAATGTGTGAAAGTTAATAGTTTAAGATAAAAATAGAAAGAGTGCTTTCCTGCTCTACCTCCACTTGTTGAAATCCCTCCCCTCCTTCAAGAACCATTTTATATAACATCTCTTTGATGAATCCTTCCTTCATGTTCAGAGTTGAAAGTTGAACTTCCAGAATTAAGATTATATTATGAAGCAGTAATCACTAAAAAAATTTGGTACTAGTTAAAGAAATAGAAAAATTAAATCAGTGGAACAGACTAGATAAGGAAGAATCAGCAAAAACTGACCTCAATAGCTCACTGTTAAAAATAAACAAACAAACAAGAATATAAGCTATTTGAGTAAAAACTCCCTATTTGTTAGGAATTTCTGGAAAATTGGAAAATGGTTTGACAGAAATTAGGCTTATTCCAGCATCTTATATTACATGCTACCATAAGCTCAAAAAGGATATGTGATCAGAAAACAAGAGGTCTTACCACTAAAAAAATTAAGAACATGAGTTCAGATTCCTTTCATAGTCATGGCTGGGGATAATTCTCCCTAAACATGGTATATAGGTGGTCACAAAAGATAAACTATATCATTTTAATTATGTGAAACTGAAAAGTTTTTCCATTAACAAAATTAATGCAACCAAAATAAGATGAAATGGAAGATCATCTTTTTAAGAAACATCTCTGATAAGCATTTAAGAGCCAAGACACACACACACACAAACACACACATGCATACACACCCATGCACACATACATATACACGTATGTGCATGTGTATATACATATGTACATATATGTACACACATGTCTTGACTTTTAGATATCTATGATCCATATATCTGTGTGTGTTGTGTGTGTGCATAATTAACACAGACATATAAGAACAAGAACCATGCTCCAATGCAAACTGTTAACAACAATATGCTTCAAAGTAACAAAAATAAAAGGAATGAAAATTGATGTAATTCTAAGGTTTCACCTCACTCTTTGCAAATTGACAATGATGGCAGAGATGGAATTAGTTGATGTGCATCATAATGTATAAGTTGGTAGAGCTATGGATTGATCCACTCAATTAAAAAAAATAATTTGGAATTATGCTAAAAGTTGTTAAAATCTCCATAGGCTTTGGTCTTGAGATCCTACTGTTAAGCATATATTCTATGTATGTTAAAGACAGAAAAATTCAATATACATTAAAATATTAATAACAATATGTTTGTTATAGTAAATTGGAAACAAAATAAATTTCCATCTATTGAGAAATAGCCAAGCAAATTGTAGTACATAAGTGAAATGGAATATTAAATTCAAAAGAAATGATAAATGTAGAATTCAGAGAACAAGTGAATTCAGAGAAATATGGAAAGATTTATATGAACTGATACAGAGTGAATTAAGCAGAATCATAAAAATAACAAACACAATGATTAAAACAATACATAGGTAAAAGTTAAGTGAAATTGAACACTGTAATTATAACAACCAAGAATCTCGACTCTGGAGAATTGAGAAAATGTAACACCATCTCTTTGAATTAGTAGCAAACTATGAGAGAGGAATATTGCATATATTGTCAGAGATGTTGGTGTGTTGGTTGGTTTTTCTGACCTTTTTTCTTTTCTTTCTTTTTAACATATCTTTGTTACATTACAGAGTGTACTAGGTGGGACAGGGGAGAGGGACATATTCAGGAATAAGGATGGTGGAAAAACAAAAGATATAAATAAAAATAAGATTCAAAAGAAAGTCATCTCTCCCTCATCTGAAGTCCTGAAGCACCTTTTATATCAGTCCTCTTGTGTACTTGTTCCATACTATTTTATCTGTACACCATATTTCCTCCATAAGACTGCGAGTCACTTGAGGGCAAGGAGTCTGTTTTATTCATGTGGGCCTCAAATTCCTTATCTGAAAGATCAGTAGCTTAAAGTAGATGATTTTTAGTCATGGGAAACATTCAGGATTCATTCAACAAACTTTTACTAAATCCTCACTAAGCACAGAGTAATCTGCTCCCCAGAAGAGATAACCAAGAAAACAGACACATGGGTTTAGAGCCCCAAGTCTGTTATAAATGAAGCATCATCAGGTCCCTGTGGAACCCACATTCAGAAAGTATCTTAGTAGGGGGGGCAGCGTCAAGATGGCGACATAGAAGCATGAGAACTCCATGAGCTCCCCACATAACCACCTCAAATACCTAGAAAATATGACTCTAAACAAATTTTAGAGCTTCAGAACTCATAAAATGACAGACAAACAAGGCTCTCACTGAAGGCAGCCCAACAGGTGGACAGGAAGGGTTCATTGCAGAGTGCTGGGAGCAGAGCCCAGCCCCATGTGGTTTTAGCCTCAGGGTATCCAGGAGAAGCCACGGCTGCAGCTTTCAGGAGAGTGGATCACCAGCAGCTGTGGAAGCTTCCAGAATTACCAACCCATAAGAGCAAAGAACAAAGGGAAAGGTTAGTGGAACTCGGATAAATTTGGGGGAGAGAATCTGGCCAACTACCTCCAGAGCTAGAAGCAGTCTGAAGTGGCAGCCCTGCAGCCACGTCCATGTGGCTGTTTCAGAGCTCCTGGACTGCAGATTGCAGGGGGGCCAAGTGATCATTCAGAAGCTAAGTGCTCTTGACTTGAGCTTCCTAGATCAGGATTGTGGTCTTGGGTGATGGTCCTGAGGTGCATTTTCAGTGAGCCAAAGCTGGTGGGGGCTGCAGAGATGGCAGCCCCAGCAGCTGTGAAAACTCCAGCAATTTGGGACAGAGCCGTCCTCTCTGAAAGCTGAGTTCTATGAAGCCCAAAAGTCTCAAGCGACTGGCAACACGAGCAGGCAAAGGAAGCAAAGAAAGCTCAGCAATCCAACTTTAGATTCCTTTTTTGGGGACAAAAAGGATCAAAGCATGGAATGGGAGGAAGACAACACAGTCAGAACTCCTCCACCAAAAGTTTCCGAGAAAAATGTAAACTTGTTACAGGCCATCGAGGAGCTTAAGAAGGATTTTGAAAACCAAATAAGAGAAGTGGAGGAAAAATTGGGGAGAGAAATGAGAAAGATGCAAGAAAATCATGAAAAGAGAGTCAACAACCTGACAGAAGAAAATAGCACCTTAAGAATAGTTTAACTCAAGTGGCAAAAGAGCCCCAAAAAGCCAATGAGGAGAAGAATGCCTTAAAAAGTTGAATTAGCCAGATGGAAAAAGAATCTCAAAAGCTTTCTGAAGAGAATAATTCCTTCAGAATTAGAGTGGAGCAAATGGAAACAAATGACTTTATGAGAAACCAAGA
>CM053585.1:234048849-234133405 GCA_028646515.1 Pseudochirops corinnae | reverse complement strand
TCACCTCTTGAAAAAGATCCCCAAAAGAAAACTCCTAGCAATGTTATAGCCAGGTTCCAGAGTTCCCAGATCAAGGAGCAAATATTACAAGCTTCCAAGAAGAAATAATTTGAATACTGTGGAAACACAATCAGGATAGCACAGGATCTACAGCTTCTACATTAAAGGACTGAAGGGCCTGGAATATGATATTCCAGATGTTAAATATATGTGTGTGTGTGTGTGTGTGTGTATAATGTATGTATGTATTTATATATGCATGTATACATTATTATTATTATTATTATTATTTACATGCAACTGGGAAATAAGATATACAGGCACTGGGATAGGGAGATCCATTTTGCCCTACCAGAAAGTCAGAAGGGTGATGGGAGAGGATGTAGAAGAGAGCAGATTGGGGGAAGGGGTATATACAGTGGAATTGCTGTTTGGGGGTGGTGGGTAGGGAAAAGACGGGGAAAAAATTTGTAACTCAAAATCTTGTGGAAATCAATAATGTAAACTAAAAATAAACAAAAGTTAATTTTAAAAAAAAGTATATTTGTGGTATTTTCAGTTTTTGCCCCTTGCCTAACTCCCTCACAGTGCTGTTTGGACATATTTTCCTCACTTGTAAAATCCAATAAATTTCAAATAAACCAATTTATAAGTGCCAATGGTAATCAAAGGCATTGATGATATAAAGACAAAAAAAATTAAATAGTTCCTGTCCTCAAGGAGTTTATATTTCATTGCATGTATACAGATAAGTAAATATAAAGTAATTGGAGGTAGGAGTAAAGCCAAGCATGACCAGTTTTCCAGAGGACTGCTGCTGTGAAAAGCTCTATAGTGAACTCTCTATTTATTTAGCAGTAAACTAAAGCAAAAATGTTCACAGAAACAAAAGTACAGCATTCACAATGACATAACATAACAACTTATCACTAAAGTGGCCACATAGTTTTAAACAAAAGATATCATTTGGGATACAAAATACAAAGATCTCCCACCCCTAGGTCACACTGTCTTAATCTCTCAGTCAGAAAGTCTTCTTCCTTCTTGATTGGAGACTAGCTTCCAATCATACTTAATTCAATCATCCTTAAGGGGTACAAGGTACAAAGTACAAAGTTCTCCCACCCTTAGGTATGGTAAATCATGATCTTGTCAGTCAGCACTAAGTAGCCAAGGAGAAGTTCTTTCATCTTAGCTCAAGGCTGGCTCCCAAATTCCATGGTTCCTCTTCCATGGTTCCAGCTTTTGTCTGAATTCACCCAACCGTCACCTGTATTTATAGGCAGGCAACTCTCAGCTTCTCGTCCAGCTCCTCATCCAGTTCCTATTCCATTTTAAAGCTCACAGTGCCCAGCCCACCTCAAGTCCTTTGCAGTTTCTGTTTCTGGGAAGACAAAGCTTAACAGAGCCAAAACAACATTCATACAATTTGCTGGCACCATCATCAATTCATTTTCTGCCTGTGAAATCAACACAGAACCACAAACAAGGTCTGAGAAATCAACACAAATCATCAGCATAGTCCCAGGACCTCTGAAAATATCAGTAAAGCCCACTTCCAGGACTTCTGTAAGCAGACAACAAGAAAATCCTCTTTCAGAGCTTCTGACCCAGTAGTAAGGGCCTAGGGCTTCTATAACAATAGCAATGTCCTCTATCAGCACACAGATCTGACAAAGTAACATCAACATAGACAATCAAAGTGCCCACACCACAGCCATGCTTCCTCCCAGTTCTGCTCAATCCTAGCTTGTGCTCCTCCTTTTATATGGTGGTTCTTCTTCCTGTCCCATTCTTCCTGTTGCATCAGAAAGTTCCTCCCACCTTCAAATCACAAGGTGGAGCTCAAACAAGGTGCTAAATACTTCTTTGTTTGCCATTACAGTAGGAGGAGAGGTTCTAAGAACTGGAAAATTAGGTGACACCTCCCATGGGATGAGGTACTTGTGCTGAATCCTGAAGGAAGTTGGAGATTCCAAGAGGTGGAGTTGAGAAGGAATAGCATTCTAAGCATAGGGCCTAGTGTATATAAAATCATGGAGGCAAGTGTATTAGCAAGCACCCTAGCATACCCAGGATGGTCTACTAGCACAGGTTCTTTGATTTGCTTTTCTTAAAGAAAAGCAACTTTTAAGGGGTCAACAATCTTCTTCTTATTGCATTCACTAGTTCAGGGGAAAGGTCAGCACCCTGAATGTGGAGAAAATACAAGCAGAGAAATTAGCACAAAGACCAACAGACAGGGCTCCAGCTCTCTGAATATTGCAATATTACTATATACTTTACATACATACTGGATCAAGGGAGCGTAGACATCGAAGCAGTCATGGGGCTCTGAACATATGGCTACTCAGAGTCTCAACCAGGAAATTAAAAGATCATTCTCATGATTAAACCCTCAAAGTAAAATGCCATCCTCCCAGAATGTATATAACAAAGACTCTGCCCCTGATTGATTCAGAGTCAGAAGGCATGAAACCTACTCAACTCAGCACAGCTGTGAATTATCAGGGTTCAAAGGAGATTAATCCTTCAGATGTTTGCAATTTATCCTGAGCCTGGGAAACTGAACTCCAAAAACAAGAAGAAAAAAAAAATCCCACCTTTTTTGTGTTCATAGCAAGAGATGGACAGTCACGTACCAGGATAAACAGGCAGGCCAATGTGGCTAGAAAATTGAGTGGGCAACAAATAATGTGAAACAAGTCTAGAAAGATGGGTTAGGGATACATAGTGAAGAGTTTAAAATATCAAACAGAGGAGCAGGGAAGTGAATCTCTTTGAGTAGATGAATGATATTGTCCAACTTGAGCTTTAGGAATATCAGTATGGCATCTACATGAAGAATTAAATGGAAAAGAAAGAGACCAGAAGTATGCAGAATAATTACAAGGCTACTGTAATAATCTGGGTGGGTAGTGGTTCTTTCCTAGAGTAATAGAATCATAGCTCTGGGTTGGAAGATACTAATCTTTTCGTTTTATAGATGAGGAAACAGAGGTTCCAAGTGGGTAAATTAATTGCTAAAGGTCATACAGGGATCAACAACAGGGATGGGATTTGAATCCCAGTCTCTTAAATTCAGAATCTTTCCATTTATTGTACCTGGATGCTTCTTGTACCATATATTATTTCCCTCATTCCTTTCAACAGCATTTATTAAGTGCTCACTATCAAACACTGTGTTAGGAGATGAAGGTACAAAAATAAAAGCAAAACAGTCCCCACTCCTAAGAAGCTTACATATGGAGTAGTGGGGGTGGGGGAGAAGGGTGGCACCTGTACATAGAAAATTAAATGCAAAATATATCCAAAGTAATTTTTTTTTTGAGGCAATCAAGGTTAAATGATTTTCTCAGGATCAGGATTTGAACTCAAGTCCCCCTAACTCCAGAGTCAGTGTTCTATCCACTATGCCCCTTAGATGCCCCTCTCCAAATTTATGAATTCTTTGGGAATATTGATTTCTGAGCTGTGTGCAGGTGGAGAGGAGAGGGGAGAGACTGGGTTCAGGGACTCTAATTTGGAAGCTATTGTAATAGTCAATAATTTTCAAGCAAGGGCTAATGAGGGCCTGAACCAGTGTGGTGTCTGAGTGGGAAAAAAAGGAATGGATAGGAGATAAATCCTGGAGGTAGAACTGACAAGACTTGACAAGTAACTGTATGACAGGAATGAGGGAGGAGAGACTCAAGATGACTCTGAGGGTGCAAATCTGGTTGACTGGAAGGGTGGTGGTATCCTTGACAGACATAAAAATCTTTGGAAAAATAGTTTTGTGTGTGTGGCAGAGGATAATTAGTTTGGTTTGGGATGTTTTAGGTTTAATACACTTCCAATGGCTCCAGAGTGGTTGTTATGGTGGTAGATTCAGCAAGACTTGGCAACTAGAAAGAGCTGGACTAGATGATCTCCAAAGTCTCTCTAAATTCTGTTTGTGATCTTAGAAAATAAATGGAAAAGCATAATTTCCCAGACTCTGTTCCATGGAATATTTATGGTCCATTGTTGGTTTTTGTTGTTTGTTTTTTGTTTTGTTTTGTTTTGTTTGCTTTTTGGAGGGGGAAGGCAGGGCAATTGGGGTTAAGTGACTTGCCCAAGGTCACACAGCTAGTTAAGTGTTAAGTGTCTGAGGCCAGATTTGAACTCAGGTTCTCTTGACTCCAGGGCTGGTGCTCTGTTCGCTGAACCACCTAGTTACCCCTGTGTGGTCCATTCTCTATGAAAAGGGGGTGCAATAAATAAAAATTTAATGCTAACATGACCATATAGGTTACCTCTTTCTACCTTTAAATCCTCTTCTATTTGTATCTTCCTGGAATCAACTGTGTGCTCTGCACATAGTAGGTGCTTAATAAATTATTTTGAATGGGTCTTGAATAACACTTGAACCCTCCCTAGCTAGCAAGTGGAAGCATGAGGGTGTGACAGTATTGGTGAGGAATGAAATTGAGGCAGTTGAGAGAAATGCTGTAAATATTTGGGTTGAAACAGCAGAGACATTCAAGATAAAAGTTAAATGGAAATAAAAGCAGTCAGATGTTTATTATATGTTGCTATAAAATTCAAGAGCAGTCTGGAAAGGCAGATCAGGATTTGTTTAACAAATAAGATAGGAGAATGAAGGAGTTATACGTCTGACTATGGGGGTTTTTATTTGCTCTAATTTGGACAGTGATAGAAACTGAATAGGAATGACTCAGTTCACAAACCTGGTGGTTTGGTCTGCTTAAGATACTGAAATCTCAGTGGTTCATCCTGCTTCCCCAAACACATATGTTTATATTCTACTGGGACAGACTATGCCAGGTACGCACAATAAACAATTTATAGTCATTATTTTGAAGTCCCACCTAATTCTGCAGATCCCCATAGTAGGACAAAGCTTCAGGACGGTATGGGATTCTCAAGTTAGTATCACAGAATATTAGAGCTAAAATGGTCCTTTGTCCAAATCCTTCATGGGATCATGGACTTAGAGCTGAAAGGGCTGTTAGAGTACATTTTTGTCCAAACATTTCTGGAGGAAAGTGAAGCCCAGAGACATGAGATAACTTTCCTAAGGTCACACAGGTTGTAGGGTCAGAATTTGAACCCAGGTCCTCTTCTACAAATCTAGCACTCTATCTGCTATACCACTTTGGCTCCCTTCATTTTTACAGAGGAGGAAACTAAGGCACAGAGGAAGGGAAATGACTTGTTCAAAGTCACACAACAGCTTAGTGACTAAATCAGAACTACACCCTGGTCCCTTAACCTTGGCAACTTTTTCCCATGATACTGGGGGAGAATTATATCCAACAAACATGTCTGTCTCGTCTATATCCCAAGTGGAACCTGACTTTTCTGTTAGGCTAAAGGTTGGAAGAAATGGAATGGACAGAGATGTTTGAACTGACCGGGCTCGTCCATTCCTAAAATTAAAATTGGAAACATATTTCTTCCCGATCTGCTGAGTTGCGCTCTGCTGTATTTTTGATGGAAAACCATACAGGGTGAAGCTCCCGGGGACCTAATCCTTGGAAATGCACTAAGTGTGATAAATAGGGTTGGGAGAATCTATGGTGTTTGTGATTTAGTGATCACAATATCATTTGAATTTAAATATGAGGGAAGCCATGGAGTTTGCCGGCAACTTCATAGGAAGGTGACTTTGACAATATGAGTTGTAATAATGACTCTTTTTTTGCCTGGGATTTGTTAACTTTGCAGTGAAGTTTTAAAGAATATTTGCTTAGAACTATGACTGAAACCTGTCTGAATCTGAAATGTAATGCTGGAGGAGGAGGGGAAAGCAAAGGGCAGAAAGAACAGTCATAGGGAGACAAAGCACTGTGAGCAATGAGCAGAGGCTTTTAGGATATAAACAATCTTGTAAGAAGCATTTGGAGATTCATTCATTCATCTATAAAGTCACACAAATGGAAGTGAGGTAGGGAGAGAGTCTGGCCAACCATAAATGGATGTTGGGTGGTGGGAAATATTTTATTTCAGAACAGGTGTTTTACATGTGCTCCAAATAGAAAGAAGATTGGGGTGGGGAAGGGAGGAAGATAGGGAGTATAATAATATACCTTCTTATGGGAGATTCAGAATTTGCCTGAGCCACAGTTTCCTCATTTGTAAAACAAGCCCAAGAATATGTGTCCTACTTCCCTCATTGGGTTGCAAGGATCAAGGGAGATATCGAATTTTCATGTTCATTTTTTTTTGCACTTTCCTTTTTTAAAAAAAATTTAAATATTTTGTTTCTGCATCTCCCACATTTCCCAATTTCTCTTTCTCCTCTGCTCTTCCTAGGGATCCATCCTTTATAACAAAGAATAAGGGAGAGGGGGGAAAAGCATTCTAGAAAACTAACCAATACATTAACCAAATCTGATATTTTGTATAGGGTTCCACACTTTGCTAAGAAGGAAGACAGTCATCTTCTCCAATCTTTCTTCTGGGGCCTGAGCTTCTTCATTAGATGTTTGTAGTATTCACCTTCAATTATTTTCTGGTTGTTGTTCTTACCATTTATATTGTTGCAGTCATTATGTATATTATTTTCCCAGTTCTACTTAATTCACTTTGTATCAGTTTATATAAATCTTCTATGTATAATAGTCATTTCCTGCAGTGTAATAACGTTCTATCATATTCATATACTACAATTTCTTTAACCATTCCCCGGTAAATGGACATCTGCTTTGTTTCCAAAAAATGCTGTGATAATTATTTTGGTGAATATAGGACCTTTCTTTATCATTAACTTCCTTGAAATATATGCCTAATAGTAGCATCACTGGGTCAAAGAGTATAGACACTTGAATCCCTTTTTAGCAGTTTCAAATCACTGTCAACTATTGTGTGCTACTTCCTGAACTATGTTCTGTGTAACTCTATGCTTTGTGACTAGGAGTTTCATGAGAAAATGGTGACACTAATTTGAAAACGGATGTAAGTTCCTCCATTTTGTCACCAAATTTCTCAAGCCTTTCACTATTACATCTACCTCTAGACATCCAGCACCAACATTTTTAGTGTTTCATTGATATATTTTTAGCCAAAAAAAAAAAGTATTCTATGGCCAAATTAGCTGGAGGAAGTCTCTGTAAATTACTATCCAATCTTCTACTAGATTGTAAGATTTTGTTTCTACTATTCTCCCTAGTGTGTGATAGGAACTCAATAAATATGAGTTGAATTGAATTAAACAGAATTATTGCTAACATGTTTGTTTATCAATGAATAGGATAAAGGCGTAGGTGGCATGCTTATTAATGATGAACATGAAGCTGAGAAATATAGCTAATAATATGTGATGACAGAATCAGTATCTATAAAGATGTTGACACTTTGAACAATGGACCACATCTAACAAAAATAATTTTAATTGGGATAAATATAAAATCCTTCACTTTGGCTTAAAAAAAAAGCATACATTTCATCAACTACACATGGGAGAGATATAACTAGATAGCAATCTCCATGAAAAAGGCATCAAAGTTTTAGAGAAAAGCAAACTCAACCTGAGTTAAGAATGTGATATGGTGGTGATAAAAATAATTTTCATTCAAGTTGCACTAACAGAAATAAGAAAGGAGAATCAGGGAGATAGATGATGGTATCATTATCTACCACCCTAGTCAGAACAAAGACGGTGTATTATGATTAGTTCTGGATGCCACATTTTGGGAAAGATATTGACAAACTAAATGGCATTCTGAAGAAGATAGTGAAGATGTTGTGAAGAGTAAAATGTGTGCTTTAATAGTTTAAAACTGCATTAAGACTCTTGGGACACTATGTATTTGGATTGGTTGAAGGAACTAAGGATAATTAAACCTGGAGAAGATTTAATGAACACGAGAAATGACTTCAAGTACTTTAAGAATTGTCATGAGGAAAAGAATGTAACTGACTTGTTAACTCCAAAGGAGAAACCCAGGACCAATGGTTTGAAGTGAGAAGGCATATTTCAATATTTCCATATAAGTAAAAACTTTCTAGTGATTAGAGATATCATAAAGTGGAATGAACTGTTTCAAGAGCTAGAAGGTTCTCCCTTACCTTGATATCTTTGTGTGGAGACTGAATTATCATTTTGCTAAGATTATTCAAATAAAGTCTAAATACTATTTCTGAAATCTAACTCAACTTTGTAGATTTTATAAACTGAGTTGCAAATAGTTGAGACTCCTTCATGTTTACCAACCTTCCAGGGCTGAAAGGATTATATAGGATAAAGATTGGTAACTGCTTTACAAACCTTAAAACACTATATATATGTCAATTATGATTATTACACCAGATTATTAACTCTCTGAGGCCAGGTCCCCTATTTTAACTTTCCTGTTTATCTCCTAGAAGTGCCTAGCTCAGGCCTGAGCACATAGTAGGCATACAGTAAATACCTGTGGATTGATTTGTGCAAAACCACTTGAGTTAGTAAATGAGATGTTGCTAAATACATTCCTTCATTTGTTCAACAAACATTTATTGATTTTTACGCCCATGTCTAAGTGAATGAATGAAAGCGTAATGGGTATATTTTGCTTACAAAGAAAGCTGAGAAACCTAATTTCAAACCTGGGGCAACTATTGCATAGAAAGGTCTTATAACAAATATTTTCATCCTTCCGAATGACAAACAGCTTGGATTTGATTCCTGGTTCCTAATGTTTCTATTCAGCCACCCTGAGTGCACAGTGACTTTAGAATGCAACCGATGAAGAAAAGCTAAGGAATCAAACAGCTGTCACCAGAAAATGTGTGAGGGTCTGAGGTCAGGAGAGTTACAAAGAACCAGGCCTAGGAAAGGTGAGTGACAGGAGACACAGCACCCAGGCTTCTTAGAACGCCTGGTGAAGAGCATCCAGGGAGTGGAGGAGGGAGGCAGCGGTGAGTGCTCAGATAAGCAGTCCTGGTTTGGGGGGTTAGAAATGGGGCAGAAGCAGGGGATCTCAGATGGGAAATTAATATTAGGAATGGACTCCTGCAAATCTAAGAACCGGATCTTGTTGAAATCAAGAAAAACTGCTAACAAATTAACAATAGTGGAAGGCTTCTTGCTCATACATACTGTATTACCGGGAAGAAACTTGGGCTGTCTGGTCAGCTGTTACTACTCATCAGTGTGAACTTTAAAGGCACCCTTTGGACAGCAATTTTCATTTCCCTCTGCCATGCAGCAAGTAAGATAAATGTAGGTAAACTGTATCTGATAATTAAGGAATGGTCCAACCAATCTGAATAGTCAATAAAACCCTGGGCACCCTTCCCCCCTCAGCTAATCCCAAGCCGCTAACAAGCTTGGGCTTTAATAAAAAACGTGTTTTCTTACATGGAGCCAGGGGACATGTCATAACCTCTGGCATTTAGGGATATCATGCCTTTTCCCCTCAGACAGATTAATTCAGGTAAGGAAATCTGATTCAAATATTTAACAGATTGCTCATAAATCAGACATTTGTAGAAAACTAGTGATTCCAAAATGATCATAAGCACTTCAAAAGGATAGCTGCTCCGATGCCTAAAGAACTCATCAAAGGGCAAGAATGCAAAATGTCAGGGCTTTTTAGGTTCAAGGCAATTCTGAACACTTTAAGACTATGGGAACAAGAGCACCCTATGCCTTTTTAACTTCCATTTCCTTTAGGAAAGCTCTGGATCCCACAACGGGTGGGCTTCACGTTGATACAAATTCACTTAAAATTAATTGAACGTCATCACCCAGAATAACCTCTCTCATGTCTAGTTCTGAATCTATGATCCTTTACCTTTCTTCTTCTTTTCCTAAAACAGAAGCTATGGTGAGTCTTGAAACTAGAGAGTCTCTAAGAGGACAAACTTCTTGGAATGAATGAACAAGCAGTAGAATACCTGCTAATTCAGCAAAGAACAATTCTGGAGATGAGAAAGGTGTGTGTTGAGGGGAGCAGGTCATGGAAAGCTTTGAATGCCAAACAGAAGATTTTATATTTGATCCGGGAGGTGATAGGAAGCCCTGGAGTTTATTAAGTAAAGGAAAAACATGGTCAGACCTACACTTTAGGAAGAGGTCATATTAAGTGCTATAGGAATACCTGAGGAGAAGGAGGAAGCTAACTGGGGGATGGGGAGGTCTGCATGGAGAGGGTGGCCCTGGAGCTGAGCCCTTAAGGAAGTTAAAGAATCTGAAAGCAAAACAAACAAAAAAACCCACAAATGATGGAGTGTGAATTTTAGGCACAGGAGTCAGCCTGAGTAAATGTATTTGCCTCTTCTTTGCAGAGGAGGAAGATGACATGTCAAATCTGTCTAGGAGTAAGACTTGCCACTGGGGGCACCTTTTCCTCTTTGTGTCCCTTTCCCTGACCCATGAGGCAGTCAGGCAGGAAGACTATAGTCCATTCACACTGCTAGGATGACCATAGCCATAAGACCATCAGGCCTTATCATTGCCCTGCCAACCCCATCCTAACATCCTCCTGGACTTACCATCATCTATACCCAATAGATTACAGGGGACTGTCATCTGTCCTGCTGATGTACTCTAAGCACCCCCAAACCTTGCCCCTAACCCTGCTAATAAACACTTAGGATTTCTGCACCTTTCTCTCCTTCTTGCCCAAAACTCTTTTATGTATTGTCTTTCCCAATTAGACTATTATGAGCTTTTTGAGAGTAGGGTCTATGTCCATTTTTCTATTTATATCCCTTGGTGTTTGGTACATAATAAACACCTAAAAAAGAGCTCTGTCATTCATTTTTAAGTCATTTAACTATCAATCCAAGTTGGTAGGATTATAATACGATGAAGGACAGTAACACGAAATAAGGCTGGAAAGTGAGGCTGGAACTGTATAGAGCCTTGAATGCCAAGTTATGGAGTGATAAGGGCTTTCCCTGTCACTTTTCTTGTTAATGGTTATTTCTTCACGAGGTTTTGTTCTGTGTGAAAATGAGCACAAGTCAGCTTCAGGAAGCTGACTCCAGTCAGTTGCCTCTTTAGCTAACCCCTTCCTGTAACCCCTCCCCAGAGGGTGCTGTTATCAATTTGTTTGATTTGTAATTCATGAGGGCTGCTTCCCGGGAGGATACTTGCTTGTTTGACTTAAGTGAGATTTTGGTTGAGCAGTCCCCAACAGGTCTCCTACTGCACAGGATTTACAATATGAACATCCTGAATCATCTTATGGTTTAAACTGACCTGATGGAACTATATCAAAACAAGAGAAATGGAGACTTAACCAATCTGGATTTAAAACAACCTCCCCCACACCCATACTCACACCCTACACCCCACCTCGACCACTTATTTAAAGCAAACGTACCGTGACTTTTTCTGGGAATTCAATGATATTTCCCTATTAGATTTTTTCCATTTCCCTAAAATTCCTGGCCTGGTCAGGAAGCAGTTGATCCTTGGAAAATACTATAAGCCCCAGTCTCAAGTACTTCCCTGTCTACTGTCTTTCTATGCCTGGCTGCCCCTTGTTAGCCCAGAGAAGGCGAGAGGAAGTGGGATAGTGGTAGGTGGTTAGGGTCACTTATTCAGAGAAACAGAGGTGAATCTGAGCATGGGGAAGTGATTTCTCAGTACAAGTGTCAAATATAAGGCAAAGTGCTTTTCAAAAATAACTGTAGTTCAGTGCTGGATCTGTAATCTTAGAACATGGATTTGAATCCTGTGCAACTTTGGGCAAGTCCTTGACCCTATTGGGTTTTCTTTAGTGTCTTCCTTTGTGAAAATGAGGTCTTTCAACCTAAGATCCCTCCAACCTCTGGACATGATCCTGTAAATAGGTAGTGAGGGAGAAAAGACCAAAAAAAAAAAAATTACATTTATTCTTCTCTTTACTATGAGGCTGGTCTCAAGCTTTCTCAAGTATAAAATGTTTCATCTAAAAGTTTTTTAAGGGAGGGTATGTTATTAAAGAGAGGCAGATGAAATATACTAAGCACCACTACTGCCACAACATCATTCACAATAGCTAGAGTACTGTGAATAGAGATCTGGGTTCAAATATCTCATCTGATGCATACTGTTTGTGACATTAACCTTTCAATGCCTCAAGGACCTTTTTAAGACTATAAATTGCAGAGCAAGTTTTTATCTGCAGAAACAGAGTTGAATTCTTCCTTGGGAAGTACTCTACTTGGATGAAATAATAGATCTACTCCCACCCCAAAATGTCATTAACAACAAAAATCCATCCTACTAACTAGCCAAGATTTCACTGAGCATATACCGTGGAGGTTTTAATTATCTAACCCTTCATCCTCTGCATGAGCAGCATCTTATATTTATTTAGTTGGTGGTCCTCCCAATCCCAGCCATTGATTCCCATAGGTGTCTGAGTGACCACAGGTACTCTCCCCCTTTACACCCCCTTTCTTCACCCCACCATTGTTCTTCACTAGCTGTATCCTCTTAAACCGTCTGCAGCTCTGGCTGCCAAAATAACCATTTCTAGTCCTTGCTCCAGGCACACGTAGCCAAAGAGGCTTTTGTTAAAGTCACATCTTCTTTCTCCTTCTGCTGTTTTCCTGGGGATGCACTCCCACAATGCCTTGCTGGTCTCTGACAGTCGGATTGCCCCCACCTGCCGGACAACTGTCAGGTTGGGTGAAAGATTTTAGAGGGAAGTTGATCAGGTGTCAGCTCTCTTCAGAACACACTCCCATCAGAAAAGTGATATATCTGTCAAAGCTCAGGACTCCAGTGTTTGGCAGAACAGGCCACATTCACAAACAGAACTGTCCAATTACATTAGAGGGCACGAACCTCAGGTGTGTGTGGCAGGGACCCAGAGCCTGGGAGCTACGCTTCACAGACACTGTCTCTTCTAGCCATTTGGGTGTGATGTGGGCTGAATCCCAAGCCCAGCTGCTTTCGGCCTCACAGATTAGGAATTAATTTAGAGTGACCTGAAACATAAATAAATCGCCACTTTGGATTTCTATCATAACTTTTTTTTGCATGGGGGGTGATGAAGTAGGGAGATGGGGGGAGAGAGCTATCGGAAGGGTGCCAAGAACGCATTTTGGTAGACAGCAGAAAATATATGAGGTTTGATTAGACGGTGAAATAAAAGCCAAATTGTGGCATAGAACTCTTTATTGCTTTGTTCTAAATGCTTTTAAGAACACTAGCATGGTGTTTGATTAAGTAGCATTATCAATTTGGAAACAATGTCTGAGGTAATAATACAAGAGACTGTTGTTGAAAACATTGCCATTCTGTGGGAGATGAGGTTTTTCTTTCTCCTTTCAAAATGAGGCATATGTTTTCTCAGAGTCAGGGATTGAGTGTATGGTTTGGAGTGCTACCTATTTGTATAGTATTGTGGTGATGGTGGCATTTATAGGTAGAGTGACTTCAAGAAAACTATCAGCTGATGAGAACAGGAACACTTAGGAGCCCATTGTTTTGACCAAGGTGAGGCCTGCCTCTGCCCCAGAGTGAGAACTACTCTTAATCCAGGCTTAGAGATAGTCTTATCTACAGGAAACCTCTAGAGGACATTCCTGATCCCCACCCCACCCCACCCCTACCCTGCCAAAGTACTGGGCTAAGTACTAGAGGTACAATGAGAAAAATGTCAGTGTTCTGGTGGCTATGTGGTGTGTAGGAACAGCTAAGTGGTGCAGTGGATAGAGCAACAGGCCTAGAGTCAGGAGGACTTGAGTTCCAATTCGGCCTCAGACACTTACTAGTTGTGTGATCCTGGGCAAGTCACTTAACCCTGTTTGCCTGAGTTTCTTCATGTGTAAAATGAGCTGGAGAAGGAAATGGCAAACCACTCCAGTAACTTTGCCAAGAAAACCTCAAATGGAGTCAGGAAGAGTTGGATATGATTGAAAATGACTAAACAAGGACATCTCATTCTAATGATGGAGATAACATAAGGTTACAGCTGCAAGTTGGATGGCAAGATCCCACAATCCTAAAGGAAGAGCAGCAAAACAGAAGGTAATGCTTCTTTTTTAAATATCATTTCTTCAGACAAAAATCTTTTCAGTTTCTTACACTGAATCATTTGACAGCGCCAAAGATTTTAATGATAAGAACTTTCTTTTCTGCTTCTTCAGTAGCCATGTCTCTAGCACCTGCAGGAGCAGTTGCCAGGCTGCATCTCTAGAGGCTGCTTCCTAGGACATGATGGCTATGGACACTGGGCTGGAAGCATCGTTATCTAAGGCTTTGGGGTTCTTGGCTATCTCTGTCAGGGTCTGAGGGGAGAGGGCAGTCATGTACTGCTAAGTCTGTATGCCAAAAGAGATAAAAAGAAAACAAAAAGGAAAAGGACCTCTATGTACAAAAATATTTATAGCAGATCTTTTCTGGAGGCAAAGAACTAGAAAGTGAAGGAATGCCCATCAATTGGGGAATGGCTAAACAAGCTGTGGTATTTGATTATGATGGAATACTCTTGTGCTATAAGAAATGATGAGCAGGATGTTCTCTGAAAAACCTGGAAAGACTTGCATGGACTGATGCAAAGTGAAATGTGCTGTGTACAAAGTAACCGCAATATTGTGAGATGATCAGCTGTGAATGACTTGGCTATTCTCAGCAATACAACTACCCAAGGCAACTCTGAAGGACTTAGAATGAAAAGTACTATCCTTCGCCAGAGAAGGAGCTAATTATGTTTGAATAGAGACTGAAGAATCCTTTTTTTATACTATATTTTTCTTGAGTTTTTTGTCTACATTTTCTTTCACAACATTATTATTATAGATATGTTTTGCATGACTACACATGTATAACCTATATCAAATTGCTAGCTTTCTCAATGAGTGGGATGTGTGGGTGGGGAGGGAGCAAGGGAGAGAATTTGGAACTCAAAGTTTTAAAAACGAATGTTAAAAATTGTTTTTATATATAACTAGGGAAAAATAAAACAAATAAATGAAAATCATAAGAAAAAACAAAAAGATGGTGGTGGTGTTTTGACCTGCCTGACACATGCTGCCTTCCACCTCTCCCTCAGGGTACCTTGCAGCTTTAGCTAAGCTGGCTTGTGTTACTGGTGTGGTGACTGATTGGCAGTTAGTGGGAATAGCTGCCCCTTCTCCACAGAAGGTGCTTTCCCAGATGATGGTTGTAAGAGCTGGGCTAGAAGGAGGATGGGCAGTTTGGGGATGCTGTCACTCCTGGGCTCCCGGACCTATTTGTTTATTGGTGGTCGTTGGTCAGCAGTTATTGTCGTTGGTGATGGGGAAGGTGTGGTGTACACATACACACAATTGTGGAGAATATATATTATATGTAAAATTATATATAATATAATATGTATTCTATACAATAAACATGTATACACACACATACATACATACATATATAGACACATATATACATATATATATATATATATATATATATATATATATATATATACACACACACATATTATATATTATACGTATTTCCTCTATTATAGTAGTTCTCAACCTTCCTAATGCCGCAACTCTTTAATACTCATATGTGGGCGTATCTGCATGTGGGCAGACCCACCTGGAGATGGGTAGAGGAGCGGTGTCTCGGTTCCTAAGACCATCGGAAATATGTGTTTTCCAATGGTCTTAGGTGACCCCCAAAGGGGTCGCAACCCACAGGTTAAGAACCACTGCTCTATTAAAATGCAATTTCTTTGAAGAAGAAGAATGTTTTCATTTTTTGTCCCTCTCCCTTATGTGCTGGGTGCATAGTAGGCACCTCATTCATGTTTGTTGATTGATTCATTGGTAGGACATCTTTCTACTTTTTTCCCTACCCTTCCAAGGAAATAAATATACTTCAAATGCTAACCCAGAGATTCAGATGAGTTTTAGCAATTTCTCTCCTCTTCTAATCTGGGTTTTGCCCATGACTTGCTATCAATCAACAATCATTTATTGAACCCCTGTTATGTGTCAGGTGCTTTGCTAGGTGCTAGTGATACAAAGAAAAAAAATGCCCTCAAGGAGCTTATGTTCTTTCAGGGAAGACAATATGTATGCATGTAAGTCTATATAAAATATATTAAAAATTCAAAACAATGATATTGGATTCAATCAACTCCATTCAGTGGACACTTACTGAGTGACTACTATATGTGTGGCCCCATATTGGGCAGCTCTCTTCTTCTCTCTGGGACTCTGTTTCCTTCTTTGTGGTGTGGATGGATTGGGATTGGCTGATCTCCAAGGTCTCTTCCAAGTCAACGTCTTATAGTGCTGTGATCTTTAAGGGTCCATCCAACTTTGAGTTCACTAGTTCTGTGGTTTCGGTATATGTGACATCTTTGAAGAGCCATTGTCTAAGCTGAAGATGTCTGACTAGTACTCGATGGTCCAAAAATATTGGCATAATGTCCACATTGGCATAGTGTATGAAAGTAAGTGCAGGTACTAAGGGGTTTTTTTTTTGTATTAATGATTGTTGTCATTAATGTTTTAGCAACACAAATATCCCAATCCTTTTACTCAGTTACCTTCAGCAGTCATTTTTATACACCTTTGCAGTAGTATGCAGAATGTTAACTGAGAATAATTGTAAGCAATAGCTTGATCTAAGTCTGTTTCTATTTGAACTAAATAATCCCCAGATAAAAAAAAAAGAATGAAGGAAGGAAGGAAGGAAGGAAGGAAGGAAGGAAGGAAGGAAAGAAGGAAGAGAGGGGGAAAAAGCCAGCATTTACTAAATACTCACTATATGCCAAGCACCCAGCTAATTCCTTTACAAATATTATCTCATTTGATCCTCCCAACAACCTTGGGAGAGAGGTGTTATCATTATCCCCATTTTACAGTTGAAATCACTGAGGCAAATACAGGATAAATGACTTGCCCAGGGTTACATGACTAGTGCTTCAGGCCAAAATTGAGCCAGACCTTCCTGACTCCAGGCTCTGCTGTCCCAGTTAGCTGATATAATAATGACAACGAACACCACCTACACCAGGGATTTACAGGATATATAACTTCTCCCCAAGAATTTTTTAAAGTATCTTCACAATGTTGTTTTATCACTTAAACATCATCACAAGCCTTTGTATGGTACTGTCCTCACAGAGATTCTTAGTGGCTTTTACTAGGTCAATTAATCAGACAGCAAGCCTTTGTTAAGTCCTACTATGGTTCCAGGCACAGTGATAGATGCTGAAAATTAAAAAAAAAAAAACAACAACAAAATAAAACAAAAACCAAAGAAGAAACGTACCAGTGCATAGCTTATATTCTACTTAGGTCACCCAACAAATCCACATTGTTAGAAAATATCCACTCAAACCCAGTCTTGGACCACAAGAGGTTTGGGTTTCAGAGGTTCAGTTAGACATCAAAGGGAAAGGAGCAAGGTCCTCTAAATAGTAGAAGTTGAGATAATCAGAGCACTAAATGATTTTTTTTTTAAGAAGAGGAAGAAAGAAACAATTTCTACTTGGCAAGCAGACTCTGTTGGAAAAAAAAATTGCAGGCATTAAGAGTGCTTAATTAGCTTAATTTACTTGCTGTTACTTTAAAATATGCCCGTTCTAGCCTTGACACTTCTTCAAGGCTCTCCACCCTGATGCTGCATCAATGCCGGGTTGAAGCAAGAGGACTGTATTTTAAAGTGACAGGTTGAAAAAATTATTGTTCTCCTTTTGCCCTCTCAACTCCCAGCTGAAAAATCCCACCCTGATTAGCCAATTGATTTATTTTAAATAAAAATACTAATCTTTCCCCACCCTCTCCCCATAGAGCCTCTGTGTTATATGGAAAGTGTTCTACAATGCCTTGTTTGGGATACTCTTTGCTTCTCATCTTCCCACCCCAGGACAGGGGTCTGGTGTCCAGAGGTCAGACTCTCAGTTTGGAGGAGAAGGCGTTGTAGGACTGTTCAGAGGGATATTTTCCCCTTCTCATTTGTAAAACCCTTTGGAATACTGAGTAGTAAATCAAGACTAGATAGTACATCCTGAACTTTATGCTCACCACCTTACCCTGCATCCCCCCCTCCAACAAATGCTGCCTTGGCAAAAATAAAAAAAGTGTAGCAACCCCCCCCCCCCCCTTCAAAAAAAAAATTAAAAAGACTAACTCACAGATAAAATCCCATTTGGCTCAATTCAACAAATATTAACGGAATACCTATAATGTGCCCAGGTAGGGAGGGGGAGGCAGGCAGCAAAGAAGGATAAAAGAGTATAAGACGTAATCTCTACCTTCATTATGCTCTAGTTGACAACCTAAGATTTACAGATAGAAAACAGAGAATAAAAAAAGACAGTCCATAATAGTAGATTGCATATAATCAAGTTTCTAAATGGTAAAATTGCAAAGTGTTCTGGCTGTTAGAAAAGGGCTTTGGTTGTGGGTATCTGAGAAAGGCATCATGAAATAGGTGGGGCTTGAGTCAGCTCTTGGAGGAATAATAATTGGGCAAAATATTCACAATCATTCATTCACTAAACATTTCTAAAGCATTTACTATGTGCTATCCTCTGGGAAAGAAAGAAAGAAAAAGAAAGAAAGAAAGAAAGAAAGAAAGAAAGAAAGAAAGAAAGAAAGAAAGAAAGAAAGAAGGAAAGAAAGAAAGCAGATCCTGCCCTCAAGGGGCTTACATTCTATTAAATTACATCATATATATTCTGTTTATGAAGGGATTCCCACCAGAGTACCTTAAATGAAACTCTCCTGGTGCATTAAAATAGAATTTAAATTCACAAATATTTGATCTTTTGTAAATGATTATTTGTAGTTTTTCAGGAGCGCTGATTTTGTAAAATGCGACATTGTCTGGCACAGACTCATTCATTCATTCATTCATTCATTCATTCATTCAACTGAATACCTACGATGTACAAACCACTGTGCACTTACAGCTTAGGGACAGAGGACCAGGGAGCTGACTCTTTTCAGAATATCTAAAAAGATCTGGACCAGGTGTTTAAGTTCACAAAACCTTGCAATGGGGACCAAAGAATATCGCACTTCTTCCAGACTAGGTGCAACACACTTTCCCCAAGTACATCCACTTAGCTTTTGCCTGCTTCAGTTACCTCATCTGTATAGTGGAGACAATGGGAGCCCCTATCTCCCAGAATTGTTAAGAGGACAAAATGCAATTCATTTTTGTAAAGTGCTTTGCAAATCGTAAAGCACCATATAAGTACTTACTATTATTATCCACCCTCTACATCTTTGCTTATTTTGCTTCACGAATCTTAAATCCTCTCCTCTCCTTCTCTGACTCTCCAAATATAATTAAAGGCCAAAGTGAAATTCCAGAAATTTTCATTGGCTGACCTCCAATATGGTGGCCATACCACATCAGGATTTTGCTTTCAGACATTTCTGAATTTGTCCTTTGTTTCCGAGAATTGTAGAACAAATAGAAGGAACTTTAGTGACTATTTCATCCAAACTATTTAGGTAGAAAAACCGAGTCCCAGAGTGGGGAAATAGCCTGTCCAAGGTGCCATGGCTAGAGTCAGAGTGGTGGGAGTCCTTCTCTCACCACTAACTCTCTGGCAGCCCAATGATCTTTCCATGGTACCTCATGGCCCTTTGTGTCTTGCCCTGTCAGTTAAGTTGTCATCTCTTTGAAACCAGTGCCTATGTCTTCTTTTACCTCTGTGTCCCTCAATGGCTGCTCAGACAATGACATGCATGCAGTTGTCACTCCATAAATATTTTTAAATGAGTGAGTCAATGAATGAATGAACAAATGAATGAAGGATTTGAGTCAGTTTTATAAGACAAGCTGTGGTAATAACACCTTGGTCTACATCTCATCAGAAATATGAGTCCCTTGGTACTTCCATCCACTTTCTGAGGTTTGCAGTCCTAGTTTTCATTTTACCCAAGATCATTTATATGGTTTAGGGACAAAACTGAGATGAAAAATATGGACCTTGAAATATTGCCTGACATTCAGTCCCCAGGCTCATCCTTTACTCCAAACTACAATGTTTCCCTGAAAAGAGAAGGAGGGAGATTGTGCAGTTTAAGGGGAACCTAGGAACCTTCATCTTGTCTGGTACTGTCTTTTCACTTTCTTCTCTTGTTTTCTGAGTGTGGTTGCCCCTGTATTTGTTTAAAAGAGTATATATGATGTCATAATTATTTTTGTTTTGTACTGTAAATATTGCATATGATTAATCATCCCTCCAACAGAAAGGTATGCAAGTTTATTACCACATGGTATGTGTTTAAGTTTCAGGATTGTTTATGTGGCATGAGAGCTGACAGGTCCGACAGTTGGGGGTGAAACAAATGAAGAATGTGCCTCCAACTATCTTTCCTTCAACTTAAAGGCAAGGACCCAGATGGTGAGAAGCTGGGTTCTAGGAGAAAGAGGAAGAGCTGGACTTGAGTCTTGGAAGTGGGAGGGCGACACCTATCTGAAGGGTCAGTTCTACTAATCCAGGAGCTGTAGGTAAGCCAGGTTTCTTTGGAGGGGGACAGTTGAAGCTGGAGGGCTCCCAGACTACCAGGAAATCATAACCAGAGTGAGTATAGTTGGGGAGGAGGAGGGGCCTTCTGTTTTCCTTGTCCAAGAGGGATCATAGTGGCACAGAGTTCTATAGAATGGGTTGGGCACTGTCCCAGCCAAATTCTAAGAGGCAGCAAGTCAATACTCCTCTCCTCACCATTGGACAATATAAAGAGATCATATTATGCCTGTAGGACACAGTGTGGCCTGTGCTTTTGTGATCTCTACTACTGTCTAGTCCTGAGCATTCTGTCTTGTTCCAGAAGGCCCCTTACTCCTCACTAAGCACAGAAACGAAGCCACCTATTCCTGTTTCTTTTCAACTTTCCCAAACAGGGTGTGTTAAAAAAGCATAATGTCTTTTCCCCAAGTTCGTATCTCCTTAGAAAAGAATAATAAATGGCCCCCCATTAGACTTCCCATAAGCAGAGCCCTGGCCCAGGAATACTTTGGGGAAACACCACTGTTCTATTTTATTTTCATCCTGTCGGACTGTTTTGATGGCACTACACACCAGCCCCACAAATCACCCCTGCACTGCTCTCCCTAACTTGTCTGTATTATGTTCATTTTCTGGGTGGTAATAAATATTAGAATAAAATAAACTAAAGCCTGCTGGCGAGAGTTCTGTTAGCTATCTTTATGGTTTCCACAGCAGCTGAATGACAGCTCAGCCTGGGAGCAAGCGGTCTCTTTTCACCAAGTAAATTTAGCCTTGGGAAGGAGGAACATCATCTAACTCTTGAGCTGTGATGGTTGGTGCCAGTCAGTAAATCAGTCAGATTTTAATTACCGGACGGATGACAGGGTGCAGTGACAGGCTGCAGTCCACTGGAGAGCATTCCTTCAAAGTAGCTTTAAAAACAGAACAGCACTCGAAGAGGAAAACCAAGTGAAGAGAACACAGTCACAGCTGAATTGCAGGACATTAATAGAACGATGGAATTCCCTTCTCGATCATTTTAACTGCTTCTTGCCCAGAGGCCAGCAGGGTGAGAGGAGTGTGTGCTGGAAGCCTAGAAGGAGTTTCCATTCTCCACCCCCCCCCCCTTTTTCCTCCTCTGTTCTTTTCATATAGGTTTGGGGGTGTTCATAGTTCCATTCAAGTGATTACATCAGCAGCTACATCATGTGAAAAAGGCCAGGACAGATTTGTAAAAGGGGTAAGTCTTGTTAATTAGTTTCATAAAGTTGCATCTGGCTGGCAGTGGTCCCTGGCTGGGAATTGGGAACTAGACCTTAAAATGATCGAGTTTGAAGAGGACCCTCTTTATTTTTTTCTCCTGCCCATATTTTGTGATTATCATCATTGCCTTTGTGGAAGCACCGCTAAATGCTAGACATAGGCCCTGGTTCCTTTGTGAGGAGATACAGTAGAAGGGCAGGGCCCAAGGGCCCTTCCACCAAAGTCCATGCCCTCTATGTTTCTCAAAGTGATTGGGGGACTCATCAGATTGATCAGAGGTCCTTCATATCCCTCCAATTACACTAATTCCCTGGAAAAGTAGGAACTGGAAGATGCATCCTTGAACACCTATTACTTCAGTAAAAAGTTCCAGACTATGTAAAAAAGAAAATTCTGGAGAATAAGGAATGGCTTCACACCCACCCATACACAAAAAATAGTAGGAAACTGATGGTTATTAATTATGGGGTTTGCATGTTCATTCATTAATTCAATATGTATTTACTAAGTATATACAAGGTATTGTGCTGGAAATCCAGGTGCTGAGGATACAAGAAAAAACTGAATCAATCTTTGATCTTAAGGAACATATGTTCTCAAAAGGGAGACAGTATGTACATAGATTATTCAATGTATAGTGTTTACAAAATAAATACAAGGGAAAAAAAAATCAAAATAATTTTCTGGTGAGCATTAAAGTCTAGGGAGAATTCAGGAAAAGTCTTCTACAGGAGGAGTTGCTACTTGAGCTAAGACATGAAGGAAGAAAATGACTGTGTACCTGAGCTTATACCGAGAAAAAACAATAGCTCTGTCCAGTTTCCCAAACTGTGTATTTCAAATCTTTAATACTTAACTAGATCTGCATCTCCCATGGGCATCTCAAACTCTCATAGTTACATATTTGTATACATACATATTTACATCTCAAACATTACATCTAAAACACAACTTGTTGTCCTTTTTGGCTTTCCTGTTACTGTGGAGGGCAACCGCCACACTCTCAGGAGCTCAGGCTTAAAACGTCAGCATTGTCTTTGGCTTTCCCATCATACTTGCCACACACATCTAATCCATTGCCAACTCTTTCCATTTTTACTTTTACATCTTATATATTTTCTTCTTTCTACTCACAAAGTCACCGCCCTTAGTACAAATCTTCATTACCTCAACTATTGTAGTAGGCTACTAATTAGTATTCCTCCCTTAGTCTTACCCTTCTCAGTCAAAACCTCCACTGAGCTGCCAAAATATCTTCCTAAAAGTGCAGAACTGACCACATTCACCCTCTCGTCCATTTAACAAACTCCATTGGCTCCCCATCAACCACAAGATCAACTATAAAGACTTTTCAGCATCTAAGGAAAGGCTACATTCAGTACTTAAATCATACTTTCTTCAGAAAATCTTTCTTCTTCCCAATATCTCCTCCACATCCAGGACCTTCTCCTCTGAGACTGCCCTCCATTTGCACACAGTTGTTTGCATGTTATCTCCTTATTAGAGTGTGAGTTCTTTAATGGCAGGAACTGGTATTTAAAAAATTTTTTTATCCTTTTTTGGTAACCCCAGCACTTAGCATAGTGAGTAGCCAGAGTAAAGACTTTTTAAATGCTCACTGACAAATGATGGAGGACTGAGACAACCCTGTGATGAATCACAGAATCATAAAATCTCCTGTCTGTAAGGAACATTGGAGGCAGCTAGTCTCAGCTCTAATATGAGTAAGAATTTAACATTCCTGATGAGTGGTCATCCAGTCTCTCCTTTGAGACCTTTATTGACAGACAGGCCTGTCACTGCCTTTTGAGGCAGCTAAATTCACTTCTGGAATGCCCTCTCCATTTGTCTTCACATATTTAAATCCTACCCATTCAGTGCCCTGCATGATTCTCTGGTTCTCCCCAGAGGCTTCTATAACTACTCCAGCTATGCCTTCCCCTCCTTCACCCTAGTGCAGGGGTAGGGAACCTGTGGCCTTGAGGCCACATGAAAAACTTCATATGCAGTTTGGATTCAGTCAAAGGGCTACCCTTGAGGACCTAGAGGGCCACATGCGACCTCAAGGCCGCAGGTTCCCCACCCTTGCCTAGCGTACCATGTTTCTCAGACTTATCTAGAACAACTATACATGTCATTTGTTTGGACAATGTTACTTACTACTTAGGACTTTTGTTCAGTGATTCCACTGAATTGCCCTTGGAAGCATGAATCCCCCGATCACTTTGAGAAACATAGAGGGCATGGACTTTGGTGGAAGGGCCCTTGGGCCCTGCCCTTTTACTGTATCTCCTCACAAAGGAACCAGGGCCCATGTATAGCATTTAGCAGTGCTTCCACAAAAGCATGGTATAATTCTAGCATTACTATGTTCTGGATGTACAACTGTGGACAAGCCACTCTACATCTGTAAACCTCTCTAAAATGGGGGCAATAAAAACTTACCCTACTTCACAGAGGCCTTGTGGGGAAAGTGCTTTGTACAGTATATCTTTTATTGTAGATGTTAGTCTTAGCTTTCTAACTTAGTTTCTAACTGTTAACCCTTCTAGAGAAGGTACCAAGCTTTTGTCCATCACAGTAGTTAGGGTAGGTGCTCCAGAAATATTTGCTGTGTTTAATTGAGTTGATGGTGATGGTGAGAAAGATGATGTGACATTCATAACGGTCCCTGGAGGAAAGAAGAGTGTCTGAATCAGCATGTTGTATGGAGCCAGTATCTAAACAGTTCTAAACAGATGCGTTCTCTTCCACTCAAGATCATGATCAGTGACAGTTACCGCACTGAAACTGCGCCTTACACAAATTTGTGCCTTGCAGTAATACTTGGGAAGGGGACAGAGAAGCCAGAGAGAGATCAGAAAAAAATATCAATTGTAAACTGAAAAGGACCTTAGAGACTATCTAGTTAAACCTCCTCATTTTATAGGCAAGGGAAACTGAGGGCCAGGGAGCTGAGGCTACTTGCCAAAGGCAACACAATTAGTGATTGGAAGAGGCAAGACTCAAACCCATGTCCTGTGAGGCAGTTAAATGGCACAGTGGCTAGAGCTCTGGGAAGCACTTAGTCAGGAAGATCTGGGTTCCAATCCAGCCTCCGATACTTACTAACTTGGTGACCCTGGGCAAGTCACTTAACTTTTGCCCGCTTCAGTTTCCTTAACTGTAAAAATTGGGATAACAATCACAAGAGCGCCTCCCTCCGAGGGTTTTAAAGATCAAACAACATAATATTGGTAAAGTGCTTGGCACAGTACTTGGCCATGGTACGCACTTAATAGATGTTTATTCTCCTTCCTTAAGGTCCCAAATCCAGGACTCTTATACTGTGCTAGGCCCCAGGAAAGGCATTTTGGATAACATGGTTCCTGCCCTCATAAAGTTTACAGTTTAGTAGAGGGATAAAACATAAATATATATAGCTAACCATCCATGCACTAGAAAAGCAGACAGCAAAGAACTAGGCAAGACCTAAGGGAGAAGATCATTATTTTGGGGGGGAAACAAGAAGCTATTATCTAACCACAACTGGGCCCTGCTTGTAGTAAGGCAAACATTCTGTCTCTCTCGCTCTCCTTAATTGCTGTTGCAAATATTCTTTTCTCTTTCCAGGCTCGTCACAGCATTTCCTTGCCCTCTTAGCTAAGGACCTTCCTTCATACTTCACCAAAAAAGGGTGACCATTCTGCAAGAGCTGCCTCTTCTCCCCTCCTCTTCATCTCAACATCACTCAAACTTCTTCCACCGTTACCTCCTCCTTCATGATAGTGTTAGATGAAGAAATAGGCCTTCTTGCCAAGGCAAACACCACATGCACATTTGATGAAGATCCTCGTCTCCATTACCATCCTACCTTTCTCTTGCCTCCAATCTCTCCCTCTCTACTGATTCCTTTTCTTATGCCTACAAACTTTCCCATGTCTTTTTATCTTTAAAAACTCTCACTTGACCAACCTTTATCATCTTCTTTAGAGAAGTCTTCCTCTGTTTAAAGGCTAAACTCCTTGGAAAAACTGTTTACAATCAATGCCTCTACTTTCTCTGCTCTCTCTTAAACCCTCTGCAATCTGGTTTTCAATCCCATAATTCGACTTAGACTGCCCTCTCAAAAGTAACCAGTTCCACCATGGCCAAATCTAGTGACCTGTTTTCGATCCTGACCTATCTGCCACATTTGATACTATTGGTCACTATCTCCTTGTGGGTACTCTCTACTCTAGGTTTTCCTAATAGTATGTTTTCATGGTTCTCCTCTGTGGTCCTACCACTTCTCAGTTTACTTTGCTAGTTCTTCATTCATGTCACTCCTATTGTGTGTCCCCCAAGGCTCTACCCTGGTTTCCCTTCTCTTTTCCTTTTATGCTATCTCACAATACTTAGTACAGTATCTGGCATGTAGTAGGTACATAAGCAATTCTTGTTGACTTTATTTACTGATTTCATCAGCTCCCACAAGCTCAATCATCATCTCTATGAAAATGATACCCAGAACTACATATCCAGATCTAGGCACTCTCCTGAGCTATAGTCTTACATCTCCAACTATCTCTTGGGTGTCTTTATTTGTATATCCTATAAACATCTTAAACTTAACATGTCCAAAACAGAACTTCCACTAGCCCTGTCCCCCTTACAAACTATTCTTTTACTATGGAAGGCACTACCATACTTTAGTCACCCAGACCCTAAACCTTTGTGTCAACCTTTACCATTCAATCTCACTCATCCCACATCACCAATGTCCTCTCTGTCTCTATAACATCTTTCTTAATTGGCTGGCAGACCTGATAACTGATTGGATAGGAGAAATGAGAAAGAGGAAGGCATTGAACCTAAAGCCAAGGTTATAAACATGGTAAATCATTGACCGAAATTTAAAAAATCAGAAGTTAACAAGCCTAAATACTTCAGATTTTTAATTGCATCTTGTTTATATCTATCTCAAATACTTACCTGACATAATTTTGTATTAGAGTTATTTGTGTTATTATAGTTCTTTATGTCTTATTTTTCCCGTAAAGCTGGCCTGGAAGCTCCATGAGGACAGGAACTTGTTTTATTTATCTTAATCTCATCTACAGTGCCTAACAGGGGAAGCTACAAAAAAAGAAACATTTAATAAAGATTTGTTAAATTGAATTAGATGCTTTCAAGTCTTGTCTTATCAATGAGATTATAAGATCTCCAGGGGCAGAGACCATGTTTACATTCCCAGTACAGGGCCAAGTGCATGATAGATGTTCAATAAATACTTATTGATTGAACTATCCTATTTACGGTTATTCAGAGGAGGTCTTGCAACCTTACTGTTGATAAAGTCTTATAGCTAACTTATATCCTCCTCACTATATCAAACATGTCTTCGTTTTTGTTTCCACCAGCCAGAAAGGATTTCAGTTGCTCTTTTGTCTATACTCTGGATTCCCTTTGAAATGTCTAGAGTTTTGAGGGTGGTCCATTTGTGGTTTGATGGATAATCTGTCTGTGACTTAGAAGCTCCTACTCAAATAAGCTCACTATTTCTTGCCTTACCAGACAGTGTGGGCAAAATTGTGAGAATACTCTAATGATTTGCTTAGGGGGCCTTACAGCTAGTGAATTCGTTAACCTCTGACTTGCTCTTTAAATCCTCAATTTGACACTGTTTCCTAGACCTATAACTAAGGCAGGGGCAATCAGAGATTTTACCCAGGGTGCCAAGATTTAGAGGGTGCTGACAACATTTGTATTCCCTTAATTAGTAGATGCAGATGGGATTAGCACTTAGTTAGTAAGCATAATCAATTAGAATAGAAAACCAAGATTTGTAAGTATAGAGCATGTATGTCAATGTTTTAATTGATTATTAAATATTACAAATGGTAGACCCTAAAAGATATACCTCTGTATCATTCCTGCCCTATTTCATCCCCTAATAGCCTCCCCAGTGGTAGCCAAAGGTATCCCCAAGTCTCTGTCTTGGTGACAGTGGGCAGTAAATTGAGGTTTGAGGTCTCTTCCCACCCACCCCCCAACAGGATTTGCAATGGAATATCTCTTGAACACCTATAGATCTAATTATAATGGCATTAGGGTATGTCTTATCTAGAGACCCTCCCCTTTAAACAAGCCCTATTCAATTCAAGATGCTCTCATCACCATGATTCCATTGATGGTAGAACCTATCTCAAATCCAGCAGATTTAGTCTGCTTCTATTTGTCATGGAGCTTGGTCTCTTCCTGGAATATATCCAGGTCAAGAAATGAAACTGTTGTCCAATGTGAGCTATCTTGAGCAAAATCAATAATGGAGTTTTTGGTGCCTAACAAACAACCAATACAGATGGGTCCTTTATTAAAATTACACTCTTCTTCCTCCCTACAAATAAACCCATCTTCCATCTTATGTCCAGAGGAATTGTCCCACATCTGGAAATGAATCCCTTCTTCCTTTGGGAACCACGCAATACAGTTGAATTCAAATTTGTTTTTAGTATTTTACAATCAGTTTCAAAAATAATTTTAATTTCAAGACTTCTATTGGGAGAGAGTTGTAATGGAAATACAATATTTCCAAAGGATTAAATAAAACAGCTCTCTGCTGAATGGAGTGTTCTCCCTGGGCCTCCGCACAATTGTAAATATATTTTTTAATGAAATAAGGAATAATACAAATTATTATTTGTGCTGTTTTTATTTCTTTACTTTTCCTCCTCCCTCTCCCATCAGAGCCAAACCTACTCCACGTTCCTGGTTTGCTCGTTTTCTAATTCCTAACGTAATTTAACAAATACAAACAAGCAAACTGAAGGGAATGGCAAAATAATCGGTAACTCTCCAAAGAGAACAGCAGTTTCTCAGCTTTTCGATTAATTCATTTTGTTCAATGCAGATGTGTTAAATCTATTCATATCCGTATATTCAGGATGAGTTATTTTACTACGTTGTTGTGCTGTGTAAAATGAGTTATTTCGGTGAATTAAATGCTGGGGTGTAATTCCTAAAGAAAACCGAGATTTGTAAGTACAGAGCAATATGTGTCAGTGTTTTAATGTGATTATTAAATATTACAGGAAATAGATCTCATAATCTTTACCTTTTTTCTTTTGTCTTTTTTATGCATGTACAAGTTGTGGTGCAAATGGATCTAACCCCCAAGAAAATGTCAAAAAACAAAAACAAAAAATCATTGCTTCTCTTGAGAGCCAGATCTATTTTAAACCAGAGTGTTTAGTATCCCTTACCCAGCTATAATGCTAATTCACTATCTTGATAACTTTGCCTTTTATTTTTAGGACCTTGGAGCATTTTAAAGACTTTAACTCACTAGTCTTCACAGCATCTGAATGACATAGGACATAGTGGCTAGTGCCTTGCCCTCTGGGCTTACCGTACTTCTAATTTGTATGTATCTTGGATATACCTATGCAATATCCACCCTCTTGGGGTAGCAGCTCAGAGGATAGTCACTGCCTTTAGGCTCCAATCCTGATCCTTCTAAGACTATAGCTCTTTAGCCCCTCCTGGAGCGCTTTCCATGAACAAGTTAGTAAACATAGTTTGGGCAGCTAGGTGGTGCAGTGTATAGAGTGCCTGACCTGGAGTCCTAAGTTCAAATCTGCTTCAGACACTTATTGGCTGTGTGAACCTGGGCAAGTCATTTATCTTCTTTCTACCTCAGTTTTCTCAACTGTATAATGGGTAAAAATAATGACACCTACATCACATGCTTTTTTTTGTGAGAGTCAAATAAGATAATATTTGTAAGCACAATAAATACTTAATAAATGTTTGTTAATTGGTTAGTAATAATGATAATAATACTTCACATTTATGTAGCCTTGCAAAGTACTTTACGTGCATTATCTCACTTGGTTCTAACAATAACACTAGGAAGGAAGGAAGGAAGGAAGGAAGGAAGGAAGGAAGGAAGGAAGGAAGAAAGGAAGGAAGGAAGGAAAAAAATATTTATTAAGCACCTTACATGTGGCTGGCTGTACTAAGTACTTTACAAGTTTTATCTTTTTTGACCCTTACGAGAATCCTGGAAAGCAGGTGATATTATTAATCGTTCCCATTTTCCAGTTGAGAAATATGAGATAAACAGAGGTTGTTACTTAACTAAGTTCATATATCTAGAGATTGTCTGAGACTGGATTTGAATTCAGTTCTTCCTGACTTTTAGTCAATATAGTCATACATATATATATATATATATATATATATATATATATATATATATATATATATATATATATGACAATAGTCATGTGTATGTATGTGTACATGCTCATCCTGTAAAAACTTTATAGTGAATATGGCTGGCTAAAGTAGCAAAAAAATTACATGGTTAATTTATTTATTCATTAAACATTATTGAGCAGAGATGCAAAAGAAGTAGCCATAGACTTCAAATGACTAAAATGAATAGGACCTTAGAGCTTAGCAAAATTTCACATTTTTACAAATCTCATTTTACAGATGGGAAAGCTGAGGTAAGCAATTGTCCAAGGTCACATGAGCATTAGTAGCAGATCTAGGACTCGCATGCAGGTCTCCTGATGCCTAATGTCTGGTCCTGTCCACTGTTCCATCCTGCCTCTTTAAAACATGATCATTTCCCCAGAAGAGTTAGAAATGTATAAATTTAGCAGGTGGCATGGCATGAAAATGTCTGAATCTAGAATCACAGGACTTGAGTCTGAGTCCCAACTCGGCTACATACTTCCTTCGTGACTTTGGGTAAAAACATGTAACTTCTATGGACCTCAGTTGCTCCATCTGTAAAATGAGCAATGCTGGATTAGGTAACAAAGTCCCTTTTTGTCTTAAATGTATCATTCAATTATCCTAATTTCCCTACTATCCCAGGGGCAGAAATGGCGGGAAAACTCAGTTCCCCTTAGTCTTAGGAACCAGTCAGTTAGCATAAGAAGCATACAGAGAGGTAAATCACTAGTGAGAACAAAAATAAAAAGAAAAAAGTACTCCAGGGCTTGTCTAGACCAGGAAAGGTAAAGACTGGGTTTAGGAAATAGATGTCATGTCAGTGGCCCTCATCCTATTAAGTGCAGATCTTTTTTCCAATTAGGGTTTGGTCCTAATTCATGTAGTTTTTAAAAGAAAATGTTTGATGCTGAATAAATACTAGCTTACATTTCAGGTCAGAAAAAAACAAAAGTTGAATAATGTTTCCTAGCTTCAAAAATCCATTTAAGAGAAACCTTTCAGAGGAAAATCTTACTGCAATTCCCTAGTTTAAATACCACAAAGAACTGGCAATTATGGAAATAAAGCTAAGGTGTGTATGTGTGTGTGTATATATGTATATGTATGTACATATATGTATGTATATATACATACATTATATATTTGGAGAGAGAGAGAGAGAGAGAGAGAGAGAGAGAGAGAGAGAGAGAGAGAGAGAGAGAGAGAACACTGAGACTCAAAGCAAGGATTCTTTGTCCAAGAGGATGAGAGAACTATTTTGTAACTTTTATACTCCACAGAAAAGCAAGAGACTGTTTTTGATACCGTTATCCACTTTAAAAACAACTCTAACCATATGACCCTGAGCCAGTCACTGAATCTTTCCAGGTCCATACAACTTACTGACACTCTAGGCTGCAGAAAAGTTGCTGATTTGGTGGAGGGGGAAGGGAGTTTCCTAAATTAGGTTTCTAACTACTTTGTTGGAATGAAGGGTGGAAGAATACTGGAAGAAGATAAAGAGAAGAAACAGGATGAAGAGGAAGAGGAGGAGGAGGAGGAAGAGTAATGCCAGTTTTGCTCTATTAAATTCAACCTTGGAGTCAGAAAAACTTGAGATCATGTTGCACCTCTTTCTGTGTGACCCAAACAAGATCATCTCACCTCTCTGTGCTCCTTAGGTCAATAACTTGCCAAGTAGTTGCATATATCATAGGTCTAGACCAAACAATCCCAATGACTATATTTGATGTCTGTCATGTGAAAACAACCTAGGATTCTCAAAGGTTATGCCAGCTGAGCTATACCACATTCTTAGAGGTCCTAATAATCTGGAAAGGCATCATATACTGAGTTCTATAGGCAGTTACATAGTACAGTGAATAGAGCACTGGGCCTAGAATCAGGAAGACTCATCTTCCTGAGTTCAAATCTGGCCTCAGACACATTTCCTAGTTATGTGACCCTGGACAAGTCAGTTAATCCTGTTTGCCTCATCTGTAAAATGAGTCGAAGAAGAAAATGTCAAACCACTCCAGTATCTTTGCAGAGAAAACCCCAAATGGAGTCACAAAGCGTTGAACAAGACTGAAAACAGTTGAACAACAACCCTATACTTGTAGACTGAATTACTGAAGATCTTGATTACATTCAGAGAGAGTCATCACCAAATTGACTGAAGTGATGAATATTTTGACCACAGATCTTAAAGACTAGCTCCTGACTTACAAACAAGTTAAGATCTGTGTCAGCGGAGAGAATGTCCATGCTGATAAAATTACAAATCCTTTAAATACTGAATTATCATGATCTTAACAAAAACAAAATGACATGGGCTAATGCTACTGGACTTGGTGACTAAAGATTTGACACTGAACTTTCTTGTCACTAAATATGTTCTAGTAACAATTCCACGACTATCCGTTGGGAATGCTGGTGAGAGTTTTCTTATATCATGAAAAAAACTTTGAAAAGATGTCGTCTATGGTTCCTTGTGATTTTCACATTCAAGTCAAGTTAATAAACACCTTATTAAGCACCTCCTATGAGCCAGACTCTGTGCTAAATGCTGGGGATACAAATAAGAAAGACAGTCCCTGCCCTCAAGGAGCTTATGATCCAATGGACTGGGACTCCCTAAGTCCCAATTCTGTCACTAACACTTGTGTGATCTTAGCCAATTCATATAACTTCTCTTGCTCTCGGTTTTCTCATGTGTAGAATGCTAGTAATAATATTTTCTTCTATTTTAGTGCTGTTGTATGACTTAAGGGATGTTAAAATTCTAGGTCACCTATATAGCTTTCAAATAATTACATGTTTACACAACATCTTATATCTATTGTCTCATTTGCACTCACAATAACCTTGTGAGATTGTGTATGGGTATCATTATCCCCATTTTGCAGCTAGGGAAATTGAGGTTCTGAGATATGAGCTAATAAGTTCTGGAGGTAAGATTCAAACTCATGTCTACTCTGTCTCCAGGCCTAGCATTCTTTCTATTGCACCACCTTGTCATTGTTATTTGTGAGCAAAGGGGAAGTTATTTACCTTATTTTCTTCTTTCCTTTCCTGCCATTGTTCTCTTGGTCTCTATTTATTAGATTTGGCCTTAGAAGGATTGAGCAAAGAAGTGGGCAAAACCAAAGCAGGTTGTGTGTTGTGAGTTTTTTTTTTTCCTCCTTCCTCTCCTCATTTAAATGGGAGCTTGAGTGATTTGGCAGCTGAATCTGGGAACCTGTCTGCCAAACTACACCTGCTGAAGGGACTTACTCCAGCTGTTTCTCTTTTAAGAAGGTTTATCAGGTAACGGAGTGCTAATAAAAAAACATGATGAATCAGGAAGCTGGAGGAGAGCAGAGGCACTCATTGTAATGAGCTTCTCTGGCCCCTTCCCCGCTCACCCTCCTCTGCTAGGGTGCATCATCAGATATGTGTTTAAGATGTATAGTGGGTGCAGACAGAATGCTTGAGGACTGGGTTTCAAAGGGTTCCCATTCAGGTCAATTTTGCTGTCCTACCTCCCTAAGTAAAGGGCACCTTGGCCCTGCCGCTCTGTTTTAGGAGAGAGAATCATAGGCTTATAAATTTGGAGCTGGAGGGGACTTTAGAGATCATTTGATACAACCCTATCAATTTATAGATGAAGACACTTCAGTTCAAAGAGGTCAAATGGACTTCTCCAAGGTGCTAGAGACTCCAAATCTGGTGCTCTAATCAATCAATGTACTGGATATTGATTTAATGGAACCTTAGATAGTTGGGTTGCTCACCTGTCATTGCTTGGATAAGATCTCTTTCTAAAATACTTCAAAATATCCTCTCACTGAAGAAGGTATGCTCCTTAGTAATGCAAATCAAAGACCCTCCATGTCTTAGTAGTCTTTATGAGTTCTTGCAGCTAAAAAAAAGAAAAAAAATAATCACCCATTTGCATACCTTCTGGTGTATGACTCTCTCCATAATGAACTAGAATGGTCCTGCAATGCCAGATGCTTAATCCATTGCTAGCCTATGCTCTCTCCTTTTTTAGCTTGGTAGGTAGGACCTGCTAGAGTTTGTGATTCATAGTCATAGCCTTCAAGAACCTGTAAATTGTCCCTTTGTTATGTTTCTTCAGTGATGGAAGATTTTAGTGGATAAATGGACCTTTGGGAGGAGAAAAGTTTAAACTTCTGTTCAATCAGTTATCAAATATGCATTACATACCTACTATGTGCCAGATAGTGTGAAGTGCTGGGGATGTCAAGATGAAATATGAACGGTCCCTGATCTCAAGGTGCATACATTTTGGTGAGATAACATATACATATATAACTATATACAGAATAACCATAAATGAATTCAAGATAATTAAATACAAGGAAGTTTGGCAGGGCATTAGTAATTAGAGAGAACAGAAAAGAATTCATGAAGAATGTTTGAGAGACATCCTGAAGGAAGTGAGGAATTCTGTAAGGTGGAGGTAAGGTGAGAATGCATTCCATGTGTGGGGGAATAGCCAGTGTATAGGCATGGTGATACCGGATGAAGTGCTAGCTACATGTGAGGAACAGAGAGAGAAGGCCTGTTTGGCTGAGCTGAGCATGCTATGTAGTGTAATAGTTGATGGGTCTAGCAAGAAAGGTTGGAACCAACTTGTAACAGACATTAAAAGCAGTCAGGCAACAAATATTTAAGTGTTTACTATGTGCCAAACACTATGCTAAGCTCTGGGGATACAAATACAAGAAAGAGAGTCATTTTCCTCAAGGAGCTTACATTTTTATAGAAGCTAACACATAAAAGAAAGCTGAAAAAGTAGGATGGGGTGGGGAGGTGGGGAGAAGATACTTGTCTGAGGGCATGGTGGGAAATTTTGGAGCGTTAGATGCACGGCTGGAAGGAGAATGAAGCATGGCCAGTCTGGGTCTGTCCCTATTATAGAAGTCCCTGGAAAGAACTCCCCAATAGGAGAAAGAGACTGGTGTGGAGGAGGGAGCTTCTAGTGGGAGAAGGCCTTAGTTGCTGAGGCAAGTTCCAGGCTACCAAAATGGCTGAGTCATGGCGGTAAGGTCTGGGAGAGTCAGAAGCACGGCCAATAAGAAGAATTTATATTTTTACCTAGAGATAATAGATAACTGTGATTATTGAATAGGTGAGTGACATGATCATCTATCTTCTTGTTTTATGATCCCCACAGCCCTGGTTCTCTCCAGAGGAGGATAGCTTGGCTTCTTAGACTTAGGTTCAACTCCAGCCTCAGACATTTACTATCAGTGTGATCTTGGACAGGCCATAGGTTCCCATTTTCTTCATTTGTAGAAAAAGGAGATTGAACTAGATAAAATTTTCAGGTCTCATTCAACATTAACTCTTATGATTCTGTGGAAGCATACCACCCCACGTGGGTGGTATTATACTTTTATTAGAACAAAACAACATTTAAAATCAGTTATACTTACTCAGATGTATTGCGAACACTTGCTGTGATCAGCCCATCTCAGAATTCTGTCTCTAAGCAGAGAATGAAACCTTGGTACTTAAATACCCTCCACAAATTCATAATGGAAGACAGTACTAAACCGCTTAAGGGGACCATTTGAAGTAGCTCTAGGATGGTTTGCTATGTAAAGTATCCTATACTTGTGTCTATGTTCTTCAAATAAGATCCTAGTCTTTGCATGCTTATGTCAGGAAGCTGGGAGAGCTATTTTTAAGGAGGTTAGGACTTTTGACTCTGTTGATCCATTAAAATGCTAATCCAATGCTTCATTGTGGCATCAAGCTTCCTTATTGTCTATGTCAGCATAATGTAAGCTCTGTCAGGTCTTACCAAACTGGAAAGGCATCAAATATGAGCTTGGCAATAGATCATATGCCTCTTTTCTGATGACCAGCCTGCCTCAGTTTGGAAGGGCTCATAACCTAGTTGGTCACATCAACTCTGGAACCCCATCTATGAAGTCTGTGTTTTGAGATTTGTGCTGTTTGAAGAAGTATGCCAACCAGCACAATGATAATAACTGATATTTATATAGTATTTTAAAGTTCTCAAAGTACTTTCCATGCATTATCTCATGTAAATAACTAGGGGATTCAGAGGAGAGAGTTATTAGGCAGTCTTTATTAGGACAAAAACAACCCCAGTTCTCTCTTAGACTTTGGGTAGGAGAAGAATTTCTTCCACCCCCCCCCCCATTTCCCTTTCACTATTAGCAACCATCCAACTCTTTCACCTACATACCTGGAGCCAGGGCTATGGTTTAATTCGCCTATCAAAATATCTTCAGTCCCAGAATTAGAGAACGTGAGTGTATGCATAGCCCTTTATTGGCAAGTAGGCTACTGGGGAGTATAGATATTTTTCTAGCTTAAAGGAGGCAGAAACTTGGGCTGAATGGGAGCCCTGAAGAAAGGGGAGGAGCCTGGAGGTACATGTACCAGTCAATTGAAAATTAAGGCTATTGCTACCCCAAACTGAATATAACCATGAATGGTTGGAGCCTTGTATAGTTTAGTGATCTACTTATGGAGTTACCTGCTAGGACAGAATTTTGTCATTTCCCTAATTGTTACATCTAATGAGAACTGGCTAATTTATCCCATTGCCACTACCCCACCTGACCTGCAAACTAGTATTGTTAACCCTTAAACTGTATTTATTTGTTCTATATGCTTTTATGACGAGTTCTCTCTCCAGTTAAAGATAAAAATGGCTTTCAATTCATTCTGAGTGAGGGTTTGTTATAAATAAATTGACCATACAATAGGAAACCCATAGACCCATAGCTCTAGACTTAACCTAGAGCCTGTATTGAAATTTGTTTGCTCTCTCTGGCTCCCTCTCAAAACACAAAGAGGATCTTCATGTGCCTTCCTCCAGAAGACATCTTTGACTAACCCTGTAGTTTTTAACTGAGCATCCTTTTTTTATTTCCTTTGCAAGACACCTTCCATCTTTTCTGATACCTGCCACGGGGTGTGGTTCTATGTGTGTGTATGTGCGTGTATGTGCGTGTGCATGTGCGTGTGTGTGTGTGTGTGTGTGTGTGTGTGTGTGTGTGTGTGTAGTGTGCAAAAAAGCCTGCTACCTCCTCTGCTTTTTCCTACCTTACTCTATTAAGCCCCCCGTGCAGACTTCCTGGGCTCTGGCCGAGCATTCACTTCTACTGCCTTCTTTTGGCAGATTTCAAGATTTTCAAACACTGGTTAAAACAGGTATTTCCCAAGGCAGCTTCTACATATGTGGCAGAGATCTCTTTTTAATAAGGGCTTTCAAAAGCGGCCTTCTGCTTCTGAGCCTTGCAAAACACTGCTCTATAAAAAGTTAGCAAGCCTTGTTAGCTCCCGCTTGCCATTCATTTCCTGTTAATTCCATGATTAAACATTTTGCCCCCGACTATAGAAGCCGTTAGAGGAGAATGGAGTAATCCCGCCGTGAAAACTTGGGTGTTTAAAAAGAGGTTTTTGTTGTTTGTTTCTCTTACAAATATGAGATTTCCAGTAATTAATGCCATTTAGTTTAATCTATAAATGTTTGAAAAAGCAATGCTATTTGTTTTAAGTACTTTCTCAGCAAGGAAATGCACTGAGTCCCCTCCAATCTCTGACTTTATGCTTAAGAGCTAATGAACTGCATTCTTAGTAAACATTGGCAAAAGATGCAAATGAACAGACAGAGGCTCCAAATGCAAAGGGACACATGAGAAGGAGCTAATTTTACACAATTGACTCTCTAACCTTTTTGGATCAGTGGAATTAGAGGCTGATTAATCAGCCATGATTAGCATTTATTGAAGCTTTTGACACTGGTGTATTGTTTACCCCTTCTCTGCTTTGTCTCTTGGAGTTAAGGCTTGATATGACATCTAGCTGTGAATCTATCATTCTGAGATTGGGGCTGGGGGTGGGGAAGGAGAAGAGTTGGTCAGAGTCTGGCTTTATGGACTTTTAAAATTAATAACAGACAGTTCTCTCCTGACGTGCCCTTGCCTCCGCTGCCGAGCTCGGCTGTTTAATTGTAGAGGTGGCCTCTTGTGGCCACATGCTCCCAATGTTTAGCAAGGGTTGGAAATATGGATGTTAGGAGAAAAACTGGCAGATGGCTGACAAGGCATTTTTACTTATAACACACCAGTAAAACTTTAACTCAGAAGATTTAGTGCTAGAGCTTTCTAGCCAGCAAGCTGCAGCCATATGCAGATTTTTTTCAAACTTCTAAACTGATGGTTTTGCAAAGTGTGCATAAGCAGCCTTTATTGATTATGATGTTAAAAATTGAAAGCGTCAGTATCATTTAGCTCGAGACAGTTTTAAAGGAAAAATGAACATTCGTTTTCATTATGAACTACTGGAAGGCCAGCCTCCCTCTGGTGAGGTCCATGTTGAGTACTCCTCAACCTTCCAGTGAGGGATTCTCTCAGTGAGGAAGCTCTTTCAGACATCTGTAGGGGCAATGAATATGGATCACCTGAGAAGCAGTCATGATCAACCCATGGAGATGACTTGTGAGTTTTTAACAACTTGGGATCAGAACTCTGGAGCTGGAAGGGACTTCAGAGGTTAACTGGGCCAACTTCCTCATTTTATACAGGAGGAAACTGAGGCCCGGGGAGGTTACAGTGACTGACTGGTCCAATGTTAAATGGGTAGTGAGAGTCAGAGGCAGAATTTGAACCCAGGTCCTCTGCCTCCAGGGGCAGTGTTTATTGTGAAATCATAGCTGATATCAGCCTTCAGGTGGCTCCTCCCCAGTACAATGTTCAAAGCAGCATAAATTGGGAGCAGAATGGGACCTTAGAAGCCATCTAATCCAACTCTCTAATTTTACAGATAAGGAAACTGAGTTCCACTGAGGTCAGATGACTTGTCTAATAGGATCAAGCAGGTAATAAATGGCACAACTAGGAATTGTATTTACGTCTTTTGACTCCAAGCTCAGCACTCTGTACCTATCTGTTGCTCATACCAAAAATTACATTAAGTTTTAATTATAAGGGTCAAATAGAATCCTTTAAGATTAGGGCATGCTAAAACAGGGTTTCTGGTTTCTATTTATGCTCATTGTCCCAAGGACTGCAATTTCTTCAGAGGAGCCCCGGGGGCCTCTAAGATGCCTTTTCTCTACAGTCACAGAATTGCAGAATATCTAACTTGGAAGCAAAATCAGAGACCATCTATTCTCACCTGTACCTGACCAAGAATCCCTTTTGCAAAGCCCACAACAAATAGTCACCCAGCCTCAGCTTAAAGACCTCTGTTGAAGGGGAACCCCATTCTGAGGCAGCTCACTTCACTTTGTGACAGCTTTGGGAGTCAAACAGAACAAGACTAATTCTTCTCAACATTCCAATCATTTAATAAATAAATTCCCAAGTTTTCTCTTCTTGAGGCTAAACATTCCCACTTCCTTCTACTGATTCTGGGATGGCCTCAGGTCCTCTCACTATTCTGTTCACCCTTCACCCCAAACCCAAGAAGCCCACTTTCTTGAAATAGGGCATCTAGAATTAAGCAAAATATTTCATTTGTGGTTGGTCTAGGGAGGAATAAAGTGGGACCAGAACCTAATATAAGGTTGCATCTGAATATTAGTAACATCAATTAATTTGTGCTTTTCAGTAGCCCACACAGCAATGCTCCAGCTTTCTTTCTTTGTCACTTATATCTACCAGTACAACTCCCACCTCCTCCTCAATTTGTCCTTAAAGTTTGATGAGTATTGTAAAGGGGTAACATTTTATATGTCCAATCATTAGGAATTCTTTTTAATATTAAAGGAGAGGCAACCTGAGATCACATGAACACCTGGACTTGCAATCAAAGGTGGTAACTATATCTGGAAAACTGGGACATGTGTACATTAGTCTGTCCACTAGAGAAGCTTCACGGATTGTGATGAGACATTCAGGCCTCTCCTAATTTATTATTTGAAATGACCAGAGACATAAATTTATATGACAGCTCCATAATGTCTTTTTTTCAAAATGGGGAAATATTGAAATGTTCAAGTTAAAATGAGAGCTAAAATAAAAATAATGATAATGCGTGAGAAATCATGCATTGTACTCTGCTCACATTAAAATAGCCAATTGTGTTTCACTCTAGTGCTGACTGAGGAAAGCAAAGAATGGCCTCCTGAGATCCAATTCCTTCCACTAGGAGTTCACTTTTACTCTACTTCCATCTATGGTCTTTGGGAAAATGAAGGTTTAGAGATAAGACTCTGGAAGGGAAGAAACTGGGTTTGGGGAAAGAAAGTAGACTCAGGTAGTAATAAATGAATCTTGGTTGGTTGGAAGGAATTGGAGAGAAGGCAATGTGCCTTTATAGTCTGTCCCTACTCGTTTTTATTTTGGAGAGCTAAAGCTGTGCTTAGAATAGGCCGGGACAGTAATTATCCTTCTTCTACTTTCTAGGATGCTGCTGTAGCATAGTGGAAACTATGAGATTTGAAACGAGGAGAGATGTAGGTTGGAATCAGAGCAGTGATGCTACTTGTGTGAGGTTGGGCAAATACTTAACCTCTCAGGTCTCAGTTCCCTCATTTGTAAACTAGAGATTATGGTAATACTTGTAATACCTACTTCACAGGATTGTGGTAAGGAAAATGTCTTACAAAGCTTAAAGCTCCTTATCAGAAATATAAGTAGGCATTTTTGTGCCTGAGTTAAGCCTTACAAACCACACCCAAGGCCAGCAATTTGACACAGACTCACAGATGAGAGGACGTGGGGAACTGAATTTCACCCTGTGGAGAGGAGACCCAGACCCCTTGACACCAGTAGGAGAGTTGAGAGGAGTAGCCTCATATTTTAACCAATTCTATTTTCTAACTAGTTCTAGAGTATGTTTTGTATTCTGCTGAAGGAATGTGAGTGCTGTCACCATCCACTGAATTTGGCACCCTAGGACAAAACCCAAGTCTCTCTGCCCTAGTTGTGGTTCTGCATTGTATAGATGGGAGTTGTTATTAGATCTAGGCAAAAGTCCTACCTAGGCAAAATCCATGCTTAGAGATAAAGCATCAACACGATTTTTTCACCGGTAAACAAACAATCCCTTTATTATGTTCCCTTACTTCCAGCCCACTTCTAATGGATTTCTTTGCCTTTGGAAAAACTCTGAAGAGAACCAAAGCAAATCGGAATCTCTGAGACACCTGGTTGGAAGAGAGATGGAGGACCAGTCCTTACTGACAATTCAGAAATTGAAGGGACACTTACCCCCTTCAGGACTGTTAAATGAAATGTCTGTTAAGAATAATGCCCCTGGCTTGGAAGTTTCTGGGGATTGGCCACATATACACAATAGTTTTAGATGATGCAAAAAAAAATGTTGTCTTTACATTTGGAACAATTGTTCCCATGCCACAGAATGGGCTTTCAGTCATATGTAACATCATCACTAAGTATCTTTAAGAGATTTTACCAGAGTAATTATCACGGTGACAACATCCAGTAACCTTATACAAGGCTGAAGAATAGGACTAGTATCAATCAGATTTTGTTTTAAGCAGAGCTGGGACATCAAGTTTGCAAGCGGGTCGAAGCTATAGAGAGGTTGGCTCCATTTCCTGGCTTAGGAAACTTTCTGCAAACATTGCCCTGCCCATCGCCATGGAAATATATCAACATATCTTTTACAGAAGCTGCAGCAGAATCTGGACAGGAATAAATTTTCTGAAATAAACCCCCATGAGGAGATAGTCAGGCTGGGTTAGTTTCCTATGGCAGGGCCTCTCTGTGACTGGGACTTAGGACATTGTGCTACATTGTCCCATATCAGAACCAGCCCATGTCAAGGGCTCTTGTGCCAAGAGGAGAGTGCAAACAGTGTGGTTTGGTGAGAAAACTCCACATCCCGTCCAAGTTCCCAACCCAACAATTAATCAGCGTTTATTGATTAAGCACCTCACTATGCGAGGCACTGGGGATGAAAAGACAGAATTCAAATGGTCCCACACTTCAAGTAGCTTCAATTCTTTCTGGAAGACAATATATATACACATTGAAACCACACCCATTTTCATTCTGGCTTGAAAGAAGGCACCCAAAGAGGAAGGAGACTGAAGGTGTCTTTCATATTAAAATACCCATTAACTCTTTAGAAACCACCATGGCAACTCTAGGGTCAGGGATGGGACAGCAGGCCTTTCCCAATCCAAAGTCTGCATTAACTAATGCTTATTGGATGTTGAATTACAACAGAAAGGCTCTGTTAATGTGTGTGAGAGCCACATGAATATCAAACAAATTCATTATGATCCGTGCTATTACAGTGAATACCAAATGAGTTCATAATGATGGAACAATGAAAGTGTTACCGATAGATTTTTATTTCTGCAACAAATCCTTCGTGTAAGGGCCCCTCCTGTAGTGTTAATTCTAATATAAGGTTGCATCTGAATATTAGCATCGTCAAGTAAATTATGCCTTTCAATAGCCCACACAGCAATGCTCCAGCTTTCTTCTTCTTTGTTGTTTATCCCTACTAGTACAATTCCCCCCCCTTCCTTCCACCCCGAAACTCAATTTGTCCTTAAAGTTTGATGACTATTGTAAAGGGGTAACACTTTATTTTAAGTGTCCAATCATTAGGAATTCATTTTGTATTCATGGCAATAACACTAATACAATAGAACGGAATGAATAAGAAATTCATTTTGTATTCATGTTAGATGAGATATGTACTTGTAAAAGAGTTCCACTCTAATTCAGCATGAGCTTAACATTAGTTAATGGACACTTTAAAAATAAAGTGCTATTGGAGAACATCATAGATTTGGAGTGAGGAAGGACCTTGGAGATCATCTAGTCCAAACTCCTTGTCTTATATCTAAGGAGAGGGAGCCCCAAAGAAGCTAATTGACTTGTCCAGGGTCTCACAGGTTGTACGGGGACAAAGACAGGATTTGAACCCAAGTCTTCTGACTCCAGATCCAGTGCCCTTTTCATTATGAAAATATGAAGATGCTATAAGAGTACCAAGACAATGCCAGGAGGAGTTGAGTGGGACTTGAAACCCAATATGTGTTAATCAGCTAGTATGTATTAAATGCCTACTATGTTCAGGCACTGTGCTAGGCAGATCCTCTGACTCTATGTCCTCTTTCCAGCACACCACCAACCAAAATTCTACTTCTACTACAATATACTGTGGTTCAATTTTTCTTTTATTTGGAAACTCAGCAATTGTGGAAGCTTAGTTGGAATACCAAGAAATATGTGAAAAGAGGTCTTAAATTTTCCTTCTACTTGAACAGTCAGTGGGAGGAAGGTTTTTGGGTTTTTTTGCTTTTTTTCCCCAATAGGTTTCTAATAATTCTGAAGTTGTCGTTAAAGGTGTCAGTCAAAATTAAATTTCCCTCCCCTCCCCCTCCCCACCAAGACTTTGAACTCACAAAGAAATATTATGGGGGTAGGTAAAGGTCCTTAACTTTTTGTGTCCTAGACTTCTTTGAAAATCTGGTGAAGGGTCCCTTCCCAGAATATATACGTACACACATATACACACACATACATACACATATATGTACATATACATTCATACACACATACATACAGATATTACACATATATACATCCACATACATATGTGTATAAATATATATTTAATATGTAAAATAAAATACATAAAATTACAAAGGAAGCCAATTATTATATTGAAATCGTTATCAAAATATGAAAAAAAAGTTCAAGGAACCCACTTAGTGAATGATAAGGGGTTTTCATTAAATGGCATCAGGCCAATGAACCTTTGCATTTTTCCCTCCCTAAATTAGTAAGTTAAGCATCCTCCCAGTGCCAGATCAGGGCCTTACTGGTAGCCTGTAATCAATCCAGTTTCTCTCTCATTCTTTATCTCCTATTAGTGTTTAGCAGAGCTCTCTGAATCCTTAGATTTATTTCCCTTTCAGAGGGATGATGGTGACTCTTCCTATGACATCTGACCTTGAGAAAGTATATGCAAGTATACTGATGATTGCCAACCAAGTTTCTTTTCATGGAAACTCTTCATTAAAATATACTTAGGTGCCCTTCAATAGGGAAAACAAAAACAAAAACAAAATACCTTAGACTTCCACACAGACACACCCGAGTGTGCTCACACACACCCCACACACAATGTGAAACTGAAACTCAAACTGGCGGATCCCCTGGCTTACAGTTACTCTCCTATCAAGAATTAATGCAATATCATGCACACACCATTACTGAAAAATTCTCCGCTGTTTTTGCCAAGTGTTCCTATATAACAGTTTTATCACAAGTCTGACAGCCGCCATAAAAATTCCAGGCATTCTATATCAACAGCCCTCTTTGTACTAAGTTATTAAACATTAAATTTTTATTCGTCATTTGTATTCTGTTATGCAAAATAAGCTCCTTGATAAGATGTGTCTTCTTAATTGGGCCCTTGATGCTTCTTGGATCGGAGTTGTCAGATTAGCTGGAAGAAGAGGCACCGCGTTGAGCCAGCTCTCTACCAGGAGACCAATAGCTTTGTAACAACGATATTAAGTTAGAGAGGCCAAATGGAGGGCAGCGGTAGGCTCAGGTGAGACTTTGCATCTGTGCATGTCTTATGCTCAGGCACTTTTCTCATAGCATCAGCAGGGCTGATGGAAATAGATTTGTTTGTTGTTTACAGCATGCAGCTGTGGGTACTGCTACATGGGAGTTGTATAAGATTGAAGCAAATTTGTACTGAGACTAAAATATTGAGCTTTTCTGCAGTCAGCAGTCTCTGGAATCTTATTGTCGAAAACTTTATCTAGTTGTAACCTTCCCCAGGGTGATTTTCATTTGCAGCTGCCCTGTTCTGTCTCTCATCTCCTGTCCCCCACTGCCTGGATATTAGGACTTAGCAAGAGCCGACTCAAGGCCACGGGGCTTTTGATGAGGCTATGCAGGAAGGAACACCGACCAGGGTAGCCATTTTACTTATTGAGTATCCTCGCCGTGTGCTGGCGCTTGGTGCAACTACGGGGTTTGGCTGCTGGGTGCGACAGAAACTCTCCTTTAAAGTTGGTCTTTCTTGGGATTGAATGCCCCGCAGGACCCATTCTGAGGATGAGAAAATTCACTTTGCTTCATGGCATGGAATGGCCACAGATGATGGGGAATTTTAGAAGAAATTCAGGGACCGCTCTGAACATGAAATATGTGCTCTGGAGTTCAGCCCTTTTCTCAAGGCAGCTCAGGTTAGCCAACCCTACTTCCACTCTCACTATTGGACTAGTTTATCCAAGCTCTTGGTAGACACTATGGAAAGAATGATTTTCCATGGTTACTGAAAATGTGTCACTTTTCCGTTGTTTAACATATCCTCCTCCCCTCCCACCCCCATTGACTGGCCTGGGTCAGCCATAAAGGTTAATTTTCTTGGGCTGCCCATGTCCTTCCTCATTCCATAAGACAGAAACAGGGCCACTCTTTTAAAACATGCCATTTTCCATTGCTATTCAATAATAAAAAAAAATAGTTTTAGTCAATCCGCTTCGCATGAAAATGAAGAAATGGTAAAAATGAGCAGAGAGAGCCATGCCTGGCAGAATCTGGATATGCTCAGCTTAATGCATAGATAATCAAAGAGGATATTGTGTTGTACAAGTCACAGGCAGCTCTGGTCTCAAAGTTCCAGCCCTACTTAGGAGAAGGAAGAAGCTTTGTAGGCTTGATGGGCTGGGGACAGTGGCTGCCAAGTAGAAAGAGAGGTATCTGGTGGCTGGTACAAAGCAGTTCCAAGAGAGAGAGATCTAGGTGGCAAATGTATATATGTAAATGACTCCCCTGAGGCAATGATCTTTTAGTCTTGACATTTCTGCCTCTCACCCCTCCCCCTCCCCCATTATATTATTTGTGCCTATAAATGTGGGGCCTTTAGGAAAGAGCACAAGACCAAAGGATTTAGAGCTGGTACAGACCTTAGGGATCATCTTGTCCTGCTCCTTCATTTTGCAGATGAAGAAACTGAGGTCCCTAGAGGTTATGTGATTTACTGATGATTACTCAGCAGTTAGTATGAACATGGGGATCCAGATCCTCAGACTCTAAGGCTCTTCTCAACTATACAGTGATGCCTCTGGAGTGAACTTAAAGGAAATCTCCATCCATGTGGTGATTGCTTCAAGTGAAGCCATGCAAACAATCTGACTGATATTTTTATCAGAATGGGTTGATATATTTAAAAAAAAAAATGAATGAATTGAATTGACTGGTTGTTTGAGGACCTTTCCTTTAAATGAGTGACTAAATGCAGAATTTCAGAAATGGGAAGGACCTCAATGGTCTCTAGTCCAAGCCATACTAAATTTTAAAAAATGAAGTATCATTTATTAAGTCAGGCACTGTCTTGAGTGCTAGGAATGCAAATACAAAAATGAAACAGTTCTGACTCTCCAAAAGTTGATATTTTTATAACATCATATAGCACATGAGCATCCAAAGAAGGCAATTATGATTTGGAGAGGAACTGGAATGGTGAGTGGGAGTCATAGATCAGTCAGTGCCCACAGCCTTCCCAAGAGCAATGGTAGGATCAATTTTAGTAGTTTTTCAAAGGAAAGAGCAAGAAATGGAAACCTGGAAGGAGAAAAGAGAGTGTGTGTGTGCATATACATATATACACATACATACATATATATACATGTGTACACACACACACACACACACACACACACACATGCAGTCATCAGGACAGCTAGCAATATGCTAGGCTCCGATTTCCCGATAGATGGCCAAATAGGATGTGAACCATGATCTGGCTTCAACTAGTGATGGTGGGTTAAATGAATCAGGAGAGCTCATCCATGAGTAAAGGGTCAAAACTGAATGGCTTAACTTGGAGCAAGATTGGTCTCTAGAGGTTCAGTCTGGTAAGAAGTGAGGTAGGACAGGACAAATAGCAAGGTATCCATGCTGGGTAGATCCTGGCTTCCTGATGGGTGGCTGCATGGGATATAAATCATGCTCTGGTATCTCAGTCATTCCATCCTCAGATCCTCATGGGGATTTATATTTGTAGCACCTAACAAACATTTTCCTGAGAAGCATTGTATTATTACAAATAGTGGACTATTGCAAATCTCTGAAGAATCAGAATTTCTGATGGCCCAAAAAGCAATAAAGAGATGCATGGTGGGTGTAAGCAGTTTACCTTTATTTCTAATGATAACTGATATGTGGGTCGTAGCAAAGGGATGCTTTAATAATTTGATGAACCAATGACATCCTTGATTTAGAGGTTCCTTCTTCTGACACAAATCACTACCCACACATACCTTTCTTCTTCTGTGACTCCTGTTTAGGTCTTTAAATCTTTTACAGAGGTCCACTCCATATTTTAGGGATATTTCCTCTAAATATCATGACATTGATTGAAAACCAAGGGAGCAAACATGGAGGCTGTCAAGTTGACAAGTATTTATAAAGTGTGTACTATGCACAAGACACTGTGCTGAACACTGAGAATAAGAATAAAAGTGGAAAGACTATCTTTGCCTTTAAGAAGCTTATATTCTAATAGGAGACAACAGCACTTAAAAAGGAGGTTGAAAAGTGTGTGTGTGACTGTGTGTGTGTGACTGTGTGTGTATGTGCTGAAGGGGGTGGCAGGGTTCAGACAGGACTAGACACAGTAGAGAAAGTCTTCTGAGTCAGAAATGGGGCATGGAGAGGATGAAGATAGCGCTGTCCAGGACATTTTCCTTAAAATGCAGGTTCTGGGAAGAACCAGACAGTTGGGGAAGTCCTCTCAGGTTCAAAAGTACTTCTAGTATAAGAAGTCCAGGATTGGAGTGAACTTCCAGGGTTAGGAGCCTTTTGTAGCATAGTAGACCACTGGCTTATCCCTCATCCTCATCACTCTCTTTTCATGTCATACATAAATTATGTCTCTTTTAACATCTTTTTTGCTGCTTCTCTTATACTATGAGAATATAATTCCATATATTCTCTTTGTTAGTATAAGAGTGTCCAACACTCCATTCCTAATTAATGTAACCCTGGAACCCTTAATGGGTGAGAATGCCTCTTTGATTGAGTTATAGTATTAATCAATCAAAGGTATAAACTAGGTGAGAACAAAGCCTAGACATCTCTACTGAATCAATCAGTCTAATCAATCAAAAAACTAAGGGGGAAGTACTTTTGAGTCTTTTGATGAAATCAATAAATGTTTAGGATTGGTTGAAAGGATTAAACACACCTCTGGACTCAAATATCAGAGGAGAACATTCTAACAAGAATATTCCAGCAACTGCTTTAGTATTCAAGCTTTAAGAGAATTTTGAGAGGGCTGACTTATTTTGCCTAGACCAGAAGGCAATGAGAAGGAAGTGGGGTGAACCCAGATCCAACTAGTGTCACATACACTCCCCCCCCACCCTTGACTTTGTGAACTTCAAAAAGCTGGACAATATGGACTTCCCATTGCTGTTGCTTGTACTGTGGCAGGAACAGCAACGGCAGGACAAATAGAATAAATTGAAGAAGGGGATCCTCAGGATTCTATAAAGGCATTGATGCTTGAAGTCTAGTAGAGAGCTACACAAACCTCATCAACTTCATTAGGAGGACTCCATGAATAGAGAAAGCAATTTCCAATAATCAATAGCTGTTCCATTGGTCAGCTGGGCTCTTTAAGCTTGAAAACAAGGGAAAGACACTGTGCTAATCACTTTACAAATAATATTTCATTTGACCCTCACAACAACCCTGGGACATAGAGGTGCTGCTATTATCCCCAGTTTACAGTTGAGGAAATTGAGGCAAACCAACGTTAAGAAAGCTTGAGCTCACTTTTCCTGCACTCTGTATGAACTTGTAGAGGAGAATGTACAAGACTTTTGGAGGAGATTGGTTTTATACCAACTGTTATTATTATTATTATGACTACTTAATAAATATCCCTAACAAAAAGCTAATTAAGACTGCCTGGCTAATTGATATTGAGATTTCAACTGTTTAATTGGTACTGAGAGCACAAAATGGGGGCTTATGAACAATAGCACAGACAAACCTTATTTTATTGCACTTTCCTTTATTGTGTTTTGCAAATATTGCATTTTTTTTTGTTCTTTTACAAATTGAAGGTTTGTGGCAACACTTCATTGAGCAAGTCTATCAGTGCCCTTTTTCCAACAACTTGTGCTCATATTGTGTTTCTGTGTCACATTTTGATAATATTTGCAATATTTCAAGCTTTTTCATTATTATTATATCTGTTATGGTGATATATGATCAGTGATCTTTTATGTTACTAGTATAATTGTTTTGGGGCTCCAAGAACCACTCCCATGCAAGATGGCAAATTTAATTGATAAATGTTGTGTATGTTCTGACTGTTCTATGGATTGGCCATTCCCCACCCCACCTTTCTCCATTTCCTTGGGCCTCCCTCTTGCCTGATACACAACGATATTGAAGAGTGTTACATAAACTTGGCTGATAAAGCAGCAGCAGGGGTTGAGAGGATGGACTCCAATTTTGGAAGAAGTTCTATGGTGGGTAAAATGCTATCAAACAGCATTGCATGCTATTGAGAAATTTTTCATAAAATGAAGAGCCAATCAATGTGGCAAATTTCATTGTTATCTTACTTGAAGAAATTACGCCAACCTTCATCAACTGCCACCATGATCATTTAGCAGCCGTCAACATTGAGGCAAGACCCTCCTCCAGCAAAAAGATCACAACTCACTAAAGGCTCAGATGATGGGTACTATTTTTTTTTTTTTTAGCAATAAAGCATTTCGTAATGGTATATACATTGTACTTAGAAGACTATAGTATAATGTAAACAAAACTTTTATATGTATTGGGAAAGCAAAATATTTTTGTTTTACTTTATTGCACTATGCACTGGTATGCCTGTACTAGAAAGCAAGCCTCAACCCATTGCAGTTATGTCTGGACTGCTCAGGAGAGGAAAAAGTAAGTCACCGTCTGGGGATCTGGTCAGCGTGAGTGCCACATTTGGAAAGTGACCCTAAAGGGATTACTACATTACTAATAGGTTGCAATTTACTCACAGCTACTGTCTTTCTCTCCATGGCCTTGCAGATGACTCTTAGTTGTCATTCTTTGGAGACTGGCACTATGCTATTGTATGACTTGCAGTCAAAGGACATCATTAGAAGAATATCATCATTAAAAAATGAACTTTGGTTTCAGGATAAAAGCCAGGGCCAATCAATTCATCAGCAAGCATTTAATAGGCACCTAATCTGGGCTAAAGGCAGCCAGGTGATGCAGTGGATAGAATATTAGGCCTGGAGTCAGGCAGACTCATCTGAGTTCCAATCTGGCCTACAGAGACTTACTAGCAGAGAGACCTTGGGCAAGTCACTCAACTCTGCCTCAGTTTCCTCATCTGTAAAATGAGCTAGAGAAGGAAATGACCAATTACTCCAATATCTCTGCCAAGAAAAACTCAAATGGTGTTATGAAGAGCTGGACACAATGAAACACAATCCACTCTGTGTTAGGCACTAGAGACATGCAGACAAAAAAAAAAAATCAGTCCCTGCTGACATTCTACTGACTCAGTCAATATGTAAATAAACATATATACAGAATAAATATATATGGAACAAATTCAAGGGAGCTAAATGTGAGGTAATTAAGGAAGCAGGATACTATTCAGGAAAGGATTTGTTCATAAGGTGATCCTTGAGCTGCATCTTGAAGGAAGAGAGACATTCCATGAAATAATGGTAAAGAGGTAGTGTATTCTAGGCATCAGGTCAGTGCAAAGGCATAGAGGTGGGAGATGGAGTCCCTTGTGTGAGGAACAGAACAAAGACCAATTTACCAGGGTTGTAGAATATGAAAAAGGGGAGTAATTTGTAATGATCTGTAAAAAATCAATTGAGGCCAAGTAGAGAAGGATTTGAAGAGCTCTTCATTAAAAAAACTATGTTGCTTCTCAAAGACAATCCAGTCCTTTTTCTCCTATTCAGGTCTAGTTCCATTTTTTTTTTAATGTGCATTATAACTGTATCATCCAAGATATAACTGCTTATATTATCTAGGAAGGCAGCATCTGGCAGTTGGCCTTGAAATCGTACTTCTGACATACACTGGCTACGTGACTCTAGACAAGTCACTTAACCTCTCAGCGTCCTCAGCTAAATATAAATAGTAGAGGAGGAAGAGAAAGTCTTATTATTTGGAAGTTCATTATATCACTGATGTCAGAAAAAGTTTGGTTCCTATTCTTATTTCTGCCATCAAGGAAATGTATGACTGGAAAAGAAGTTGAGCTTGTCATATAGAGTAAGTGAAGGATTATAGATGGATAGCCCAAGAGCTGCACAAATGTCCCTGAAATGTAGAAAAGATCGAGAGGAAGGCTTTTGGGAATGGTGGGTTGATCCCATATGGAAGATTTGTTGGATGAGAAGGTGTAGATAGATGTAACTGCTACAGAGGAAGATAAATACATTGATGAAAACATGGTACCAGGGGAAAAACACTTCCAACTGGGCCTTTGTATGCAGTAGGCATCCAATAAAAGTTGATCTAAAATTGATTGAATTGGTAGAAGCATAGAAAGGAAGAGAGCTTTGTCCCTTTATTATTTGACACTTGAAGTAACAGAATCAGTCCAATTGGTTGATTGGCTTCATTTTAGGGATCATTTGAATGAATTTGTCATTTTTTACTCAGTTGTTCTGCTAACATGGAGGCTCAGGCTATGTGTGTTTGGTGTATGTAGGGTCTGTGGGATTTTCTGAACCAAATAGGCATGATGAGTGCCCAGAGGAAGAAAGGGGAGTCTCTAATCTTCTTCCTTTCCCCTTTGTCCTGGGAGGGATTGATAAATGTGCCTTTCTCTAGTCTGTCTTCAGTATTATCATGTTTGAAGTCAATTTACTCTGCTATTCAAAGACTACCCTGTTTTAGAAAATTCTCTCTCTTCATTAACCAATTCACCTCATAACTATTTACTATAAGCTCACTCTTTGCCAGGCATTTTGTGAGGTGCTGAGGATACAAAACGAAAATGAAACAAACAAACAAAAAATAGATCCTGCCTTCAAGGTATGTCCATTCTATTGGATGAACTTAGATTCTGATTTAATCAATGGAGCCTCTGTCTTCTCTTTTCAAGCCATCCTTGCCCATTCCCTATGATGAAAATGGATGAATTCTATACCTTGTTAGGAGACTGACAGGTAGCTAAAGCTCATATATAGTCTGAGTGAAGAGCAGATAAAGGGAAATTACCCAGAAAGAGAATATACTTCCATCATCTAGGTGAGAATGTGCAAGTTGCTTATGACCTCTTTAGGTCTCAGTTTCCTCCTTTATAAAAGGAAGGGATTAAATAAGATGAATTCTAAGGTCCCTACTCGTTCTGACATGTCACTCTCCTGTTATTCTAGGCAGCCATATTATCTGCAGAACTCAGGCTTCCTATTTGCTACTGAGGACAAAAGGTTTGGGGTGGTCTGAATTATCCCTTGAATTGGCCCCAATTCACCAGGGAAATGCTTAACCCTCCACTTCACATTGTCTCCGTGGACACGGGCTATGAGAATGATAAAAGGTGGACATTATCTACATGCTGAATACATATAGGTTAATGAAAAGATCACTATTTTCTGGTAATCCATAATTCTCCTGAGATAAAGGACTCCTTTCTCTACATTCAAAAGCCAAATAGCCACTTGGAGTAGAGTGGCCTTGGTTTCAGCTCCTGGCTGTGTTTTGACATTTCAAATTTGTAGAGGTCATGTGTGCAGCGGGAATGGCTTGCTAGAACACTGATTATAATATTCCTGGCAGGCTCAAGCACTGGAAATTCCGGTTTTGAGATATCTCATTATCTGCAGGTGTCATAATGGGAATATGAATGCAGAGCTGTCAATCATCGTGAAACATTTGGAAACGCAGCAACCACATAAAAGCATTCCTTGACTTTCTCCCTTTGCTCAGAAAGGGAGATGAGAAAATTCACTGGCATGATCCAGCAGACTCTTCATCAGCATCAAGCAAAACATTGCTTGATTCATCCATCTGATCCATGTGGAACCTTTTCCTTCTCATAGGACTAACCTTGAAGTAGTATTCTTTTTATTTTATTTTTTTGCTTTTCGCAAGCTCCTTCCCTTTAGAAATCTTTGCCAGTGAGGATGGTATTGTGTCCTCTGACTTTTAACATTTAGAGTTTCCAGTCTAAGAAATTCTTTTCTAGAACAGAAATCTACACTAGACCTGCTCTCAAACATGAAGCCCAATGGAAAACTGGCTTATATGGGCCATACCATTTTGTTACACTAGCAGAGAATGAATACTTAAAGGACATGTGTATACTTGTGCCCAGGGGGAAGCAGATAAGCCTAGGAAACCTGGGTTAATGTGTACAAATGATTCATAATGTATCAGTTGACTAGAATTCTGGAAAGAAAATTTTTTTCAGACTAAAATTAATTAGAATTTTTTCTAAGTTTTATAAAACCCATTAACTGATTCTGTGATCTTGGACAATTCATATCCCTAGATAACCTCTTCTGACTCTAAGATTCAGTAAGTTTGTGATATGCTACCATGCAGCTCATAAAAGATGGGAAAGTGTGTCAAAGGCAGTCACCAAACTATGTTTTTTGTTTTGTTTTGTTTTTACTGAATGACTACTGTAAACTCAATCCTGTGCCAGGCACTCCAAGACAATACTTGGGAAATGCCTGTGTGCAAAGCACTGTGCTAAGCCCTGGGGAAGATGCAAAATTTAGATAAGACATGGGAAGATAATCTTAATAGAAACAAATGGAGATTATTTCCCCAAAGACTGGAAAGAGAGGATGAGAACAGTTTAACGGCATCATTCAGGCACTTCACTCTCCCCAACTCCTAATAAAGTTCTTCATTCTTTCTTCATCTTTTGAGAATCTCATCTGCTCTAATGCATCTCTATATAGCTAACTCCCAGATTCGCACATGCAGACCTAATCTCTCCCTTTAGCGTCAATCTCATAGAAACAGTTGCTTATTGGACATTTCATACTGGATATCCTAGAGCCATCTTGAATTGTTTCTAAAATTGAACTGTTTCTACTTCTCCCTTAACCTTCCCTCTTGCAACTTTTCTTTTTGTCTGTTAAAGGCACTAACCATCATTCTTGCAGTGTTTCCAGTTTATAATCTCTGTATTATCTCAAACTCCTCATTTTCCCTCGTGTAACATAATGAATTAGTTGCCAAATCTGGCTATTTGTACCTTTATAACATCTATTAGCATCTGACCACTAACAGAGCTAGCACCTCAGTTCAGACCCTTGTCATCTCTCATCTAGATTATTGTATAAGCCTCTTAATTGGCCTTCCCCCCAAGTCTCTCACCACTTCAGTTCATTCTACACAGTGGTACCAAAGTAATTTTCCTTAAGCACAGATATGACCATATGATTCCCATACTCAACCAACCCCAATGGCTTCCTACTGCCTCTAGGATAAAATAAAAACTGCTCTACTTAGCTTTTAAAGCCCATCACAATCTGGCCTTCATCTACCTTTTCAGTCTTACTGAACATTGCTTTCCTTCTTGCATTATGTGATTGAGTCAAACTGTCCTCTCTGTTCCCCACTCATGACAATCCATCTGCCATCTCTGTGCCTTTGCATTGCTGTGCCTCATATCTGGAATGCATTCTCTTCTCACTTCTTCCCCAAAGAGTTCCCATTTTCCTTTAGGATGCAGTTCACACTCCATCTTCTACATGATATCTTTCTTGATTCCCCACTCCTTGTGTTCTCCCTTGCATAGTAACATGCATTTAACTACTTTATGTATATGTGAATATATAAAATAAATATGCATATTTATTAAATTTATATTTATGTTATTGTGAGAGATAGCAAAGGGTTAAGTTTCCACAGGCCCTGGAAGGAGGTAATGAAACTTAAAGGAAACAACATTTGCCTTCTTCTCATTGGTTGCCCCCCCAAAAATTTGGTGTGTAGATATGCACAAGTTAAGGGATTGTAGGATGTTTTCTTCTGATTGGGTAGGAGGGTCAAATGAATAATTATGATAATAAAGGATTGAGAGTGCTTTGCACCAATTAGCTTGAGATTGTGAGCCCACCTCACCAACCAATGGTGAGACAGGACAGGGGAGTGGGTCAGGTTAGAATTAGGATAACAGAGGCTGACAAGCTTCTGCAATTTGCACTCCCTGGCTGATGCCCCTTGAGCCAGCAGGACTGTGCCCTTTCTCATGAGAAAGAAAAAAGACCTTTTCTGTTTTCCGACTCAGACTGATTTTGAAGATCTGCAGTGGTTTCTGTCCCACACACTATAAATATTTTTAAGTGTTGTTGTTGTTTCACCCACTAGAATGTACATGTATTGCCCGTAGGAATTGTTTCATTCTTTGTAGTTGTATCCTCAGAACCTGCCAGTGACTGGCACATGATAGTTGCTAAATATATGCTTGTTGATTGATTCATTGGGGAAGTTTGGTGAGACTAGGGAAGAAACTTGACCACATAGACAGTACTTCTAATTCTTAGCTTCCCTTTGATGTTTCAAGTCATGGTAGAAAGAACATTAGATTTGGAGTCATAGGATCTTGGTTGAAATCCCAATTTTCAAATGTGTGACCTCAGGCAAGTCACTTAACCTTAGGCAAGTCACTTAACCTCTCTTGACCTAGGTCTTACCATCTGTACAATGAGGGGGTGGGACTAATTGACCTCTAAGCCTTCTCTCCCCATCCCATTGCAGCCATAAATATCAGATACCAGGATCCTATGACACTTGCCTTACCAGTCTCTCAAATGTTTGCTGGAAAGACCAAATTTGATAGTGAATGTGAAATTTGGACAAGTATACAGCAAACGCAATGTATTTTTTCTATTTTGGGATATTCTGGTGAATTCCCAATTATTTCAATTCAATTAAATTCAATCAGGCTTTAAAGTACCTACTATGTACAAAACAGCTAGGGACAATCAGGTGGCTCGGGGGTAGCTAGATGACTCAGTGGATAGAGGGCTGGGCCCAGAGTCCCAGAGTTGGTAAGACTTGAGTTCAGATCTGGTCTCAGACATTTACTGGCTGTATGAGCTTGGGCAAGTCACTTAAACTTTGTTTGCCTTAAATGGCAAACCAGTTCAGTACCTTTGTCAAGGAAATCCTATGAATGGTATTGGGGCTCTATGGACCATGGGGTCAAGAGTCAAACAGGACTGAACAACAACAATGTACAAAACACAACACTAGACTCAGCATACAAAGACTCTGAGTACACAATAAATAAGGGTTTGACCTCTAAAAGCATACTTTCTAGTGGATGTGGAATATAGAAATATTTCCTTATACCTGCAAATTCTCTAAATACAGAAGAATTTGAGATTTGAAAAAGCTTGAACAATTAGAAAGATTAGAAAATGCTTCCCATATGTAAGAGAACTTGATCTGAGCTTTGATGGAAGTTAAAATTCAAAGAAGTGGAGATGAGGATGGCGTTCATTCCAGGCGTGGAGGAGAATCTGGGCAAATTCACAAACATGGAGAGAGGGAGTAGAATGCCAAATTTAAGGAACTGCAGGTGGGCCAGTCTGGGTGGGACATAGTACATGATGGAGACTATCATCAAATAAGTCTGAAAAGGAAGACCAAAAGATGCAATCATAGACTTAGAGCTGACAGTCTTGTCCAGTCTCCTCATTTTATAGTTGAAGAAATTGGAGAGCTGGAGTTAAGAGATCTGTCTGAGGTCAGGCATCTGTCAGGTTGTGTACCACTGACTTTAAGTTAGTGCTCCTTCCACCACACAAGGCTTTAAAATTCAAGTTTAGAGGCTTCTATTTCATCTTTCAGGTAAGAGAGAACCACTGAAAACTCTTATACAGCACTGTTGGAATGATACTTTGAGAAGATTATTGTAGCATTTATAAAGACAATAGATGGGAGAGGGAAAAGACTTGGAGCAGGGATATCAACTAGGAGACTACCAGGTAAGAGGTGATGGGGGTCTGAACAATGGTAGTGATTGAAAAAAAGGCAACAGCTGCCCCATTCAGTACACATCTGGCCCCCAGCCAGCTCTGGGCTTTCTCTACCCACCTCCCTCTTCCCCTCCCCAAAGACAGAGCAAATATAGCCCCCCACCTTTGTTAAGTATTTGATACTAGTGACCATCACCTTCTTTTTGTGACAATATTCTTTCCTGGTTTGTCTCCAAGTCTAGATCTTCCTCCTTGTCTAAGCTCTACTTGAAGGGTTACCTCAGGGCTTTCCTCTGGGCTCTCTTCTGTCTCTATACTCTGTTTCATGGATTTCATTAGCTTCCATGGGGTCTATTACCTACTACCTATGAATCTTCTCCAAAGGCAGTTTGCATGTGGGGGCCACTTTCTTTTTACTAGTATAGGAATATTTCCCATTTTGTCCTAACTTCTAACTTTCCCAGATTGCTCCTTGGCAACTCATTGGATATCTTGGAGGGTGAGGGCAGTGCTGAATGAGTTGTGAAACTGAGAGGCTAAAAAGATAGTGATGCCCTCAAAAGAAGTAGAGACATAAGAGAAATTAAACATACATTTGTACATCAACAAAATGTGAAGGATTCTAGACATAAGAAGATGTAGCAAAGAAATGTAAAAACTGTCCTTATCAAGGAGCACACATTCTATTGGGTAAGACAACATATAAATTGTTTGGTCAGTTGTGTCCAACTCTTCATGACCCCATTTGGGATTTTCTTAGCAAACATACTGGAGTGCTTTGCCATTTCCTTCTCCAGCTCATTTTGCAGAGGAGGAAACTAAGGGAAACAGGTTTAAGTGACTTGCCCAGGGTCCCACAGTTAATAAGTATCTGAAGCCAGATTTGAACTGAGGAAGATGAATCTTCCTGCCTCCTAACCCAGATCTTTATCCACTGTGCCTCCTAACTGTCCAACATATAAGTAACTAGGTCCAAAAAAAAAGAGTAAATGAGGTAATCTGGGAGATAAAGATACTGATATGTAGCTGGGGAGACCCAGCTTTGCCCATAATATATGCTTAACAAATGCTTATTGAAATGTTGGATTGAATCAATGTACTTATTGTAGCCTGGAGTCAAAACATACTGTGATTTCATCAAGGTTCAAGTCACAAGCATCTTCTGCAATCTATCTGTACCTTCTTGTCTTGCGTCACTCTGTCCATGTCTTCCCATAAATCTTCTAGAGGGGGCCACTCAACATCTATATGTATGTGTTTGGTGCCTTGCCATATATCTCTTTATATATCATGTGGCCATTGAAGCTCTTGGCTTTCCCTTGCTCTGGTTATATGGTGGCCCACCTCCTTTTCTAGTCTTACATTGCTAGTCTTTCATCTTGTATCTGATGATATTTTTTATACAATTCTGCATCTTATTGGCAATATGCCATGATCCATCCATGTCTACTGCACAACTCTTCATCTCTATGTGGGTGTAATGGGAATGAGAATTTGAAGATCTTCCCTGCCCCTTAATAGAGCTAGGGGGAAGTTTGAAGACCTCCACTGCTTTGAAAATACACTCTGCCCCCTGATAGGCTGAATGTGGTCACATGGAGCCTGTAGTGGGAGGAGTTTGCTGAAGGGAAGCAGAGCCCACAGGAACCTGGTCAGAGCTAGCAAGATGGTAGGGGAGAGAGGACACTCATTAAGGAGATAGAGAGGTTTATGAGTAAAATAGATCTCATATTGGTTTGTGGGAAGGCTGAAGGATGCTGTGGTTCTCAGCGTTTTTATGGCTTCTGAATATCTTTGGTACTATGATGGAATCAGCTTACTGGTTTTGGGATTCAGTTTTTTGGTGTCAAAATAAATGCTTCAGTTCTATCCTCTATCTGGAGAGTTTGGTATATTTTGTAATCGAATGTCACAAGATACTTATAGTCATGGTCTTTATCGTGATCATGGGTGCTGTGAATATTGCATTGGCACTACAGTGGGTGACCTTCAACTTTAATTATTTGTGGCATCCCATAATTTGCATCTACGCAACACCACCAGACACATATTTATAAAATGGAATTTTTCTTTCCACAACTCACTGTTAGAATGTTGTTAACAGTCTGACTTTAGCAGTGATCTTGATTTCCCTTTTCTGGAGTCTTTCCCCAATTAGAAATGCTCCCTTCTTTCTCCAGCCACCTATCAGAGGTGTCTCAAACAAGTACTATGGCACAATAGGAAAAATTGAAAAGCAGTAGTCAGAAAGACCTGGATTCAGATTCTGCTTCCAATAGTCTGCACCACTTTCATCCTCACTGCCTCATCTCAGATGTGGAAACAGTAATAACCAGTAATACCTACCTTACAGGATTACAGCGAGGCTCACATGAGCTAATGAAAAGCATTATGTAAACTGTAAAGCACTGGATACAGAACCCTTCTTAACATTCTGCTACTTTCCTCTCTATCAAAACGATTCCCAGAGTCTGATAAATTTATTTACATTAAAGTATAAATTCAGTTAAACTCAACAGGTGTTTCTTAAGTCCCTACTATGTGTCAAGGACTTGTGTGAAGTTTTGGTAATAAAAACAAAACATGTGCCGGTCAGTCTTTGCCCTCAGAGAGCTTACTAATTCTACTGTGCCAGAGATGGAGGGACACCTTATACACAGATGAGTCAATACAAGAAATCAAGCAAAATACATAACAAAAGTTTTTGAGAGTGGAGGGAAGTAGAGGAAACGGAATGAGGAAAGGCCTTTTGTAGGAGATGGCACTTAGGTGGATCACTGAAGGGAGCTAAGTGTTCTAAGATCAGGGAGTTAGGAGGGAAAGCCTCCCAAGAATAAGGTCAGCCTGTGCATGGAGGCCTGGAGGCAGCAGAGGAAATGCTGTTTAGGTATACAGAAAACAGGAAGGGCAGGGTGAGATATGCTATTGCCTCCATCCCTGAGGCCTTTTGACTCTGGAAGATATCTCTGCCTATTGGTGAATTGAACCCTTCTATCTATTGGTGAATTCCTTCTGTACCCTCCATTTTGAGGAAATGATCAGACCAATTATCTTTCACGCCTTTCCAGGTCCCTCACCTGCCTCTCTGAGCTTTGGCACTAAACTCCCACTCTGGTACTTTCTCTGCCTCTTCAACCCTTCCCCACCTCCCCCTCCCCCCCCAAAAAAAGTTTTTCAGTTCCCTTTTATGTGCTGTCTTCCTCCATTAAAATATAAATTCCAGAGGGCAGGGACTACCTATTTTTGCTTGTATTTACAGCTTTAGTAGTTAGCATCGTTCCTGGCACATGGTAAACAGCTTAATAAATGCTTATTAACTTGACAGTTCCTAAAGAATTGATATTTTTTGCATGGGTAAAGCCTTAAGCAAAGAAATCAATACTTAATGGCATGAGGGAAAGGTCCATGGATGAAGGTCTTTCTGGCTTCTGCCTATCCTCACTTACACAAGTCAAACCAGCCCTGCTTGTGACTCTTGTCTTGCCCATTTGCACACTGAATGAAACAACATAGAAGTGAAATTAATTTAGAGTCTCTGCAAAAGGCAACTTATGATGACCGGCTCCCCATGGTGTTCATTGAGCCAGTTGGGAGGCTTTTAACCTGCAAGTTCCGTAAAACTCTCCTTTGATCACAAACTAGCTGGCATTTCCATCTTAACATCTGTGCCTTTGGCAGTTATGAACTTGTACTAAAACAAGGCTTTCCTTTAAAGACCTCACCCTGACCCAAAGGTTTCCATTTGGCATTTCTAAATTTGATCTGTGAACTTAGCCCATGGCTACTGGAAGAAAGGTTTCCAACTTTGCTTTGTTGGGAGCGGTAAGATGGTATCCTATGCCTCTATCTTTTACCATTTAGTAGATAAAAGATGGCCCCGGAGAGAAGTATTTTTTTAAGATCTCTCAGAAGTTACTCCATGCACCCCACCCCCCACCCCAGCAAGTCCAGCTGCTTGCTTTGCTGCAAGGACAAATCATTTACTGGACGAAAGAGGGAAACAAGTCCAGACCAGATGTGTCAGACCCAAAATGGGCCGATAAAGTCAGTCACTTAGACAGCTTTTCCCGGGTCCAGTGCTCCTGCTTCTTCCCTCCTCTCCCCAGCATCCCCACCATGAGATCCTGCAGATGGAAACCCACTATTACAGAGTGAATGTTTCTGACTGTGAGGCAACACCTAATGTTAAGGAAGCCTCGCCATGGGTACTGACACGGCATTTTACTTTTAAATCTTTAAATTGATTGATTCTTTCTGACAACATTTTCTTAATGGCTTTTGTACCTTCCTAATGAATTTGAGCATTTGGGAAAGGTATGTGATTGACAGCCCTACAGGCTGAAAGTCTTAATGTTTATCTAAAGCATGGCAGATTCCCGCTGACTGGTTAGCGCTATATGGGTGGGGGACATGGAGGATAAAGGCAAATATCCAGATAAATGAAGCCTCAAATACGTTAGCTTTATTGACTTCCATATTTCAGGAGGGCATTTTCTCTTTTCTTGATGCAAGCTGTTCGTATCATAGAATTGTGACAATAGCTACCACTTAAATTGCTCTCTAAGGTTATCAAGGACCTTTCCCCCAATATGAGGGATGTGTCTATTTTTATAGATGAGAAAATTAAGGCTGTGAGAGGTGAATGACTTACCCAGGTACACACAGCCTTACCCATAGACACACAGGATTTTCTTGACTCTAAGTCCAGCAGTATACTCACCATGCCACTGAGCCTGAAGGGACCTGGAAGATCATCAGATCCAAAATTCTTATTTTACTGAGGATGAAACCTAAAAAGGAGAAGAGAATTGGTCAACATTGCAAATTAGGGGCAGAGCTGTAGCCCCAGTATGGATTTCCTTTTTCTGAATCCTTTTTTTCTGAGTCTTACTAATTGTCTCTAATTGCCTTACTGTAATTCCCCGCTTATGGCTATTTCTACATATGAGAGGGGCTTGACCACAGATCAAATTCACTGGTCATTTCAGTTTTAAAGTGATTGTCAGCTAAATAATATATTACATGGCTTCGTATTCACTGAATGTGCCATCTATTTGATGAAACTAGCACTTAAATTTAATTTAAAAATTAAGTGCCTACTATGTGGACCTCAAGCTGGGAAGAGAAAGGTTTTAAGAATGACATTTAACATTCAATGAAATTTTGGTTTACCAAGAGAGCTATGATATTTACACCAATAAATCTGATGTAAGCTAGAATTTATTCAACAAATTCATTCATTTAACAAACATTTATTCAATACCTACTATGTGCAGAGGACCAGGGTAGGTATGTGATTTAAAGGAATGAAGTTTTAAGATGACAAGGTCCCTGCCCTCAAGGAATTTACAGTAGAATGTGATGAAGAAGAAATGTGATAAAGAGAAAGGGAAGAAACAATTGAAGCACATTGAGGAAACTCCAGGAGGGGGAGAGATTCCTTTTCAGTTACTTTATGTTAAAAGCTTGAACAATCTGAGTGAGAGAAACAGATAAGAAAACTCCTGAACACATCACAATGGAAGGGTTTGAAAGGCCATGAAAAGGTGCGAAATCCCCCCCAAAATAAAAAGACCTAATTTGTTTCTTGCAGGCATTATGCCCTGAGTTAGATTTGAACCTGTGACCCAGAGACAGAAAGATCTTTACTTTCTATTGGAAAAGTAAGATTATTTTCTCTACATTTTGGGGAATGAGTTGTTTTGTTCTGATCAGACTTGGTGAGCTTATCACATTGTCAGTTTTTAATTTACAGCATTTAATTATGCATTTCATTTGCAGCAATTTAAAAAAATGATCTACACACTGCTTTAGGTTCACTCTGAATGACTGAATTGGTTTGGAGAAAAAGGAATTGGCAGAAACTCTTTTCATATATGCCATAGCCCCAAGTGTTTGGAGGCAGTGTTTCTGGGCTCATTGCAGCCAGCCACCCTTGCATCTCACCCGCCTGCCCACTTTCAGCTGAGATTCTCACACACAACATTCCATGTCCCATCTCTCTGCCATGCAGCATGCACTCCTCCTCACCTGCATCTCACAGAATCCCTCTCTTCTTTCAGGACAAAGCTCAAGCTTTTCCTTCTAGGTGGTGCAGTGGATGGAGCTCTGGGCCAAGAGTCAGGAGGATGGGAGTTCAAATCTAGCTTCAGATGCTTCCTCGCTATGTGACCCTATACAAGTCTCTTAACCTCTGTCTGTTTTAGTTTCTTCAGCTGTGAAATGGGGACAATAATAATAATTCCTACCATGCAGGCCTGTTGTGAGGATCAAATGACAATATTTATAAAGTGCTTAGCAAAGTACCTGGTACATAAAAAGCACTTAATAAATGCTTATCCCCTTCCTGCCCTTCCCTTCTACATGAATTTCCTGTTTGTTCTCTGCCTCCTTAACTGCCTTGTATATACTGTATTTGTACATTTATTTATATTTATTTGGCCCGTACTTGTATGTACTTGTCTCTCCCATTAGAATACGTGCCCATTGAGAAGAGACTTTGTCTCATTCTCTCTATTTGTATCCCCCAAACCTAGCCTAAAGCCTGTGAATAATAACTGGCTAATAAATGTGATTGCTTGAGATTTTCCCACCTCATGCCATTTTAAAATAGGATAGTCCTAAAGAGGCATCTCTTCCTTTCTATTTCATACCTCCCCAGTGAGATTTCTCCCAAGGTGACAGACATAGAAAACAAGAGATCTGAGCCCCTGTTTTCCACTTTCCAATGGGCAATCAGTGACTTAGGAGGAAAGGGTGAGAGGAGAAAGGATTTTCCTGTCTTCCCACAAAGGAATATTCACTGGAAAGGCCTCCAAGATAGCCCTGTGATGACTTTGCAAGGATCAGGAGGAGGTCACAGCCTGCCTCCCAGGCAGGACTTCTGAGAGTGACATGACAATGCCAGTAAATTACAGATTCTTCCAGGATTGGTGCCAGAGAACATGACATTTCACACTTAGTCATACACTGGCAGCTGTCATCATGGGTAACAAAATACAGGCGATACCTGTAGCTTAAGAGATAGTCTGCCCCCATTATCAGGAAGGGTTTCTCCTTCATTACTAGCTGTTTGTCTTATTTCCATAGGATTTCCCCAGATACAAACAGGATAAAATATCAATTTTTTTTTTTTTTTTTTTGCTTTTATGCAGTTTTATATATGAAGGGCAGCTAAATGGTGCAGTGGATAGAGTACTGGGCCTGGAATCAGCAAGACTCATCTTCCTGAGTTCATATCTGGCCTCAGACACTTATAGCTATATGATCCTGAATAAGTCACTTCACTCTGTTTATCTCAGTTTCCTCATCTGTAAAATGATCTGAGGAAGGAAATGACAAACCATTGCAGTATCTATCTCTGCCAAGAAAACACCAAATGTAGTCATGAAGAGCCAGACCACAACTGAAATGACCGAACAACAAATTTTTATACACACACACCTATATATATATATATGCATACAAACATACATATTATTTATATATGTATATATATATATATATATACATATCTATATACACATATGACATTCACATACATAACAAGCACCATTTCTACTGGACACAAAATAATCTTTATGTTGTTGTTTGTGGTTGGTTTTTTTAATGGGAGCTGGAAGCAAATTGCTTTGGGCTACTGGGTTTCTGAAATATACATTTATTCCCAAACTCTTCAATCAGTTTAATTCATTGTGATTTTCTGATGGATACATATCTCTTCAGTATCCTGGAGATGCTGGGTTCTCACCTCTGTATATCAAACCTTTTACTTTTTCTTTATCAGTTTTCATCTGTATTCTCCATGGTGGGTGGTTCAGACCTCTTTTTTCTCAAATCTTCTTTTTAGCAGAGCACCTTTCCTTACACTTTACTGAAAAAATTGAGACCATTATGAGCTTGCTTTTCTCCCCATGTACATACTTTAAATCATCTCACTATCATTTCCATCTTCTGTTCCACTCCACTCTCAGAAGACATGGTAGCCTTTCTCCTGACAATGCCAAACGCTTTGTTTGTATCCGGGATCTAATTCTTCTCATCTTTTTAGGGGGCTTGCCCCTTCTCTAATGTCCTCTTTCTTCCTAATTTTCAACCTCTCTTTATCCTTGCTGCTTATAAGTGTTCCCGGTTCTTCCTCATCCTTTGCAGTAAATAAATAATCCTCACTTAACTTTACCATCCCCTCAAGCTATTACCCTATACATCTCCTCATTTTTATAGCCAAACTCTCCTGGCTGGGTGTGTGTGTGTGTGTGTGTGTGTGTGTGTGTGTGTGTGTGTGTGTTGGAGGTGTACTCATCATCTCCACTTTCTTACTTCCCATTCACTTCTTAACCCTTTGGATTCTGATTTCTGCCTCGAATGCTTGACTGAATCTGTTCTCTCCAAAGTCACCAATGATCCCCGTTTTATTAATTCCAATGACCTTTTTTTTTTAATCTGCATCCTTCTTGACCTCTTTCCAATATTTGAAACTGCAGACCACACCTTCTTTCAGGCTACTCTTTCTCCCCTTGATTCTTGTGATGTTCCTTATTCTCTTCCCACTTCTTATATCAATACTTCTTGGTCTCTTTTGGAGGTTGCTCAGCCACACCCTGTCCCCTGTGCATGAGTATATCTCAAGATACTATCATAGACCCTCTGCTCTTCTCTCCCTATACAAACACTCTTTCTTCTTGTACTGTTACAGATTCAGCTATTGTCTCTATGCAAATGACTCCCAAATCTGCCTTTGCATCCCCCATTTCTCTCAGTTCAGTACCACATCTACAAGTTCCAGCTTACTATCTCCACCTGGATATTCCATAAGCATCTCAGATTCAAGATCTTGAAAACACAGCTCATTATCTTTCCCCACAAACCTGTACTTCCTCCTAACTTCCCTGTCTCTTTGGAAGACACCACCATTCTTCTAGTTACCCAGATTTATAACCTAGGAGTCATCCGTGTTTCTTCACTCTCACTCCCCCCACACCCCGCCCATATCTTATTACTTGCAAAGTTCCATCTTTTCAATGTCTTTTGTACTGGTCCTTTTCTCTCTCTTCACAGAACAGTTAGACTAATTTGGGTCATCATTCCCTCTTCCTGGACAGTTACAGCAGCCTCCTCATTGGTATCCTTCTAAGCTCTCCTCTCCATTCTGTCTACCACATGGCAATCAAATTGATATTGCTAGAGCACAGGCCTCATCATGTCATTTCTCTGCTCAAAAAAATTTTACTAGTTCCTCATTACTTGTATGGTAGAACACAGACTGCCCTCTTTAGCATTTAAAACCCTTTAGAATTTGGTTCCAGACTATTCTCCAGGATGATTGAACATTACTCCCCACTATACACTCTACTGTCCAGCCAAGTGACCTGTTTGCAGTTTCTTGTCCATAACACTTCCGTTTCCCACCTCCATGCCTTTGCTGGCTTCCATGCCTTGAATGCTTTCTCCTCTTACCTTTGTTCTTTGCACCCCAGGTCCCTTCATGCTTCAGTTCAAGTGATACATATTTCAAAAAGCCACTTTGGGTTCCCCCAGTTGTTAGAACAGAAAAAAAGATCACTGGATATTTATTGTCGCAACTTCACTAGTTAAATGCAAACTCCTTGAAGTCAGGGACTTTTGTTTTGTTTTATCTTTGTCTCCCCCCCACCTGGCACTGTGCTTTGCATATAGTAGGAACTTAATAAATGCTTATTGCATTAAGTGAGATAAAAAAAAAATGAAAGAACTGTCAAGATATGGGATATGTGATCCTAATCTGGAAGATAGATAGGATAACCTCAGGAAGTTACACTGGGCTTTCTATCTATATGTTAATTCTGATGAGGAGTCTTTGATCTAGAACATTAAGTGGGAGTTCTTAAGCTATTTTATTTAATTTTATTTTGTATCATGGACTCCTTCGGAAGTCTAGTGAAGCCTGTGGACTTTTTATCAGAATGTTTTTAATTACATAAGATAAAATACACAGGATTACAAAGGAGAACAATTATAGTAAAATATAATTATCAAAATATTTTTTTCAAAACAGGTTCATGAGCCCCCCATTAAAAAGCTCCAATTAGGGCAGCTAGGTGGCTCAGTGCATAGAGCACTGGCCCTAAAGTCAGGAGGACCTGAGTTCAAATCCACCCTCAGACATTTGACACTTAACTACCTGTGTGACCTTGGACAAGTCACTTAACCTCAACTGCCTTGCCGCCCCCCCCTCAAAAAAAAAAAAGAAACCTCATTCTAGATGATGTTGCCTTATGGACTAAGTAGAGAAATAACAATTTTGGGTATCGGATAATTTGCTTGAAAACTAGGCATTTCTCTAGATACATTTTTACTGCTGAAATATCTAAGGGTAATGAAACTTTATTCAGATTAACTAAGTGTCAAAACATACTGAGGCAGAGTTAAAGGACAGACATAGCTCAGACTGTGAGGGTGGTGAAATTTGTTTTCAGTTACCTTAGATTCCCTTCTCCATTCTGGGTGTCCTGGTGTTCTCTGCATCCTCTGCTACTAGAAGTTGTTCTCCAGGAAAAGAAACGTGGTCCACAACTGACATGTGATTACATCCTGAGCCTTCATTTGCACTGAGGACTCTGTTAAAATACAAGATTAGAGTCAGGGGTATGTTAGCGTTAGCTCAAACCCAACAAATAGAGTCGATTGTGAAATGTTCAGTGGGAGTATTTACACCTTGGAAATCAGCAACCACTAACAAATCAAGGTTTGATTCTATCAATTGTCTAAATTTAAGAAAGTGATGGACAGAATGTTAATAATGCAGATTAAATTTACATTGTAAGTACACCCTTTTGTCCAGAGACCTGGTTGTTAAACATTTACAAGTCCGCTCCGGATATCCCTTAGTAAAGACCTTTCTGATATCAGCAAGAAGGTGAGAGAGATTTGGAGGGAAAGAAAGGCTTCCCAAGTCTTCTGAAATCACACTGATTCTGAGCAGCTATATAATGTTCGTCTTGAGTAAAGGGCCAATCTTGAATAAAACAAATGTATATTCCCAATTCTGTATCCATCTTCTGTAGCCAATTTGTGTTGAGACTCTCCTGCCCTCTTTTCACTACCTGCCCTGTTTATTGTTATTTAGGTGTGTCTCCCATTTGGGGGTTTTCTTGGAAAAGATACTAGTTTGCCATTTGCTTCTCAAGTTTATTTTACAGATGAGGATCAGAGACAAATAGGGTGAAGTGACTTGCCCAGGGTCACATGGCTAGTAAGTATCTGAAGCTGGTTTTGAACTGATGAAGATGAGTCTCCCTGATTCCAAGCCCAGTGTTCTCTTTACTGTGCCACCTATCAGTTGACTACCTTGTTTACAACACTGTGTAAAATACCTGAGGAAATTTCCAATTTATGCATCAGTCATGGCACTTAAAGGCAGGAGCTCAGGATTTTAGAGCTGAGAAATATCGTAGAGATTATCTACTGCAGAAATTATTATTTTTATTTTTTTGCATCATAGCTCCCTTTAGTAGTCTGGTGCCCCTTCTCAGAATAATATTTAATGGTTACATTCTCAATTGAAGGAAATACTAAATTTCAGTTAAAAGTCAGTGAAATTAAAGCTGTATTTTTCACCATTCAAGTTCACAGACACCCTGAAAGCCATCTATGGATCATTTGGGGGGGACTCTGGACCCTAAGTTAAGCTCCCCATCCCATCTAGTACAACTCTCATTTTTCAGATCAGGAAATTGAGACCCAGAGTGGGGAATAGATTTGCATGAAGTCACACAGTACATACATGGCTTCAAATTCAGTGATTTTCATTTTGCTAATGAATCTCCATTCACTTCTGAATGGTCAACACAACAAAGTAAGAGGATCAGAAAATGGGCCAGCATCACCCAAGTCAGCATCCCAACCAAGACCAACTGTGGACCATCACAGACATCACTGGCCATCTCAGGCCACTTAATGTGAGTGCTTCTGAAGAGTCAGTGGCAGATGATGATGGAGGCAAGCTCCAGAAGGGAGGGAGGTATTTCATTAATTGGCTAAGCAAGATCAGGCAACACCACAGGCTCTGTGAGAATGGCCCCAAATGCCCAGAAAACGGTGGAGATTTGTGATTCACTTAATATTTTTTTAAATGAGCTATAAATGGCTAACATTTGGAAATCAAAATCGACATCATCAGAAGTATAAAAATAATGAGGTGGGTGGTGTAAATGGGATGGTTGGTGCCTGTGAGCAATTTGAACAACCGAGGGAATGGGGGCCGTTTCGAGCCAACGGTAGAAATGGCTTCTCTACCGGCAGAGATAAAAAAAAGATATTCAATATTAGAGGAAAGAGGGTTTTTAAGCAGTTCCCCTTACTGTTAAGCTTCCTTTTGATTATAGCAAATAAGTTTTCCTTTAATGGAGGGTTTTCTTATGAAAGGGAAGAAGGGAGGAGGGAAGAGTGAGTGATGCGTCGGGGTACAAGCGGCCTTTTCAGGACCTCGGTAATAGAAACCTGCATATGATTAGCCCATGAATCCACTTGCATTTGGTGGGGCCCTTTATGGCTACAGCTCTATGTTGCTGACCATTGCTGCTTATTATCTCTCTGTAGCACATAATGTTTTGCACCAAGCGGCTGGATTGCGGCAAGCCCCTAAATTGTATTTGGACAAAGAATAATTGAACATTAGACAGAATAACAAATGCCCGGTCAAGTTTGCTTCATGGGTTTATCGTGTTGTATTAACATGATAGAAATATGAATACTTAAATCTTATCTCAGGTATAGTTTATAACTGCATTAATCATTTACTCTATTATATATTTTTCATGTCACTAAGATTGTGAGGAAAAGATTCAATTTTCACCGCAGAGTCAGGGAGTGTGTTCTAGATAAGTATGAGGCCTGGGATTAAACCGTTTCAACGTGACTCTCAATTGCAGGGCCTAGAAAGGGAAAGTTAGCATATACCAAGCAATAATAGCCAGGATCCTTTAGACTTAAAAAAATAAAAATAAAAAATAAATAAATCACTGGCTTTTTGGTACCATTTCTATGTTTGCCCAAATAGAATTAAATAAAATTACATGATTTTCTACTTAGAGATGATATATTAAAACTGGTTTGATAAAACTACCCTTCCCTGCAAAAATGTCATTCCCTCTGTACTTCTTCTAGATAGTTAGAATATCCCTGTGTTTCTCACAGAAACTAAGGAAGGAAGGGAAAGGCAATATCTCTAATGATTCCATTCACATTATCCAAACCAATTCTGCTCATCCAATGATGGGGGCAGGGGAGGGAGAGGAGGGTGGGTTGGGAGAGGGGAGAAGGTTAGGGATTACTCTTTACCTTCTCAGTAAGGTCAGCTCATCATATTGGCCTCCGCAAAAGGATATGGCAGTATTCTATTGATAATTCTATATCCCATAGTGATGAAATAGTCCTAAAGCCATCTGGCCCTCAGGCTCAGCATACACAGCAATTTTCTATCCTTTGTGACTCTTACATGGTAGATAGCTGGTTTGTCTCCAAGTAAGGATCACCTGGGACTTGAGTCTCTTTCTGGAAAGCTGTCCTCTCCAAAGCAGAAGTAAGCTCCCTGAAGTAGGCCAGGAATGCTTCTGAAGCATTGACTTCCTCGTTGTCCTAATGGGGGATGGGGAGCTGATGGTGTTCGAATCTTATGGCTTTGTCTCTCATCAGCAGTGGAAAGAAACTTCTCGGAGGTCCATTTGCACTGACTTCTGTGTATGTCTTCTTAAACTCTCTGGTGAGAAGATTATCGTGATTTGTTGTGGCCCTTTAAGACTTTGTGTTTGCCACAGTAAAGTGAAGCCGAGGTCATCACACAGTGTAACTTATTTCTTGAAGTTTAGAAAAAATTCAAAACAGCAGGCCGTAGAATAGAAAGGTGAGATTCAAAGACACAAATCACTTCACAGTCACAAAAATTGCCAAAAAATAGCAGCTTGCAGCTGTGCACAGCAGGGACAGAAAACATTAAACACATGTTAAATAACAAATAGGAGACTTAAATATAGCTAAAAATGGACCTTATTCTGAATAAATCATGCAAGCTGCATCTTAACCTCCTGAGAAATGTAATGGATCATGGGAAATCTGCTAAATTTGTATTTTTAAAAATCAATAGTTTGCGCCTCTGTTTTAAAATGACACAATGTTCATTTCAGGGAAAATGTTTTGTGCTTTGCTGCCCCCCCCCTTCCACCTCCTCCCCAAAACCGAGCCCCATACAAGTACAGCTGGATTTAAGAAATTTCACTTTAGTTAAAGACAAGCAAGACATGCATTTGAATAAGTCTATTTTGTGTGTGTGTGTGTATGAAACTATTTAACATTCTCTTTGCAATGCCTTAGCATTTCATGAAATTGTTCCCTCTTTCTTTTGCACATGTGAAAGATGGGGCTTCTCCGTTTCGAACCAGTCCTTACAAACTATGGAAGTTCATCTCTCTGCTACCCCTGATGCATTTTCTGCCTATGCAAAGGCAGGGCCGTTGCCTTATGGGCAAAGATGTTTTTATCCCATCTCTCCCATTGTCTAGATGGAGGTGAGACGGGGAGGAGGGAGATCTCTCCTTTTATGAGGATCAGGATAAATAAATCTTCAGACCGAGTATTCAAATCAATCCTGCTGGCGAGGAGCCTTCTCTTGAAACGTTTGTTGCTAGTGTGTATTTCTGTCTTCGGATTATTTTCAAGTCCTTTGGCTTGGTTTCAGAGCTCAGGGTCATAGTTGGGTTTTCCTATGTCTTTCTCTTCAGAGATTAATGTACCTTAATAACATCATTGTAAGCTGTGATGAGAGGATGCTTAAGTTTGCCTTTCTTTTTGTGTCTCAATAACACATTCCTCTTTACAGTCACTCACACACACACACACACACACACACACACACACACATATACACACACACATGCACCCCAAGCCCTTCATCTCTGATGTTTTCCCTTTAGAATGACAGTCATCTCTTTCTTAAAGCAAGGTAGTCTACCTATGGTTCCAGCACTTCTAACAGCAATGGAATTCTACTGCTGTCTGCTATTTATTTTTTTGTCATCAATAATCAGTTGCCAAGGAGTTTAATGTGAGGGATAAGGATACATCGTGGAGGAGAGCATTGTTTGATAATGCAGTATCTCTCATAACAATGTAAATAAGGGGATGAATACATTTGAGGCTCCCTTTGTGCCTAACACACCCTCCCGGTGTTCTATTTTCAGTAGGAATATTCATAATACTCTCCTAGAGAGAATCAGCAAAATGTGTGGCTTTGATGGGGGAAAAATACATGGATAGAAAAGAAAGGCTGGAAAAAAGGAAGGAGCAGTGTCCTAATGAGGAACAGTTGAGTAGTATGATTTAGCACACTTTGGAGGCTTCTATCAGCCCTGAGCCATTCCTTTTTTTGGCTTTTCTATGGTGCATTTACATGGCTCTGTGTTTGGATGGGTGCCTTCCAAAGTCACTAAATGCTCTAATGTACTGAGGAGTCATAAATATGGAATATACTTCATTGCTGTTTCCATTTCTTTCATTTTGAGTATATGGGTAAGTTCCAGAAGGCAGCGAGTGGTACCAGATAATACACACAAACACAACATAATATGCATGTGTGTATATAATATATATCTCTCTGTATGTGTGTGCATACACATATACACACAAACATATATATTCATTGAGCATTTTTGCAGTAAAGAGTCTAGTTTTTAGGAGATGTCCCTAGCGGCATCCCTCCATTGTCCTATCAGCAGCAGGAATGAAAGGGAGATGGGTTGGATTTGGTGGATGACGTAATTTCCTTATTGCAAGATGCTACCTCTTCCCAGTAGAGGAGAGTGCCTGGGCTGCTCCCTTTGGCAAAGCCTGGACAAGTTGACACACCCCTGTCCCATCACAGGAGCTTCCAAGCTGACCCCCACCCAACACGTGTTCACCAAGCTTCAGTGAGCCAGCAGGGGATTAACTCAAGAGGCAGCAGGAGAAAACTATTATTTGCAGTGTTGGTGGCCTACCTCTGCCCATTCCTATTTTGATATATGCTTTTAAAATCTTAGGACACAGAAAATCCTGAAACCAGACTGAAGAGGTTAATGCAAAAAACAATGGTAGCACAGTCTTAATGGAGCTGAAAATCTTTATTACTAACATTTATTTATACCTCTTACTGAAAATGTGGCTCTTCTCCTATACTTTTGATTTTGTTCTAAAGTCTCCAGGCATTTGGGTTCATCTCCCCCCAGTCCTAACCTCTTTTTTTTGCACTTTCATATAATATTCCTTTTCTAACTCTCCCAATGTGATTCATTTCTTTAAGATCTCATTTTATTTTTAAGTCATCAATTACTCAAACTTTGTTGGCCTATCTATTCTTCGCCATCTGGACCCCATACCTTATTTTAAAGCATGTTCAAATAATGACAACCTTCTTTTCTCAATTAATTTATGGGCTGTGGGGACCATTTTTCATTTGTTATCATGCACTTCCATTTGATCTCTCGTATCTTTCTTCAGCATCGGCAACCATGGTGTATAAATCTTCCACTCCAGCATTGTCATGGTGTCCGAGATATATAGGTATAACTCCCTATTAGTTCCACAAAACTGACCTTAATTTCTAAAAATGGTATCAGATGTGAATAAAGTTTGGTAAGATGATTTGTTTTGATTTACTTCGTACCACTTATCTTTGAGTTTTCTTCCTACTTTTCTTTTATCTAATTTAGACAGTAGAGCCTTGCAACCTCAGTTGCCTGCTTATCCATTACCTTCCTGCCAATGTTGTTCCTTGGAGAGAGAGGACTTCTTCAAGATTTAGACTGAAAATAATAATATTAATAATAATAGTGTGGTGTATGGACATTTGTGGAGTTCCTTGGTTTTTGTTAGTTACTCCCTCCCCTTGCCATTTAGCCTGGAAGTTCTAATATCTTCCCTCCTTTATCCATCCCAACCTTTCTCCCCTACCCCCAAGTTGGAATTTTTCAAAGAGCTTGGTTAACTATTTCAAGTTATTAGGTTTGAGCTCCTAAGACAAAATGGACCACAGAAACAAACAGGAAAATACCAATATTTTTTATTTTCTTTGGCCATGTTGATGAAATGATGTGCCCAAAAAGCTCCTAGTTCCCACCAAACATTTCAGAAAAGCTGTTTGGGGAAACATTAGGAAAAGACCCTACCTCACAAAACAAAACAAAACAAAATTTAGCTCTGTGTGTGTGTGTGTGTGTATTTTGTTTTACATAAACAGACTCCAGTCCAAACTAAGGAATGCTAATTAAGCAAAAACCATGACCAGATGTTTATTAACACCTCTCAGGTTCATGGGATTTGGAGAGTGTGCAGTTTTCATGGACTAATTTAAAAAGGGAAACACCTTTATTGGAATAATGGCCAATTATAATTGCCGACTTTGCCTATTCTTCTTTTCTCTGCTGCTGTCTTCGGGGAGGAGGGGAGTCCTTTAAGTCAGGGAATAAAGCAGACCCTTGATCCCAGTTTCTTGTGCAGCTGGTTCTGACCTCAGTTTGGGGCACAGTTTCAATAACACATCTACTTCGGGATGCAATTGCTAAAAACACACAGATGCATGGTGGACACACAAAACAAAACCAAACCGAGGTATTTTGCTTTGTGCAATGGATTAAAAAAAAAAAAGCAGCTGTATTATGAGTTTATCTTATGCCCGCCTTGTTGTTAACCTATTTATATGGAGTCTGTCAGAGAGGTGCCTTTGCCAGGGCACTGATGCGTCACACAGATGCCAGAAAGCCGTGAAACAGGAAGAGGGGCTATTGGGTCTCAGCATGGCGACTTCAGCCCAGGCCCCAGCTTCAAACTGTGGACTAATAAAACCGAATGGTACAATATAAAACTCCATGTTTCAGAAGGCAAACACTGCTCTATGCATCCCTGTCCCTTGTACTATGTTAACTGTAGGAAGAAATAGAATACAGTTTTAGTGACCCCCTGGGACCTACAAAGGCTATTTCTGAGTCTGAATCTTGCTGTTTAATTTAATCATTTATTATATTAATATTCAAATGGGCTGCATCTTATTAGCTACTGCAAAGATGTTAGTATGTCTGAAATAAATACCTAATTATGCTTTTGAAGAGAGAGGTTCTAAAGACTTTGGTATGTTTGTGCTAATGGAAGAGTTCATTTGCAGATTTTTCTGCAGAAATCAGCAATCTCGGGCATTTTTTTTCTTTGAGCAAAATAAAAACAAGGATCAAATATATGTGGTGATGGCAAAATAGCAGGTCTCCGTCCCCACCTTCTTATCCCCAGCCCCAAACACACATGCAGTTTGCAATTAGAATCTTGACTTTCCAAGCTAGCAACAGAGTGACCAGTGCCCTCAGCTCAATAACACATTAATAAAATTAACTGCTTTAACCAAATGACCATGAAATTAAATATGTTCCCGTTAAAAAATGAGTATCCTTTTGAAAATATATTTTTGAGTGCAACGTGCTAATATTTTTTAACTTGACTCTTTCATTATTTTCCATCTTAGACTCTTGGTTTCTCTCTACCACCACCCCTATTTCCCCCCCCCCCTTCCCCGTGCAAAATCAAAATCTTATGTAGGTCATTGATTTTTACATCCTCAGACAATGGACACCAGCAACTTGCAAAAACCAGACCCATACACTGGGCATCAGTGCACAAAATAACAAACTGTAGGCACCGATGAGGGATGGGGTGATTGGGAAGTGGGGGGGGGTACTGGAGGGTGGCAACACTGTAGAATGAGACCTGTCATTGAATTTCTGAAGCCAGACCCTCGGCAGGATCCAGAAGGAGCTCATTTTCCTAATGCTGAGCATTAGCTTCATGAGGATAGATTGGACTGCTGGAGTAATCCACACAAACAGTGATGATAAATTCTAAACTAAATGTATACACTGCATTTGGAGCAGTGCAGAAATTAGCAGTAAATGCAAAAGTTACAGTCTGAAAAACTGAGAATTACAAGTTACGATCTTTCTAAAGTAACTGCCACTGAATTTGCAATCATTCTTTAAAAAAAAAACACATGAATTACTAAAAATGGAATGTCTGCTAATTCCCAATTATCTGCCTTACAATTTATTTCCTCAAGTAATATTGGAGTCAAAGGTTAAAACCCTATGCTTGTGGCAAGGAGGTTTCTTGTCTGGCCAGAACCCATCTGAGCTCTGCCTGGGTGACCTCCTTTTAACCTTTAAATTGACCTGGAACTGCTTTATTTTTCTTACCCCCAGATGGACCACTGTCCCATGAATAAAATCTGCTCATGTCGCGTAATTCCCTATTATCCCTGGGTGGATCAGGAATTAGACCTTAAATGTGGCAAATTTTCCTTTCAGGTTTATTGACAATACCTACAGTACTTAGCTTAATTACTTGCTTGGTTGACATCTCAATTACCCTCTCTGTACTGAACTTTACACATACTGAGCAACACAGCAGGGAGACCTTTGGAAGGCCAAATATTAAATTACTTCCTCTGTTCCAGAGGAGGTATACAAGAGGGAAGCTCTTCTTAGGCTGGTGTTTTGTATCAGTCTTAGAGAATATGCAATCCTCAACACAACACACGTTGCAGGGAGAAGTGAGCAAATAGGCATAGTTGGCAAATTGGATTACTTTATTAACTTCTCTTCAAACATTAACAGAACAGCTTCGTTATTTTGTTTAAAGTGATATTCCTAGAACATCAGACACATATGTAAAAGCGTGCTCTTTGAAATACACTTTAAATTTAAATAGACATTATTTTCGAAAGGGATCTGAGGGATCATCAGTTAAAACCAATCCCCTACTTTTACAGATGGAAAAACTGAGATTTGGGACGGAAAGCTGACATGCTCAAGGTAGCACAGAGAGTTAGTTAGTGGCAGCTCCAGGAGTAGAAACCAAGTCTCCTAACTTGCCACACAGGGTTCTTTCCATGTTTTTCCATGTTTATTATTCCTACTTCTTATTAATATTCCACAGAATCAGTCCATGGCCAACCCTGTGGTCAGAGGATCATGACATTATAGGTGTAGAGCTGGAAGGGATCTTCATGTTCACCCAGTCCAAACTTCCTTTTTTAGAAATAGCCCACAGGAGGGACCTTGTTATACAGACATGCCACATTTTATTGCACTTCAAAGATGTTACTTTTCTTTTTCTTTCTTTCTCTTTTTTTTTTTTTTTTTTTAACAAATTGAAGGTTTTAGCAACCTGTGAAGAGCAAGTCTGTCAGCTCCATTTTTCCAACAGCATGTGCTCACATTGTGTCTCTCTGTCACATTTTGGTAATTCTCACAATATTTCAAACTCTTTCATTATTATCATATCTGTTACACTGATCTGTGATCAGTTATCTTTGATGTTACTATTGGAATTGCTTTGGAGTACCATAGCCCACCACACCCCTATAAAACAGAAAACTTAATCAATAAATGTTGTATGTGTTGTGATTGCTCCACCAACAGATTCTTCCCCATCTCTCTCCCTCTTCTCAGGCCTCCCTATTCCCTGAGACACAACAATATTGAAGAATATTACTCAGTTGATAAAGCAGCGGCAGGGTTTGAGAGGATTGACTCCAATTTTGAAAGAAGTTCTGCTGTGGGTAAAATACTATCAAACAGCATTGCATGCTAAAGAGAATTTTTTTTCTAAAAGGAAGAGTCAATTTATCGTTGTCTTACTTGAAATTGCCACAGCCACCCCAACCCTTAGCAATTACCACCCACATCAGTCAGCAGTCATCAACATTGAGGCAGGACCCTCCACCAGCAAACAGATTACAACTCACTGAAGGTTCAGGTGATGGTTAGCATTTTTTAGTAATAAAGCTTTTAAAGTTGAGGCACATGCATTTTTTTTAGATATAATACCACCAAACACTTAATAGAGTGCAGTATAGTATAATATAAGCATAACTTTTGTATATATTGGGAAACCAAAAAATTCATGCGACTGACTTTATTGCGATATTCACTTTATCATACTGGTCTGGAACCAGATCCTCAATGTCTCTGAGGTATGCCTGTAATAACCAAGGTCACCATAGAAAGATTTAAGAATGGGAGGAGTCTACAGATATAACAGATGTCCCCAAAGTTTTGCAGTTCTAACCTGCAAAAAAAAAAAAAATTGCCTTCGGCAAATCATATTTAATTCAGAATGCCTCCTTCCCATTCTCTGGTACATACTTTCTCAGAGAACAGTGCCTAGGTCTATAGAATGTGAAATGGAGGGTAATTTTGGCAATTATCTGGTTAATTAGGTTTGTGTAGATGAGAGGATAAAATTATTCAGATTATCAAAATCTTTGTCTTAACTTACCTAATCATATTAGGGAATAAATCCCCAATAACTATTGGGAAAACTGGAAAACAGTTGGTCAGAAATTAGATTTAGACAAAAAATTCATACCATATCCCATAATAAGCACAAAATAGATTTAAAACCTCAGTATGAAAGGTTACACTATTTAAAAAAATAAAAGGAAAAAGTCAGATCAGTTGCCTTTCATAATGGTGAGTAGGAGGAGAGTTCATAACCAAACAAAGAATACTAGGAATCCAAAAAAAAAAAAAAAACACACACACACCCCAAATTTTGATTCCATGAAATTGAAAAACTTTTGCATCAGAAGAGAAGTGGCCAATGGATCAAATTAGTATCAACTATTTCTTTTTTAATGTGTTTTGTTTATTTTATTAAATATTATATTTTTAAAAATTAACATTCTTTTTTTTTAATTGAGTTCCAAATTCTCTCCCTCTCTCCTGCCCCTTCCTCACCCCTTGAAAGGCAAACAAAATTATATTGATTATACCTGTGAAGTCATGCAAAACATATTTCCATATTAGCTTTGTTGCAAAAGAAAACACACAAAAGCAAGAAAAAGAAGAAAAGTGAACAAAATAGACTTTAATCTGCACTCAGACTTCATCAATTCTCTCTCTGGAGGTGGACAGCATTTTTTTATCATGTGGCCTTTGGAATTGTCTTGGATCATTGTCTTGATCAGCAGATAAATCTTCACAGTTGTGTATCAATTATTTCTAATTAGAGTTTGATATACTAAATATATATTGAATTTAAAAGATAAATAAGACTAAGAGACATTCTCCAATAGTAAGAGGTGAAAGGATATGACTAAACCTTTCTCAAATGGAGAATTCCAAAATATTAATAGCCGTAAGAAATATTGCTCCATTAATAAGAAGACAACTGAAAATCAAGATAGCTCTGAGGTTTCACTTCACATACAACAAACTGGCAGACATTAAAAAAATAGGGATAATCAGTATTGGAAGGGCAGTGGGAAGATAGGCACAAGAGACTGTTGGTGAAGCTGTAGGACAGAATGTTCTGGAAAACAATTTGTAATCATGCTAGAATAGTGACTAAAATGTCCACGTTCCTTTACACTCAGAGATCACCTTGCTAGGCATACATTCCAAGGAGTTCAAAGACAGAAAGAAAACAAAGTCCCACATAGACCAAAATATTGAGAAAGGCTAAACAAATTGTGGTACAGTAATTTAACAAAATTACAAAGAAAATGAAGGATTCATAGATTCGTTTGAGACTTATGTGAACTGATGCAGAGTATAGTATGCAAAACTATGCAAAGAGTAAAAAATGACTACAACAGTATAAATGGAGAGAACAAAATAAATCAATTCTGTGAAATAGAATGACCCCAAAGTTTGATCCTAAAGACCTGAGAAAATTTACCTTCCTCCCTCCTTTGCCAAGTCGGTGGTGGGGAACTATGAGAGTAGAGTGTTGCATGTACTGTTAAGTTCGGTTGGTGAGATGGTTAGTTTTGCTGACCTGCTTTTTTCCGTTTCGCTTTTAGTTCTTTGTTAAAAGAGATGACTGACAGGTGGGGGAGAATATATTCTTTCATGATGGTGATGTCAAAATAAAGGTGTCAATAAGAATTTGAAAAGTTTAATTGCATCTATCATATCAATAGTAATAACTAATATTTATATAGGACTTTTAAGATTTTCCAAGTTCTTTCCATTATCTTATGTGATCTTCATCACAACCTTGGATGGTTGGTGTTTTTGTTTTCCCCATTTTACAGATGATGAAACTGAGGCTCAGAGACCTTAAACGACTTACCTATGATAACACAGCTAGTTTCTGAAGTAGAATTTGAACTCAGACATCCTGACTCCAGGATTATTATTTCCTATCCTACAACATGCTGTTTCTCAACACAATGTGTGGCAATTCTCTCTTCCCTATTTACTCTATACATATTTTGGACACATAAAACATCAAGAAAAGGAAAAAGAAGTCTGAGTATATCCAAACTCTTTAGCAACCTCTACAACTGACTGTGCCTCTCACTGGTTACTTTTAGATAACAAGGAACAGCAATGCAACCATGCTAGATTTTGTGATAAGGAAGGAAGGAAGAAAAGATGCATTCTCTTGTGCCCAGATGACATCTTTAAGTTGTCTCTCTTTAAGCAATTAAAAAGGTTTTGCTTGTTTGTTTGTTTGTTTGTTTGTTTGTTTTTACCATAGTGGAAAACACAAGCAGGGTAAGTTTGGAGGCATGTTGGTAAAGAGCACCCTGGCATACTCAGTCTATCCATGCATTCATTTAGTAAACAATACTGAACACCTACACTATGTACTATGCACTGTGCTGGGTACTGAAGGAAATGACAAAGATTGGAGGGAGAGAAGTAAGACACTTAAACAGAGAGTAACAGAACAAGGGAGAGTATAATAATTCATAAGAGACAAGTTCTAGTGCTACGGGAGCTCTGAGGAGTGGTTGGAGGAGCAAGGAAAGGCTTTATGGAGGGGAAACATTTCAAAGTCTTAGAGAATATCAGAATTTCAGGGTTATATGGGTCATCAGAAGGCATTCAGTCCAGCCTGCACCTGAATGAGAATCCCTGGCACAGTATTCCCAACAAATAGTATGTCTTGCCTTGAAGACTTTGGGAGAGACTTCAGCTCCCTATACTTCAAGGCCCACCATTTTGTTTTTGCATAGTCCTAGTTGTTCAGAAGCTTTTCCTATCATTCAACTCACATCCTATCATCTGTTTCAGTGGTTCTCAACCTTCCTAATGCTGTGACCCTTTAATACAGTTCCTCATGTTGTGGTGACCCCCCAACCATAAAATTATTTTTGTTGCTACTTCATAACTGTAATTTTGCTACTGTTAGGAATCGTAATGTAAATATCTGATATGCAGGATGTATTTAAATTAAACATAACCCACGGGTTGAGAACCGCGGGCCTATTTTGATCTCTTAGCTCTGCCCTCCCAGGTCGAGCAGAATAAAGGTAGTCCTTCTGTCAAAGAAACTCATACTTTTGACTATTTGAAGTCAGTTTTCATTACTGATTCCCCGCCCCAAATCCATCTCTACACCCCAAATCTATTCTTCCTCAAACTGAATAATACTCTCATTTCCTTTAATTGATGCCTATAGGCTATAATCTAAACACCCTTTACCATTCTAGTCACCCTGCTCTGGAAACTCCACAGCTTAGAAATGTCTTTCCTGAAATGTGCTACCAAGGACTGGATGCCAGAGAGACATAGTGCATACAGTAGGTACCCTAACTTCTGTCCTTTTATGCAGCTTAAAGTCACATTCACTTATGAAGGGGGCTCATACCAAGTTTGGTAGTCTGCTAAAATCTCTGGGTATTTTTCAGATAAACTTCTTCCTACCCTCACCACCCCCAATTATGTACTTATATAGTTGGTTAGTTTTGGACCCAAAACTTTATATTTATCTCTATTCAATTTTAGCTTCTTAGATTCTGCCCCACATTTTGGAGTCTAAACTATTAAATGTGGTGTGGGCCTTGAGGAATGGTCTAATGGACAGGTGGAGAAAAAGGGAAGAGGATTTCAGTCAAGGGAAAAGTCAGGTTAGTAAAGGCACAGAGATGGGAACACATTTTGTCTGAAGTATAAACTATGACTTTTACAATCTTATTTAATCAGTCAACAATCACTTATTAAGTGCTTTCTATGTGCTAAAAACTGTACTAGTCTCTAAAGATACAAAGACAAAAATGAAGCAGATCTTACCCTCAAGGATTTTTACTTGCAGATATGATTTGTATAAGTATATACAGAATATACACAAAGTAAAGACAAAGTAAAATTTTTCCCCCAGAATGTCTGGCTGCTGCGGGGTATGGCGATGGGAGGCAGGAGGTGATGACTGAAAGACTTCATGTAGAAAGTAGCATTTGATCAGCTTTGAAGGAAAGAAGAGACTCTAAAAGGACCGAGCTCATTCCAGGCATGAGTAATGGTTAGGGAAAATATGGACACACACGGCACAGGAAGGGGAATAATGTAAAGTACAATTGGCAAGGTAGGTCGGAACAAGTGGTTGGAAGACTTTCAAAGCCAAACAAAGGAATTTATATTTGATTCTGGAGACAACAGAGAATCAGTGGAGTTTGTTGAGAAGGGGAATTACTTGGCCAGATTTGCACTTTAGGAAAATCACTTTGACTGCTATGTAAAGATGGATCAGAAAGGAAAGAGACTTGAGGTGGTGAGACCAATTAGAGGGTTATTGCAATTGTCCATGTGAGAGATGAGGGACTGATCCAGGGAAATGGTCAATGCAAGTAAAGGGAAGACAACTGGTGGGAAAGAACGTAGTGCTAGAAATGGCAAGATAAGGAAATTTCAGATGTTAGTTACTGCTATTATTATATGGAGCGAAGGAGAGTACAGAGTCAAGGATACTACCAAGATCTTACAGGGTAGAGGAACCTGTAGCCTTGAGGCCACACATGGCCCTCTGGGTCTTCAAGTGTGGCCCTTTAACTGAATCCAAATGGAGAACCATATTTTTGTGAGGGAAATACTCTGCAAACTTTGAAGCAGTATACGAATGTGAATTATTATTATTGTCATTCTTGTAGTTATTATGTAGAGGACATAAGAGGGAGATAAAGCTGGAAAAATAGGTCAAGGGTAGGTGATATTTTTAAATAAGTTTTTTTTGTACATTGACATAATATCCCCCTATATCCTTTCCTCTCTCCTTCCCAGAGAATCATCACACATAATAAATAATATTTTTAATGACAAAAATAAAAAAGAAGAAGAAAAATCAGCATAACTGATCAATATATTGAAAGAGTCTGAAAATATGTGTAATGTATCACACTTGTGAACCTCCTACCTCTGCAAAGTGGTGGTATGGGGGTATCTTTTAATATCTCTTCTTTCAAGCCATGCTTGTTCTTTGTAATATTGCAGCATTCACTTGTGTGTGTGCCTGTGTGTGTGCGTGCGTGTGTGTGTGTGTGTGTGTGTGTGTGTGAGAGAGAGAGAGAGAGAGAGTTTTTATAAGCTCATGGTTGTTGCCAGATGATTTTTTCAAACAAAAAGCATGTATTAAGTACCATTTATTCAGTGCCAAGCACTGTGCTGGATGCATTTGATATAAAGACAAAATGAGACATTTCTTGCCCTCGAGAAATTTCCATTTTCCTGGGGCTGGGGTGGGGCTTTGGGGAGGTGGATATAATACATTCACAGAGAAGCAAATGCATGATCTGTCTGAAATAAATCCACAGTGATGGTGAGAGGGGACCTAAGAGTGGGAGACTAAGATTAAAAAGAGCCTCCTTGAAGGAGATGGCACTTGGACAAATTTTTGAAACAGCCAAAGGTTTCAAGCAGTGAAAGTAAGGTGAAAGAGTAATCCAGGTATAGAAGATGAACTATGTAAAGATGCAAAGATAGTATAGGGAACAAAAAAATAGGTCAGTTTCTCTTGAGTGTAAAGCATGTGGTGGGGAATTAATGTATAATCAACCTGGAAGGGGAGGCTCTAGTGAGATTGTGAAGGACTTTAAATATCAAATAGACAAGTTTGTGTTTTATCCTAGACATTGGGGAGGAGCTTTGAATGCTAGGTTATGGATTTTGAACACAAGTCAATAAAAACGAGGGAAGATCTTTTGTGTCCTTCTTGTGAGAACCAAAGTTAGTACCTAAGGACAAGGGTTGGGGGGCCATCACTAATCAATGGAGGGCGCGTTTTCTGTATGTTCTGTCCATGAGGCTGAGGGAAGGTGGGAGGAGGAGAAGAGCACAGAGATCTGCCACCCATTCTTGGCAAGTTGCGGAGTTCTGGGGAGCTTTAAGCAATACAATATGCCAATTAAAACAATAATAAAAAGCACAGTAATTTATTTGGTAAAATTCAGGCCTCTTACATTCAGCCTCAAACACTTTGTTATGACTAGAAAGGCATGGGTAGAAGCAGGCAGGCCAGAGCTGGGCTGCATTAGCTCTCATTAACAAGTGCCTCTGAACCACAGACTCACAACCTCTCACCCATGAGGCCTGGAGTTCTAAGTATGTTATTATTCATGCCAGTGAAAATCAGCCCTGACTTTTTCCCTGTTTTTATTTAAAGGTGTTCCTTTAAAAAAAATACAGACCAAGTTGATGATTTTTAAAGCCATGACCTGTTCTATCCTCTCCCCACATTCCCCAATCATCTCCTTTGCCATAGGGGAAAAAGTCCATCTATTAAATTAGATTGTATGTACAACGTGTCATAACTGTTTCCTTTCTTCTCCTCCTTATCTTCTTCTTCTTTTTCTCTTCCTCCTCCTGCTCTTCCTCCTCCTCTTTCTTCTCCTCCTTCTCCTTCTCCTTCTCCTTCTCCTTCTCCTTCTCCTTCTCCTTCTCCTTCTCCTTCTCCTTCTCCTTCTCCTCCTCCTCCTCCTCCTCCTCCTCCTCCTCTTTCTCCTTCTCCTTCTCCTTCTCCTTCTCCT
>CM053585.1:234024971-234048349 GCA_028646515.1 Pseudochirops corinnae | reverse complement strand
AATTATATTGTGATATAATGTTTTGAATGTTTGTCTTGATTTGTAATGGAATAAACAGAATGTTCACTATATTTTGTAATCTGAACTCTAAAAGCTGTTCACAGTAGCATTCCTTTGGGAATCTGCTGAGGATTGGCATTACACTGATTGATCATGCAATAAGTGTTGATATTTGCTTACCATACTTTGCCTTATCTTGCATCAGTTTGGTCTTTTTTCTCTATCCCTTGTGGTCATTCCTTTTTTTCTTCTTTTAAGCTATTATACACTTAACATGAAACAATTTCTTTGGGGAACCTAATCAAAGGAGAAGTAACCCCTGGTATCTCACATATGAAATGATTGTGTACCATACTTTTCATAAAAATAATCATATACTTGGAACCACTCTTCAGTAGAAATATTTTTCCTTTTCCCTTCTCTCATCTGCTTCTGTCAGGGATTTTTCGTGGCCTCTAGAACCCTTGATACATTCTCATTCTTTGACTTCCTTTAACAGATATCTGCCCCTGGGAAGCAATTCACAGTGATAAAACTTTAGAAAATAACTTTAAAAATACAAGTAAAATTTTTAAAAAAATCCTTAATCTTGGAGGAATCTTTACATATTTGTGTGGTAGTGGTGGTTGAATGTTGTTCCATTATCTGAAGGAACAAGAGATATTTAGCCTCAGGAAGAGAAGACATAGAGGAGATGTGAGAGCTGTTTTCCTATGTTTGAAGGGCTGTCATGTGGAAGAAGGATTAAATTTGCTCTGCTTGACCCTAGCTCTCAACTTGATCTGGGAAAAATAGGTGGAAGTTTCCAACACAAAAATGTCAGCTTATTACAAAAAATGACTTCTTAACCATTAGAGTTCACCCAAAGCAGAATGAGTTACCTTACAAGGTACTGAATTTCTCTTCAACCAATCAATGTACCTTTACTAGGCACCTACTATATTCCAGGCACTGGGGGTACATGGACAAAAATACCCTCAAGATGCTTACATTCTGTTGGGGAGAAGGGGTTATATGCAATAAGTTTGGACAAAAGAAATAAAAGGTAATTTCCAGGGGTGATTCTAAAAGCTGGAGGGAATGTGGAAAGGTGTCATATAGAAAATGGCTTTTGAAGTGAACTTGAAATGAAACTGAGGATTTGTAGAGGCACGTGAAGAGGAGAGAATGCATGCCAGGTATGGTGGGGTCCCTATGTAAAAGTACAAAGAAAAGAAATGGAGTGCTCTATGTGAGGAATAGCAAGAACAGTTCGGCTGGACTATAGAGTGTGTGACTGAGAGAACATTATATGATAATCTGAACATAATCATCATCACAATCCTTACCGTCATCATCATAGCTAACTTTTATATATTGATTTAAAGCTTGCAAAGCACATTATATGTGTTATTTCATTTGATCTTCATAGCAATCCTGTGAGGTAGGCATTATTATTATCCTTATTTACAGCTGAGGAACTAGTATCTTCCATCATCAACTGGAAGAACAATTCTTAAGGACACTGTAGATGGATGGATTCCTAAAGGGCCTGGTTTAGATTCATTGACCTCTGTGATCTCATTATGTTCTTAAGAGTTTATGATTCCTTTGTTTGGCATTGTGTATTTCCCAATGAGAGGCAGTATGATGTGTAGATAGAGTGCTGGCCTTGAAGGCAGGAACATCATATACTGGCTGGCTACATAACCATGGGCAAGTCACTTAAGGTAAGTAGTCACTTCTCCTTTCTCTAGGCTACTGTCTAAGATTATATTACAAAAAAGTTTCCAACTTGTATCAGAAAAGGAAATTTCTAAAATCTCATATCTGATCCTTCTTCCCTAAAAACAAGTAGTGCATTGCTTGACAGAATTTTCTCACTTTTGTGTAGTTTTATTGGCATCATAAAGACTCAGAGAGCTATGGATTCTGACCTCACCAAGAAATCAGGAGGCCAACCAGATAGAAGGAAGCCTTGGATGGGAGAATGGATTCTGTTTTTTGGATTATAATCACTTGACTCAACATGCAGGTGACTCTATGCTTTTGAAGACTATGCCAGAGGAGTGTTATTTCTGGCAGATCCTACTAAGATGAAACAGTCTGTATGATCCTAGTGATCCTGTGTCTCCTTTTCAGAGATCAACTTAGCTAAGTGCAGAGAAGGCTCATCCATAGCTCAACAAGTAAGCATGCAATGCTTCAATCACAGTAACTCATGAGCTTTCTACAGAGCATCCTACTCTGATGCCTCATTGTGACAAGGAAAACTTTGAGTTCTTAAAGTCTACCCTGCAGAGTAAGGGGTAACTGAATGTTGCAGTGGATAGTGTGCTGGAACTGGAGTTGGGAAGACCTGGAGTTGGGAAGACCTGAGAAATATGACCTCAGGTACTTACTAGCTATGTGACCCAGTGCAAATCACTGAACCTCTGTTGGTCTCAGTTTTCTCATCTGTAAAATGTGGATAATAATAGCTCTCTACCTACCTCCCAGGAGTGTTATAAGGATCAAATGAGATAGTATCTTTAAAGTGCTTAGCATGGTGCCTGGACCATAGTAAATCCTATATAAATGTTAGCTATTATTATTGTTATTATTCTCATTATTATTATAGCTCAGTCAGGTTCTACCGAAGCTAGAAAGACCTTGGGCATGGAACCAGCTACAAAATATGTCTAATATCCAAATGCCAGACTAGCTAACTTTTTTTTGTCTTTTTTTTTTGGAGGGGGAACATCAGGGCAATTGGGGATAAGTGACTTGCCCAAGGTCACACAGCCAGTAAGTGTTAAGTGTCTGAGGCCAGGTTTGAACTCAGGTCCTCTTGACTCCACGCCACTGCACCACCTAGCCACTCTTTGCTTTCTGCTTATTCAGTGGTAGAGTAGTTAAAAAAAAAAAGAAAGAATTCAGAGGGTGTTTAGACCATATTAATTTATAAACATTATATATAAACATTAATATATTTAATATAAACATTAATTTACTTACTGGCACTCTGATCTTCATCCTATGACCAATGAATCAACTGGAAGAACTGAGACGTGTCAATATTGATATTGTTTCTATAAGTGAAAGCAGAAGAAATAAAAGAAGCCTTGAGTAAATGAATTGATGGTTCACAGGTGCTCCCTGGAGAGGCAAATATAGTAGTTGGTGAAGCTCGTTTTGTCCTATTCCGAAAGGCAACAAAATGTGTCATTTTACAAGATACTTTGTCATTTTTCCTGTTAGTAATCATGATGAATGTGAACAAAAAGGACAATTATATGGGGAATTCCAGATTATATGCCAGTTTAAGCTGGAAAATAGGAAGAAGAACAAAAATTCTATGAAACACTCTATAAAATTCTCCAAATCAAGTTAACACATGCCTTGATGCTCGATGACTTCAATGCAAAGGTGGGCATGATTGGAGGAAGGACAATGGAAAATTTATTGGAAAATATTGTTTGGATTGAGAAGTAGAAGCAGCTAAAAAATTTGTAGATTACTCAGAAGTATAGCCCCTGCGTATCCTGGATACTTTCTTCAAGAAGAAATTCAGAAGGTTTTGGACTTGGGAAATAAGGAATAATGTCTCAAAAATGGAATTGACTAAATCATGGCAGGAAATCACACTGAGAGAGGAATCATTTCAGCATCATTGGTTTTCATGCAGTCAAATCATGAACTAGCTAGACAGCAGCGGTTCTCAACCTATGGGTCACGACCCCTTTGGGGGTCGAATGACCCTTTCACAGGGGTCACCTAAGACCATAGAGAAACACATTTCCCATTTCCCTTGGTCTTAGGAACCAAGACACCGCTCCTCTATTCATCTCCAGGTGGGTCCGCCCACATGCAGATACGCCCACATACAAGTATTAAAAGGTCACAGCATTAGGAAGGTTGAGAACCACCGAGCTAGAGCAAAGGCCAAAGCAAGCATTAAATTAGCAGAAAGGATAGAGATAAAAAGGGAGACTGAATTCAGTTAAAATAGCCCTAGACATGTAAACAATTTGTTCATTCTGAAATATGATAAATAGGTACAGGTAAAGACTCTAGATAAAATTTTGACTCTTCACCGTTTCTTAGTGATGTTTAGTTGATGTAAAACAGTTGCCATAAGGAGGAAATAACAACATTGATCAATAAACCCTTAACCTTTTTGCTTAAGCAGAAAGACACAGGAACCAAGGGCAAAATCAGCCTAGGGTAAAAGTGAATACGCACAAGATATCACGTAAGGAAGAGGGTATTTGATTATGAGCGGCATTGTCTGAAAAACGGTGAAAGGCCGTGGAAGAAATGAACCTGCAGAAGGCTTGATATGAGCAGTTAAAGAAGATCATCCGGGGCTGATTTGTAGATAAAACTGGAAGAAAGGCAACAAATGGGCAAAAATGAAATAGCAGCATTTCTGTAGCGATTGATTCTTATGATCCATGGCAGTGGGTCCATGTTATTAGGAATCAAGTAGGAAGAAAGCAGATTTCACTGTAGTTGGGAAATTAGTAGCACTTTCAATTGGCCTCATATTATTTCCTTACACAAAAGATAACACTACTATTCTCCTTATGTTGCATTATGACTGCAAATCATGGAACACTATTATCTTTGAAAAATCTAAGCCACGAGTGATATGAAAGGTAAAGATATGATGGGCTTAAGTAGGTTGCAGTACATTGCTAAAGATTATTTGTATGTAAGAAGAGGAATACTACATTACATCAGTGACATGTATGAGAAGAAAAGGAGGTGGTATCACAAATAGTAAAAACAATGTAGAGTAAGTCTCTTGTGCATGGAATAGTTTCTCTGTGGAGAATGTATTCAAGGAGAGAAACTTGAATCACATACAATGACAAGGTACAAATGGGTTGTGATGTGTGCCAATGGAGACAGTACTCACATCAATAGACTACTAGGTGAATGAATAGATGAAGTTATTAATCCATCAAAGACAACCCATAAAACAATCTACCAAGGCATGGAAGGACTTTGATTGACATTGGGGGAGATGATGTGATAAAGTAAGAAATATACAGCCAAGGAGATGTAGGTTGAAGATTTGACGCCTATCTGGAATGAGTTTTTCCCAATTCTGTGGGCACAGATATCCATTTCTCCCTCTCCCCCCACCCAATCCTGGATAGCCACTGCAAACAAATGTCATTGTCACAAGATGAATTAAGACAGTGAGCATGAATGACTCAGTGCAGTCTGTCTCTATTTTTGGAGAGACAGCTCAGAGCACATGCCCTGCTGATGGTGGTCTTTTATATAAACATATGTGCTATTCTGTGTGCCATCTGTGAATTGCATGTGTCATGCACCTAAAAGTAGAAGGCCTTGGAAAGTTAAGGGCAGGATTTGTGTTCTGTCTATGTATGACCTTGGGTCATACATTTTGAACCACCAGAGCCACGAATAGCTTCTTTCTCTGTGATGAACTGATAGAAATGTTGAAATGTGAAGGAAAACTGCCCTATCCAAAGTTCCTTTTCTTTTTTATTCCAAAATATTTTTGCAAAGCAAGGTTTTCCACATATCCTCGGCACCTGTACGAGTCTAAAAGGATGAAAAAAAAATCTGTTCCTGGTTATTTTTTTTCCATGAGAGAAATTGGGTTGATTAATTTCAAGAGAATACAATAGTATTATTACTTGGTAACGTAAGAACCCACATGGCTATGAGTATTTCCTTACATAGCAGAGCACTTTCATTGTTAAGCTAGGAAGAGGGAATGTTCCTGCCATATCACAGCAGCTCAATGGTTCCATGTACAGATGTTGAGTTGGTACTGTCTTTGGGTAGACAGAGACTAAATAGAGAGACCCACTTAAGGACTGTCTGGTCGAATCCACAGCAAGATCTTGCCTTTAATTGTCATTTATTCCAGCTATGCAAATCTTGCTTGCCATAGAATTTAGGACCCCAGAGAGCTACCACATGTTTTGCACAATTGTAGAGCATAAATAGCCTTCTCCTTTCTTATTCCTAACATCATCATTTAGAGTTTGTGAGTCAGGGCCTGTGTATTCTTATCCCAGCTCTAACATTAACTATCTCTGTGACCTTAGGCAGGTCACTCTACCCCCTGATTCTCAGTTTCCTTGTCTGTAAAATGTAATCAATAACACATGAAAAGATGTTAAAAATCACTGAATAATCAGAGCTCTGCAAGCAGTACAACTTCAAACCCACCAGAATGGCAAAAAAAGCAACAAATAAAAAAAAAAATCGATGTTCACTAGCAGAAACACAGGATCATAGATTTAGAGCTAAAAGGAACCTTAGAAGTAGTAGACTGACCCTTTCCTTTTATTGATGAGGATACTGAAGCCCTAGATACATAATATACAATATACATGTACATAATAGATACGCCACACTACATGCATACACACGTAATATATACCTATAAACCTGCATAGTTATAGATCTATACATATATGTATCTGAGAACCTGATGTGTATGCATAATCTGATAAACAAATGGGCAAAATATACCTGTTTAAATACACATATGTTCATGTATGTGTGTATAGCTACCTATATTTCTATATCTATCCATCAGAAGTAGGACTTGAATTCAGTTCTTCCTGACCAGCACTCTATCCACTACCCTGTGGTGCCTTTCAATAACTGTGGTTACTAGTATATTCATAAACACTAAATAGGAGAACCTTTTCTGAAATTCCATCATGATAATGTTTGGCTGAGCTGATCTGACACTCTCTGAGCAGCTCAGTCCATGTTAGAGGAATGATGGACAGAGATTAGCTCAGTGGGCAGCCTCTGCAGTTTGTGCTGAGGGGTCAGAAGTGCCTCCTAGGCTCTGTCAGTCATCCTTGCTGTCTCTTTTCATCCCTATGAAAGTCTTGGTGCTAAAAACAAAGTTAAATATTGTACTTTCTCCATGTTGCCCTTCTTTCTTCCACCAGAAAACCCAACTTGGGACTAGAACTTTTCCCTGAGGAGGACCTAATTAGACTCCCCCAAACTAGTACACAGGAACCTGCTGTGAGGGACCTTCTCTCACATGCTCCCAGCTGGAACCCTATGCTTGCCTCTGCTTTGTATAGAACAGCCAGACCAAGCCAGTCTTCTTCATACCCTCTCTCTCTGCCTACTTTGCACACCTAGAATGATCTACCTTCTTATCTCTACATCTTAGGATCCTTAGGTTCCCCTCAAATCTCAGCAGGTAACCCCTCAAACTCCTTAAGATAGCTGCTATTGTGTCCCTTGTCAATCTTTTTCTCCAGGCTAAGCATGTTCAGTTTCTTTAGTTGAACCTCCTATATTATGAACTCCAGGCCTCTCATATCCTGGCTGCCCTCTACATGATGGATTGGTTTTGAAACTGTCCCTCTTCAACTGTGGTACCCAGAACTTAAGACGTGTTCCAGATTTGATAGGAGACAAGTATGGTGGGACTATAACTTCTGTCATTTATGGACATTAGACTTCTACTGGTGCAACTTTTCTAAAAATGGAAACTTTCGTGGCTGTCATATCTCAAGGCTGGCTTCCACTGAGCTTTCAAGTATGAGTCTTTTACATATGAATTTTTTTCTAAGCATATCTTTCCCATCCTGAACTTTTCTTGTTGATTTTTTGAACCCAGTGTCAAAGTTCTTATATTTGTACTTATCAGATTCTACCTTATTAGATAATTTTGGCCTTCCAAGATGTGACCCTCAAAGGGAGATAAAACACCAAAAATATAGTTTTAAGCAGGGTTAATTTGATGACATTTTCATCAGAATATACTAAAAGGATACAGTGCTCATCCTTAACTTATGAAAGTTCATGCAAAAAAGGCAACCATAACCTTGCCAAAAGTGTCCCTGGTATCCTCATCAGATGCAGAGTTCTGCTCTGAAGAGACTTTGCACTTGGTCAGAAGTGGAAGTGAGGGGGTTGTGGATGTTCCTACAGAGAGAAGGAAGATGCTGTCTTCATACAGTGTCACAAGCTGGTCCTAATTTCTATGACCGAGGCTTCTATCCAGGCCTCCCATCTTGCATTAACTGTGAAATCATTTTCCCACAGTCAAAGAGGTGCTTGCTAAGGTGATTTTGTTCTCCACAGTTGACTTTATCTCCATATTTCACTTGGTGGGAACTTTTTTCTTTTTTCAGAAAACATGGCACCAAGCTACACAGAACACTCAGTGAGCCCCTATGCTGTATCATGAAAACGTCAAGTAAGATGAAATATTTCCACATAAGTGTATCATTTAAAAACGCACTTTTGTTTCTACATTTGGAACAGGCAGGTCACCTTGGCAAAGGGAATTTCAGAATCTCACCAGGAGAACGGACTGCATTTTTTATGGGACGGTTTCTTTGGCTGCTTTGATTTGCATATTTGAAAACAACTGAAAAAGCAATTAATTCAAAGCTAAATAACTTCCATGTTTAGAATTATGTTTATGGTCTTACAACAGACAAATTTATGAAGAAGTCTGGGACCATTGCTCTAATGCAGAATAGGCATCAATCTCTCTCAGAGATCCATCTCACGGTTTATTTCTAAAACTTGTACAAAATAAGGTAGAGAATCTAGAGTATTTAAGACCAAATGATAATCAGACGCTTTAATATATTTAAATCATAATGTTACAGTATGTAGCAACCCTTGGCTTTTCTTGCGGTTCTAAGCAATGCTGTTCCCAGAGGACAAACCTTCTTCAGAGAAAATAAGACACTGAGTTGGTTACAATTCCAAGGAGAATTCCAGCACTGGAGGGTTTTTTTCTTTTTAATACAATTTACACAGAAGAGGCTGGCTGCCAATGTGATAATTGAGAAGCACCTGGTGAAAATGTCTTTCTGTTAATTCACAATGACTCCTCTCGGTCTCCCCCCACTCTCAAACCCAAATCTGTGCCAAAAAGAAAGAAGTTTAAGAGAAAAAAAATTCCACATAATTGTCAAGGCCAAGGAGGAACAAAGCAGTGCCAGGAGCTTCCTAAGAACCAAAGGTAAGACCTTTCAGTTCCCACAAGGGACATAGCATAGGCAGTCCCATAGTGGCTCAGGGAATTCCACACCACTCTTTCTCCTCAAGAGGAAGACGAGATGAAGATGAGTAATGTGGTTGCAATTCTTTCATTAATTGTTGGAGACTTTGGGATCTCCTGGCCTTGGAAAGCAGCCATATCTCTGGCACAGAAACAAGATGATCTTGCTTCAAGGCAAGTGGATGATCTAAATGAAACCTAGAGGGCCCTTCTGGGTATAAGATGTTTTAATCCCAAATGTCAGACCAATAATCAATCAATCAATCAGTATTTGAGTACCAGAAGTATCCTGAACTAAAGCTCTTTTGTTTCTACCAGTTTGTCTGTAAATTCCACAATGGCACATATTGCCTGACCGGAGGATAAACTTAGGCCAATGTGTTGCTTTGTTCTAGAGGGGTGGCACCTTGAAGGACTCCTAAATGATTAATTCTCTTTCTCTATTCTTTCTATCTCATCCACTGCCCAAGAAAAGAGATCCAGATTGTAATTTCATTTCTGATACTAAATCACTGTATATCCTTATTCAAGTTACTCGTCCTCACTTTTAGGCCTCAGGTACCTTCTATGTAAAATATGAGGATTGATTTGTGAAGTCATTAAGTTCCCTTAAAACCGATAGTCCAATTTTGTGAATATCTGAACATCTAGGATTCAATCTAAATGCGGGCTGATATATTTTCTGGTTACTGGAATGGAGAGGGTTAACTCATAGGAAACCATTCACATGTGAAGACAAAGAGACAGTCACAGAGACAGAGAGAGAATAGAAAGAGACATAACTGGTTTTTATTATCTTGGAGTCTGGGTGACTCTTTCCTTTACACAGAGAGTATGTGTATACATGTGTATATATATGTATGTAGACAAGCCATGCCTTGTCTCCAGGATATAACCTCTAAGCATGATAGTAACTAGTGAAAGGTGAAGAATACTAGTGTCCTGCTACCAGGTGGTATCAGTAATAGCTGACATCTATATGGGACTTTATATGGATTTGCTAAATGCTTTACCTGCATTATCTCACTGTATTCTCTCTTGTGAAATAGGTGCTACTATTATCGTCCCCATTTCGTAGATAAAGAAATTGAGATGTTGAGAAATTCAGTGACTGTCCCAAGGTAACACAACTAGTAAGAGTCTGAGGAAGGATTGGAACATGAATCTTCCTGATTCCAAATCCAGAACTCTCTCCACTATGGCATACTCCCTCTCTATCAAGGAAGCACAGAGAAATAGTTAAGGCCAGTCACTATAAAATTGTCACCAAAACTTATGTAGTCTGCCAATTATTTGAATTGAGAAGAAACACTGACTTTCAATTGTATCCTCATTTGCTTTCTAAATGCATATCCATGTGATAAACTATGAATGCCTGAAGGGCCAATGCACCAAGTTCAACAAGTATTCACTGAGCATTCACATGCATGACCCTGACCTTGGCTGTGGATGATAAGAATTATCTGAGATTCCTAATGTCAAAGAGCCTACAGTCTAGCTGGAGAGATATGGATAGGGGTAGGGATTGGGTCTGTGATTTCACTGATATAGGGACTCTCAAGTGAGGAAACTGCCACTGTCAATACAGGTCAGGACTGTCTCTGCAACTTAATAGATTAAGAGAATTGCTTAGAGCAGAAGTGTCCAACATGTAATAGCAAAACTCCTGATTACAGCTAAATCAGATTAAAAGTCAATTGGGAAATATTTGAAATAAATAAATAAACATACAATAGAATATAGATAATGTTAATATGTGTTTTTCCCCACTGGTAATATGTGGCCTGTAGGGATCTTTATGTGTGGTTTAGTGACCTCCATTGCTATTTGATTTTTGACATCATAGGTGCCAAGGACACATAGCCAGTGGGTTTCAGAGGTGAAACTCAAACCCAGGTCTCCCTGGCTCTGAGGCCACTCCTCTATTTACTATATCATGCCTCCCATAAGATATGAAGATGCATACATAGAAAAAGTAATTGGGTAATTCACTTTACCAGTTTGTATATGATGGATGCTACACAAGGGATTTGGGAAGTCAGCATGCGATAAAATGCAGCCTTGACCTCAGATTTGATTCAAGATCCATCAGCAACTGCAACCAAAGTGAAAACCACTGATTGGGCTTGCCTTTGAGTCTGCAACATGCTTTTAAAGTATGTTTTAGGAAATATGCATGGGTCATCTATGATGAACCCATCTGAGCTGAGAGCCAACTTGTAGCATCCCACTTTAGACTTCACATTCCTCACCGGCTACCGAGGTATCAACATATCAGTCTACATTCCAGTGACAGGTGGCTCTGGGGCCTACGATGAACTTGTGCAACAACGCTCTGTAAGCATGGTGAGCCAACGCATTACACAACAGCATATGTGAAGCCATTACATGGGAACACCGTCTGCTTCCAACTCATGCGCAGCACAAGCCATCCTCGAGGAGCGGGGTCACATATGTTTCCCTTGCAGGCCCTCATGGAAGTTTTAGATTTTCTTCTTTCCTTCCTTGCAGATTTCTCTGCCTTTCTTTCCTTTTACCTTGCTCAGTCCTTTTTCTCATCTCTGTGATTCCCTTCCCAAATGATAAAATATCAAAGAATCTCAGAGTACCTCAGTATATGACAGGACCTTAGAGTCCTGTCCAACCTGGGCCTGACCAAGTATTCTTTCTATTACACCCATGACAAGAAATCATTCGTCCTTCACTGGAATACTTATGGCGAAGGAAAAATCTCTAGCTCCTGAAAGAGCCCATTCCATTTTTGGAAGTCTCTCATTGTTATAGGAGATGGGACTAGAAATTTATACCTCAACAATTTTCTGATACTCACTATTTTTCCCCCTCTAAGGTTTTGTGAGCAATGGGCATTGACTGCAAATAGACAAATTCAGGCTTGATAATAGAAAAACATATAGCTATTATTGTTTTCTCTAAGTGGAATGGTTTGTTGTAGTAGGTAGGAGATTTCCCCTCATTGGAGGCCTTTAAACATAGCCTGGATGACCACCTGTGGGCCACTTTGTAGAGAGGATTCTTGTTCATGTACAGTTTGGACTAGGTGGCATCTGAGATCCCTTCCAGTTCAGAGGTTTTGTGATACTACAGTTTTGTATAGCACCAAGTTGTCTTGGACATTATATGTTTTTCATTCATTCAAACACAATATTGTAATATGGTAGTATAAGCACTGAGATGCATGCCAGAAGGCCACAAGTCCTAATTGTGCATTCACCTTGGGTAGTTTACTTTCTCTGTGTGAGTCTATTTCCCAATGTATGAGTACATGAAAAGAATGAATTTTATGACCTCTAAGGTTCCTTTCAGCGCCAACACCCTTTGATTCTATGGATCTGTAAGTTAAAAATAGACAATCGTTCATCCACCCATCCATCCATCCATCCATCTGATACATATTTCCTAAATGTCTACTAGGTGCTAGGTACTATGATATTTTCTCAGGATATCAAGAGAAAATATGAAATATATTAGGCACTGCCTGTTACTCCACAGGTTAGAATATAATTAAGATGCAATTTTCAAAAGATTAAAGTTTTATTAAGATGACCATTGAGGAAAAATTGATGGAATTGTGATCATTTTGTCTTAAGAATGGAAGACTTGAGGTGAAATTAATAACTATCTTTCCAAAATGAAGGGATATACTATGAAGGTCAACAAGTTCTCTACTGTACCATTTTTACTAAGGACACAATAAAAAGAGATGAGCTTCTCTTTTAGGATTAAATATCCAGGCTATTAACCAAAATTGTATTCATTAAGGGCCTTTTATGTGTCCAATTCTAAGCAACATATTGTGTCAGACAGAAGAAAAAGACAAAACAGAGTATATACACTCCTTGCATTATATGATCTCACAATCCGATTGTGAGAACAGAAGTGTACACAGGAAATAATGGGGGAACAATAAAATTTGTAGTTTGGTTATTTTAAATCAGTGAGTCTTTACTAAGTGTTTACAATGTGCCAGGCACTGTGTTATGTGCTGAGGATATAAGACAAAAATGGTCTCTGCCCCCAAGGAGCTTACGTTTTATGTAAGAAGATCAGAGAAAGCTTTAGATTTGACTTACCTAAAATTTTTCATCAATTCCCTTCCCTTCCCATATTGAATATTCAAATATTATTAAAATATTTGATATTCAGATATTGAATAGTTAAACTTTATTAAGTGTAAAATTGGTTTTTGGAGTGCTTTAGAAATGTTAGATATAAGGACAAACTTGAGAAATTAGAAATGCAACCTCTTCTGGCAATGTTTTTAAATGTCCCTTAAAAAAAAAAATTCCCATCCCCTCCCCTCCTTTCTCCCTCTTTCCTTTCATCATCTCCTTTTCCCTTCCCCTTTCTATTTTGTCTTTGATTTTTCCATCTCCTGTCTTTGTCCCTCTTTCCTTTTCTTTTCCCCTTTCTGTTCCCTTCCTTTTCTTCTTTCCTCTCCTTTTCTTTTGACTCCTCTTTTCTTCCCCAAAAGTAGAGCCATGAGACATCAGAGACTCACTCAAAACAAAACAAAGCAAAGCATTTCTTAGATACAATTAAAAAGAGTAAGCTGTTGACCCGCAATGGTTTGGGTACCATTCTATTTGAAGATAAAGGAGTAAACCAAACACCTCTGCACATCTGGTCTCAGGAACCTATGACTGCACAGATGCCATGTTTCTAAAAGACATAAAATCCAGTGAATGTCCTTTTTTTTCATGCTGTGTCCCATGAGGAACCCTAAGGTATACATAGAAGATGCAGCATTCTTCTTATCATACTTGGGTGCTTTTAACAACATTATTTTACCCACATGCTTCATTGAGTACCACTATTATTTTATATCACCCACCCAAATCCAGAGTGAACGACTTTACCATTCTGAAAAACAGCATCAGAGGAAGCCCCAGATGTAGGTGTAGGGCGCCTGTGAATCGAGTCTTAGTACATTGAGTTTAATCCAAATGTATTTCAAAAACAGTGATTCCAATTGTTGTAAACTATGGAACACATGCAGAATCCCTGGAGAAACAGATGTTAGATCTTCTGATAGCAGTAAAACATCCGAAAAAATCTTGTAAATATGAACAAACTTGACTAATAGAGTATTTGGCAGTTAAAGAGAGAGGAATGCACAGTGGATGTCATTCAGCTTTTTAAAATAGTATCATGTGTGTCATTAAAAAAGAAATATTCTTTTAAATGTCTGTTATTTAGTTTTAAAATGAAAAATATTGAATAGTTAAACTTTATTAAGTGTAAAATTGGTTTTTAGAGTGCTTTGGAAATGTTAGATACAAGGAACAAACTTGAGAAATCACAAAAGGCAGCTTGCTCTGCCAATGTTTTAAAAAGTCCATTTTTAAAAAATAGCCAATGTTTTTTTTAATGTCTTTAAATGAGCTAATCAGGATTTGAGTCATAGGAAATATCCCCAGCCCCATCCAGAAAGGATCCTGTGGCTAGGACACCCTTCCATCCCCCACTCTGCTCATGTTTTACAAAGTACAATTCTGACCCCTTAGAAAATGTGGAATACCACAGAATAAAGAATAACAGTCTGATCTCTTAACCCTCCATTGAGAAAGGCCTGTCCTATGGGTATACCTGGCTCTCACTGAAATTTAGTACAACCACCATTCACTTAAACCAGTTGGTTAGTTGGATACCAGCTGCTCCTGGGAGTTTGTCACTAATGGGTTAGAACATCCTTTCCTGCTTTCTGACTTTAAAGAAAAGGTATCTGTTGGTACAGATTTAGGGAACTGGATTACATAATTTGATTACATAAGTATAATTTACGTAATTGCAAATTACATAATTGTAATTTAGGAAACTGGATTACTTCCTGAGATTCAGATTGGGACATTAAGAAACTGAGAATCTGAGCTACTTTGGATCAGACAAATGTGAATTACCTGTAAAGGGAAGAGGCAATGCAGTTTCTACAGGTAGAAACACAATTTTTGGTACTCTCTGGTATTTAATGCCCTGATAGAAGACTGATTCAGTCATTTCTACTCCATAGCCCAGTTGTTTCTCTATTACCATTACTTAAACTAAAGCCAGTCATATCACTGTAACTACCCTACATCTTATTGTCTCCATCCTTCTCTTCCTTCTACTTTTTTTCTTTCCTCTTTATCCCTATCATCATCATCATCATCATCATCATCATCATCATCATCATCAAACTTTAGTGGAATATCCATTTGCAAGATTCTATGGGAGTTTCCTTCATTTCTATTCATAGAATAGAATTCATCACAACCTCCAAATCTCAAAACGTATAATCTTTGGCTCTCTGACTCCCTCACTCCCAAGAGCCAAAAAATTCTGACTTCTTCTGCTATCACACTTGAATCTGATCAATCCTTTGAATTTCCATTTCCACCACTCTTGTTCAGGTGCTATTTCTGCAGTGCTTTAGAATAAGAACTGAGTAGAAACTCAGCTCTATATACTTATTATCTATGGTATCATGTTAAAGTCAGTTTCTTCCTCTATAAAATGGGTCTAATAAAGTTTATACTACCTAGCTCAAAAGGTTGTTGTGAGCAAATTGTTTTGTAAATCCACAGCTCTATAGAATTTTCACTTAGGCTATTGTTCTCTTTCATGTCTGGTTTTGCTTTTTTTTTTTCTTTTCCCAGTGATCACTCATTGGTTACAACCCTTCTATATGACCAAACTATTGTACAATGTGAAAGTATTTGCAGATCCTATACATGACTGCACGCCACCATGGGAGGGGGGGGAAGGGAAGGGAGAAAATCTGAAACTCAAGTGATTGTGGAACTGAATCTTGTAAATTAAAAGTAAATAAGTAAATAAAAAAAAAAAGAATTTTCACTTAGGGCAAGAGGAAGAGGAGCTGGGATGAAGCCTGGAGGAGAGGGAATACACCATGGGACACCTTGTTTTTCTAACCTTCTTCTGAAAGTGTGGATGCCGAAGGGGAAGAAATACATTGCTTCTGGGAGCTGCGGGTGGGAGGTGGGGGTGCTGGAGAGGCAAACTGAGCAGTGAAAAAAGGGTCCTGGTAGATTATATTCGTGGAAGGTCAGAGGGAGCCCCTGATCCTCAGTAGCTATGTCAAGCAGGAAAACGAATTAACAAGCCTTTTATCAAGGACCCGCTCTTTCCCTCTCACTCGGTTATCCAAATCCCAATGAAGAAAATATGGGTACAAAGCATGGCAGTTTTAGAAAGAAACCCTGAGCCAGATTTCCAAAAGAGAGATGAGATGTTTCCTTTCGGTAGCATGTAATAAACGGCCTCTCAATTTATTATTTATCTATGTTCACACTTTGATGAATAGTTATAGTGATAATTACTAAATTTCTACATTAAAGAACAAATCTGTGCTTTATACAGTAACTGCTGAATTGGGCTATTATCTACACATGTGTGGGTTTTCTGTAAATACAGAAATTTGATATTTGTCACCAGGTCTATTCATTGCAATTTGAACATAGATAAATAATGAATGACAACACCACTTGTTCATTAACATTCTACAAAAGGAGAATATATAGTCGTTATTCCTTTCATGAATTTGGCCACTGAAGGTTCATAAATAATTGTGCTTTACAATTTTCTCTAATTAGTGATGAACTTAATCCAGGCCATCCAAAGCCTGAGAGCAAAGGGATCTTTCCATTGCCCTGTTTCTGACTCTCTGTGGCAGATGCCGCCTTCCAAGAGCCACTCTCACAAATGGAGCTGTGGTGAATGGAGCGGAGGCCTTTAAAAGCTCATTTCAGCTCTGAGATCTGCCAAATGTCAGGAGCCCTTACATGAAACCTCTTACTGAGCTGCTCTGGCCCTGACCCAAGCCCTAGAGAAAATACAGAGATGTGGTTCCTGGTCCCCATGATACCGTGGCTTGACTGACTTCTCTGGAACAAATCTGTTCATCACCTCGCTGGCTGTAGTTTGCATGTCTGAGATGCATGAGGACTCTGTGGAGGGGACAATGAGTTGGCTGGATCAAAACCACTCCATCTGGACCAGGAAGAACTATGGTTCTGTGTTTTAATGCAGCATTTGCAATGCTACTGTAGACATCTCACAGAATGGCCTCCTATAGCTTAGTTTCTACCTTGAATCAGCCATTGGTTCACATTTCTTCAGTAGGTCATGACTCTTTTCAGTGTGAGTATAGGCATGCCTCAGTTTAACTCATTTTATTGTACTTCACAGATACCATGGTTTCAGTTTTGTTTTTTTTTTTACAAATCAGAGGTTTGTGGCAACCCTACATAGAGCAAGTCTATTGGTGCCCCTTTTCCAGGAGCACGTGCTCACATAGTGTCTCTCTGTCACATTTTGGTAATTTTCATAATATTTCAAACTTTTTCATTATTATGATGTTATGGTGATTTGTGATCAGTGAACTTTGATGTTACTACTGTAATTATTTTAGTGCACCATGAATCACACCCATATAAGATGGAGAAATTAATCAACAAATGTGTATGTTCTGACTATTCCATCTATTCCCCTATCGCTCTTCCTCTCTTTGGAGCTCCCTATTCCCTGAGACTCAACAATATTGAAATTAGGTCAGTTAATAATCCTAAAGTGACCTCTAATTGTTCAAGTGAAAGGAAGAGTCAATTGATGCAACAAACTTCGTTGTCTTATTTTAAGGAATTTCCACAACCACTTCACCCTTCAGCTACCACCACTCTGATCAGTGAACAGCCATCAGCACTGAGGCAAGACCCTCCATCAGCAAAAAGATGATGACTCACTGAAGACTCAGATGGTGGTTGGCATATTTTATCAGTAAAGTATTTTTAATTAATGTATACCTCTTTAGACATAATATTACATATTTAATGAACTGCATAACTTTTATATGCACTGAGAAACCAAAAAATTCATGTGATTTTATTGTGATATTTACTTTATTGTGATAGTCTGGAATGAAACCCACAATATCTCCAAGGTATGGCCTGTCATCTCATCCATGGTATAGATAGCAACTCACTCCTTGCTTCTATTCCTGTAACATTCTTGTTCATATTTTCCCATAAGACATTCCCCACAATATGTCAAAGACCTTTCTCTATTCCTTTAATATTTTGTGGGGAGCAGTCCAGTACTTAAACAATGCGTATGTAGCCTGCTGACACCTACTACGTGTCTTTTCACCTCCCTTTGGGTCCCCTACCATTTTGATTGTCCAGAGATTGTGAGGTTCCATGAGTCATAAATATATAATACCACTGAGAGAATACAGGTGTTAAAAAGACAGGCTTTTATGTCCTGGTATTTTGGTTGGTCCCATTTGTCCAAGTTGATTCTGAGTCCTTTAGGGGCACAGTTGTGTCTTGAACTTCTTTCTGGGTGACAGCTCAGTGCTAGGCATGCAAATGATGCCCTCAAGAGAAATGTTTAATTCACTTTAAATTTTAAGTATCTGTTATACATTATGAGATAGGAAACTAGAAAGATGCGGATTGTCCCTGATTTTGACAATCTTATAATAAAAGAGACAAGGACAGAGTCACAGATGACATAATGGAGAACAAGAGAATTACAAAAGAGAGACTCAGGCAAAGTGTCTGGATCATGCTTGCACAACATATGTACTCTCTCTTGTAGAGTGCTCAGTGGCAACCCTACATTTTTTGAGGGTCACCCAAAATCCTTTGGCAACCTGCAGGCCATATATTGTGCAGGTCTGGTCTGGATGGTGACTCCTTGGACAACTTAATTACTCTTTCTGGGCCTCAGTTTCATCATCTGTAAAAATGATTTTACTAAGTGACTTTGAATGTTCCCTTCCAGTTCTAATATTATATGATTCTGTGATTGGTAAGGAGCAGGCAGAAAGAACAATGGAGAAAAGGATGGATGCAGGTAACCTCTTCTTATATTTCTAAGCTGATTTACATGCCAAAAGCACAAAAAAAAAAAAAAATAGAAAAGCAATTCCCCAGCTCATCCCCATCTCCTGGCTGTTATTTGTGTGAAGTACAGAGACTAGTGGATTTTTCCAAGAAGAGGATTCAACCCTGATAGGAAGAAGAAACTAAAAAAAATGGGGAAAAGCCTTGGGTTTGGAGTCAAAAGTTTTGATTGAGAATTCTGCTTTTGCCACTTAGTCCCAGTATGCCTTGATTCAAATCACTAAGCCACTTGAAAATATGTTCCAGATTTTACTCCTGTGATTTTGTGAATGCAGCACAGGTGCCCCAAGGCTGCCTTGGTGAGCCCTTTACTACTATACACTATCCACTTTTTTCTTTATTCCCCCTTCCTTTTTCTTTTCCTCTCTTCACTTACTTCACATTCTCTTGTTTTCTAAAGATACAGACATTTTATTTTAGTAGAATGAGCAAAATATTAGCAGTCAGAGGACCAATTCAGTTCAATAAACTTTGATTCAGCACCTATATGTGCCAGGCACTGTGCTGATAGGGATATAAAAAGAGGCAAAAGACAGTCCCTGCCCTCAAGGAGCTTACAATCTAAGGGAGGAGACAACATGCGAAGAAATATATGCAAAGCAAGCTATCCACACACAAGATAAATAGAAAATAGTTAAAAGAAAGAAAGCATAGTAGAAGGTGGGATTTTAGTTGGGATTTAAAGGCAGGGAGATCAGTAGTCTGAGTAAGGGAGGGAGGGCATTGCAGGTATGGGGGACAACTAGAGAGGATGCCCAGAGCCAAGAGATAGAGTGTCTTGTTTATGGAACAGCCAGGAAGCCAGTATCACTGCACTGAAGAGTAGGTGTTTGGGAGTAAGATGTAAGAAGATTGGAAAAGTAGAAGGGGGATAGAGTATGAAGGGCTTTGAATGTCAAACAGAGCATTTTGTATTTGCTCCTGGAGGCAATAAGGAGCACCTAGAGTCTAGTGAGGGGCGGGGTGACATGATCAGATCTGTATTTTAGAAAAAAAAAATTAGTGTCTAAGTGGAGAATGAGTTAAAGTAGGGAAAGACTTGAGGCAGGCAGACCTACCATCAGGCTATTAGAATAATGCAGGCGTGAGATGACAAGGACCTGCACTAGAGTGGTGGCAATGTCAGAGAAGAGAAGGGGACACATTTGAGACATGTTGCAAAAGTAAAATTGGCAAGCCTTGGCAATGGATTGGCTATGGAGGGTTAGAGATAGTGAGAAATCCAGGATGAACTCTTAGGTTGTGAGCCTGAGGGATGGGAGGATGGTATTTCCCTCTATAGTAATAGGGAAGGAAGGAGTTGGGGAGGATTTAGGGGAGAAGATAATGGGTTTTGTTTTGGACATATTGAGTTTAAGATGTTTACTGGACATATAGTCTGATATGTCTGAAAGGCAGTTGGAGATGAGAGATTGAGGTCCACACAGATATTGGAGCAGAATAGGCAGATTTGAGAACCATCAGAAGAAAGATGATAATTAGTCCATGGGAGATGATTAGTTCTCCAAGTGAAGGGAAGACTCAGGACTGAACTCTGAGGGACACCTACTGAGAGAGAACCAGCCAGAGGGTTCTCAACTCTGTTCTTCCACTTCCTACCTATGTGACATTGGGGAAGTCGTTTAAGCTTTCTGGGTGCCAGTTACCTCATCTGTAAAATGAGAGCATTGGATTAGTCAGGGGTGGGAAACCTGCAATTTAAAGGCCACAGGCCACCCACAGGTCCCCACCCCTGGATAAGATAACCTCTAAGATCCTCCTTGCTCTAAAATCAAGAGTCTTTTTATTTCTTCTCTTCCTTTCTTCCAATATGCTCCTCCTCCCTCACTGTTGCTCCACCCCACTGGAAGAACCAGGGCCTAAAGAAGCCCCCACCTTCCCATCCCCATAACATAGGAAGAGATGCCATCTAATTCTTTTTGACTTGATTTTGGTCATGAAAAAAGAGAAAGAAAAAAAAAAAAGAAAAGTATTTTATTTGTGTGGCATGTGGCTGGAGTCAAAGGGTCAACTCTAAGGGGAAAGATAAAAGATGCTGGATATAAAACAGTCCCTACACTGAGGCCACAGATCAAGGGTGTGAAGAGAAGGAACATTTCTCAGGGACTATTCTTGCTTGCTGCTCTTGCCCAGCCCTGTAGTTCAGGGTATCAGAGACCTGGTGAGAATATATTCCCCCATGTCCAAACCCAAGGGACCCTCTTCCCTAATACCGTGTAAGTTTAAGGGAAAAATTGAAGAGCATTTGGCCTAAGCTTACCCTAGAAGATAAGGGCAAGTACAGGAGGGAGAAAGGAGGAAGAAGGACTAAGTTTCCTTTTTAATTTAAAGGACATCTTAAATTACTTTTCAAGCTTTAAGGGGTTTGAGGAAACCCAGTAAGTGTCTTGCCAAGCACGTTTTCCCTTAATTTTCAAGCCCATGTGTGTTTTAAGGGAAATAAAACCCACATGTTTCTGATCATTTACACTTAAATCACCAAAATATTGCTTTTTACAAGCTTTGTGTTGTCAGGAAGCCCTTTGAACCTTTTTTTGTGTGAAGCTGTTCTTGGCCTTTTGGGAAAACAAACAGGAAGTTGTGTCCTGTAGAGGGCAAACAAACTGAGCAAAGAGTCGTGGGGGTCAGCTCAGAGATCCAAGCTGTCTATACAGTCCAGAAAATGGGTAAAGCTTGGGGAGAAGGCAGTGGATTTCAACAGAGAGTGCCTTAGATTGAACCAGACTTCTAAAACATCTGGGTTTTAGTCCTAGATTTTGTTATTGATTTCCAAGGTAACTTTGGACAAAGTAAAAGAAAAAATTGTGGAATTTCAGTGTTAGAGATCATCTAATGACCCTCTCCAACAAATGGCTATCTAGCCTTTTTTTAAAGGCCTCTAATTGGAGAAAGCTACTACTTCCACAAATAGTCTCTTATACTTTTGGATAGCTCTAATTATTAGAGAGATTACTTTTTTTCTTTTATGAAGTCTAAACCTGTCTCCATGCAACCTTTGTACATTCTCCCCAGTTCTGCTCTCTAGGGTACAACAGAATAAATCTAATCCCTTTCCTACATGTCAATTCTTCAAATACTTGGAGACAGCCATCGCATTCCTGCAATGTTCCCTCCAGGTTAATTATTATAAGTTCTTCAAACCAATCTTCTTATGGGATAGATCATTGTCTCAGGTTCTCAGTTTCCTCTTCTGTCAAAGAGAATATGTTACCCTCTACTCAACTATTGAAAAGGATTTTTAGAAAATATATTCGATTTTTAAAACACCAACAACCCACACAACACACATTTACATGATAACAGGGTACTATCATTGTCCAAATGTCTTGACCCTTTATTGAATTCCCATGTTTCAAGTTGAGAGTCCTTTTGTCATAATATCCTGCATATCAATAGAGTTGAAAGCAGATTTCCTATTGGGTTTAAAGGCATTAGGATTCAAAAGTTTTATGAGCCCGAGTTTATCCCCAACTAGAATGCCCAACTCCCTACTCTCTGTCTACCTGGGTCTTACCCTAGGGCACTGAATCTATAGATAGTCCATGCAGTCCTTCAGCATCTAAAAATGGCAGGGTTTGGCACATAGTTAGTAGAAATAATTAGTTAAAATAGGAAATCATCAAATGGTAGGTTGACTAAAGTCTATCCTACTTCTTCTTGCCCCACCCTCACCTACTAGTTTCCTGTTAATGACTGCTATTCAATTCTTAAAACTTCACCTCAATTCCTACTTAGTCTTGAAGCTTCACGCCAATATTTCTGCCTAAACTGACTCCTCCTTCTTCTGCACGTATAATATGTAATAATGCTTACTGATGCACACTTGGGACCTCTACATATATGTTTCTTATGGCCTCTCTCAAAGTTTGACCTCAATGAATACCTTGAGAGCAGAAAATGTGTCTTCTACTTGTGTCATTCACATTGCCAACATAGTACAGAATGCAGTCGGGATCACCCTTTTGAAAAAAAAAATTTACTAAATATAAATCTTTATGAACATAGAAGAATCAGTCATTATCAAGCTAGCTATGTTCTATGTAAGACATTATTTCTGTTTTCTAGAGGCTTCGTTCCAAGAATCCAAACCTACCTGGGAATGACTTTGACCAGAAAATGATGTAACCGGATCTTCATTGCCTCAGTGTATATTATTGATTTTGCTCCTTGAAAGCATGGACTATATCTTATTATCTAAACGTTTTCTCTTTCTTGCTGTATAGGATAGCACTTTGTACACAGTGGACACTTAATAAATGTTTATTTGTTTGTTATTGTTGAATGTTCAGTTCAAGTTTTACTTTCCTATCATTCTGTGATGATTCTCTGTTTAAAATTAAAATGAGCTCATTCTTTTATTAGCTTTGGCAAAATATAAGTAAGATAAAAAAGAAAGAAAGAAAGAAAGAGAAAAAGAAAGAAAGGAAGGAAGGAAGGAAGGAAGGAAGGAA
>CM053585.1:234006950-234024471 GCA_028646515.1 Pseudochirops corinnae | reverse complement strand
CTGGAAAACAAGCCTGACGCCACAGGCTCCACGTGACCACATTCAGCCTATTAGGGAACGGAGTATACTTTCAAATATCCAAGGGTCCTCAGAGTCACGTAGCCACTTTAGCCAAGGGCCTAGGGGCAGGGAAGATCTTCAGATTCCCATAACAACATCAGAGTAATGTGAGCATAATTTATTGTAGAGGAGAGAAAAAGCAGTATGAGACAACTTTATCAAAAGCTTTGCTAAAATCTAGGTAAACCATAACTACACTACTTTATTCTCTAATTTAGTAAACCTGTCAAAAGAGGAAATGGGATTAGTCTGGCATGATCTATTCTTGATGAAGCCATGCTATCTCTTTGCCATAATAATGATAGCTAGCATTTACATAGCACTTTAAGGTTTGCAAAGCACTTTTCAAATATTGTTTCATTTAGCCCTCACAACAACCCTGTGAGGAAGTTGCTATTATTAACTTCGTTTTACAGATGAGGAAACTGAGTCAAGCAGAGGTAAAATGTTCAAGGTTATACAGTGAGCAAGCTAGCACATCTCAGGCTGGATTTTAAGTCAAGTCTTCTTGACTCTAGGACCAAAGCTCTATACATTTGTCAAACATTTCTTTAATAATTAATTCTAGAATTTTTCCAGAAATTGAAGTTCAGCTTGCTACCCTATAGTTTGCAGATTCTGTTCTCTTCACTTTTTTGAAAATTGGGACACTTGTCCTTTTCCAATCTGTCAATTCTTTTATACCTCATGATATAATTCACTTAGACTAGGTGATATGAGCTCACGTAGGGCAACGTGGTGCCCTTTTACTATCTCTTTACTTATCCTTGCCACCAATTTCCTCTTAGTTATTTTTGTTCCATCATTGCAAGTTCAAAGGTCATCCTCCTTGATTCCTCCCCCCAAAAAGTAGCAACACAATACAAATAGAGTTGCTTTGTTGTCTCTCATTTGTCAGTGATCAAAGTTTCCTCCTTCCCAAGCAAAATTCTCATGTAAATAATAGTCACAATAGTGGCAGAAACACAAGCATCATGATGTAAATCAAAAAGTAGTCTCCATGACTCCCCATAATAGTTGAGATTTCAATATTTGCTTTTTAATATTATTTGTATTTATACCTCAACTCTAAGCACTTTGTTAAAACTCTGACAATGTCATCTCTTAATAATATAGCAATGACATTGAGTTCCTTTCCTTAATTTAAGCAACTAGACATTGACATCTACCTTCTGTTGCACCAGTTTGTCCCACCTACCAAACTACTCCACCAATTTGCTTTGCCCACTGATTATTATCTTGCCTTATCTCTTCATTATCCTTATCTTGCCTTATCTTTTCGTTATCCATTCTTCAGTCTCCATCTTCAGATTCTACTCCTTGATTCTCTTTAATCCTCATTCATTCTTTTATATCTTCCTTAGTTGCCATTCATTCTGTTCTTAGAAATAGAATATGAACCAGTAGCTAGGCCTGGAGACTGGTCTCCTTCGAATTGGCCTCAATTATTCCCATTTCACCAAAATTTTCCCACCCAAATTTAACCTCTGACCTATTGTATTAGTTTTAGCACCTCCAAGTAACATGCATGATTTTCTTCCATTTATCCATCTCCCAAATCCTCTCTTTTCTTCCACTACTTCTTTTGCAACATTCTCCCACAGAAGCTTTTTTTCAGTAGCTCCTTTATCATTCATTCAATTTCCTTTTCTGAGACTGGATTTTTTAAAAGTTTTTTATTCAATTGTCAGTTAATTTGGGTATTTCAGATTTTTGAAGTTCATATTCCATTTCTTTTCAAGTCTCAGCTATGTCTGTTGCATACAATAGAATCTGGTAGGTTTTTTTTTTTTAATATTTCTTTTCCATTGTTGATTAAAAAAAAAACCTGATCATTTGATTTTCCTTCTTTTGAACCAAGTTAGCTATATCATTAAAGCTTTGATAAAGTTTTATTAGAGTTTTTAAAGCAAAGATCTTTTGTTTGCTTGTTTATCCCTTCTAAAGTCACTCTGTCTTCCATTTTATCCATTTCCCCTCTAATTTTCAAAATTTCTTCTTTTGTGCTAAGGTTGAGTTTATTATTCATTTGGCGATGTTATTTTTTATTCAATATTTTTCTTCAGTCTTTTCCTTTTCTAGTTTGTTATTGGATGTCATTAGAGATATAGAGAGATTTTACTTCAAGGCTGAAAGACTAGGATCAAAAGTAATTTTAAAAGGACTTAAAAGGGTTAGAGAAGATCCACGAGTAACAGAAGCAACCAGAAAAACCTGAACACTTAGTCTTAAGAAAGGATAAAAATTAGGTAGTTGGAAAGACAAGGGAAAGGAAATAAGAAAAGTAAATAGAAGGCAAAGCAAATTGGTAGGTGGTGAAACAGAAGATGGGTATGAAGGGACAGTTGCTGAAATTGTGTTTTTTTCTCTAAAAACTGCTGAATTACAGGTATCTTGGTATTTTTAAAATATCATTATCTTCTTTTGCATAGTTATTTATTATTTCTATGATTTGTTATTTATTCCTCCTGTTATTCAATATATCATGGTATATGCTATAAGAAATGATTACCAGGAGGGCTTTAGATAAACCTACGAAGACTTATATGAACCAATGCTGAGTGAAGTGAGCAGAATCAAGAGATCATTCTACACAGCAATAGGAGTACTCTAATGGTAGTCAACTATGCTTTTCTACTTAGCTACTCTAATCAACACAATGATCCAAGACAATTCCAAAAACCTCATGATGAAAAATGCCGTCCACTTTGAAAGAACTGATGAACTGAATACAAATTGAGGTATAATTTTTTCACTTTATTTTTCTTGATTTTTTTCGCAGTATTTCTAATAGGAAAATGTGTCTTGCATGATTTCACATATATAATTGATATCATATTGGTTGCTTTCTCAGTGGCTGAGGGAGGGGCAGATTGAAGGGAGAAAATTTGGAATTTTTTAAATTTTTTAAAAAGAATGTAAATATTAATAAATAATGGGTTTGAAAAATTAAGGATATATAAGAAAAAAGGAATATCATTGTTAGGTCTCCATTTAGGCCTATACCTTTTACTTGTATTCCCCATATTTATAACTTTTTGTATTGTATTATGGCTTATAAAAAATGTTTTGTATTCCTGATTTTTTGCACTTAGTTGTAATTTCTCTCTGTGTCAGTGCATAACCTATTTTTGTAATGCTACCATTTTGTGGTGAAAATTATGTGTTTAATCATTTTCCCATTCAGATGACACCATAAGCACTTCAGCTTTAAAATCTCAAAATGTTTTGTTTAGTTTTACATTTTCAGTTTTGTTATCTTGGTTAGATGTTTTACTTCCAAGAAAAGAACATTGAAGTATGCTGCAATTATACTACTATCATTTTTTTCAAGTCAGTTAACCTTTTCTTTATGAATTTGCATTCTATGTCATGTGTGCATAAATATTTAGTATTGATATTTTTTATTGTACATTGTTCCTTAAAGCATAATGTAGTTTTTCTTTTTTATGTATTTGATGGTATGAATTTCTATTTTTGCTTTGTCTAATAGCATGATCGCATCTCTTTTTTTTTTTTTGCCTTTTGGAGGGCAGTTGGGGATATGTGACTTGCACAAAGTCACACGGCTAGTAAGTGTGTCAAGTGTCTGAGGCTGGGTTTGAACTCAGGTCCTCCTGATTCCAGGCCTAGTGCTCTATTCACTGTGCCACCTAGACACCCCCATACCTCCTTTTTTAAAAAATAACCTGGTGACATAGTAAATCTTATTTTAGCCTCTCACTTTTATCTCTCTTGCAAGTGCTCCTCATAGCTCACCTAGAATGGTCTCCTAATTGGTCTCCTTGCCTCAAATCTCTTCCCATTCCAGTTCCTCTTCCACATAACTATGATAGCTTTGTTACTCTACTATTCAACATTACATGATAAACTCTAGTCACTGCCTATTGCTCTGCTAGCATTTTAAAATTCTTGTACAATCAGAGCCCAATCTATCTTTCCAGCCTCATTATACATTATTTTGCTTCCCACATTCCACCATCCATGATACTGGCCTTCTCTCTTAAGCACTTCCTCTCCAATCACCTTGTCTTTGTACTCAGAGTCCTTCTCTTCCTTAGAAATGGTTGCCCTTCATATTTACCTGGAGAGGCTTATACAAACTGATGCTAAGTGAGAAGAGCAGAACCAGGAGAAATTTGTACACAATCACAGACACATCGTATGTGTGACAACCAGCTTTGATAAACTGGACTCTTGTCAGCAACGCAAGGTAATAAGACAACTCTAAAAGCCTCGGGATGGAAGCAGATATCTACATTCAGAGAAAGAACTAGGAAGAACAGAGTTTAAATGGAGACTGAAGCAAACTACATGCTCTCTTTCTTTTCCATGTTTGGTTTTGTTTCCTCATTTCCATTGTTCATTTCATCGGTTACAACCCTTCTATACAACCAGACAAATGTCCAATGTGAAAGTATTTGCAGATCCTACACTTGATTGCATGCCACTATGGGGTGGCAGGGGAGGTAGAGAGGGAAGAGAGAAAACTTGAAACTAAAGGGATTGTGGAACTGAATCTTGTAAACTAAAGGTAAATAAACAAATCAATTTTAAATGAATAAATAATTAAAAGAAAATAAAAGAAATGGTTACCCTTGAGAATGTAGATATCTGCCTTCCTGGGGTGGGATATTCTTCAGGGAGATGTGACTCTTTCTCAGGGAAGCTGATTGCCTAATATGCAAACATAGCTGACAAAACCCATCTTAAGGCCCCTGTCTTTTATTGCAGACATTTGTCTCCTCTCCCATAGAAATAGTTTTCAGTGGCAATCTTTAATTTCCCCTTCTGCTATGAAACTTCTCCATTTTATCATCTCAACTCAATCCTCTTGCATCTTTGTTTTTATGCCTTTCCCCCACAATTTTCCTCTCTTGTTGAGACATTATAGGAATTATTTTGCCTTCCCTGGACTTGGTAGCTATAGAGTACCTGCTCTCGTCTGTCCCTTCTGCTCTCCCTATTCATGTCACTTCCCACTCTCTTATTCCCTTCCACAAAAGATATTGATTCTCTTATGAGGGGTCAAGGGATTTAGTCCATGGAGTATTGATTCAGTTTTTCTGTCTACCCTTCTCTTGATTCTTTAAGTCCCCCTTAAATCTTTAGACTCTTAGATTCTTTTTGTCCCATAATGATCCCTCTTCTTGCTTTTACCCCATAGATCAATCTTTCTCTTTTTTAAAATCAATAACCCATAAACATGAACAAATTTCTTTCACTACTCAATCTTTTTAAATAATTATACTTATTCACTTTCCTTATGCTTTTGTCGTTTGGGGTTTTTGAGAGTCAAGAAATTGTCGCATCTTAAACACTTCTCCTTTATCAGACATTTTTTTTAATCTGATGATTAGATTTGAAAGACATTTGTAGGTTGCATCTTTGAATTCCTCTTTTTTCTAGGATATACTTTTCCATTCCCTTCTCTGTTTTTTTTTAATTTGGAATAATCCTACTTTATTATAATTGTATTTCCTTTCTTTTTGAAGGCCTTTACTTTTTGACTGCTTAAAAATTTTATGCTTTGCTATTGAAATTGCTCAACCTAACTACAACATGCCTTGCAGTTTAAAGACCAGGAATTTTTTCTGGTGCTAATCTGAAGATTTTCTAGATCAATACTTTGTTGTATACATTCAAATGTTCCAACCAACTTCTATTACTTACTGAACAATAATAATATTTTGGGTTTTTTTATTCTTAATATCCTTTTGGAAGTCTTTGAATTATTCCTGAACATTCTGTCTTAAAAGTCAGTCACTTTGGTTTGTATGGAATTTTGTTGCTGTTGCTTTTCTTTTTAATGTTGTTCTCTTTTGCTTCTCTTCTACTTCATTTTCTTTCATCTAGTATTTTTGTATTACAAATATGTTGCTGTCTCTCAGAACTCTGATAATTTTAGAGAAATTCTCCATTACATGTTCAATTTTTTATTGCTCTTTTGTGTCTGTGGTTCTGCAATTAGAGTTGTAATTTCTGACAAAATTATTCCTAATTTCTGTTTTTCATAGTTTTATGTATATTTTGAACTATTCTAGAGTTTCTTGCTTTTGTTCTACTATTGCCTCTCAGTCAAAAGCATTCTGTATTTCTTAGGGTAATACTTTCATTTCCCTTCATATTATTATATGTCTTTAATGTCTTTGTTTTTTCTTTGAGTTTGTACTCATTCTTTCTTTTGATTTTATAGTCTTTATTGGTTTTTCTCCTTATGAGTTAGATTTTGATGTAACTTATTCTCTTGACCTTTGATGTTTCAGCTTTTCTCATGTATTTCCCATCAGTCTCTAACCTTTGGGAATCTTTCTCACTCTTTGACCTGTCCTCTTTCAACTGCTGATGACTCACAAGGATGGACTGCTGGGTGGCTTCAGATTCTTCATGCAAAAATACATGGGTCGATCAACCTGAGTCCTTGCCTGGAGTTACTCCGGAAGGGAGAATTCTACTGGGTCTAAACTGAGTTTCCAATCCCTTTTCCCTCAGATCTGATGCTTATTCCCTCCTATCCTGAAACTCGGAACATCATCTACATCTTTTACTCAACCAAGACGTTCTCCCTCCCTCTTTTTCAGTCACTGCCTCCTTCCTTCTTTTCTTCATGTAGCTGAACAGAATCAGTATGTGTCACTTCCTTTACTTTTTGCATTTTTTAAGGAGGGTATGTGTTGGGCAGTTATTAAATAAGACATAGCCACATAATCTACAAACCTTGAGTTTGCTTTTGCTCACTGTATTGGGCACGTAGAATCAATTGGCAATAGAGCTGCCAAATGAGAGTACAAAGGATGATAGAGTTCTGGTGTCAATTCATTATTTTTTCTACCATGTACTTGGCTTCCATATACTTATCTTATAGATTCATCTGGAATTAATCTGTACCTGGCACATAATTCCTTTCTTTTGAGGCTTTGGGGTTGAAGAAGTTTGCCGAAAGCACCACTTCTGTCACCTTCCTGGCCACATGATTAAGAGAAAATTTGATAGGAATAAATATAAAGTTTTACATTTGGGTTCAAAAAATCAGCTTCATAAGTACAAGATGAAGGAAAGGACAGTTAGCTAGAAGGTCATGTGGATCTGCAGATTCTGGTTGGCTGCTGGTTCCATGTTATCCAACAAAGTGATTTGGCAGCGAAAAAATTCAATGTGATCTTATGCTGTATTGAGAGAGGTACTGTGTGTAGAACAAAAGAAGTGTTAGTCCTGATTTCATCAGATCTGCTCAGACCATATTGGAAGTAACGTATTCTTTTCTGGCAACAACATTTTAGAGAGAATATTGATAAACTGGAATACATCCAGAGGGCAAGTAGGATGATGAAAGACCTTGAGATTATACCCTATAAGGGTTAGTTGAAGAAGCTAGGGATGTTTAGTCTAGAGATTCTATTGTATGTATGTGTATGCATGCACATGTGTGCATGTGGGGGCGGAGGATGTGGATAATCACTGATCAATTATTTGATGGTCTGTCATTTGCAAGAGAGATTAGAGTGCAGGACTAGGAACAATAGATAGAATAAGAATACCCAAAACAACTGGCGGTTACATATCACTTTAAGGTTTTAAAAGTTTTACAAATATTACTTTATACTGACAACAGCCTTGGAAGATAGGTATTTTATAATTTCTATTTTCTTTTACAGATAAGGACACTGAGATAGACAGAAGCTAAATGACTTTCCCAGGCTCACATAGCCAGTAAGTGCCTGAGACAGGATTTTAACTTGGGTTTTCCTGACTCCAGGTCCAGTACTCTGTCTACTGAGCCACCTAGTTAGTTGAAGATGCAGAGAGATAAACTGAGGCTCTGTGTATGGAATCTTCCTAATAGTTCAGGCTATCCAAAAGTTGAAAGGTCTTCTTCAGGAGGCAGTGGCTTCTTTGAGGCCCTCAAAGGATGGATGACTGCTTGTGAGGTTGGAGGGAGAGGATCCTAGGAGGTCTTGTTCCAGTAAAAGTTGGAGCAGATTGCCTCTGATGTCCTCCTAAATCTGAAACTCTGTGATTCTGGTTATAGTCTCCCACTAATTCTGAGCTACTTTGGGCAAGTCTTTCTATTTAAGCCTATTTCCTCATATGTATAACTATGCTGTGGGAGGGTTTTCTGTGAATGGTAACTCCCTGATATTGTAAACATCCCAGAAGGTTCAGGGACTCTCATTGTACCTCTCCTGGGCTTCAGTCCCACCAAGGTAACCTCAGAGAACACAAAGACTTGCCCCTTTTACTCTAGCAATTGCAATGTAATTTGGCTCTGAGGTCTGGAGGCTGAAAGGAAACAACTATTTCACAGAGACACAAATGTTTGGTTTTTTTTTTCCAGTTCCAGGGTGTGCTTCTGAGTCAGGGGAGGTCTGAGTTCTGTATTTTATTCTTGGTGGTAATGCTGATTTATGGGCCACGTGGATACCAAGGGAGTCAGCCCCATACTCCCCAGATGCCTCCAAACGGCCCCACCAGGACTGGTCTGGGACTAAATAGCTTTCTCAGGTCAGATGTCAGATGTCAAGCTCACTCTTATTTGGAAGTCTAAAGGTGTTCTGGCATCAGACTCCAAACAGAAATATTCTGTAAGGAAAGTCTGCTAAATGTGAGATCTTGACCTACAAGTGCCATGAAATAATTGAGATGCTACAGGGTGGCCCATAGAGTACAAAAAAATCGTATTTTTACACTTTGGACAAGCAAGTATTTGGCATGCAGTCCTCATAGCTACAGAAAGGCAATCTTTATGCAAGATGTTTAATCTTGTCCCTCTGCCTGAAATCTTGCTGTCTTCACCCCCTTTGCCCTCCTCCTCTCCCTTCAAAGCAAATATCTTTGCCTTGGCCTAATAAGAATAAGTATTCCCTTGACTAAGTCACAGCAGGGCATCTCCTCCCCAGGGAGAAGCAGGTCCCTTCTCTGTGCTAACATATTTCCCCAGCACAGAAAAATGAACATACACTCCAAGTAAGTCAGGACAGGGAAGCAGAAACTTAGAATCTGTTCCTAACACCCCAAATTCAATAGATACCAATGACAATTAGAAGCCACCAAGGGGATTCCATGGAATGAGTTTAATTTTGTTTTTACCTTCTCATAACAGCTAATACAATATTAGGGTACAGGGAGGGGAAAACTATTTATTATGTGCCGAGCACTGTACTAGGTATTTTATAAATATTAACTTAGTTTGCTCCTTAATAACAACCCTTGGAGGTAAATGCTGTTATAATCCCCATTTCCTAGTTGAGAAAACTGAGGCAAACCAAGGATAAATAAGTTGTGCAAGGTCATACATCAATTAAGTGTCTGAAAGCAGATTTGAACTGAGGTATTCCTGACTCCAGGCCCAGCGCTTTGTGCACTATGGTGCCACCTAGCTGCCTTGAGAGGAGTGACAATAATAGTAAACCATATAGCCCTACTGGCCAGGCACTAGGCCAAGCATTTTACAAATATTATCTCCTTTGATTCTCACCTTGGGAGGTGCTATTATTACATTTTTACAGATGAGGAAACTGAGGCAAAAGGTTAAATGACTTGCCCCAGGTCACACAGCTATTAAGTTCCTGAGGACAAATTTTAAATAAAATCTTTGAGTTTAATTTGAACTCAAGTCTTTCTGACTCTAGGCTCAACACTAACCATTGCACCACCTAGCTATCTCAAGAGAGGTGATAAGAGAGGAAAGACCTCTACAGACCCAAAGAACTGATGTTGTTGCTTTCTTCTGCTCTGGAATACTACGTTCATTTCTGGACATACTACATTTTGGAAGGACAATGACCAACTGGAAGGCTTCCAGAGGAGGACAACCAGGGCTGTATTTAGAGTCAGGAAGACCTCAGTTCAAATCCATACTCTCACTTGGATAAAAGGATCAAAAACTATGCTACATAAGGAACAGGAGGGGATGGGAGATAGGAATTGGACTAAGGTTTCTTCCTACTTCAGAAATTGGTGGTTATTATTCTAATTCATAAAAAAAAAAAAGTCAACTAGAAATTCCTTCCTTCCTTTCTTTCTTTCTTTTTTTTTTTTTTTTTTAAAGATTGGGTCTCTCTTGTCACTCAGGCTGGAAATACAGTGGCCCTTCATGGGTTCAATTGCCCCTGTGCATCCACATGGGAGCTTTGATCCCCTGCTATGCCAATTCACTACCTCCCTATGTAGCCTAGTACCCCTCCTCTATAAACTTCCCCACCTCTCAGCCCAGCCAGAGACTCACCATATTAGTGTTGTACTTAATGCAGACACCTGATTGGCTTAGTCCACTGAATCTGGTACTCCCAAGCTCAAACAGCCCAACAGCCTCAGCCTCCCAGGGACCAGGCATTACAATTGAGTGCCATCATACCTGACAACTAGTTACTTCTAAGAAATTATTTTTTATTAATTCAATCCACCAAAGATTTATTAAGTATTCATTCTGTTCAAACCATAGTACTAACCACTGGATCAGTCACAAAATTTAGATGAGATGATCCCTACCTTAATGGAATTTGTGATATAATAATTCTTAAAGTAATTAGATGCTTAAAAACAAACATGGAAACTAAAGTCTTACTTGGTAATAGAAAGGAGACACTGTATTTCTAATCCTTAAAGTTATCTCATATGTTGTTATCTTCCTGGTTCTTAATAATTTCACATACCTCACTTAGCAAGAGGAGAAATCTTGGTTATGAATATGAGGATAGCACCTAATTTCCCCTCGCAGACCTAGAACACTGCTCAATCTCCACACTTCCAAAGGAATAAAAGAAGCAATTCCAAGTTCACAGGTTGACTAGCTAAGATGCCTGCCTCTTCCATTTTCTCTCATCCTGCCTCTCAAAGAAGAGTCTCCAGGGAAAAAATTGTATTTTCGAGGCACTCCTATCTCTCTCTTCCCACAAGTCTGTGATGTTGACGTTATTCCTCATAGATATTCCAGATACCTTCAATTCCAGTTCCGTCCCTGCCTTCAGGCATGTTGCAAACAAAAGCCTCAAGGACCAAAGCCTTAAGATTTGAAAGATCTCTGAGGTTGGCTGTCCCCTCCTAAAAGTTAATTGGAATGGAGAATTTGGGGATTTTAGCCTTAGAGTAGAAGTGGGTAGTTCTGTCTTCCACATCTGTTGCTCTCTCTGACTGAAGTAATCAAAGGACTGAGTTATAGTATTAAGTTTATTGTTTCTGAAGGCAGAAAACTTAGGTTAGAATCCTGTATCTGTGAATGAGTACTCCCTGGTAACCTTGGGTAAGTCATTGCCCAATTCCCATACTTAATTGCTTCCTTTGCAAAAAAGTGGGGAGTGAATAGTGTGTTTCAGAGCTCTATTTTCTGTGATATGGGGGTCATAGATCAAAGATTTAGTTGTAGAAGAGATCTTTGTGGTTGTTCAGTCATGTCTGACTCTGTAGCCCCATTTAGGGTTTTCTTGACAGAGATACTGGAGCAGTTTGCCATTTCTTTCTCCAGCTCATTTTCTTGATGAAGAAACTGAGGCAAAAGGTTAAGTGGCTTGCCCAAGGTCACACAGCTAGAAGTGACTGAGGCTAGATAGCAGTCATCTATTCCCCCTTCTCCATTTTATAGATGAAGAAACTAGGGTGCAGGGTGGGGTTAAATGATTTGTACAAGGTCTTGATCAAAGATAATGATTTGTCCAAGGAAGAGCTAGAGTCAAATATGAACCCACATACTCAGTCTCTCAAGTCAACTCTATCGTAGAGGAGAGAAAATTTGAGGATAGTAAAGGGATCCAATAGGAACTCCAGCCAAGGAGTGGATTGAAGATGGAAGAGAAGTGGAGAGAATTGGGGAAAGTATGAGTTAGTCAGATGCCTGGGGAAAAGGTGCAGCCATAATAATCTCATTAAAATATTTAATCTCCAGAACCACATGGAGCTAGGGAGTGTTTGGGTGAGCTTGGATAAAGCTTTTAGTAAACATACTGCAGAACATACTGTAGAAAGACTGGAGCTATTCTGTTCACAGCAGGGCTCCACAGGGGGGGCCCAGTCCCCTGGGTAGCCCCAGGGGACCAAGTTGTTGTTTTTTTTTTTTTTTTTGGTTTGTTTTTTTGGTTTCTTTTTTGGCTTGTGGCTGTCACCAGTGGGAAGCCCAGGGAGTCCCTGTTGTATTGTGGAAGCATAGAAACACAACACATAGAAAGAGAGTGTTCAGGAAAGCAAAAAGCCCATGGCCAGGGGCAAGGGAGGCAATATACAGATGGAATATCATATATGGAAGGCTGGGTGAGTCTATAACTACTAGGATCTAATTACCAGGAATGGTCTAAGGAGGTCACAGGTGGAAAATTAGTCTCTGCCTTTGACCCAAGTCATCAGGACCCATTAGATAACATGCTATCATGGAGGAAACCATGGGAACTTGATTAGCACTATGTGAGTGTGTGTGTGGTGTGTGTGTGTGTGTGTGTGTGTGTGCCATGTACATACCAGAGAAGAGGCAAAAATAAGCTAACTGGAAATGGCAAAATGCTTACTCTAAGATGCTGCCATTTGTAACCACATGATTTATAAAGAGGTTTGCTTTATGCAGTAATCATAAAACAACTAAAAATTGTCCAGGCCACACCCAAAGCTCAGAGCTAAGGAGGCTGTATTTTAAATATCAGCAGACTTATTCATAGACCCCCAGAGAAGGAACGGATTTTAGAAGGCTGCCGTTCCAGGACAGCTGAATGTCCTCTACACTATGCCCAGGTGTGGTCATCCAACCTCTTTTTGGAAACCAAGAGTGATGGGAAAGACATGGGGGTGCGGTGGGGTGGGGGATCTCATCTACTTCCATGGATTTAATTACCATCTCTATGCTTATGATTTTTATTAAATCTACCAATCCTGCCGCAACCTCTCCCTTGACCTCCAAGCTCACATCTCCAACTGCCTTCAGACATCTCACACTATATGTCCAGCAGACATCTTAAATTTATTATGTTTGCAACAGAACCCATTATCTTTATCCCTAAACCGTCCCACTCCTACTCTCCCTATTATTGTAGGGGACAACACCATCTTCCCAGGTCCTCAGGCTCACTACCTCTCAACACCCCCTCCTCCCCCACATCCAAGCAGTTGCCAATGCCTGCCAATTTCACTTCCTCAACATTTCTCAAATATGCCTCCTTCTCTCCTCTGTTCCTGCTGCCATTCTAATGCAGTCCTCATCACCCCACACTTAGACTATTGCAATCACTGGTGGGTCTGCCTGCCTTAAGTCTGTCCCCATTCCAATTCAGCCACCAAACTGATTTTCCTAAAGTGCAGGTCTGACCATGTCACCTCCTCTCCCTTCTCCCCCCACTCAATAGACTCCAGTGGCTCCTTACTCCCTCCAGGATCTAATACAAAATCCTCTGATCAGCGCTCAAAGTCTTGCATAACCTAGCCTCCTCTTACCTTTCCAGTCTTCTCACACCTCACTCCCCACCACATACTCTTCCGTCCTGGTTGTTCGTCAATCAAGATATTCTCTCATCTCTCAACATTTTCTCTGGATGTCTCTCATGCCTGAAATGCTCTCTCCTATACTCTGGCTACTGACTTCTCTGGCTTCCTTTAAGTCTTAACTAAAATACCATCTTTTATAAGAAGCCTTTCTCAACACCTCCTAATTCTGGTGCCTGCTCTCTTTCAGTCATTTCCTATTTATCTTGTATATGGCTTGTTTGTATATATTTGTTACATGCTGTCTTTCCCACTAGACTCTGAGTTCCCTGAGGGCAGGCACTGTCTATTGGTTCCTTTTATATCCCCAGCACTTAGCATAGTGCCTAGCACATATTAGGTGGTTAATAAATGTTTACTGATTGATTGATGGGAGGAGCAGGAAGTCCATGACCTCTGGAGGAAGCTCTTTCCCCTTGTGGATAACTCGGAATATTGGGGAGTTCTTCCTTACATTTAGCCTCTCTACATGTTACTCACTCTTTTCTCTGGGACCGAGCAGAACAAATCTAACCCTTCTTTCTGAGAATAGCCCTTCAAATACTAGCAAACAGCTATTATCGTACTGCCCCATTATTGTGTTTGCCCCAGATCTCTTATCTTCTCTTGGCTAACCACACAAAGAAAAACAGTGCTTCTTAATCACTATTGGCCCACAGCTATCATGCTAGTATTTTGCAAAGAGCCCTAGATCTGGGATCAGAACACCTGGATTCAAATACTGACTGCTGTTTACTATCTGTATAACATTGGCACCTCATTTAATCTCTATGGATCTTAGCTTTCTCATCAATAAAATGAATGGTTCGGGGTATATGATGTCTAAGGAACCCTATGAAGTATAAAATACATTAAGCTTTGTGAAGCACTTTACATAGATTATTTCACGTGAGGCCCACAATAACCATATAAGGTAGGTATTACAAAAATTATTCCCTTGCTTAGCCTTCAAAGAGGCTAAATAACTCCCCTTTGCTCACAGAGCTGGTAAATATCAGAGGTGAGATTTCAACCCAGGACACAAGATCACAGATTTTTTGAGTCAAAAGACACCTCCTATGTGCCAGGCATTGTGCTAAGTTGTGGGGATACATAAAGAAGCAAAAGACAGTCCCTGCTTTCAAGGAGCCCGTGGTCTAATGGGTGAGACAAAATGCAAATAAATACATAACAAACTGCATTTAATCCAACCCACTCATTTTATAGATGAAGAAATTAAGAGTTTGGGTGATTTACCTAGGGTCTCACAACTAATAAGTAAGGCAAGATTAGAACCCCGCTCTTCCTAACTCCAAATCCAGTTCTCTAGCCACTATACCCTGTCTCCTGTGTAGTGATGTCTGGGAGGGCATCTTGGGATGGGGGTGGGAAGCAGAGAAGGAAAAGAAGACAGAATCTGGCTACCATTTTTCATGAATCTCTCTAGTCCTTACATTTTTCATCCATTTTCCCTGAAGTTTTTTGCTTGTGAGATTGGGTCAGCGCCTCTGCACCGCTTTCTCGAGAGCTGACACTTGGAGTGCAAATGAAGCTAATGACAAGAGACAATATTTTAATGTTAATTAGATATTTCATGTGTCTTAGTTCATCAGAGAAATATTGCTCTTTTATGTATCACATGAAAGCAGAGCTTTCGCTTGGAGGAAAACAGGGTACACAGTGAGGGAAAAGAAGTATTTTCAGTTTTGTAATTATTCAAATTATCGTTGCATTTTAGAAAATTCAGAAGGCTTTGAAAGGCCAGGGGAGGATACTTAGCAGTAACACAACTGTGTGACAGGAAGCCCCCGCAGAGGCTTTCGAACACTCTTCCCCGCCTCGATCCAGAGAGGATTGTTAAAACAGTGCTTTCCAATTAGGAAAGGAAGCCTGATTGAATCGGACTTGGCTCTCATTAGACAACCACAATTCAGGTAGTGCCCAACCTACTTCCAAAGCCATCTTCTGTCTTCACTTTGCCAGTGCAGTGTCATACATTTAGAGCTGGGAGGGACCTTAGAGACAAAGGTACGGCAGACCCACTCCCTCAGTTCACAGTTGAGGAAACTGAGGCCTAGAGAGGTCAAGGGATTTGAGGTCACATGTGTATCAAAGAGCACAGATAGAAAATTCACACAGGTCCTTTGACTCCCAAGCCAGTGTTCTTCTTGTGTACAGTCTTTCAGATCTGCAGACTTTCTCTTAAGATGGCCAAAGTTATTCATGTGTCAATCTTAGCATATAACAATGAGGGCCCATAATTTGGAATGAGGTCATTATAAATGGCTTCTCAGTTACTTACCCAGGGTCCCAATCACATGGAATCACACTATAGAGGACAGACACCAGATAGAGTCAATGGACCAGCATGGTCCTGTTATCGTCATTGAAAAAAAAAAGTTCATTTAAAAACAAAAATACAAGAAACACAGCCTATGGAATATTAAGAATGTTAGCTCTGGAAAGGACATGAGAGACCATGTAATCCAACCCCTTCTTTTTACAAAAGAGAAAAATGAGGCCTAGAGGTGAGAAATTACTTGTTCTGTCAAAGAGAGAGCGAGGGGGAGTCAGTAGCAAAGTGGAAAGAAAGCTGACACTGAAATTGAATGACTTGCATCCTAATTTAGATTCTGATACTTACTATACAGGTAACTTCTTCAAATTCAAAATGAAGGGATTAGGTTCAGCAGCCTCTGAATCAACATATGAGTCTCTATGATCTTGTGATTATGATCAGATCTCCTTAGTCTTAGTTTATGCTGTTCCCTTTCGTTCACTTTCTGTTCCAGTCAAAGTGACCTAGATTGTCCCCATACACAACACTGTATGTCCTACCTTTGTGCCTTCTCAATTTCTAGCTCTCAGAATCCCCAAGTTCCCTTCTAGGTGTGACTCAGGTGCTATAGGAGGGCCTTTCGTGGTCCCCCTTTCTTTCACTGTTAGTGCTTTCTTGTGCTACAGATTTCTTTGGCTTTCTAATATTTGCCATAGAGACTTTTAAAATTTGCTTATGTCTAAACAAATTGTATGCTCTAGTAGAATCTAAAGCTCCCTGAGATCATGGTCACCCCTTACCTAAGTAAGGAATGACTAATCATCACAGTTGACAATAAATGGACTTCTTTGAGAGATTACTGGAGGCCTTCATGTATGAGCTAAGAACAGAGGTGTCAAACTTAGGCCTTTGGTGGCATCTCCAAGTGCCAGCAGAACCAGATTAAAATGTAATTGGGACATGTTTAACAAAATAAATAAAAATGCAATAGAACCTAAATAATGTTAATTTGTGGTTTTCTAAGTTAACACGAGGCACGCAAGGATCTTTTCTACTTTAGTTTGATATCACTGGCTATAAGTACCAATTTTTAAGAATATTATAGAATGGATTCACACTTCAAGGATGGGCTACTAGATAATAATAATAATTTGTTTATTTATTTTTAAGCATTTATATAATGATTTGACGTTAGTAAAATGCTTTATATATTAATAACAACTTAGGAACTCAGTTCTACTATTATCCCCAGTTCATGAATGAGAAAACTAAAGAAGAATGAGGTTAAGTGACTTGTCCATGATCATACATCTAGTAAGTATCTAAGACAGGATTTGAACTCATCTTTTTGGGACTGAGGGAGGATCTGGCTGAGGGTCAGGACTCTATCCATTGTGCCACCTTGCTAGCTGGATGGCATATGAAGTCTCTACTAGTTCTCTTAAGAGTCTATAATCTTGCTTGGGGGAAGGAAAGAACTAAATATTTATATAGTGCCTATTATGTTCCAGGCAGCATGCTAAGTACTTTACAAAATTTATACATACACGTATATATATATATATATATATATATATATATATATATATGTATATACATACATACATACATACATACATACATACATACATACATATATATGAAGCAAAGAGAGGGTGAGTGGCTGGGTCATACAGCTAAGGTTGGATTTGAACTCAGGTATTCTTGGTTCCAGGTTCAGAGCAGTAGGCACTATGCCACCTAGCTGCC
>CM053585.1:233954147-234006450 GCA_028646515.1 Pseudochirops corinnae | reverse complement strand
ATATATATATATATATATATATATATATATATATATATATATATATATATATATATATATATATATATATATATATATATATATATCTTCCCCTATCTTCTCTTCCTTAATTTTATTCTCTGGTGAAGAAGTGATCCTTCTCCAAGCAAAGGCCAACCAAGATACTTGTGTCCTTGATCTCATGCCATCCATTCTTCTTTGGTAAGTTTCTCTCACAAGGATTCTCTCTCACTAATATCTAACCTTACTCCATCCACTACATCGACTTACATTACTTCTACTCTGCTACTTACAAACATGATCAACTTTTTCCCATTTAAAAAATGTTTATTTGGTCTTGCCATCCTCTCAAATTATATTCCCATTTCTCTCCTCCCTTTCATACTTAAAGTTCTGGGAAAAGCTATCTACAAGCATTACTTCTGATGCTTCTTCTTTCATTCACTTCTTTATCCTTTCACTCAACTGAAAGTGTCTTTTGGAAGGACTAACAATTAAAGATGGTTTTGTTCACTTTATTACTTAGCTTCATGCACCTGAACACCTGAGGCCTTTGTGTCTCTCCATCATTGACTCATATGGTGTGGTCCCATCTGGACCATTTTCACCCTGTTTTGAAGCTGACCCTGCAAAAGAATTCAGCAAGTAATGATAAAAACTGATTTATCGACTTTAACTTCTTGAGTTTATATAATATGTGACCAGTTTTGTTTTTTTTAGAAACCAACTGTTGGCATCGTGGAGATAACCACCTTCCCCATGCAACAGCTTCTGAAACATTCATACCTTCTATTTTAGAGCCAGATTCTCAGTCTGAAGAATTGATTTGTGTAATTAGGCAAGTGATTTTGAAGGAAGATTTTGCATGAATTTGCAATATAATTTTCTTTTTCTGTAACTGTTAATTGAAATCATTTATCAGGTTTTTAAGCCGAAAAAAAAATGTTAACTTTGAAAAAAAGGTGTGAACTGCTCATTTCTTATGCAATCTCTGCATTGTCTTTGATACAGGATCATTAATTCATTATTTACAATCAGCTTCCCTGGTTTGGGGAGGGAGCGAGGGAGAGAGAGAGAGAGAGAGACAGAGAGAGAGAGAGAGAGAGAGAGAGACAGAGACAGAGAGAGAGAGAGAGACCTTGCCTTACAAAGAGCTAGAATGAGATTGATGAGAATCTTAGTCTAAAAAGAAACCATTTTGGTGAACATTTTCTTATATTGATGATGGTGAAAAACAATGCCATTTACAATCCTTTGCAAATGTTATCTCATGTGATCCTAACAAAAACCCTGGAATATAGGAGCTATTATTAGCCCCATTTTGTGGATGAGGAAACTTAGGCAAACAAAGGTTAAGTCATCTGCCCAGTGTCACACAGCTAGTAAGATCTGAGATTGATTTGAACTCAGATCTTCCTGATTCCGGATCCTGTACTCTACCCACTGTACTACCTGGACGATCTTCATAATTTCTTTTCTCTGCCATATTGAGAGCATAGAGGTCAAATTAAGATGGATACCAATAACAACCATGATAATAAAAACAGGTCAAGGAAAAGCAATACTCATCTTGCATCATTTTGTAACAACTGAGCTCAGCAAAATGGATACTGACCTTGACATAGCATTACATACACTTACCAGGAGGATCTATGTATGAGTTAATCTCGGTGAATTTTCTTTCAAGTACGATCAGATCTAGAGTATTGAGAAATTTCATCCCAATTTGAGTAAGGACTAAGAGTGGGTATTGATAACATACGCGTTCAGATCCCAACTGTTAGAAGGACTGTTCATAGACTGTTCATAAGGGTGAGAGGTTTTCTCCAACTTCTTTTAATTCCAGCGCTTCCCTCTTTTAATTATTTCTGGTTATTTGATAATATAGCTTGCTTTGTATGTATTAGTTTGCGTGTTATCTCCTCCCCTGGATTAAAAGCTCCTTGAAAGCAGGTACTATCTTTTACTCCTTTTCATTTTGATCCTTAGTACTTAGCACCATGCCTGGTGATTAATAAATGTTGTTCGATTGATTGACTTGGAAATTATTTCAGACAATTATCCCAACCTCCCCTTTTTATAGATGAGGAAACTGAGGTGATTTGTCCAAAACTGAACAAGCTGTAAATAAAAGGGCCAAGATTAGAAACAAGTTTTTAAACTTCAAATCCAGTGATCTTTCCTTTTTCTGATGCTGCTTTGGGGGCCTATTATTGATCATACAGAAGTTGGGAGATAATGGGAAAGAAATACTGGGTTTTTGTTTCTGCAAATTGCACATGAGGGGAGTGAACTTGCAGCCTAGCTAAGCCTGTTAAAGTCAAGACTTATCCAATTCACCTTTGTTAATTGTACCTTATCTAAACCATATTTCCTCCCCTAAGATCTAACATAATATTTGACTCTATGTTAATAATTTTGTTAAAAAGAATTTGAATAGACACTGGCCCAGCCAAAGTTGTACCAGGGATGTCTTGACATTAACATCAATTTAGCAAGTGTTTATTGATAGGTTATCATGCAGAAAGAAGGCACTGGCAATGTTACAAGAATAAGTAAGATGTGGCCACTGACCTCAAGGGCATATTACAGTCTAGTAGGAAATAAAAGATTCTTACAAGTAACTATCATCCAAAGTAGTAAATGGTAAATGCATAAAGTTCTTATTTCTTGAGAACTGGATGTAAACAGCCTAAAGGGGGAATTCTTTCCAGAGAAAAATTTATACCTCTATCAGTTTCTCTATCCTTTCTTTTTTCTAATCTTCATTAGGCCTTCGCTGCTGCATGGCAATCCTTTCACTCTTTCTTAACTGACCCTCTATTTCTCTCCCTATAGTAGCTGTTCCAAAACCTTCTCTTCTCTCCTACAACTCCTATACCATCTTTCCTTCTCTTTTACTGAGAAAATAGAAGACTTCCATTTTGAACTCCTTTTCTTCCTTGCCCCAACTATTTGACATTTCTCCTCTTTTGTCCCAGTCTTTGCTGAAGAGGCTCTTGCACTTGCCAAAGCCACAGGCCTGGGCCTCTGATTCCATCTTGTCTTTAGTGGCAGCTTGTCCTTGTAGTCTTCTCTTTTTCTTGTATGTATTAGAGCTTCCCCTGGTGTCTACAAACCTGCTCAGATCAATCCCACACTTGAAATTTTTCACCTGACCCTGTTACCCCCACAAGTGACCATCAAATATCTTTCCTCAGCTTCACAGACAAAATGTTTAAATGCCTTGTAAATCTGCTGTCTCCATTCTCTGCTTCTAATTATTTCTCAGTTCCTTGCATCCGATCTCAACACTCAACTGAGACTCCTTTCTCCAGAGGTACCAACAATATTTTAACTGCTAAATCTGAGTAGACTTCTTCAGTCCTCATCCTCTTTGACCCTCCTATAGCATTTGGCACGATTATCACCCTCCCCTTGTTCTTTACATCCACCATATAGCTTCTAGTTTCGCCTCTCTTCCAAAGCACAGATCTGATCATGTCACTCCCCTGCTCAAGAACTTGGAGTGACTGCCTTCTGTCTCTAGAATAAAATACTTGACATTTAAGCCCATTAAAGCATCTAGCCCTAGCCTACCTATGCAAATGTATTTCATATTATTCTCCTGCAAAAACTTTGTATTTCAGCAAAACTCACTTTCTTCTATTCCTTGATTAGAGGTATTCTGTTTGGTATTTCTACTCCTTTGTATAAGATGTCTCCAGTGACTAGAAGTCATTCCCTTTTCCCTCCCTGTAGAATCCTTAGGTATGTTATATCTCAGAGCATATTATTAGCTCTTAAGGGAAGCCTTTCCTGATTTTTCCCAAATATTAGTACCCTTTCTCTTTTCAAATAATCATACATACACTTCTCTGTTTACCTATTATATCTCCCCAGTATATCGTAAGCTCCTTAGAACAAGGATTGTTCTTTTAAGGGTGGGAATCTTCATTTGTAACACTGTACCCTGCACATAGTAGGCATATAAAGACTTGTCGAGGTACATTGGGATGAAGTTAAACAGGAACTGTACAGCATCAAGGTAGAGTTTCTGTACTCTAAAAGCCCGATTTGAATCTTCATTTTTTTCCAGCAAGAGCTACAGACTTCAAAGAGAATTTCTAAGACTAGTCAGTCACTAAAGAAATCTCCAGTTGTCCTGATCTATATATCTTGCCACTCGGCCCAGATGGCTCTGGAGGAGAAAGTGAAGCTGGTAATTTTGCACAGCTCTCACTCATTTAAATCCAATCCACTTGCAAGTCATGGCATCACCTTCCTGATGTCATGGTCTTCTTCAAGAATGAAAACAACATTTTCCCAATTTAATCAAATGGGCACAAGTGGCACAGTAGATATTCACAACCAGGTGGCACCATCATGCATAGAGTGCCAGCCTGGAAGACTCATCTTCCTGAGTCCCAATCTAGCCTCAGACACTGCCTAGATGTGTGACCCTGGGCAAGTCACTTAACTTTGTTTCACCTCAGTTTCCTCATCTGTAAATGAGTTGGAGAAGGAAATGGGGAACCATTCTAGTATCTTTGCCAAGAAAACCCAAATTGAAGTCATAAAGATTTGGACATGACTAGAACGAATGAACAACCAAAAAGCAAATGAGAAAAGGCCCTAATCAGGACCTTGTAGTATGTAGGATAAAAAGGTTGAGTTCAGGCAAAAACAGTCTAGTTTTCATGTGGTAGTCCACAACTTCCTTAGATTAAATCCATAATCAACATATTTTAAAAAACAAGAACAGATTGTAGCTACCTCCAGGGTCCATACAAGGCAAAGAAACCAGAAGCTCTGAATAAGGAAGAATGTCATGGGGCCATGGCCCAGGTATGACTTCTTGTTGCTTGGAGATCTTGCAAGACTAGACCACTTGGTCTTTCCATGCCTCATCTTGCCAGAACCCACACAAGGAAGAAAACTTCTACTCATCAACCTCATTGGGATGCTGGGAGGGAAGATGAGGGCAATCTCCCTGGAGAAAAGCCAGCAGAGAAATACAAAGTGTTATTCAAGCCACTGAGCTCCGGTAATGACATTGCCGATTTTCATTTTATTTTCTTTGTGCTGCTAAGTAGTTTTCCGGTATTCCTCAGACACCATGAGAGCGTTATGAAAATATGATTATGAGGGATGTGATGATCATTTTGCATTCATAATTACTTCACCTTCAGGAGTAATTGTTATATATTTAAGTGTATTTTAAGAGCAATTTCAGAGAAATCTGAGCAGGTGTATTTAGCGAAAGCAGGTGAACGTGGATTGCCACTTAGGAAGGAGGAGGAAGGAGAGGGCAACAATGGAATTGGAGGCAGGAGGCTGGTTGCTGTGCAGAGTTTCCTCGTCGGGAGTGTCATCCATGAAGTAAATAAGAGTCAACACTGAAGCGTCCATATTGCTCTCCTCTACTCCATTTCTCTTCCTTTCACTCCTGCAATGTTTCGCAGAATTAGGATTATTTTACTGGATGGTGGTACTTTGTTAGGAAAACAAATGGGTTTAATAAATACTCAGTGAGCCAAGAGAGCAGTCAGGTGGTGCCATAGAGCACAGAGCACCTCCTCTTCCTAAATTCAAATCCAACCAACCTCAGACACTCACTAGCTGTGTGACCCTGGGCAAGTCATTTAACCTTGTTTACCTTAGTTAATCATCCGTAAATTGGGATAGAGAAGGAAATGGCCAACTTACCCAGTATCTTTGCCAGGAGAAGCCCCAGTGGGGTCACAAAGAGTCGGATAGGACTGAATGACAACAAAGTATTCTGCATTTGGTTTTCCTTAATTGCTTTGTATATTTTTGTGAAGATTGTAAGCTTCTTGAGGACATTTAGTTACTTTGTCCTTTCTACGTTGTATAGAACAGAATCAGTGTTCACGTGGCCTCCCACGGCCTTTGCAGCCTTCTTACACCTTTCTTAGTCCACACTCACTTGCTCTGTGATACAGTGATACTGACCTTCTTGCTATGTCTCCCACAAGAGGCCCCATCTCCAGGCTCCAGGTAGTTTAGCTGACTGGTTCCCTGCCTAGAATCTTATCCTGCCTCATTTCTACCTCCTGGCTTCCCTGGTTTCCTTCAAGTCTCAGTTAAAATCCTACCTTCTATAAGAAGCCTTTCCTGATCCATTTTAATTAATGCTAATACCTTCCCTCGGTTGGTTATCTCAAATTTATCCTGTCCATATCTGATTTGTTCTTAGCTGTTTGCACATTGTCTCCCCCTAGTAGATTGAGAGCTCCGTGTGGGAAAGCATTGCCTTTCACCTTTCTTTGTAGCCCCCCACTCAGTACAGAGCCTGGCACATAGTAGGCACTTAATAAAGGCTTGTTGACTGACCAAATGCTCAAAACTGAGAGACAAAACCAAGTGCAAGATAATGGAGTCACAGTGTAAAAAAGGATCTCAGCAAGCTAGACTTGGTTACCATTTAATTGGGATAAATGCAAAGTTTGACACAGAAGAAATGACCTCAATAGCATAAGGTAGTGATGTTGTGAAATAGTAAAATTAGTAAAATAGTAAAAATAGTGATGTTGTGAAAATAAAGCAGTTTTTCTGAAAAAGGCCTGGAAGTTTTTAATGGAACTCAAACTCAAAATGAGTCAATAATGTGGCATGAAAACTGAAAAGGCTCAGGCCGTATTCGGTTACATTCAGGGAGTGTCTGTGTCCCCTGGGACTAGGCATGTGATATCATAACGTCTTCTTGGCGAAATACTGTATTAATGTTCTAGGCACCTCATTTTAGGCAGGACATGGACAACCTGGAGGCTATTCAAAGGAGGAAATCAGGGTGGCAGAGAATCTTAAGATCATGCTGTGTGAAAATCTACTGAAGAAATCAGGAATATTTGGCTTTAAGAAGAGAAGATTTGGGGGGGGGGAGTCTATGTGCAGGGAAACATGACAACTGTCTTCAAGTATTTGAAAGACTGTTCTCTGGAGGAGGGATTAGACCTGTTCGGTTAGGCCTCAGAAGACAGAACTAGGCCCAATAAGTAGAAGCTGAAAAGAGGCTATAATTATTATTTTTATTGTTATTTGATGAGAGAAAAAAGTTCTTAAAAAATTAGGGCTGCACACAAGAAGAAAGGGCTGTCTCAGAAAGTAACACGCTCTACCACACGGGTGTCTTCAAAGAAAGACTGAGTGATACTTTTTGGTTACTTGGCAAAGAGGACTCTTGTTCAAGTCTGGGTTGGACTAGATGGACTCTGATGTCCCTTCAAATTCTCAGATTCTTTAAAGTGAATTGAATTGGGATTTTCTGCTCTAACGAAGAGTTGGCATAGACCTTGAAGCTTTTCCTAAAAGAAGGGGAAAAAATACATTTAGAATTCTTGGACAAATCTTAGATCAAAAGCTAACTCACTTCACTGTGGTTTGGCCATAGGACAGCTCAGAGAAATAAATATGATGGGAAAAGAAAACCAAACTAATGTCCACACATCCCCATTGGAGGGATCTGCCTTCTTACCTCCTCAGCAGTGAGGAATCTGTCAGGGTTCTTTGCAGCAAATGCCATTTTCTGAGACTGGCACTCTCTCAGATACATGCAAACACAGTTGTGAAAGTTGGGGAGGGTTTCTCCATTCTCTACATCATGCAATGTACAGTCTGCTCTGCTTTCGTATCCAAATTCTTGCTATTTTAATATACAGTAATTGCACCCAATCACATTTTGCCTTCAGCACACGACACCTCGTACTTTCCACAGTCTGGCACCTCTCATCATCTTCAAAGTGGGGTGCTAAGGAGGCAGCTTTATGCTAAGGAGACTGATCTTCCCCTCTGCCAAGCCTGAGCCCCCAGCCTTTACTGTTAAACACAGAGGAGGCAAAACCAACCACAACCACTTTGTGGTCCAATCACTTAGGCTGGTCTGACATGATATAAAGTCTGAGAAGCAAGTAGAGCTAATACAAAACATGAATACAGCTACGTATGAAGCACCTACTGTGTCTGGAGTGCTATGTTAAGTAAGTGTTCGAGGAATGTAAATCAAACATAGTTCCTGCTCTCATGGTACTTCTAATCACTTAGGAGTTTACAATCTAGTAGCTCAATCTACCATATATAGCTAGTGAAAAAATCTCTCAAACCAAGTCATGAGAAAGATTTTAATTCTTTAGATTCCTGATTCAAAACCCTCCACAAAAGCCCCAGATTATGAAGAGAATTTCTAACACTTGCCTATCACTAAAGAATCCCTCCAAAATATATTACTGCCCTTCTCTCCCTCCCCAAAGGCCTTACCTAGGTCCTTATTGGATATAGAAAGAGAACATTAGACTGGGACTCACTGAAATATTTTATCTCCTCTATGTCCATGGTCTCCACTGAACTTAGAGAAGGTTCTCTCAAGAGTTTTGTTAGATGGACTCTGACTAATTAGGGTCTTACTCCTCATTGTTTCATGAAATCTATACTGAGGCACAGACTTGAGTGTGTTTGCTCTGGACAGATGCTTTGGTCCCTAGGGCTGGAGAAGGAGGGTGGTAGCAGGCAATGTTATGGTTGATACTAAGGGCTTAGAATAAATAGATGTGTCCTTGGGCAAGCCTTTCCTTTTCCCCAGTGTAAAATGAGAAGGGGAAGTTAACCAGGTTATGTCTAAGGTCTCCTGTAGAACAGCTAGGTGGTACAGTGGATAGCATGTAGGCCCTGGAGTCAGGAAGAGTCATTTTTTCAGTTCAAATCCAGCCTCAGACACTAGCTGTGTGACCCTGGGCAAGTCACATAGCCCTGTTTGTCTCAGTTTACTCATCTTAAAGTGAGCTGGAGAAGGAAATGGCAAAACACTCCAGTACCTTTGCCAAGAAAACTAGAAATTGGTCACAAAGAGCTGGACACAACTAACATGGCTGAACAATAAGGTCCCACAAAGCTCGGATATTCTATGATTCTGCCATGTTGGGCTTCTATGATTCTGGTGGCTGCTTTCACTCAGTGAGTGTTGGTCTTATTTTCTTTAGACAGATGGTATCTTGAGCCTTACTCCAAATGGCCACTTGCATGAAGGCTGTTAAGGAGATTTAGAAACATCTGTGATTTTTTTCTTCACCCAACAAAATGCTCTCTCTTTCTTTCTCCTCTCTCCTGTCCCCAGCTGAAACCCTATCTCTATTTCTTATGTGTTTTTCACTTCCTGAGAAAACTATGCATTCCTCTGTAATTAGTGTGTGTGTGTGTGTGTGTGTGTGTGTGTGTATGTGTGTGTGTGTGTGTGTGTGTGTGTGTGTGTGTGTGTGTGTGTGTGTGTGGAGGGGGTGTGTGGCAGGAGTTACCAAATGCATGTAAGAGATGATCAGTAATCAGGCCTCTTCATTAGAATTAGAATCAATCAATCAGTAAATACTTATTAAGTACCTACTCTGGGCCAGCCAATATACTAGAAATCTGGCAAAGGAGAGATGTTAGGGTGGGAAGGAAAGGCAGCTAGTTAGGGAATCAGGAGTTAGGTTTTCTGCCATCTATCTAAGTCAAACACAATGTGATCTTGGGCAAGTAACTTTCCCTATCTAGGCCTCTTCTGTACAAGGAAGAAATTAGACCTGATGATCCCTTCCGGTGATATTCTATGGGTCTAAGATCTGAGAAGTGAAGGTCTTGTATGTGACCAGCTAATTCCCAAATTATACCATTCTGTTCTTTAAATAGCTCTCAATACAAGCTCCTATGTCCCTTTTCTCAGGTGTCCCCTTTGCCATCAACAGGGGATTAAACTGAATGGGCGAGGACTATCAATTAAAATGTGATGCCCTTCCCCAAGCCTCTCTCTACTAATAGAGAAATCATCATCACTTCCCTGGCTGGTCTAGTTCTACAGAATGCTTTTCTCACGAATACCTTGTGATGTCAGTGAGTGCAAGTCCTCATTACCATTTTACAGACGAGAAAATCAAGGCCAAGTGACTTGCCTAGGATCACTCATCTGTCCCACCCAGTTGTGTCCCATACCCAGGTCATTCCCATGTGTCTGCACTGCAAAAGGGTGCCACGCGGCGGTTTATCAGGTTTTCTTGCCACCCTGCTGACAGCTGCAGCCAAAGGCCTGTTTCAATCTATACAACTCTCTGGCTCATTTGGGAGCCCGTGTGTGTGTGGAAACGAATTCAGCACATTAATTGTACTTTGTGTAAAGAAGCATCTCCTTTTATCAGTTCTAAATTTGCTACCAATCAATTTTAATGAGTGTCCTCTAGTTCTAGTACATTTAAATTGGATGGAGTGGAGCCGCTGATCTCTCCTTGTTACAGACGCTTTCATTATTTTGAATACCTCTATCATGTGCCGTCTGACACCCTCTTCACTGTGCCAGGGAGGCATCATTCCTTTCCTCTGTGCTCAAAAAAGAAGCAAGTCTCTCTAGACCCTTTACCACTGGCTCTGGTGGTTCTTTTCCTGAAATTTCTTAGGAGAAACCAGGTCCTTCAAAGGGAAAAACACAGAAACCTAAGACCACCAATTAGATCTGGCCAAGGTGTGGCAATAGCCATTATCTTCTATCTCAGAGCACCCTCTGTTGGGAGCAAATCAGATCCTAGAAGAACAAGGCAAGACCTCCTGGGGACCTCAGAGCTGGTCCCCATCCCCTTCCTAAAGTTAGAGATATCTATGGTAATGAGAATCATAATCATATCCTGTATTCATGTAATTCTTCACTTTCACATTCTCTCATCTGATTACCCCCAACCCTCCTGTGTGGTAGACAGATTAGGCATTATTATTCATTTTGCTGATGAAGAAACTGAGACCCTGGGAAGAAAAGTGAATTGTCCAAGGCCATATGCATCAATAGTTACTGTTTTTAGAAGAGATCTCTCAGGCCACAATTATTGTAGTGTATGCAAGGAGCCCACCTATCTGGGACAGTGGCTTAAAGCTGAATTGGACTCAGGTTGCAGAAAATTAACCCAGTCCAGAAGAAAACTTCAGCTCCAAGTACATAACTGGTTACCTTCCAACATTTCTATCAGTCATTTATTAAAAACTTACTGTGTTCTCAGCCATGTCTAGGGCACCATGAATAAAACAAGAATTAAAAGGATGCCCTTCTTCCACCCTTGTGACTGGCTAACGCTACCCATCCCAAGTCCTACCACCTCTATAAAACTATCACTAACCACTCCTAAATTCACCCTCTCTTTTCTTCAAATGCTTACAGTCTATTCCATGCAGTGAAGCATTTAATTACAGGCAGCCTTCTGTCCTTAGCTAAACATTCTATGCAATTAAGTCATCTTCCTCTTTACTTTATAAGCTTCTATCTAGAGGGTAAGGACTAAGCCTTCTTCTCCTGCCTCCCCCATGGATGACGGATAAATAGGCATGTCTCATATAATGACTTTCATGAGATGGCTCAAGTAATAGAATAGTAAAAGAATTGTTTTATCCCCCTGTACAAGAACCCAAAAAGTGGTAGAAATTAAAGAGTAATAGTAGGACAGCAACTTGTCCTAGGACTCTTTCCATCTGTTCCCTATTAAAAAGGATGAAGATGAAATAATAATCAGTATAAATGTCAACACATTTCATTCAAATATGAAACCATTTTATTCACCTGTGCTATCATCCATCAGATATTAAACACAAAAGCACAATGTCCCAGGACCATTTCTATCTGAACTCCATCAAATATTGAGATGAGAGGAATGAGGAAAACATAGCTGGCATTTTTAATAGTTCTTTAAAGTCTGCCAACTGTTTTACATTACAGGCAATTTTTTCAGTTCAGTGTGTTGCGGGGGGGGGGGGGGGGGGTGGGAGTGGGGTGCAGGGTAGGAGGAAGTGACAAGACACAGGAGATATCATTTGAGAATAGCAAGTTAAGAGATATAAGTAAAGAACAGCAAGATGGTAACATGCATGTTATAAATGGTAGAATAGATCAGAGAATGAAAAACTCATTGGGGAAATGATCAAGGAAGGCTTCCTGGAGAAGACTCATTTATTGAATGGATTATGTAGTTCTGGAGATGGGATATTGGGAAGAATTACTTTGGTAACTGAATTTGGGAGGTAGTAGAGGAGTGGAAGGAAGGAGAAAAGAGGAAGAGAAAAAGAGAGAAAGGTGAAAAAAAAAGAAATGAGGAGAAAGGTTTATGGGTCTTCCTGGTTTCATTCTTTCTCCTCTCACAACTCACTGGAATAACCTTTGTCGTGCATCAATCTAATCATATCATTCCTCTGCTTGAACATTTTCAGCGACTCCCCGCAGGCAACCAAACCTTCCACACAATAGGCCTCTGACCAGTGTTGATCTTATCTGAATAAAGTTTAAAATCCTCTACCTGGCATCCAGAGTCCTGCCAGCTTGGTGCCACATTTCCTTTCTATCTTTATAGCCAAAGTAGACTACTCTCAGGCTCCAAATATGTCCCACCACCTCCATATTTTGGTTTATACTATTTTCAGTGACTACAAAGTACTCCTTTTCCACTTCCACTTTTGAATTCCTACCTATATTTTCAAACCCAAAGCAAATGCCATCTCTTCCAGAAATCCTTTTATGATCCAAGTTCTGCCTCCACCAAATAAGTAACAACCTCTCTCACATTATGGTTCAGTGGAAAGAGTGTGAGCTGCCTCTGATGTTCATCAGCAATGTGACATTAGGCAAGTCACTTAACCTCCCTGGGCCTCAGTTTCCTCATCTGTAAAATTAGGTCATTAGTCTAGATGACTCTGAGGGCTCTTTTAACTTTAGATCTATGTTCCTATGACTTCATATAACACTTGTTTTTGTAATTCTCTAATACATTTAGTATCATAAATGGCTATTGATGTCAGTGCCTTTTCCTACTACTGGACTACAAGCCCTTTGTGAGCAGAGATCACATCTCAACTTTGGACCTTCTCCAATGTCTAGCGCAATGTTTAGCACACAGTAGGAACTCAATATGTTTTTCTCATATTGCATTGCATTTGTACTCTATGGGGTTGGTAGAAAGAAAGGGAAGGGAAGAAGGGTAAAAAACCACATTTCAAATAACTAAATGTTTCTTAGTACTTTGAAACAGACTGTGAATATTCTTGGTGGGACTGAACTGGATTTAAAAAAAGAGGAGGAAATTCTAGGCTCTTCTTGCCCGATCTCTGAGCAGGGTGGGCAAAAGGGGGCCGGCCAGAGACATTTGCCCAATATGCACACACAGCAGTAGCTGGAGGGGCCTCTCTGGGGAAGTGGCCATCTGCTAGGGCACAGTAATAAGGAACCACTAACCAGCCATCAATTTCCAAGTCCTGCAGCAGAGGTCTTCTGTGGCAATGGATCCACACGTGCACCATTAACAGCTCACACGCCTTCTGTGAGGGGGGCATCAATTGAAGTTGCAATAGATTGAACAGAATGACTTTCAAAGGAGCGAATGCTTATGCTTTCTGAAAGACAGAATTTAGTATCTGCCCAGAGGCAGGCAGATTCAAGCTTTTCCTTGTCTCCTATTAATGTGGTCAGTCAGTAGTTGCTAAAAGAGGCTCATGCCTGTAGCACCTTATGCAACGTCTGACTGTTAGGAAAAGTGCAGTGTAATGAAGAGTCCTGAATTAGGTCTCAGAAGCTGTGCTTTCTAGTTCTGTCTCCGCCATTAACTAGTTGACCCTGGTCCTCAATTATTCATCTGTCAAAAGGGGATCATGATACCATCTCTCACAAGAGCATGTTGAGGACAAAATGAGATCATGAATGGAAAAGACCTCTGAAAAGAAAATTTCATTATGGAAATGAATAATTATTATTGTTATTTATCGATAACTGTCAAATGATACAGTCAAGTCTCAATTAATCTTACTAGTTGAGTGGAGTAGTAGAATGGAGATTTGGAAACAGAAGATAATCCAAAAGAATATTTTCACTTGGTTTTTCAATGAAGTACATTTTTTTTCACTGTTCAGTCACCTTCCTGATTCTGATTAAATATTAAAGCTAAAATAAAGCCTTGAAATTTTCTGATTTCTATATAAAGTGGTAGAATTTATGTTACTTTATGTGTGTTATCTCACTTGATCATCACAATCCTGTCAGGTTGGTACTACAGATACCCCCATTTTACATGTAAGAGAAATGAGTCTCAGAGAAGTTGTCATTTACCCATGGTCACACAGCTGGTAAATGCCAAGGGCAAGATTCAAACCCAGGGGTCACCTAATTTCAAGTCCAGAGCACCGTTTACTATGCCCTGTTGTCTCTTTGACCACTGCTAAGTGATTACAGAATGACCCAGGAGTTACTCTCCCAGCGGGAGGCTTCCAGAAGTGTAAAACTATATACTGATACTCCAGAGGATCTGTGATCTCATCAAGGTTGGTATTTCCTCCGAAGATGCATACTACAATCCACCATGCTGACCAATCCTGTATGACTCTAACCCAGGTCTTCTCACTGGTTCACAACAAGAGGTTCACCCAATGCCCCCCCCCACCCATTGTGAGGCTGCCTGTGGAACATGCATGATATCCATTGGTTAACCTTTAGTTTCACCATATAACCTATCCATCCCCCTTTCTTAATCATACATTTCTTTGATGACATCCTTTGCACCATTTTTACTGCATAATTCTTCCTTATTGTTGTAGCCTGCTCACACCCATCATGCACTTCTCCATTGCCCTTTGGGGAACCTCACCTTTAAATCAGTGGAGACTGTAATATTCTAGGACTCACAGCCATACAACATCACTGGAAAAATACTAGTGTTAAAAAATGATGGGTCTTTGTTTCAAGGAGAAACTTGGGGTTAGTAAAAGAACTGTGTAATTTCCAAAAGGTAATGCTGCCTGCTTTCCTCCTTCCATTCAATTATTGGCCCATATCGTTGTCTTATTGTTCATTAGTAATGTGTAATATATGTGTTAATGTATATATGTGTGTTTAATGTATATATTTATGCATATGCAATATGTATATTTACTACATGTCACCCATCCAACTGCATATAAATGCATATCATAATCTGGAAAATAGATAAAAACTTAACTACCAGTTACTTTAAATATGAGATTCCTGTCCAGTAACTGAGAAATGGACGTATTAATAAATGAACTATCAATTTTAATGTTTATGCTATGGATTAAATTATAAGACAAAAGGAGGGAGCAACTGAATGAAAGGTTAGCTCAGATGTTCTTCTTGAAAAGCAAATAAAGAAATTGGTTTTATCATGCGTCCAAAGGTAAATGTTGTGAGACAGCTGGTCCTCTCATATTAGATCATAAATTTAGAGGTGGAAGGGAATTTAGAGGCCATTTAGTCCAAACCTCTATTTTATAAATGGGGAAACTGAGGCCCAGAGTAGTACTGTGACTTGCCCAAAATGAAATAGGCAGCAAGTAGAAGAAACAGGATTCCAGTCCACTCTAATTTCTAGACCCAGGGTTCTCTTTACCACACCTTGCAGGACATGCAAATAACTGTGAAAAGACCATCAGAAAAATCATTTCAGTTTATGTATTTATTTATATATATTGCAGATGCAGAAGAGGTAGGAAATGCTGTGAAGATCTCAATAAGACTTTCTGAGTTAAATCAACATACCACGTGAAATAAAAATGCACCATAGATAATTCATATATGCCCATTTTAGTTGACCACACAGTGATAAAACCTTAGAGAAAAGAGAATTCTGCCTCTACTGTACCAAAAATTTCCCTGCTACTGGATGACCTTGGCCGGATCACTTGCCCTCTCTAGATTTCAGTTTCTCCCCTTTTCAGTAACAAGAAAAGGCAACTCTGAATGTCTCTTTTGAAAGACACGAACAGAATCTTCTCTCCAAAACACATCAATCAACTCCTATGTATCAGTAAGACTTGTTTGACAGATATTATGTGAGGTTATTGAATTGTATCAGAGGCTTGGAAAATGAGGATGGAGGGAAGCCAAATCAAGGACCTGCGAGCTGACTTAGATTAGCTATCTCACATTGCTGCCAAGCTAAGCTTCCCAAAACACTGCATTTGTCATGGCCCTCTTCTGCTCAAGAGTCTTCATTGGCTCCCCCATTGTTTATGGGATAGAGTCCAAATTCCTTAGCCTGGCATTCAAGACACTAAATTTTGACCCCAAACTGCTTTTCTTCCCTAAACCCTCTCTGCCTTCATTTGCCAGAAACTTTTAGCTTTATCTAAATTTGTCTCTTTGCTAACCTATCCCACATCAAAGCTTGCTGTAATTCACTGAGTCCTTCAAGGCTCGCATCATTTCACTAATGCCATAATTCCTTTATTTTTTTTTATGAACAAGCATTTATTTTTTCCTCTACCTACCCATTAAAAAAAGAAACAGCAGACCCTCATAACAAATATGAATAGTCAAACAAAACCATATAACGGTATTGACCATGCCCCAAAACATTTATCTCATTCTACCTCTTGAGTCTATCAAATCTCTGTTAGAAGAAGGGAAAGGGGAATAAAAAGGGAGGGAGCCTGATAAAAGGGAGGGCAGATTAAGGGAGGCAGTGGGCAGAAGCAAAACACTTGTGAGGAAGAAAAGGCAATAATCTTGGGAAGAAGGGAGGGGAGGAAGGGAGAGAAAATTTAGAACTCAAAATCTTATAGAAGTGAATGTTGAAAACTAAAAACAAATGAATAGGGGTGGCTAGGCAGTGCAGTGAATAGAGAATTGGCCCTGGAGTCAGGAGGACCTGAGTTCAAATCCGAACATAGAAACTTAACACTAGCCATGTGACTTTGGGCAAGTCACTTAACCCCAATTGCTCTGCATTCCCCCCCCTCCAAAAAGAAAAAAAAAACCAAACAAATGAATAAATAAAATAAAAAAAAAAACTTCTTTGTTAAGAGATGAATAATGTGTTTCATCCTCTATCCTCTGGAATCATGGTTAATCTCTGCATTGTTCAGAGTTCTTAGATCTTTCAAAGTTATTTTTCTTCATAATGTTTTTGTTATTATATAAATTGTTTTATTGGTTCTTTTCATTTCCTTTGCATCAGTTTGTACAAGTCTTCCCAAATTTCTCTGAAACCGTCCCTTTTGCCATTTCTTAGAAGGCAATGATATACTATTATATTCATATACTGTAATATTTCAGACATTTTCTAATGGACAGGTACTCTTTTTGCTTCCATTTCTTTGTTACTTACAAAAAAAAACATTGCTGTAAAATTTTTCAAGTATGTGAGTCGTTTTCTTTCTTTTATCTCTTTGGAGGAATAGATCTACTTGTGGTATCACTGAGTTCATTGACTTTTCCCTCCATGAATTCTTCCCCGATGATTCCTACCTTCAGTGACTTCTTCCTTCTGAATCCACATTTTTCTGGCTGCCTCGGTCTTTGGGGTCAGTTATCTTTCCATGTGTCTGTGCCCAGCCTCTCCAAACAGATTGGAAACTCCTGGAGGGCACAGATAATGTGCTTCTTTGTTCCTCCTTTTATGCCCAGCATATAGGGCTAGGTTTCATAAGTATGTATAGTGTATGTACAAGTACACCTGGACAAGCTCCTTACCTGCCTGTGCTGGATACAAATTACGTGATTGAAAGTCATTCTGGGAAGGTATCCAGCCCTTACTTGGAAGTCATCTTGATCTTTCTCCCCTACCCCCAAAATCTGGGCAGCCTCTATTCATTTCCTAAAGTCCTGTTCTCAGCCTTCTAGACACTTCTATTATTTTTTTCAAAAAAATATATGGTGCATAGAGCAAATAACCTCTCTGTATTCCTGCTAATCTGAGACAAAGTCCTCTTCTTAGCTTCCCAAAGAAAACCCAGGTATTTTTTAAGGAAGCTTTCCTTGTGACCTCCCCCACCTTCATCATACAAAGGTAACTGTCTGAATTCCCTTCTTACCTGTAGCTTTCTTATTTATTGCTCTGTTCCCCAAGTCCTACAGTTTATCATTAGTTCAAATTGCTTATCTTAATCTACCCTAACTATCCCCTTCAGCATCCCAGGGAGATCAATCAAAGCTGTCTTCCCAGGCTGAGCTCAGGAGTGCTATACCAAGGGTTTTCAGCCTCTTACCTGAGATAGCTTCTACAGAAAATTTACCCTTCCCTGACTGAACCTCAATCCAGGAAGGAAGTTTTCTAAACCTGGAGAATTCACAATTAAGTAGCTGCTTGTAATTACTATGAGGTCTGGGCAGGGAACAGCTTCTTTTCTGTGTTTCCTAATATGCTTCTTTAGAAGGCTTCCTCCTCCTCTTGTTCTTCTTTGTTTCTTTGTTTCTTTCTTTCTCTGAGTTATGAACTTATTGTAAATCAACTTTGTCATGCAACTTTTGTAAAGGGTGCCCAACATTTATCACATTTTTGTTCAATGTTTCTCTTACATATAAAGAGCTGACAGCTTGCTCTTCTATGATAGATGTACTTATTTCTTCTAAACTATCACTAACCAAGCATATCATTTTTATACAGTAAGTGTATATTCAATTTTCTACAGTTTTGACTACTAAACAGGCTTACCAGTGAGACAAATGACAAATATATTGCAATATTAGCAAGAGTCTCACTTAAACCCATGTAAGACTTTCAAGTTGATTTTCTTTTCCCTTTGGAATGGTGGGGAAAGGGATAGAAATCGAAGCCTTAAAATAAGGTGTGTGGGCAGTACTGCTGGCCAATATCCCTCTCCATTGTGGCTCCGTAGGTGGGAAGATGAAACATTATCTCTCTCTGACTGCCCAAGCACATACTACCTACCATGCTTTGAGTGTGGTAGCTCCATCACAGCAAGAAGGCCACATTCCTACTTCAACATGGACCTTTCTTCAGCTGCTGCCCTATATGGGACTCCTTAGAAGAAAGTGACTCTAGTGAAAATATGAAATTGATTAACTAATGGGGCGGTGAGTTGTCTGAAAAATTTGTCTAGCATTTAGCATGGTGCCTGGCGTTGTAGTAGGTGCTTAATAAATGTTCATTGACTGAATGTTTTCTGACTGACCAAAGATCTGGCAGTGCGGGTGGACTTCCGATTCAGTGTGATTGCACAGTGTTATACGGCAGCCAAGAAAGTTAAAGTGATATTGATAGGTGAGAAATAAGACCCCAGCATTAAAAAGGTGATATTCTGTATCTACCTTAGTAGGGATGTGGACAAGCTGAAAAGTTTCCTTAGAAGGGTGACCATGGTAAAGGACCTTGAGTTCATGCCATGTGAGGATCAGTGGAAAATAATGGAAAGGTTTAGCCTGGAGAGGAGAAGGCTCAGGACACATGGTAGTTGTTCCACAGTATTTGAAGAATTCTTTTAAGGAAAATGGATCAAACCTGCTTTGTTTGACTCCAGAGAACAAGAACTAAGGTCAATGAGTAGAAGTGCACATTTAGTCTTTCATGGAAAGAAGAATTCTGAAACAATAAGGAGGAATACAAGAAGTGGCATGAGACTGTTTTGAGGGGCAGAGGCTTTGCCCTCATCAGAGGTCTTCAAACAAAGGTTGAATGAGCACTCACAGGATAACTTGTAAAAGGGATCCTTTGGAGTATGGGTTATACAAGATGGTCCCAAGCCTCTGAAGTACCATTTGAGTCTAAAATCCAATCATTCTGTGAGGTTGCTGTAGGTTCAGTCTCATGCTGGCTACTGCTGGGGAGAGAGAAGAAAGAGAAAAGACAGTCCCTGTCCTCAGGAAGCTCAGGTTAAAATAATCAAGAAGAGAAGCCCACATAAATGAAGACATCAGAGAACAATCCATGAAGTGGCTTAGTTAAGGGTCAGACAGTTGGGTATAAACCCTAAGGGCTAGGAGATCAGAGAAGACAGGAGCAAGGGAAAGGCAAAAAAATCCCCAAACGAACCAAAAATAATAACAAAAAATAAGCACCTACAGAATTAAAAGCCCCAGACAACACTAGAAATAGACTTGGCAGTGGGTCTGAGGCACTCGTGGGGCTGAAGTGATGGTAATGGATCTGTTGCAATTCAGCCACAGCTATGATGTACGAGGCATTTCCACTGACATTGAATCAGGTCACTGGGCCCATTGGAGATGATACAATGTCAATGAAACTGTTATGTGTTATTGATGTCAGTCACAGAATAGATAAAAACATTATAAAAATAGCTTTTGTCGCCATTTACATTTTTTTTTCATAAATGGCAAAAGGCATCCGTCCCCGTACACCTCAGAGTGACTGCAGCAAAGTTCCTCCATTTCAAATGAGTCACTGCAGAATCTGGGGAGGTCATGAAGGTGGCCCAGCCTCCTTCTCACCCAAGGCCACTGACAGAACAGACTGGGTCAGTGTGTAGAGTTCTTTCTCAGTAAAAAAAGGGGAAAGGGTTGGGGGGAGCTGAAAAACAGGTGATGAGAAGATGCTTCAAAGACCTGTATTTTGGAGGATAGATTCCAGGGAAAGAAAATTTAACTCTTCTCCTCCCAGTGTGATAAGTAGTAGGGGGAAATTCTTCTTCTCTGGGACTCCGGAGGACACTCCTTTGTGTTCTGTGGAGTTGGAAGGGAGAAAAGAGATGACTGATTTAGGAGCCCAAGTGTAGCAACAACAAAGCTATAGTACCAAAATGAAGTATGGTGTTACCTACCTTGGGTGACACCTCCAACTCTTTCTTCACTTAGCTAAGCCATTTGAGTTAATTTTTTTTTTAAAGAGGTCTCCTCTTCTTTAATGAGTTACTGCTTATCTTTCAAGGCTTATCTCAAGTCTTATTCCATGAACCTGACTAGCTCCAATAAACATGAGACTGTCCCCTTTCTGTCTGTATCATTATCCTGGACCCTTGTTTCTATTTGATTGACCTCTTGCTACTCTCTGGTCCTACAAAGATTCCTGCTTTTGGCAGGGCCTTTATGGCCTTATTGAATTTTGAAGCTCCACAATGAGACCATGTATTTTTATTTTCTAATTACTTCATGTGTATTAATCTTTTCCCCACAAGCATAAGCCTTTTGGAGTGTTCCTTTTAATCATTCTTGATGTCAGAGGCTAAGTCCTATGTATATGTGTTTATACATACATGTATGCATACATGTGTATATATACATTTGTGTGTATATACATACTTATTCATTCATTCACTCATTCACTTATCTATCTATCTATCTATCTGTCTGTCTGTCTATCTATCTATCTATTTTGATCTATTTATTTGCCTTTTGTTCATGAGGCAGCTACTTGGCACAGTGGATAATAGTACTTACAATCAGGAAGACCTGAGTGGGAATCATCAACTAAGTGTGCCTCAGATGCTTATATGTCACCTTGACCATTTAACATTTTACAATCTCAGTTGCTTCTTCTTCTGTCAAATGGTGATAATAATAATAATAATAGTCTCTACCTCCCAGGGCTGTTGTGAGGATTAAATAAGCTACTACTACTACTAGTACTACTTCTACTACTATCACTACTACTATTACTACTGTTCCTACTCCTACATTCCTACTTGCTGGATGAAGATAATTTTCCAGGTTATAATTTTTCCCCAAGAATCCTTCCCTATTTCCTGGTCTTAGGAGGAACAATGAATCTTCTAGTTGACTGGTCTGGGCCAGATAATCTGAAGTGATGAGAACAAAACTGAATTTAGTCAAAAGAAACTATGCGTAAGTCCCAGTTTTGTCATATGCTAACTGTGTGACCTTGGGAAAGATGTACAATATCTTTCCTGAACCTGTTTTTTCACCTATGAAATGGGAATTATAACACCTGCATAACACGACCTACAGAATTGTGGTAAGAAATAAAATTAGGATAATAATCACTATGCAAGGGAAATTAATAATTAATAAATAGATGGATTAATTTTAGATTTATTTAGTTCCTACTATGTGCAAAGCACAGAGCCCATTGATAGGGGCAAGAAAGCAGTGGTTCTCAACCTTCCTAATGCCGCGACCCTTTAATACTCGTATGTGGGTGTATCTGTATGTGGGTGGACCCGCCTGGAGACGGATAGAGGAGCGATGTCTTGGTTCCTAAGACCGCCAGAAATATGTGTTTTCCATTGGTCTTAGGCGACCCCTGTGAAAGGGTCATTTGACCCCCAAAGGGGTCACGACCCACAGGTTGAGAACCACTGGGCAAGAGGAAGATGCAAAGGTAATGTAATTACCATATAGTCTTTGCCTTTATAGAATTTACAGTGTAAAATTTTTTTTGTCGAATCAAGTAATTGAGATACGATTGAGGAGTTTATAAAATTCTCAGGTTTAAAGAGTCCCCTTAAAATGGGCCACCAGATACATAAAGAAAACCTTCACTTCTTCCTATCCCCCCAAGTTTAAATCATCAGCGGTTGGTTTTCCTAGATCACCTTAAAGTTTCTTGATCCTTTTCATGTTTTCAAATCTTTTCCCAGTGGCTGCTGGTGGGGAGTCACTGACAAGGAGGTATTTTTTCCAGCCACTGAGCTTTATTGTCCCTTTTTTACAAAGCACCCTGGGACATCTGGTAAAGCAAGTTAGTCAGTTATTTCATTCATCCAGCAGCCATTAACTAAGCACAATCATAGATAAGGTGTGAAGGGAGAAGGTGATAAATAAGCCAGGATATCTGTCCTCATCATGCTTATAGTCTAGCAAAGGAGATAAGACACACACGTGGATAGAAAGCTGACATTAGTATAGAACTTTTAGCTTTTCAAAGCATTTTACATACATTATTTCATTTGACCTTCAAATCAACCCCAGGGACATATACTACAGATATTATCATCTCTATTTCTTTTTCTTTTTCAGTTCCAAACTCACTCCCTCCCCTGACCCTTGCCACTTCCCTCCCTCCTCATTGAGAAAGCAAGAAATATCATCTCCCAGAGACAGCGAGGTGACATAGTGGATAGAGCACTGATGCTGGAGACAAGAGGGCCTGAGTTCAAATTCAGCCTCAGAAAATTACAGAGTGACCTTGCCTCAAAGAAAAGAAATAATCGTCTATATTTTTCAGATGACAAAACTAGTGCTAGGAGAAGTTGAGTGATTTGTCCCCGTTAGTAGATGTCAAAGACAGGATTCCAAGCAAGGCCCATCATTCTTTCCACTGCATCATTGCTCTCTCTTATTTGACCGAATTTCAGTACTTAAAGACCTCTGGTTTCATTAGTGTGCCTATTCCCTCCACAGGCATAGATCACACAACACCTCTATAATGTAGAAGATGTTTTTTTCAGGAGTTGCTATGGCCAAAATATTCATCCCCTTGCAGCCAACCAGATAATTACAAAGTGTGATGCAGTAAAATGAATGAGTGATCCCTGCCAGAAACAGAACCACTTTTATAACTAGATTTGGATTAAAAGCAAACAAACAAACCTCCTCACTCCAGTGCTTCCTGTCCTACTCTTTGGTGCCCCTGACCTCCCCATCTCCTTGATGTTACTTCCCAGCTCAGAAAAGGAGAGCAGTCACGTCCCACTTGAATTCACCTGCCTCAGAGAAAAGAAGGGGAGCCAAAGGAAAATGCCTGACACGATATTTGTAAAGCAGTGGCACACAGTGCCCGGCACCCAGTAGGTATTCTAGAAATACTTATTCCCTTTCCTTCCCTTTCTTTTCTTCTTCATCAAAAGACTTATTTCAATTCAATTGAATAAATTTAGCAGACACTTATTAAATGCCTACTGTGTGACTGGGAATCTGCTTAGCAGGGGGAATATAATTTCTTCTTTCAAAGGCCTGACATTCTACTGAGGTAAAGAATGCTATACAGGGATGGTTAATATAAAAGATTTACAGAGCAGATATAAAGGCCAGTCAGTAGAGGAATGGACATCAGTAGACTCAGAGAAGATTTTGTAAGATGAAGCGTTTGAGTTGAAGCTTAAAAGGAGGCAAATGACTCCATGAGATGGAATGGGGGTATGTGAGATGGGGTGGGGACACAAGAAATAAGCGGTACCCCAGGCTTGGGAGACAGCCTGGGCAAGAGTGTGTACATGAAGTTGAAGCATTGACAAAGTAGAGAGAGGCAGAGAGTAGGGACGGTGTGTTGCGTACTCAAAACATCAAGAATGACAGGAACTTGGAGTTCTTGAGAGACAGTCCACTTCTGGTGGCAAGCAAAGCTGATCTCTGCCCAGGGGGTTTGCTCTTCAGATCATAGAGTTAAAGGTGGAAAGCACCTTGGAGCTCATGAGGGCACTGACGTACACAAAAGATTGAGAGGCCTATTCTAATGGAACGCCAGAACTAAAAACAAATATATAGGCCATCTAATCAAAGACACTTATTTTATAGAGGAAGCAACAATGTTACTGAGGGAAAAGTATTTTTTCTACAGTGGAAAGATGAATAGACTCCAAATCAGAATCCTTAGGTTTAAATCCCAGCTCTTTAGGATCACAAACTATTTGACCTTGAGTTAATCTTTTCATTTCCTCTGTCTCAGTTTCCTTACTTGTAAAGGTATGTTGATGATCTCTACCAGGGCAGGAAACCTGTGACCTCAAGGTCACATGTAGCCCTCTAGAGCCTCAAGTACGACCCTTTGACTGAATTCAAACTTTCTTTTATAAAGGGAATTTGTTCTATGAAATTTGGATTCAGTCAAAGGGCCACACTTGAGGATTTAGAGGGCCACATGTGCCCTTGAGGACGTAGGTTCAACATCCCCAAAAACTATTTGACTCATGGGACTATTGGAAGGATATTACATGTAAAGTGCTACGTAAACTATAAAGTGCTATATAAATGTTAGTGTTAACATTGGTAATACTATACTGATAATTGTTATTACTGTCTAAGGTGACAGAGCTAGTTAATAGTGGGACACAGGCTCTTAGTTCCAATAGATTATAAAATCCTGAAGAGCAGGAGACTTTGTCAATGTTTCAACTTCACGTACTCAGGGTCTGGTTCAATGTCTTGAGCACAATTGGTCCTTAATAATGTTCATTGAATTGAATTGCTTTTCCCACTATACCATCCTATCTCTCTCTCTCTGTCAATCCCTATGAAAGTGTGTGGTTCTTCCATCCAAAGACCTTGAAGTTGATCAAGATCCATCTCCTAAATCCATTGCACACTATGGGTATATATAATGGGACATGGTCTACTTAGTCCTCTGATGTAGATCCCTCTGATTTCTCTATAATGTAATTTATTTTTCAATGCTCAAAATTTCATCTTTTTTTCCTTTCTCTCTCACCTCCCTTTTTCTTCTTCATCAAGAGACTTATTTCAATTCAATTGAATAAATTTAAATTTAACAAACACTTATTAAGTGTCTACTGTGTGCCTGGGAATCTGCTCAGCACAGGGAATATAATTTCTTCCCTGAAAGGTCTGACATTCTACTTTGGTAAAAAAAAAAAAAAAATTCTATACACAGATAGGAGAGAGAGAGAGAGAGAAAGAGACAGACAGACAGAGAGACAGAGAAAGAGATAGAGATAGAGAGAGAGAGAGAGAGATCTCAGAACAAATCTGCATTGTCAAGGAAGAAAAATTCTTCCATTGGCCATATCCCCAAAAAAGTCCCATTCCACAACTTGAGTATATATATCACTTCTCTGTGAGGAAGTGGGAAACTATCACCAATGGTATTCTACAATCATGGTTGGTCATAGCATTGATTAGAGTTCTTAGGTCTTTCAAAGTTGTTCATTTCTACAATGTTATCATTGCATAAATTGTTCTCCTTCTGCTCACCTCCCTCTGTATCAGTTCATACGAGTCTTCCAGAGCCACTGGAACATCAATTGATAAACATCAGTGCCCAGAAGCACAGGAGGGGTGGGGTAGGGAGACCAGGAAGGAGTGTGGAGACAGCCAAACTCCATTGACTTGCCAACAGCTTCTGTTTACTCACCCATGGACCACTCTTCAGAACTTTAATGCATTCTCTGAGTTAGAGGCAGCCATGCCAGGCGTCTGCTGAATGGGGCCACTTACCGTAAGCCATCACAAGTCTGCTGAGTTATGGATGGCAGCTATGTGCAAGAGGAACATAACTCAGGTCACCAGATTTATTCAAACCAGGCCCCCGACTGCCCAGGCCTGGCTCCGTCCACTAAGCTCTTTGGCCTTGCTGCCGGCCAGCTTGGTGCCTTTTGCAGGAGTCAGTCTGAGGGAGTCCTGGCTGCTCTGCTCCAGGCTCAGTTTAAGTCTCCACTTACTCAGGCTTCTTCCCTCCTAAATGTAATTAAAAATTGAATAATACTTGTCAGCTGAAGGGTACCCCAAGGTGGTGGGTAAGGAATAATACCACATAGACAGAAGAGAGAGAAAGAGAGTGGGAGATTAAGGGAGAAAATTAATGAATAAATAACTAAATAGCATCCTTTATAAGGGTGGAAATTGCCAAGACCCTGAGTTTCTTTTCAAATATAAAAATTGAATCTGTTCCGACACATTTATCTAAATGCAGAGAAATTATTGCATAAGTGATTCTGAATGAAAGTATTAATTTTTATTTAAAAAGAGTATTTAAAAACTGTAGTTAAAGGCGGCTTTAAAAAGGCATTCATTATTTTTTTTACTGAAAGCCTAGAGAGAAGTCTAGTTCTCCTTTCTTGGTTGTAAGAAGCACTGTGCCGGCTGTGACTGGAGGTTCTCTTTCTCTAGTTATCTATACCTTTTATCGATGTGGACTCTGAGTTTGGAACTTGGGTCTGTCCATCCATCCCCTGGGGACCCTTTGTATCTCTGATCACTGAAGATCTTCAAAGATTTGGATCAGGGTATCCCCAGATCTTGAGTTCTTCCTTGTCGGATACATTGTATTTAGGATTTGATGTTGCCAGTAGCCACAAGACATCTATTTCTTGTGGCACATTGGTTCTCTAGAGAATTTGTTCTTTAGTGTGGAAACTGTGTGTTCATTTCTGTGGGGCGGGGTCTAGCTTCCTCTGTCCCACAGGTAATGCCAGCCTGTGAGGGACTGCTCACCTGCAGTTGCTGTTCACTCCCAGAGGACACCCTCAGCACTAATAATAAAGAGGCTGTCTGCTTGCTCTCCAACTCAGTGCTCAGGGAGCTCCCCTACCAGCTCAGATGCACTACAATTAAAATCCAGATAATATAAAAACCTAATCAAATATTAATATCCAAGCCAAGTGGCATTGTTAATAAAAAGGGGAGGCATGGAGAGTGGGGAGGGGTTATCAGGGTCTGAGGAAACTCACCCAGAACACAATTTTGCAAAAGCCAAAAATTCTGGGAGTGAGAGGGGCGTTGGGGACAGATTTGATGACATGCTCACCAGGATGACATGATTTTTTAATCTCTTCTATACTAGTGTTCCTACAATTGAGACTCTCTCCCTCTTTTTCCTTATTCATAGCCCATGGTTGGAGATTCCACCTAGGTCCCCTGCATGTGATATGGACATATTCTTGCCAAGGTTCATACCACTCCCATTGCTTGGCACATCATGCTCATCCATCCCTCAAGGTTGAGCTCAGTCAATTCTTTCCTGATTTCTCCATATCACACTTAGGATCATAGACATAGAGCTGGACGGGGCCTCAGAGGACAGCTACTACAACCCCTTAATTTTACAAAAAAGGAATCTGAATCGCAGGAAGATTAACTGATATGTGCAAGGTCACACACCTTATAGTCATAAATGTCAGAAGTTGGATTTGAACCCTGGTCCTTTGGCTCCAGAACTAGTTTATGTTGCCTGTTTCCTCATCTATAAAATGGGGATAATAAGGTTATTGTAAAGATTAAATGAGTTACAGTTCCTAGCATATAGCATGAGCTATATAAATGTTAGTTATCATCATCATCATCATCATCTTCTCCTCCTCCCTTCCTTCCTCCCTTCCTCCCTTCCTTCCTTCCTTCCTTCCTTCCTTCCTTCCTTCCTTCCTTCCTTCCTTTCTTCCTTCCCTCCTTCTTTCTTTTTCTTCATAATTCCATGGAGTTGTAAAGAACAGGTCAGTAAACTAAACCCTGTGACCTACTTCCTGCTTTTGTACACCTCAGCTAAGAATAGTTTTTTTAAATATTTTTTTTCCCTTTTTTTGGGAGGGCAGTTGGGTCACACAGCTAGTAAGTGTTAAGTGTCTGAGTCCAGATTTGAACTCAGGTCCTCCTGACTCCAGGGCTAGTGCTCCATTCACTGTACCAAAGAAAGTTTTATTGAATTTTAAAATGTCAAAACAGTGCCTTGAATAATGTAGGTACTTAATGGAAAGGAAGTGCCACGCTAGACCAGAGAAAAACCAGCTTGGCCCTTGGTTTACATTTGCCACGCCTCAGTATTGTCCAGTCCCCTCATTCTACAGGTATAGAAACTGAAACTAAAGGGAAGGGGCTTGTACAGGGCCCCATGGTAATCAGTAGCAGAGCCAGGATTCAAATGGAGATTTTCTGACTGCAAACCCAGTGCTCTCTCCATTTTACTAACCTACCTTGAGTTTTCCCTTCTCTGGATGAATGTCTATAGCCCTTTGGGTATGAACCACACAGCCTGGCACTTAATGGTAGTCTCTGTTATGCCTTCATGTTATACAATTTTATATGTTTAAATACTTTCTCCATTGGAGTATAAACTCCTAGAAAGGGTAGCCTATTTCTTCTTCTCCTCCCCTTCCTACACTCTAAAGCCCATTGTCCAGTACAGGGTAGATAACCAAGAGATGGTTATTATTCTTATGTTAATACAGATAATCAAGAATTGACCTTAGAGACAGGAAATGTGAGGTGGTATGAAGAGCACAGACTCCAAGCGAATAGGAACCCTGAGAAGTTACTGAGCCCAACCCCCTCATTTTACATTTGAGTTCACTGAGACTCATAGTGATGAAATCTCTTGCCCAGGATCCCACAGCTAGTAAATGTCTGGCAAGATGTGAACCCAGACCTTCTTGATGCCAGGTCCAGGAGTCTGTATATTACAGCACACTACCTAGCATCATAAAACCATAGATTTAAAATTGGAAGGATCTTAGAGGTCATGTGGCCCTACTCGATCATTTAACAAGTGAGGAAGTGGAGACTGAGAGAGGCTAAGTACATTCCCAAAGTCACAGGTTTAGTGTCAGAAGTAGGATTTGAACTCAGGTCCTTCTGACTTCAAGCTCAAATCAACACTTTATTCACCACACCGTCATGCCTCTCCAGTAGGCGATAAGTGCCTGGATGGTCTCTAAGGTCCTTTATAATCCTAAACCCTGACTATGGCCTAGAAAATCATGAAAAAACTCTTGGAGGATGTCACTAAGATGTCTTGGGGGATGGATGTCTATGATCATCTATCCTGTCATCCACTGGACTTGAGTACCATCTATAGACATGGAGAAGAAGGGGAATATCAGAGTGATGCTATGGAGGAAAAATTTGGAGAAAACTGGAAAATGGTTATGCATGAAGATAGGAAACAGAGGTGGAGAAAGGGAGAATCAAAGGTATTTCAATTAAATGAGCCTTCGTTAAGTATCTGTTATATGCAAGATACTGTACCAGATATTAGGGATAGAAAGAATAAAAAAAGAGCCCCCCCATTGAAGGACCCTGTATTCTGTTGGTAGAGAACAACATGCATGCTGGTAAGTAAACACAAGATATAAAATAATTTCTGGAGCTTAGGACAAGTAATAAGAATGCTGTACTAACAACTGTGGGGTTCAAGGGTCAGCACTCCAGAGGGAGGTGAGCCTAGCCAAGTCTTTTCATTGCTCTAAGCCTCAGCTTCCCCATTTGTAAAAAAAGGAATGAGCCAATGACCTTTAAGGTCCCTTCTAAACCATGATCTTTTAGGCCTGGAGAAGAGGAGAAGGAAAAGGGAAAGGAAGCTGACTTAGCAGTCTGTGATCAAGCTCTCCCAGTGTTATTACATGGCTTAGTAGGATAATTATACGGCATTAACATATTAAGATAAACATAATCTAACATATACACAATGTTTTCTATTTGTGTTCTTCATCTCCCTAGCAAACACAATAGGAAGATGTAAGCTTGAAAGAGAGCTTGAAAAATTCAGATCAGAAACAAAGAAAATTCTTTCCTGAGGAAAGCGACCCCCTTGCATGGGTGATTAGGGGTAAGAGCAAACAGCTCTCCTTCTTAAATGAAAATTGTGCTGTTCACAGGGGAATGGGCCCAATGACCTGGGCCTCAGATTCAGGTCCTTAGTGTAATGGTGGCTGCATCAGCAGCCCTGTCTGTGGAGACTGACTTGCCTGTATATCAGAGGGAAGAGCCTGCCACTTATAATTGCACTATTCAGAACTGCTGAATCCCTAGTCATTGTGAATTTCAGCCCCTGGACAGAAGCTGGCCACAGGAACTCAAGGGTAGAAGCAGGGCCCAGCAGGAGACCACAAGTATACCTTCTTTCTTCTCTTGATGAGCATAAAGGGCGGCTTGCAGCCACTACCTGCAAGGTGTGGGGCATTTTTTAATCCTCTCTGTATATATTTATTATGGTAAAGAGTAACAAATTACCTTTGGCACACAAAAGCTTATAGGATACTATTAGCCTTAATTAATGGGTAAGTGCATGGCTTTTTATTCAATGAATCTGATTTATTGTCTTAATTTTCAGATGTTCTGCCTCATGTTTCCACTGAAGCCATTGTGTGCTCCATAGTAACCAACAACCACCATGCATGTGTGATCTCCTTTATGACCTATACCTAATTAGTTTTTTATTGTCATCTCCCAACTAAAGCTTAAACTGTACAAATCGGGGAAGCCTGGCTTCCAATATCTATTAATAAGCTGCCGACCACAGTCTCATTTTGTGGCTGTAATAAACAGAGCATATTTTTGGTGTGTGATCATAATCTGGTGTCTATTTCTTTTTTCTGTGCGTGTGTGTGTGTGTGTGTGTGTGTGTGTGTGTTTAAGGAGGAAGAAAAATGGAAAGAATGGAATGGAGCGGGGGGAGGCATTGGTTGGGCGGAAAGATGGTTTCCTGGCCCTCACTTCTTTCCTGTGACTCTCCACATGCCTACCTGTCCCTTGTCTCCTCTATTAGGCTCAGCTAGTTAAGTGAAAGGAGCTGAAAGCTAGTGGGTGTTGGAGCCACAGAGTGGAGAGATCCCCAGCTAATTGCTAGTCCTAACAGGCACAATTAGCTATTACAAGCCCTTTGAGATGGCCCTGGGCCTCTCTCAGGTAACAGCCATCACCAGATAAAGGCTGAAATATGCTCCATTTAGAGAGACACTTGCAGACAGGAGTGTCACAGCCTGCCAATTATGCTCTGCCTGTACACAGTCACTTCCAAAGGAGAGAAAGAACCCAGAGGTACACCCAGCATTAAAGGGACAAGGTGCGGGCTATTCTGAATGGTGCCATCTGAGCTCATGGGGCTGGGAGTGTGGGGGATGGCAGCCCTTTTCAAAGTAAGCCTGAGATGACAATCTCATTAAGAATGTGGTTTCAGAAAGGTTTACTATTTATGGTCTCCCTCTCTCCTACTCTCTATCCCCTCCCTCTACCCCCAGCTTTTCTCCTGAGATCAAATTCAGAGTTTAAATTAGAAAATTCTCCAGGAGTTTGGATTGGGGGCAGGAGACTTGGGTTTGGTGTCATAACTTTGTTACTAACTTGGTGACCTTGGAGAATTCATTTCCCCTCTCAGAAGCTCTGTTTTCCCTTCTGTTCAATGGAAAGGTTGGCTTATGTGATCTGTAAGGCTTCTTTTCTCTGTATAAAATTTTAATTCTTTGATTATTAATACATTTCTTCTGGACTCAGAAAAGTAGATTGGCTTGTGTTTCTAAAGATCAGAATTCTAGGGAGTATTTTGCTTTTTAGACTTTTTTCAAAGTGTAGGGGAGGAGTTTTACAATTTGGAAGGTATTATTTTGAGGGCTGTGCCACTGAGAACTCAAGGTCATTGATCACAAAAACCTAAAAAATAAATATTGAGGTTTTCTTCCTGCACTCATAGGTTTGTGCCCCTAATATCGAAACCAGGCAACATGCATTTCCCTTGAAAGAATCTTCCCTGATTTCACATTTCCTCTGAAATGGGAAACAACAGGTTCTAATTTCTATCAAAAGGTGAAATGATATGATTTCTTCCTACTCAGTCCTGAAAATGACATTAAAATAAAATTTCTTGTTTTCTCATGGATAATGAGTTCTTTTACCACAACCCCACACTGGGCAGGAATATTTGCCTCACCAGACCATCTCAGTTTCCTCTTTTATGAAATAAATAAAATAATGCAGATTTTATTTATCTTGAAGGGATATGATGAGGATTTAAATGGGGGTAATTTATGGAAGAGTAGAAAACAGAAGAAACCACACAAATGCGGGGAGGGGGTTATTATCTCAAAAGAGATGATGTGTTGCAGCAAACATCCAGAAATAACTTTATTGTTGATCTCATGAACAACTTAGTATACTCGTCCTCATTCTCCACAATGAAGAATCCAATTCTCCCAGGACCTACCAAATGCTGATCAGTGTCTTTGCGGTCAGCTCCAGCAACACAGGATGAAGCAGAGACCCCTACTGGCAAAGGCCCAAATTGTAGTGGTGAGTTTCCCTCTGTACTGATTAAATTCTGGGACCAATACCATCCTGCTTTCCCCCCGCCCCCCCCAAGCATTATCCCAAGCATTATAGTATGTTAGAACCAGAAAGGCCTTTTTCCAGATTGGGGAATGTAGGTCCAGGCAGGGGAAGGAACTTGTCAGGCATCATACAATGAATATTATAGAAGGTAATAGCAAAGACAAGATTAGAATCCAGCCTTCTTGGCTTCTATCCTAGTGCTTTTCCTTCTATAGAATACCATCCATTCAAGTTCGAATTTAGCATCTAGAATGTACCAAAGATAGGGCCTGCTTCACCTTGCAGTGACTCTTGGAATGGTCTCTAATTCACGAATATCTTGCGATGATGTGAGGCCTCATCGTTTCTCCCTTTGCGTGACTGAGGTTAGAATTTGTTATATCAGGTGGATGGAAAAGAATGTAGAAAGGCATTGAACCAGGGATATCATTAGGAGATCTGCATTTGGGTGGGCAATTCAGTCTCACCCTAAAACACTCATCTTTCCTCAAAGTAAAAGCATCAGTAGATGCCATCTCTACAAGGGAGTGGGTAGGTGGGAACATTGCATACTAGTAGCAAAAACAGGGAAACATCGAGGAAAATATAGAGAAATGTGCTGTTTGACCATAGCTGAGTCCATCTCGAATTCGTCCTGTACGTAGGATATGCCTGTGGCAAAATGGGAGCATTTACCTTTCTTTTCCATATAAATAAAAAATGTGATTATTACAAGGAAAAATAACTCTTTGCCATCAAACAATCAATCAATCAATCAACAACCTCTTTGGTGCTTACCCTGTGCCAGGTTCTGGGTACTAGGGATTCAAAGACATCAGAGAGCACACACTGCAACGAAAGAGGCAAAGCGTGGGTAGTTAGACATGGCTATGGCTATAGACTTATAAACATGCAATCCCGTATATACACATACATATACATATATACACACACATGCACATACATACACACAGATACACACATACATGAATGCACATACACGTGTACACATATACCTACACACATACACACAATATATTTACACATACATATACATACATATACACACACATATACACATATACATATACACATACACTTAGACACACATACACACATACCCATACCTATATACAAACATACACATATACATATACACATACACATGCATATGCATATACACATGCACATACACATATACACACATGCATACACATACGCATATACACATACACACATACACATATACATACACACATATACACACATATACACATGCATACACATATACATATACACATACATATGCACACACACATATATACACACACCTACATATACATATACACATATATACATATACATATACACATACACATACATACACATATACATACACACATATACACATGCATGCACATATACATATACACATACATATGCACATACGTATATACATACACACATACATATACATATACACACATACACATATACATACACATATATACATATACACATACACATACACACATACACATATACATACACATACACATACACACATATACACATGCATACACATACACATATACATACACACATACCCATACCCATATCCATATACAAACATACACATATACATATACACATGCATATACACACATACATACACATATGCATACACACATAAATATATACATACATACACATATACATGCGCATATACACATACATACACACATACATACAGATATGAATATACAAAATATATAATAAAAATTAATCCAAGGAAGGTTTGGTAGGGAGATCACTAGCAGATCTTTCAAAAAGATTTTTGGAAATGTGTAAGGTGCCCTGCTAAGGAGGAGACAGAAGCTGGAGAAGGGAGTACCCTGATATTCTGAAGCACCCAGTCAGAGAAACAAGACACAAACCTGACCCAATCTGAGAGCAACTTCAGTCAGCATGAAGTCACTGGAGATTTGCTCATTTGGGGAAAATTTCATAGATGGTGGGGCCTAAAGTTCTTACATCTTAGATTCATTGACCTTAGAGACTTGAGGGACCAATCAACTAGTAGTCCAACCACCACAGCAACAAGTTGGCGCGGTGGATAGAGCACCGGGTCTGGAGTCAGGAAGACTTATCTATTTCCTAGTTGTATGACCCTGGGCAAGTCATTTAACCCTATTTGCATCAGTTTCCTCATCTGCAAAATGAGCTAGAGAAGGAAATGGCAAACTACTCCAAAATCTTTTTCCCAGAAAACCCAAATAGGGACACGAAGAGTTGGATACAACTGAAAAATGACTGACCCATAACAACTATCCATCCAACCACCTCATTTTGCAGGTGGAGAAACTGAAGGGCATTGGACATTGGAGAAGACACTTGAAGAAGACCATATTGCAAGGTAGGAGCAAAGCTGGGGCTAAAACCGAGGCTTCCAAGCTATTGTGTTGACTAGGTCCTAGGATTTGGATAATAATGATAAGGATGATGGCGATTAGATTAATAATTCTATCTAGGGTTTGTATAATTTCTTAAGGCTTGCTAAGAGCTTTCCAGATATTACCTCATTTTATCTTCACAATAGCCCTAGGAGATAGGTGATCATTCTATAGATGAGGAAACTGAGGCAGGCAGGGGTTAACCGATTTGCCCAGGGTCACATAGGAAGCAGCTCAGGGAAGATCTGAGTCTGGGTCTTCCTGATCCTAGACTCAGCCCTCCCTCCATCCACTCTATCACCTTGATAGGTGTGGGATGGTATGCATTTACTGCAATGCCATCCCCTTCCTCTTCTCAAATCAACATTCTGTCTAACCTTCAATTATTTCCTAGTTGTATGACCTTGGGCGAGTCATTTAAATTCCACCTCCTCCAGAAAACCTTCTCTGATTACTCTAAACTACATTTAGAATTCGATCTCTAATTCCTTTGGTATAGTTGGCAGAGGGCCCCAGGGCTGATCTGGGAATCAGGAGAATGGATCATATCCATTGTCTGCTTGGATGCATGTGATCTTGGCCAAGCTCCTTAATTTCTTTGACGCTTAGTTCCTTCCTCTGTAAAATTAGGATAACAACAGTATCTCCCTCTCAGGGTTGTTGTGAAGAACAAACTAGAAAATTCCATAAGTGTTTTGCAAATCTTAAAGCATCGTATAAAGGTGATTTGTTGTAATAATTATTATTTTATTGCTTGAAGGTCTCAAAGCCCATCCACGATCCAGTTGCTTGCTGCTACCATAATCCCTTTTTCAAGGTTTGGTACAATTCTCAGCAGGTGAGGAGAATAAGGAGCAAGGACATCCCCTCCATGCTTAGAAGGTAGGTGGCATAATGGTTAGAGTACTAGGCCTGTAGTCAGGAAGAACTGAGTTATAATCTGACCTAGAACATTGACTGTGTCTTCCTGAGCGAGTCACTTAGCTCTCTGTGCCTCGTTTTCCCCACCTGTAAAATGGGGGTCATAATAGCACCAACCTTATAGGACCAAATGAAGTAAAGCACTTCGCAGTGTCTGGTACATATTATTATTTCCTTCGTTCCTTTACTTTTATTTCTCCCTCACTCCCTCATGTTCTTGGCTGCCCTGGTCCACTTCATGTACCTCCAGGAATCTCAAAATTTTATGGAAATGTTATGATAGGGGAGTCCTCCCCATTACCTCTACTGAACAGCGACATCTTGGCCTTGTCTTTTACTTGCTAGACCAAATAATTTCACATCATTATTAATTCACAACAGTATTAATACCCACAGCATAGAATCATGTCCTCACTTGTGAGTTGTCTCTCAAAGATTATGGGCTTGTCTGTACAAAGTTATATTATATATTGGCTTCCCCTATGGAGTTATAAGAAAAGCACTTGCTGTACCTTTAAGGCTATATACAGAGACAACAGCAGCAGTAGCAGCAATGTGGACTTGGAAGGCAGGAGAACAGATTAAAATCTGGTCCCAGATACTTAATGGCTGTGTGACTTTAAGCAAATGACTCAACCTCTCTGAGTCTCATTTTTTTCATCTGTAAAATGGCAACAATAATACTTGTAGTGTCTATCTCACTGCTTTGTTGTGAAGAAAGTGCTTTTTTTTTAACCTTATAGTGCTATATAAATATGTTGTTGTTATTAGTAGCAGTAGCAGTAGTAGTAGCAGTAGTAGTAGTAGTAGTAGTAGTAGTAGTAGCAGTAGTAGTAGTAGTAGTAGTAGTAGTAGTAGTAGTAGTTCTACTAGCAGCAGCAGTAGTAGTAGCAACAGCAGAAGCAGAAATTATATTACTAGCAGTAGTAGTAGTTCTAGTAGCAGCAGCAGTAGTAGTAGTTCTAGTAGTAGCAACAGCAGAAGCAGAAATTATATTACTAGCAGCAGTAGTGTTCTAGTAGCAGCAGCAGTAGTGGGAGCAGTAGATTAAATTTCTTTGGCATAATGCCAGGTACATAGCAGGCTCTTAAACAGTGCTTGATTGTTGATTGAGAGGGAACATCTTCCCGATGGAGTGAGAGAAGTCACAGAGTCTCACACATAGTAGGTGGTAGTAAATGCTTCTTTATATTTTGAGTGAATGAGCAGGTGGGAATGAGCATGGTAGGAGCTGGCATATGATCGGCTCTAGGGAGAACAGCTGAAAGCATTTTCATACAACCTGCCTGGTTCTTCCAGGGTAACAAATTCCTTTGCGAAGTGACCAAGAGGGACCGCCTGACACCACCTCCCTCACTGTGGGTAACAGGCCATGATGTATTCTTGATAACCCCTCAGATGTGGAGAGCTCATGAGCCATATCTGGGCCTGGAGAAGCCCAGCCTGTAGAAGGCTCCAAGTGAGGTCCAAAGTCCTGGCAGAGAGATGGGCTGGACACTCACTCCACAACTCTGGAGCACTTTGGCCCTGACTCATTACAGAGGCTCAGACATTACTCCACTAGCCCAGCATTAGAGTCCAGATCTAATCACAGGTCCATTTTTCTCTTTCTTTTGTGGTTTACAAAGAATGGAATTAGCCAAATGGATAAAAGCAGGCACACATAGAACATTTCAAGTTCAATTTATTGAAAAAAATTTTTTTTAATCTGACCACTCAGAAAACTGTGTTTATGCTGTGGATGGTAAGGGTGGATGCTATCTCCATCATTTGATTTTTGAGAAACAAAACAACAGGAGAAAATGCAAAGGTACCAGCCTTGGAGCCAGAAAGAGATGTGGCTTCTTTTTTTTCAGAGGATATGGAGTTCAACAATGTCACCTTTGTCCTTCAGTCACATGCCAGAGTCACTGGGCAGTGTCACAGGAACTGTGTCATGGCGCCCTCCCCTACTTCACCAAGTCCCAGTTCTCACCTGTCAACATACACCAGCCATCATTCCCTGTCTCTGAAGCAGGATCAAAATCTGTGGCAGCTGTAACAGCTGCAGCAGCAGCAACATTGGGCCTTGGGACTGGGGTGGGGTGGGGAGAGATTATTCAGAAAAAAAAAAAATTCCCACCATCCCTTTTCAAAATATCATCAGTTACATTCTTGGGACCCAGCTCCCTTAAGGCTTATTTGCATTTAGTTTCCAATGGGGGCAAATATTGCTCTGGTCAGGGCCCATCTGGAATGTTGTTTTCACTTCTGACCATTTTAGAAAGGACATTGTGAATCTGGAGACATCCACAGAAGGTCAAGCATGTAGGAAGTAGAAGTGTCTCCAGCTCATGCCTTATTAAGGTTGGTTTCAGTGACTGGGGATCATAGGGTCACAGACCTCCAGTTAGAAACGACCTCAGAAGTTATCCAGTCTAAACTCTCATTTTAAAGTTGAGGAAATTGAGACCCTCAGGGGTTAAGTGACTTGTCCAAGGTCATACAGGTATGGAGGTCTGCAGCAAGGTTTAAAGCAAGGTTTTTGTTCTTTCCACTAGTGGCTAGGTGGTATAGTGGACAAAATGCTGGATCTAGAATCAGGAAAACCTGAGGTCAAATCTAGCCTCAGACACTTACTAGCTGTGTGACCTTGGACAAGACACCCTCTGTCAGCCTCAGTTTCCTTACCTACTTCCTATCCCTACCCCCCCCAGGGATGATATAAGGATAACATGAGATAATAACTGTAAGGTGCTTTTTGCAAACCTGTTGCAGCTCCTGCCCTCTACCTCCTAGGTGCTTATCCTGAATGAGAAAACCTATCAGATTAATGGTAATTGTACTCAAGTATTTGAAGGTCTATTTGGATTACTGTTCAGGCTTGGTCCCAGAGGCAGAGTAGTAGCAATGTGTGGAAGTTGCCAGCAAACCTCCCACTCCTCTGTAACTTTGTTGAGTCTCCATGACTCCATCTTGGCAGATACCGAAGCAGTTTGCCATTTCCTTCTTCAGCTCATCTTACAGAGTAGGAAACTGAGGCAAACAAGGTTAATTGACTTGCCCAGGGTCAAATAGCTAATAAGTGTCTGAAGCCAGATTTGAACTCAGTTAGGATGAACCTTGCAGACGCCAGGCCTAGTGCTCTAGCCACTGTGCCACCTAGCTGCCCTGGAGTTCCCCTGTCTCTACTTTGTATATATTGCATTGTTGCTTTTTCCCAATAGAATATAAGCTCCCTGAGGGCAAGACCTGTTTTCTTTTTATTTGTATTTCCAGGACTGGTCCCAGAGAGGTATTACAGTACAGTATTGTAGTTCCCAATACAGGGTACATGGACCCTCAGGGATTTTTAAGGGGCTACAGAGCTCATATTCTATTGAGGGAAACAAGAGTTACCTAGAAAATTAAATACAACTTGTATACAAAATAACTGCTGGGTAATTATTTGGTAAATATATTATCCTATTAAAATATTCCAAAAGAAGTGATTAGTTTAGAAAGTTGTGCAGTAGAGAAAGAACAACTTCATGACACTAAAAAATGTTGTTCTGCACCAAATCAAGTTTTCTTTATGAAAAATTAATTAATCTTATTTTCTTGTGGATATTCATGGAAAACTATAAAATTTATTTCCTTTCATAATGAATAGTGGGTACAAGAAGGTTTACTGCCAGTGTAAGCAGAGCACAAAAGTGTAGGGACCCCCTATATGGTAGATAGAGATCTGGCCCTGGAGACAAGGAAGATGAGGGTCCAAGACCTGCTCCTAATACATACTGACTGTGTAACCCTGGGTAAGTCATTTATTCTCTGAATCTCTTTGACAATTTTCTAAACATATTATTTAGAAAGATGCTGATTTGTGTTAGTAGAGGGAGTTTCCTTATAGGTTTCTACACTAATGAAATCACAGATACAGTCACTCCTCCCCCTCCCCCCCCCCCCCCAAAAATCTTACTATTAACATTGTTGTTGTTCAACACTTTCAGTCCTACACAGCTTTTCATGATTCCATTTAGGGCTTTTTTGGCAAAGATACTGGAGTAATTTGCCATTTCCTTCTCCAGCTTATTTAGCAGATGAGAAACTAAGACAAACAGGTTTAAGTGACTTACCCAGGGTCACACAGCTAGTAAGTAAATTAAGTAAGCTAGTAAGGCCAGATTTGAACTCAGGAAGATGAATCTTCCTGATTCCAGGCCTAGCGCTCTATCCACCGTACCACCTAGTTGCACCCACTAACACAATTGTAGATGCTTTATTATTGAATGACTGAATGATAGTAATAAAATACATTTTTAGGGCTCTTGTAAGGATGAGCTTCCTAACAATTAGAGGTATCATAAATGGGGTTGGGGAGGGGTTTTCTCCCTCCTTAGAGATTTTCTTATGAAAACTGGATGAGCACTTGTCATGTTGTAGGAGGGGACTGAATTTTGGTTATGGGTGGACTGAGATTCTTTTGATCCTGAAATCATGTGATGCTGTGAAATTACTTTTCTGAGGCTTTACATTTCTATTGCTTTACTGATGTAATGGAACGGGGAGGGGGAAAAAGCACTGGATTTTCAATTCAATTCAGTAAGCATTTATTAAATGCCAGGCACTGTGCTAAGTGCTAGGGATACAAATAAGAGGAAAAAGATAGTCTCTGCCCCCAAGGAGCTTATAATCTAATGGGAGAAAATGACACACAAAGGAAGTCAGAAAAGGAGGAAGAGGAGCACACCAAAGGGTCCCTGGCACTGAGGCATCTTATTCTCCCTGTAGAATTAAAGCCAAGCTGCTGCAGGTAGAAAGTAGAGGGAGCAGAAATTTCTGCCCTCCCCACGAAGGAAAACTTTGTGCTTCACTCTTCAACCCTCCAATCAGACTCAAGAGGAGGCTGAGAGAGGTGGAGAGGTATCTCAGTTTCCAAAGCAGAGTTAGCAGCCCCTAGATGGATTAGAAAGGATCAGTTTACCCTGGGAGGAGCAAATTGTTCCCTGGAGTTGAAACCAAGCAGAGCTGCAGATGGAGAGTGGATTTGAAGTCAGATGGCTTGGGTTCAAATTCTGACTGTTGCTCACTATCAGAGTAACACCAGCCAATAAAGAATCCTTAGAGAGGTTTTGTGGTCTCCTCTAGCTCTTAACCTCATAGTGTGCTATGATATTACCATATGAGTCCTTTCAGTGACAATCCTAATATAATCCCTCTGGCTATAGAATGTTGCAGACCCATATGCTTATCTGTTCTGGTGCTGGAAATCTCACACTTCCATTATGGTATTCTGTCTCTGTCTTGTCTCTGTGTCTTCTCTCTTTTGCTGAAAGCACAGTGACTATTCATTGGTCAGACTCTGCTACCGATTGGCTTGGTAATTTTGATCTGTTTCATTTCCAACCTGGACCAGTTAGCTCCTCAGTATCCAGCTGGGTGATTTCCCACTCCTGGGCACTCACCATATTGGTACTAGACTCTGTAGATACCTAATCAGCCTGGTCTGCTCCTGAAATCAAGTAAGCCACTGGCCTCAACTTCTCTAGTAGTAAAGATTACAGACATACATTACCATGCCCAGTTAGACCTAATCTCTCAGTAAATAGACATTACCTATTGGAATGTAAACTCCTTAAGGGCAGGTCTGTTAAGTTTTTATCTTTGTCTCACTAGTACTTACCATATTGTCGTGCGTGTAGTAAGCACTTAATAAATACTCATTGAATTATTTCAGAAATACAACTGTCCCACCTCATACATGTTTTAGGGAATGGTACTTTCAAGCCATGTGGTTTTTTTTTTTACAGTGCAATGACCACATAACAAGCTTTAAAAAGTTGAAAGACTTCAGTCAATAAGCAAGATGAATTTATCTACTAAGCGTCTCACAACTGGTTTGTTGGTCTTGTTCTTTGGTAAGCTAATTGGCTCCTTTAGTGTTTCTTAGACATGGCTACCCACTGTTCATATTTAAACAATTTTAACAATTTTGTAATTTAAACAATTACAAAAGACTTTGTGACAGAGAATGAGAAGGTGTGATTGGTAAGTAACACAATATTAGTTTATCGCTTTCCTCCCCACTTGCACACATACAATTTCTTCTATAGAACCTATAGTAGATATCTATGAAGACACATAGTATCAGAGATTTCAAAATGGAAAAGACCTTAGAGGTCATTTTGTCTAACCCCTTTTATTTTATAGTTTGAGGAAACTAAGGCCCATTGAGGTGAAGTGACTTGTCCAAGATCACAGAGGCAAAACTAGGACTTGAATCCAGGTCCTCTGGCTCCAAATCCAGTATACCTTCTATTGTACCACGCTGCTTCTTCCAGAGAACACATAGCGAATCCTGATGCCAGACATGATCACTCAAGTCAATCTATAAGTTTTTCCTGAAAGAGGAAATTTGTGCTTAGATTTATAAGGGGTTTCAAAGAATAACCCCCTTTTTTTCCAGGAGATTACAACCTTTCTGGGGGAGATCAAATTTATGCATCTAAATAAGTGGAAGGCAGTAGGAGGTAATATATGACAACTTTTAAAATTAATATTTTCAATTCCAAATTCTCACTCCAGTCCCTCCCCTCACCCATTGAGAAGACAAGTAATATGATAACCATTACACGTGTGAAGTCGTGAAAAACATATTTTTCCACGTTACTCATTTTCCAAAAAACCAAAAACACAAAATAAAACAAGGAAAAATTTTAAAAGAGGAAAAAAAAAATATGCTTCAGTCTGCACTCAGAGATCATCAGTTCTCTCTCTGGGAGTAGAAAGCATTTTTATCACAAGTCCATTGGAACCGTCATGGATCATTTTATTAAGCAGAGTACTTAAGTTTTTCACAGTTTATTGTGGTTACAATAATGCTGCTGTTGTATACAATGTTCTGCTAGTTTTGTTCACTTCACTTTGCATCAGTTCATATGAATCTTCCCAGATCCATCTCCTTCAGCATTTCTTATAGCACAGTAGTATTCCATCACAATCACATAAGATGACTTATTTGATCACTACGCAATTGATAAATATCCTCTCATTTTATATTATCATAACATTTATTGAGCTATTTTCTTTAAAAAACCAAACTAATTAATTTATTAATTTTAACATTCAAGTTTTACAAATTCTTTAGTTCCAAGTTCTCTTCTTCCATCCCTCCCCTTCCCATTGAGAAACCAATGTGATGTCAATTATATGTTTGAAATCATGCAAAACGTATTCCATATTAGCCATGTTGCAAAATCAAAGCAAATTTTGCCTCAGATACTTGCTAGCCAGGTGACTCTGGGCCAGTCGTTGAACCTCTGCCTGATTCAGTTTCCTTAGCTGTACAAATGGAGATAACAATAGCACCTCAAGTTGTGAGGATCAGATGAAGTAATACTTGCAAGGATGAGAATATTTGTAAGGGGCTTCGCACAGTGCATCCAGCACACAGTAGGTATTTAATAAATATCTGTTCTCTCCCTCCCCTAAATTTGATTTGTTTCAACTTTCATAATCTGCTCCTAGTAATACTTAAACACTGTGGCTCTTTAGATTCACTCTTATCTATTACGCTACCATTCTTCTCATCTCTTTGAGGTTAGAAGATTTGGAATTTGCCAAAGTTACTTTCCAGCCCAGTAATGAAGGCAGACATAGCTTATTATGTCCCCAACTCTCATAACAGTTTTTCACACTCAGGTGGGTAGATTTTGGAACCTCTGGATCTCCTTGATTGGACAACAATAGGTCCCTGCCCAAGTACCACTTAAGGGTTATTTTTTGGGCACTCCTGGCTCAGAGCAAGGCTGTGATTTTAATACAATTTTTAAAAATCCCTCTTTTCCTTTTTTTAAGTTAGTTTTCCTGTGATTCTTCCTCCTCTCCCCTTATTTTTTTATCCTATAGTTCAATTTGTAAGCTCAAATATTCTAAGATCTACACCATAATGACTAAGACACTGGAGTCAGGAGGACCTGGGTTCAAATCCTTCCTCAGATACTTACTTAGCTCTGTGACCCTGGCTAAGACATTGAAAACTCTCAGCCTCAATTTTCCCATCTGTAAAATGAGCTGCTATTAGCATCAAATGAGAGAATATCTGTAAAATGCTTTGCAAACCTTAACATCTTGTATAAATGTTAACTATTATTATTGTTGTTGTTGTTGTTATTATTGAAACAGAAGGCAACCACAATTTGTAAGGCTCTCCCATTCTAACCACAACAGTTTCCTTTTATTGCAACCCTCTAGCAACCGAATTTCTTTGGAGAAGGTACCAAATTCAGCCTGGGAAAAGGCAAGGTGAATCATGCAGTTTTCTAACTTTCTTCAAAAATCTGTTCTGCTCGCCTGCCTTTCTGCCCTTCCTTTCCTCTCTATTCTAGCTCATCTGATTAGCCATTTGGATGAGGCTGCTCATACAGATGTTTCTTTTTCCCTGTAGTCTGGTGTTGGAGAGTAAATTGGGTCATTGATCGGGTTCCCACTCTTTTCTCTGCCATTTCATGATTCTCTGATTCATTCATGCATACTTCCTCTGATTTCTTGGTGGTCCAGGCCAGGCCTGATTCAGACCAGTCTAGTGGTTCATGTTCAGGACTGGAACAAATGAAACACTCATAGACCATCTCTAGAAGAAAATGAATGGAGAATTACTTAATCTTAGTATGGAAATGGTATTCTTCAAGAATTTCACATTCATTCACATAGGGGCAGCTTCCCTACTTCCACATTAGCCATAATGAAAGGCTAATTAGAAAGAAAGAAAGAAAGAAAGAAAGAAAGAAAGAAAGAAAGAAAGAAAGAAAGAAAGAAAGAAAAACAAAATTCTTGGAATTAATATCCATAGTCAAGGAAAACAAATTCCCACGTTGGCTATATCCAAAATATATCTCATTCTGCATTGTGAGTCCTCTCTTTTAAGGAAAAATTCAGCTTAAGCTATGTGGGCTTAGATGTCATATCTAACGCTCAGAGAGTTTTTGTTTCTCCTAGAGACCTAGGACTTAGTTCTTGCATTTGAGCAAAGCACTGCTGTTAGGGATAGTCCCATAGGCATCTCTTCATAGCCTTGTGAGAGAACAGCTCACAAGCGCATGCCTGGAGAGAGGGATTCTGTAGTTCTTAGGAACCCAGAGGGATATGGGCAAACCAAGCTGTATTTTGGATTTCTTTCCTGCTTAAAAAATATTTTTCATTGTTTTGAGCTTGATGAGAATGTGTTTTCCCATTAATTTTTTAAACCGAAATTGAATCCATATGTTTTCTGATTCATGTATGCTTAACTCATTTCACTGCTTGAACAAAGCAATGTGATGTCCAAGAAGGGTTTTTACACTCTCCCCTCCCCCTATAATAGAGGAAGTCATCTGGCTAAGAGAAAATGAGTAACAATGCAATTCTATTAGAGCTGCTTTGGAAGTTGAACCAGCCGTTTGGTCCGCATTGATGCTGCAAAATAAAACAAAATGAAACACTTTCTATATTCAGTGAGGATTTTACATTTGTCTGGGGCTCTGGGGCACTTACTGTTAGAGGCACCTCTACTTGTGGCAACCTGGTACCTTCCTCACAAAAGGGGGCATCTTCATGATAGTCTTTCCAGTTAAGAAAATAGGGGTGGGAATGACACTAAAGAGGTCTTTCAATTATCCTCCTAAAGCTGCTTTCACTTTAGATCCACCTAGTTTGGTCTAGATGTGGATTTTGGGACAGACTTCCTACTTTTCTCAGGAGAGGTAGAGGTGGTTGTGAGATAAGCTTTTGATTTCCTGACCATATATGAAGATGGGACTTCCCATTCATTTGTGCTGATCTGTAGTCACAAAATACAAAGGGGGATTATGAATAGTATGAAAACCTGTCATAAAAGAAGAAGGGCAAACTGAGCAAAGCAAAATGAAATTGAACACAATGCAATTCAGCTCCTTGGACACACCCTAAGTGTTGACTCATAGAGAGAATACCTGAACCTTATGTTGAGTCCAAACAGAATCCCTGTCATGTGTCAGGGAGAGCTTGGGCTATGGAGAGCCCTCATGGGGACTGTGAAGCTATCATTGGGCTATAAAGACATGACTATGGCACTGTCCCCAACAGAAGTGTTTTGCTCATATGGAAGAACCAAGCCCCAAATGTCCAGGAGAAAAAAAAAAATGTTCACCAAGTGTTACAGATGTGACATCTAATCCCACACAGCCTAGACTGTTCAACCCCCTCCCCGATCTGCACCCCCATGCAGAATGAGACATTCTTCTCCTTGGCCCTAATGAAAGATGAACTCCTTCACCTGATTTACCCCTATTTTCTGTACTCCCAAGGCTAGGATTCACCAGCTTGATGGATTTTGCATTTGTGAAGCCAAATCACTTGTATTGACAGAATTTTTGATATACTAAACTTTGGAGAAATGGCCTAGACCTTTCAGAAAACAGAAACTGGGAGAAGCTAATGCCTGTCCCCAGATCTCTGGAAATTCCGTTTCCATCCTAAGTGACTAATTTACAGTTATTCCTTCTCTTTCCTCTCCCCTACTCTCTACTCCTCCAACCTGAAATAAGCCCCACCCTTCTGATGTTTGGACCTGGCAGCTCTCCAAGGAGAGATTTTTATTTTTAGAGACCTGTCTTTCTTTTTTCATCAATGTCGACTTTGGTGCATACACTTCTTATTATACTCCATTTACATTTTTTAGGCAAGAGCTTGGCTCTGAGGAGTGTCTTAGTTTTGCATAGCTGGCCAGTGTTTTGTCAGTTTGTACAGGTATTGAACTGTCATCCGCCACAAAGCCTAATCGATAGTAAAAAGGTATAGAAAACTCCCTCAGAAAAAAACCAAACGGAACTCACATATGGTGCCACTCTTTCCCTCCCTCGCCTTCCCTCTCTCACTCTCTCCTTCCCTCTCTGCCAGGAAGAAGTGGAGGACCAATTTATGCACAAATTGGTCACATTTTCACACATAGCTCCAATTATCTAAAAAGGGCTGAACATATATTTATATTGATAAGCTTAACAATGTTGAACTGCGACTCTCAGCTGATCTGTTACAATTCACATCCAAAGAGACCAGAAGGAATAATTGGAAACCCTCCAGCATTTCAAGAAATAGAGGCAGCCTTGAAAAAGATGAAAACTGCTGTACAAGGTCTAGGTTTTGCTGAAATTACAACATAAATTCCGAGTGAAGGATAGCCAAGAATATTCCAACAATTATACCTTCTCTCCTAAAGACACAGGGGAAGCAACCAGGTTGAGCAAAGTGAGTCATCTTCAATGTCTCTGCAGGAACAAATAAAATATTATAATAATGATTGGTTTGACACCCAGAGAGACACTTGATAGAAAATATCACTGGTTTATTGAAATATTTTTTTTGCAAAATAAGAGTTTTGTGTTGGGAATTTAACAATGAATAATCCAGATAGCTTGCATCTCTGGAATAACTATCTTTAACCCCGCCCCCCAAATTTTAATCACATTCTTAATTAGAGTAGAAGAGGGAGGCATGATGAATTATAATGAACTATTATCTATGTATAGATGGGTTGACAAATTATCACTTGTGCCCTGAAGTATCCCATCTTCTTTTCTCTAACACTGAGTAATAGTACTCAGAATTTGAAGGGACCTCTAGGCCAACTCTGAAGCATGAATCTCCTCAACAACATAGCTGAGAAGTGGTCATTTAGCCTCTACTTAAATACCTTCAGTGATGGAGAACTCACTACCCCCCCAAGGAGCCCCTTTTCTGAGAGCCCTGATAATTAGTACATTTTTCTATATAAAGAACAATTGAAATCTACTTTTCCTGTAACTTCCTTCATCACTCTTCAGTTAAAAGTTGAGTTAATGACACAAGGATTAACACAGGAATTGAGGCAGATCTGTATGTATCTCTGTGGATTTTTGACTCAAGCTTCATCTAGTTGCCTTTCAAACTAGACTGAGAAATAGCTGATCTTTGGTTTATAATCAACCTGATAGTTGATTCAGGATGATTCCTCATCTGTAAAATGGGAATAATAATGTCTCCCATGGTTATTGTGATGACCACATGATAAAATATTTGTAAAAACACTCGGCAAACCTTGGAACACTATATGTATAAATGCTAATGATGATGTTGATCATGATGAATATAGTTGATTATATGAAGTCAGAAAAGGAACCTACCATTATTGCTCATCTTCCTCCACCCCAAACCATCAAACAACTGAGTGTTTCTAAGTTAATAGAAGTCCTTTTGCAATATAAATTTTGAGCAAATTTTCTGACCTTTTCTCTTTAATCAACACATGAGTCATAGATCTAGAGCTAGAAAGAACCTCAGAGGTTATGTAGATCAGCTCTCACATTTTACAGGTGAGGAAACTGAGACAAACAGGGTGAAGTGAACTGCCCGAGGTAATACAGCTAATAAGCGTCTGAGGCCAGAGTTGAACTGAAGAAGATGAATCTTCCTGACTCCAGGATCATTGTTCTAGCTGCCTGCTATCAAGATCAGCTCTCATATTTTACAGATAAAAAAACTTTAGGCCTAAAGAGGATATATGACTTGCCCAAGGTCACACAGTAAGAATTCTGAGAGGAAATTTGAATCAAGGTCCTCTGCCTTTAGACCCAGTGCTTTTCCTATAATACTACAGTACCTTGACTGAATTACTACTCTCCAGATGATAAGCAAGGTCCCAAGCCATGAGGAGTTTTTAAATTCATTTGCCTAATGAGGCCAGAATTTCAGAGACTAAAATGATGGACAAGGTTGGCTATTTTCCAGGGTATTTGGGCCACAGAGACAGTCAACCTGGATCATTCAAATCTTTGTCTTTTTTCTAAGTAATTAAGGAAAATTGGTGGTAGTGTTGAGGGAGGGAGGTGCCTTCCTTTTGCATGGCCCAGCTAATTATGACTGTGTAGACTTCAGTAGAGCGTCAGTGGCAGAAGTAATTGAAAGTAGATTCCATCTCCCTCCCCAATTTGGCAGCGCTCCTTCCTCATAGCATTGGAAGTGTCTATAAGAACCCAGGGAAAATATTTATCCAGCAATTAGATAAACCCCTGAAGCCAATTAATACTACAGAAATAATGCTGAGCTTCAGGACCACTTAGATGTCTTGGGCTAGCCTGGGAGTCTTAAGGCACTACAGGGACCAGACACAGGAGACAGACCAGACTAAAAGTGCCACCATCGGGAGTCACTGAAATGCGTTGTCTCTCACTAGGTTTCTGTGCCGAGGCTATCAGTGAGAAACCAGCAGTTTTGTCAGAGTATGTGGGGAGACAAAACAAATCTCTATTTGAATAATTGTGCCTTGTGAGTTAGAATGAAGGCAGTATCCTTTGACTTCACTCAAATCAAATAAATCTTTCAATCAAACAAATTTGTTAAGTGCCTACTATGTGTTAGAAACTATGCTAAAAACTAGGTCACTGAGCTAAAAACATCGAGGATACAAAAGCCAAAGGCAAAATAATGCTCCAGCTCTCAGAAAGCTGACATTCCAGTAGGGGAAATAGCATGTGCATTCATTATACACATATGTGTTATATATAATACAGAGATGATACACATATAATGTGTATAAGATAAATATAATATGTATTTATAATGTTTATGGAAACTGAGACCCATATATATATGTATATATGAACGTATATTGTCTCCCCTATTATGCATACATATACACACATATCTATCTCTATGTATGTGTATTATATGTGTGTGTGTGTGTGTACACACAGGCACAAATACACACACACACACACAAGAATACAAGGTAGTTTGGTAAGGAGTAGTTGAGGGGACCAAGAAAGAATATGTAAACAAAGGTGCTGCTTGATCTCTTAATTAAAAAGAATCAAGCATTTCAATCAACCAATCAAGATATATTCATTAAATGCCTACTGTGTGCCAGACACTCTGCTTGGCACTAGGAATACAAGTACAAAGAATGAAACAGTCCTTCATTATTCTAAGAGGTGAAGATGAGGAGAGAGAGCATCTCAGAAACACGGAAAAAAGCCAGTGCAAGGTCAACCGGACAACTAGGTGGCTATTGTGTTGTGCGGAGCAGCCAGTAGGCAAAAACAGTTGAACCAATTCAGTAGAAAATGTCAGACTTCTCATACTAGTAGGTTTCTCTTGAAACTTATTGGGTGAACATCTATAAATGGCAAACTAGATACATGAAGCAGGGATTTATCTCATCTTACTCATGTATTTATTAAGTCATACATTAAATATTTATTAAGCCCAGACTGTACGTAGAGCACTGTGCTAGGCACTGATGCAGATGCAAGTTTTAATAAGACATGGTGGCTACCTTCATGGAGCTTATAGTCTAGCAGGATACAAGACACAAAATAAGATAATATTGTATATAATAATATATATAATGTGTAATAATACATTGCAACAGCTTTAAAGGATTGAAAAGCAAAATACTATATATATTTATACATGCATATATGTATATATACATACATATATAAATACTATGTATACACATATATGTAGATATACATATATGTGTATATATACATATATACATACATATATATATATATGAAAGGTAAAGGGTTAGGGATCAGCATACAAGGATCATGAAAAAAGTAACTCTTGATTTGGAATTAGAAGGATGTGTAGGAATTCAACAGGCAAAAGGCAGGCAGGAAGAAATCTCAGCCTAGGGAATGGCAAGGGCAAATTGTGGAATGTTTGAGGGACAAAGAATAGTTCAGTTTGACTGCAGTCTAGTGCAAATGGAAGGGAATACTATGAAATAAGCCTGGAAAAAAAGGTTGTACCAAGTTATGGAGGACTTTGAATGCCGGGCTGAGGTGTTTGAATTAGAATTAGGTCTCCATGACCGTACATTTTTCTTCATACTTTACAAAGCATAAAGCATCATATAAATGTTTATTAAAATTATTACTGCTATTACTATAACATGCATTCTTGCTACTACTTGAATATAACACAAAGAATGTTACACAGGCTTGTATGATATGCATAGCTGAACCACTGAGCCAAAAGCAATGACCAGTGTTTGTGGTACAGAGGAAAGGGAGCTGGATTTAGAGTCCAGAAGGTCTGGGTTTAAATCCCACCTTGATCAACATTTTTGTGACTTTGAGTAAGTTACTTAAACTCTCTGAGTCTCAGTTTTCTCAACTGCTAAAATGAGAGGGTCAGAATAAATGACTTCCAAGGTACCTCCTGCATTGCGTGAATTGGAAAAGGAGGACCCTCAGCCAGGCAGCCTCAGTCCTCTCTGGCTGCACAGCCCGTGTTGAGGGACTCCTCTGAAAAGAACTTGTTGCATATTTGACTAACTCCCATATGCAAAGTGAGTCAGACAATTCCATCTCTAGTTCTTCTCAAAACACGATACCACTTATGTACAGGTTCTTAATTCTATTCCTCCTCTTATTTTCCCTTCAAATCTCTGTTTTGTGCAGAGTTATCCATCACACTGCATACTGTCAATGAGATGTGTCATTGCTCCGTGTGTGTATCCTGATAAAAGGAGCCTAATGCATATGTAAATCTGTCTTCTCAAGAAGGAAGTGTGTGGAAACACTTACATTTGGCTTGCAATCTCACAGTGTAAAAATACCTAAGAAACACACACTCCTTTTACCTTAACTTACAAGACAGAAGCTACTCACCCTGGCCCTGTCATCTGAACAGATAATTCCTGTTTGAGGACTTGACATGGAGGTGAAACATTCCCCTGTCCAGTGGGAAGTTAACCTTATTGAAATAGGAAAATGTGGCATTTTTTTTCAGGATGAAAAATGGGGCCAAATGAAAAGAATGATAGATCAGGAATTGGAAGTCCTAGTTCCTCCATTTTACTAACCATAGGCCCATCCCTTTCCCTCTTGCTGCTATAATCTCTTTAGCTATAAAATCGGAATAAAGATCTCTGTCCTGCTTAATTTATAAGGTCATTGTGAGGGTCAGATGAGATTATTTATGAAAAGCACTTTGAAACCTTAAAGGGCAACACAGACCTAAGTTGCTGTTATCGGTCATTTTTATCAATAAGCAAACATCACGAGGTGGAGTGTGACACAAGAGATCGAGTGTTCAACCAAAAGGCAGGAAGGAAAGGCATCAAATCTCTCTGCTCATACCAGCTAGTTCAAGTTCTTTCAGTGGCTCCAAGGGTTTTATCTGCCAAGTCATGGACAGAGCAAGATCTGTTGAGGGAGGGTGTTCCCACACCAGCAATGCTCCAGGAAGAGGAAATCAAAATCACAGATCCTGCCTGCATTCACACATCATAATAATCATTAGTAGAACTGATAATGATAGATTTTAAAATGGAGGAAATTAAGTTTAAATTTGTTTTCTCAAAATAGCAATTGTAAACAATTATACTCCCTTCTCTTTCCTTCTTATTTTTACCCCTTCCTGGATTAAAAGAAGGGTGATGATGACCCTGAAGAAAGAACCTTAAGAAGACCTTTGAAAGAAGCTGTAGATGAAAAAGAACCTACCTTTAACATGGCAAAGGATGAAAGAGACAGAGACAGGGAGACAGAGAGAGAAGTAGAAAGGT
>CM053585.1:233927724-233953647 GCA_028646515.1 Pseudochirops corinnae | reverse complement strand
TTTTAATCCTAGCTCCCTTGATCTCCGGAATATCATATTCCAAGCCCTTTGGTCCCTTAATGTAGAAGCTGTTAGATTTTGGGTTATCCTAATTGTGTTTCCACAGTATTCAAATTGTTTCTTCTTGGCAGCTTGTAATATTTTCTCCTTGATCTGGGAACTCCGGAACCTGGCTATATAACATTCCTAGAAGTTTTCTTTTTGGGATCTTTTTCAAGAGGTGATCAGTGAATTCTTTCCAGTTCTATTTTGCCCTCTGGTTCTAAAATATCTGGGCAATGTTCCTTGAGAATTTCTTGAAAGATATTTTCTAGGTTCTTTTTTTTTTGATCATGGCTTTCAGGTAGTCAAATAATCTTTAAATTGTCTCTCAGAGATCTATTTTCCAGGTCATTGTTTTTTTCAAGGAGATATTTCACATTGCCTACTATTTTTTCATTTGTTTGGATCTGTTTAATAGTATCTTGATTTCTCATAAAGTAATTTGCTTCCATTTGCTCCACTCTAATTCTGAAGGAATTATTCTCTTCAGAAAGCTTTTGAGATTCTTTTTCCATCTAGCAAATTCAACTTTTTAAGGCATTCTTCTCCTCATTGGCTTTTTAAGCCTCTTTTGCCATTTGAATTAATCTATTTTTAAGGTGTTGTTTTCTTCTATCAGGTTGTTGACTCTCTTTTCATGATTTTCTGGCATCATTCTCATTTCTCTTCCCAATTTTTCCTCCACTTCTCTTATTTGGTTTTCAAAGTCCTTCTTAAGCTGCTCTATGGCTTGTAACAAGTCTCAATTTTTCTTGAAATCTTTTGGTGTGGGAATTCTAACTGTGTTGTCTTCCTCCCTTTCCATGCTTTGATCCTTTTTGTCCCCTAAAAAAGAAATCTAAAGTTCAATTGCTGTTCTTACTTTGCTTCCTTTGCCTGCTCATGTTGCCAGTCAGTTACTTGACTTTTTAGCTCTGTGGAACTCTGCTTCCAGAGGGTAGGGCTTTGTCCCAAATCGCTGGGGTTTTTGCAGCTGCCAGAGCTTTTAGGGGGCTGCTGCAGCTGCAGCCCCTGCAAGATTTGGCTCACTGATCACACAGAACCACCACCCTAGACCATGATCCAGGCAGCTTAAAGCAAGAGCACTTAGCCTCTGATGATTGCTTGGCCTCCCTGCAGTCTGCAGGCTAGGAGCTTCTGAAGCAGCCACATGGAAGTGGCTGTAGGGCTGCCACTTCTGCTGTTTTCTTGCCCTGGAGGCAGATGGCCAGACCCACTTTTCTCCTCCAGATTCAGCCAAGTTTCACTAACCTTTCACTCAGTCCTTATTTCTTATGGGTTGATAATTTTGCAAACTGCCACAGCTGCCTGAAGGCTCCAGCTGTGGTTTGTCCTGGCCACCCTGGGGCTAAGTCATGGTTTCAGGCTAGGCTGGTTTTGGCTCCTGACACACTGTGATGAGACCTTCCTGTCCCACCTGCAGAGCTGCCTTCAGTGGGAGCTTTGTTTCTCTGTTCCTTTGTGAGTTCTGGAGCCCTAAAATTTGTTTAGAGTCATATTTTACAGGTATGGTTATGTGCGATCTGCAGAGTTTTCCTGCTTCTGCACCACCATCTTGGCTCCACCCCTAAGGCTTACATTTCTTATTCACTTTTCCCCCATCCCCTCTAGCCCAGGAGGGTAAGAGGTGACTGTCATGCTCAAGGCTTGAAAGTGGCTAAGCCCATACTCGGGGCAGCCAGGTGGAGTAGTAGATAGAGACCCAGACTCACAATCAGGAAGACTTGTCTGCTCTTCTTGAGTCTGATTCTGGCTTCAAACACTTACTAATTGTATAACCTTGGGCAAATCACTTATTCCTGTTTGCCTCATCTATAAAATGAACTGGAGAAAGAAACAGCAAACCACTACAGTATCTGCCAAGAAAACCCCAAATGGGGTCATGAAGAGTTGGGCATGACTGAATAATGACAATAAATCCATGGACAAGCCACAACCTTTATACCTGTCCAGAGCATGGAGCAAGACTAGGAGTCAAGAGGACCACTAGGCTTCCTGGGTCCTGAATACGGGCCTATACTTTTTAGAAACCAAAACTGGAAGAACTAGGTTGTTAGGAGATTCTAGGGTGGCCAAAACCTCTGGTTTGATCTCCCTCTGAATCTGTTTTTCATTTTCCTCTGTGTTCTATGGCAAGATACTATAGTCTGAGCTGAAATTACAAGTATCTAGACAATTACAATGGTCAGGCAGTGCTATGGTAAATGAAACGTCTTGAGTCACTTCATCTATAACCCTGACATAGGAAGAAATATTTTACACTTCTTACAAAAGTTTGTATTTTTTTTGAAATTTTATTTTTTTATTCTTCAATTGACATGCATTGACTTTTTTTCTCTCTCCCATTGGAAAGCAAAAGCAAAATCCTAATAACAAATAGGCAGAGTCAAATGAGACAAAACGTACTTTTAAAATGCTTTCAAAGAATCTTGGATTTGATGTCAGAGAATCTGGCTTCAAATCTCAGCTCTACTACTTACTGCCTCTGCGACCTGGACGATTTCCTTGTGTTATTCAGTTGTTCCATTGTGTCTGACCCATTGTAACCCCAGGGACCATGAGTGAAGAACCTGTGGCTTTGAAGCCACATGTAGCCCTCTAGGTCCTCAAGTGCAGCCCTCTGACTGAATCCAAACTTCACATAGCAAATCCCCTTAATAAAAGGATTTATTCTGTAAAACTTGGACTCAGTGAAAAGGCTTCACCCAAGGACCTAGAAGGTCACATGTGGCCATGGACCCATCATGGACCATAGTACACCAGGCTCTTCTACTCTCCACTATCACCCGAAGTCTGTCCAAGTTTACATTCGTTTATTCTGTGATACCATCTATCCATCTCATCCTCTGTCATCCCCTTTTCCTTTTGTCTTCAATGTTACTCAACATCAGGGTCTTTTCCAATTGAATTCCATATTCTCATTATACAGCAATATATTTAAGATTCAGCTTCAGTATCTGACCCCCACTTAACCTCCACCAATGACTTCTAAAAGTCCCTGTAGAGATCAAAAGCTATGTTATTATTTTGTGTGAATATCCCTGTTTTAGGGACAAAGAAACTGAGGTTGAATATGGTGGTGTCATGTCCAGGCAGTGATGGAACAGCAGCTAAAACCCTCTCCTTGCTTCCAACTCTTATTATTTCCAATCTTTCTACTCCATTCCACTGTTACTACCAGAGGACACTGTGGGACTGTCATGGCATTTAGTTCAGAGTGGAGGTGGCTGGCATGAAATTATATTTAAAGAAGGGGGGACAGATAAATGATGCAGTGAATAGAGCACCAACCGGCCCTGGAGTCAGCAGTGCCTGAGTTCAAATCAGGCCTCAGACACTTGATGCTTTCTAGTTGTGTGACCTTGGGCAAGTCACTTAACCCAATTGTCTTGCCTTACCCCCTCCAAAAACAACAACAACAAAAGTGGTTGTAACTGAATAGGACTCAGTAAGAAATCCTGTCAAAGTAATCTGGGGGAGGAGGGCAGCAAGCATTTATTAACACCTGTTAAGTGGTAAGCACTTTGAAATATTTCATTTGATCTGGTGAATTGTCATATGTTTCACAAACTTGCAGACTATTAGAACAGGAGAGTGGGAGAGTCATAACCAGAAACTACATAGCTATAGACAACTATACAGTAGCTGCTCTAGATTGTGGCTACCCTGGCTTTTAGACAGCCCTTCAAATGCTGCATTTCAATCTAGATGCCCTGCCTGTCCCTTGAATTCACCCCGCCTTCTCCTTCTGCCTCCTCTGGCCCTTTGCACAGGTAAGCTCCCAAGCCTGGAATGTACCACCTCCTAACTTTTGTTTCTTTGAGTCCCCTGCCTTCTTTCAAGGTTCAGATCAAGGTACCACAGTCCTCTATGGGAATCCTTTCCTGATCCTAGCAATTGTTGGGCTTTTCTTCCCCTCCCCAAACTACTTTAGGCTTCCTTGTCTATGGACATATTGTGTGTCTCCAGTAGACTAGAAGGCTTTTGAAGTTTTGGTCTTTGCATCCTGAATGCCTAGCACACCACCTTGCATGTACTAAATGCTAAATAAATGTTTATTGGCTTAAATCAAACCTTGCCTCAATATTCTCCAAATGTTTGCTGGGGGCAAAGTGGAGGAAATCACCCTTCAAAACTGTCTAAGTCTCAAGTAGCCCCAAATTGCTGGCTGTTCTGGAATTCTTCTCTCACACTCCCATGACCACTTTCAGAACCACTTGTGAGAATATGAGATCAGGCAAAATGCAGTTTCCCCAAAGTCTTTGGCAAGAGCAATCATTTCTATCCAGTGCAGGAAGTTTTGATTCAATTCAATTCCATCGACATTTATTATGAAGGGATTTAGTGTGCATGCAGAAAAGCCCGCTGATTTGCTGATAATAGATACTATAGATATTAAGTGCAGTTTATCCTGGGTGTAATTAGTGGGTGCTTTTCAAATTTTATGATAATTGCAGCCTATTGTTTCTAAAGTAATTTACAGAAATAAGGAAATTCATTGCTACACATTTCCAGGAAGGGAAACAGAGATTCAGGCAGCAACTAATCAGGAATTAGAAGATATTTGTAGACGAGTAATGTAAAATTCACTTAAAATTGTTATTGATGGTCCCTTACCACCTCTTAAAAATAACCATCTGATCCACAGTACTCGGAATGAAGTAAAACATGAGAGTCCAAATGCCTTCAATGGAATCCTTGCCCAATGCAAAAGAGTAAAAGAGAATTTTAGACCTAATATGCCTTATCATTTTAAAACTAAAGATCAAGAGTCCCTGCATTTCTCTTCCCCAAAAGCTGGTCTTATACATCTTTCCATTTTTCCATCAATGATTATCACCTCCCAGAACAAAATGCCAAGAATAAACTTCAAGACCATAGGATTTAAAGTTAGAAGAGACCGTAACTATTTAGTCTCAGAATCTAAGATTTCAAAGGGATCTCAAGGGGATCTTGTCCTACGCGTATATAAAAGGGATTTCATGTAACGTGCCTTATGAGTAGTTGTCCAACATTTGCTGTGCAGAACCCACCACCTCCTGGACCAGCCTATTCCACTTTTGCATAGCTCTGTTACAAAATTTTGCAGAACGTCAAATCTAAATTAACTCCTGTATGTCTTCTATCCATTGCTCCTGCTTTGGCCCCTTTTCGTCCAAACAGGACAAATTTAATCCTTGTTCCAAAGGATCGTTATCTTCTTCCCTCCAATATCCTCCTTCCTCTTCCTCTCCAAGTCTTCTCTATCCAAGGCCAAATCCAAGGCCCATTCTTTAAAATGATCCTCACATGAAATGAACTGAATGTCCCTCACTCTCTTGCAAACCCTCCCCTGGATACTCCTCAGTGTATCCATCTCCTTCTCAAACAGAGATATCAGGAAGGGAAGAAACAAGGATTTATTAAGCACATCATATCTACCAGCTACTGTGCTAAGCGCTTTACAAATATTATCTCATTCTGTCCTCACAATAATTCTATGTTACTCCCATTTTACAGACAAGGAAACTGAGGCAAACAGAGGTTAAATAACTTGCCCAAGGTTGCCCAGCTAGTAAGTGCTGAGGCTGGATCTGACCTCAAGTCTTTCTGATTCCAGGTCCAGCATTCTATCCATGGCACCGCAAAGCTGGGGTCTAGATGATGTAAGTATGGTAAGGGCAGAGTAGAGTGGAATTATCACCCTGCTATTCCCAGAAGCAGCTGCTAGATGGCGCTATGGATAGAGCACCAGGCCTGGAGTTAGGAAGACTCATCTTCCTGAGTTCAAATTTGACCTCAAACACTGTGTCCCTAGGCAAGTCAATTAACCCTATTTGCCTCAGTTTCTTCATCTGCAAAATGAACTGGAGAAGGAAATGGAAAACTACCCCAGTATCTTTGCTAAGAAAACCCTAAATGGGGTTACGAAGAGTCAGACGTGACTGAAGCGACTGAAGAACACCAGTTCCTGGAAGCTATTTCTGCATTGCACACGCCTCTCTTAATGCAGTTCAAGCTTTAGTTACCATATCACACTACTGGCTCATCTTGAACTTGGAGTCCACTAATACCCCAAGATCTTTTTTGAACCACAGTCACCCCAATCTTATACTTATGAGATTGTTTTTTTTTTTTAACCCAAGTATAAGACTTTATATTTATTTGTACATACTGGATTTCATTTTATTAGATTAAGCCCAATGCTATAGTCTGTAGTAACATGACTCTGCAATCCAATGTGTTAACTATATCCCTCTCAGTTTTTTGTCATCTACAAATCTGATGAACATGTCCATCTATGCCTTTATCCAAATCATTGCTTAAGAAGACCACAGGGACAAGCAGAGATCCCTAGAGTATTCCGTTGGAGACCTGCTGCCATGTTGACATTGAATTATTAACCACTACTATTTGATTCCAGCCATGCAATTGGTTGAGTCCATCAAATTGTATTATCTCCTGCTCCATATCTTTCCATCTTCTCTATAAGAATATTACGAGATAATTGATCAAATTCTTTGCTAAAATCTATATAAACTATATCCGTATCATTCCCCGTGTTGACTAATTTAGTAAACCTAACCCTATCAAAAAAGGAAATGAGGTAAGTCTGGCATGATGTATTCTTGATGAAGACATGCTAGTTCTTTGTAATCACAGGTTGCCTTTCTAGATGTTCACCAAACAACTGTTTAGTGAACCCATCCTAGGATTTTCCCAAAAATCAAAGTCAAGGTCACTGACCTATCATTTGCATGTTAAGCCTAGGTCATCTGAGACCCAGAGAGGATGTCATTAATAATACACAGGCAGAAACAGATCTGGCATCTGAAACTGCGTCTTTTGACTCCAAATCCAGTGCTTTCTCCATTATACTATGCTCTCTCAGAATTACTCTCATAGCTACTTTAGAAGTGAAACATATGCTATTAACTTTCTGCGCCCCTTCCCTCAGCCCAAACACCTAAGGCATTGGTTATTGCTATTCAGTCCCAAGTCATTCTTTGTTTTACCAAGGCTGAGCTTGAGGTGTCAATAGATATTAGTCTCTTGATTTCACATTGATGTTTCTAGGACCTAAAGCATTCACATATATATGAATCTCATTGAACAGTTTACTTATTCTCCAAAGCCAACCTTCCTTACTTACCACTTATACTGAGGCTTGCTTCAAGATATGCATTTCAATCCTCAGTACTGAGCAGTCTGCTTCGCAAATGGAGTAAATAAACTTACATTTCCCCCCAAAAAATTGATTTTGGTTTATCTGAAATGAAATTTTATTTGTGGTTTACTCCCTATTAACACCAATTGTTCACTCAAATAATAATTATTCTTAAAGGCAAAGACATCTTTTGACATTGATCAAAACAAAAGGCATGACAGAATCTACAGATATAGAGGTGGAAGGAACCTCAAAGACCATCTCCAACATCCAATTCCTTCATTCTACAGATGAGGAAACTGAGGTTCAGGGAGCTTAATGACTAGGCCAAGATTACATAGGTAGTAAACAGCAGAGATGAGATTTGAACCTACATCTTCTGGCTTTGAAGCTTAGGCGTGTTCCTATATACTCATGGCATCGAATTTCTGCTTTTGGAGTCATGTTTCTGGCAGGCAAGATCTCTTCCACATCATAGAACAGTAGATACCACATCTGATGCCATTTTGTAATGGAAAGGCAATCTTATACAAATTCAGAATCAAAACCATAAGTTTCTAATCCAATCAGCTGAAGCCATTGGAATAGTATTAATTTTCCAAAAAAGTTACCAGATTTCAAGGGGGTTCAAAAAATCCAGCATCCTCAAGCAACCTAGACTTGCAAACCATATAGCTAGGCCCTTGCATATGGTTGGCACTCTACCAGTTCATTGAATGAATGAATGAATGAAGAAACAAGTATTTCCTATCAACAGTAGAGAAGTTTGCTTCATTCAAAGACTACATTATTAAAAGGGGAAATCATGGTGTCCATTGCTCATTATGTTATTTTGTACTGCTGTATCTTGAAAGAGAGACTCCATAAATTCCTAGATATCCATTTTATGACCCCCAACACCACCCTGCCTTGTAGCATTGTGCACATTTCAAAAGACACTAAATTTGATAACTCATACTTATTACTTCTTGCCCTCTTCACAGCATTCTTGGCAGAGGTTAGAAACTGACATTTGCAGCTGAAAATAATGCATGTCAAATAAGAAAACTCTAGGCTGTAATTTTTAACTCTTGTATCTGTTATTTTAAACAGGAAGCGTTACATCAGTTTGACATTAATTTATATAATGGGGATCGAAAAGGATAAGGCAATCTTAGTGGCCACCTCCACTTAATTAACTGGCATTTGGCCCTACTCACCAAAAAATACAGAATTCTTAAAAGAAAAATAAGGCCTGTTTGTACACCTTCCATCATGCATTATTGAAATATACCATGTCATTACGGGAAATAATCAGGGCTCAAAAATAAAAAAACCAACAACAGCCAATGATAAATGCAGACACAAAACTTTTATGAAAGTTTGTAAATACAGTATTGTATGGAAATGTTGGGAGCATATTGGCTTTTCTGTGCACTGTAAAACGTTTTATTATTAAAAAAGTGGATAAGATACTTATCTTTTAAATTGGAGTTTAATATTTTATTAGTGCCAGGCACATAATTCTCATCAAATGGCAGGAAACTCTTTTTTGTATGGATATAAATGTCTAGAGTTTAATATTTCAAAGATAAGTACCTACCACTGCATCTATCACAAAGCTGCTTAATGGAATTTACTTTTTCTTAAATATTTATACTGTATATGTGTTTGGTCGTCAAGCGATTATATAGTTGAGGTGGAAAGGCCAAGGTTCATTTGTTGGAATCAGGACCCACCAAAGGATACTGTTGTGTTTTGTTTTGTTTTTTAATTGAAAGGACATTTAACCTGGGCTACAAGGGGAATCATGAGGCCAGCTAAAAATGGACATTTAGAGAGGTCTTAATTTCCTACTGAGCTTCTTTTTGAAAAAATGAAACAAACAAAAAAGTTTCTCTGAGTTTGCTCAGGTTTAAATCTAACTCGCTATGAACAAATTAGGTTTAAACAAATTAGAACAGGATGAGGAGTGATGCTGGGTCCAGAATGGAAAATTGCCCTCTCTTAAAAGAAGCATTCAAGTCACCAGACCAATGGTGGGTTATTTCCAAAGTACTGTCTCTGCAGTATCTTTCAAGTTCTTGAGCACAGGCAAACTATTTCATCAGTTCTGAGAAATGCTTTCTGATCCATGCTGATACGATTACCCGGACTTTATTGGCAATTTAGACCTGCTTTTAGGGACATTTTAGAGCAAATGATGTTTTCTTGATATTTTAAAAAAGCAGCGCTATTTCCTATACCTTTGGGATAAGGTGGAAACAGAGTTAGAGGCTCATTAGATAGCTGATTGGTACAATGCGTTTCTTTCTTTCTTTCTTTCTTTTTTTTTTTCCCTTGGCTGTGAACTAAGCTACCAAAAAATGAAGGTACTTACAAGGAGATTCAGCTCTCTCCATCAAAAGGTATTTTTATTTTGAATATTTGTGTGAAATATGAAGCAAAATTTACTACTACTCTACCTAAGGAGGTCTTAAAATCTGCCCATTAGTGGAAGGATATTGAAATGGACCCAATAAATTTTTTAATATGCGCATATGCCAAAGAAGGGAAGTATCTTTCTTTGTTCTTAGAGAAATGTGGATGTCCAGTTTATGAGACACAGTACCTCCATCGCTGCTGATGTTTAGACCAGGACTAACCAAAAGAGTGGTTACGTTGACAGTAAATAAAACTGGCTTGTTGTTAAGGGCTTCCTGACAGGGATTTAAATAAAGCGACTTTGAAAGCCCCACAATGGAATTATAGAGGAGGCAAAAAGCCCATAATGGTTCTTCTGAAAACTTCTGCAATCTTGACCTGAGGCACTCTGGGAGAATTCAACCTGTTAGGTTTTTAATTTGGGGTTTGCTTTTGTAAAACTACGTTAGAAATCTTAGCACCCACCATCCCATTGTCTGCTACTGAAAATCCTGAAGGGTGAGGACAGCAAGAAGAGAAGAAGCCTCCATGATGGGTAACTTCGAAGGGACTTGTAATTTCTATTTTCTTTTATTACCTGGGACAGCAGGTGATAGAAGGTGAAGCAAGGAACCAATCAGGTCAACAATGTTACTGCTTAGGTCTACCGGGTAGAGGAGATCCCAGGGCTTTCCCATTTTCCTGTAGCTTTTTATTTCTGTATTTTGGTGCCCCGGTCCTGGGCAAAGGAACAAATAAAAGTATATTAGCCAGAAAGCACAGCATCCTGATCAGTAAAAGCTGATAATTTAAACCTCTTTTGCATGGGATTGTGAGAGAGGGGGCATTGTTGTGGTAAATAAAACCTGCTAATTTCTACTTGGAAATAAATAAAAAAAATAGTGTTGCTAAGCTTCCTTCTGCCATGATTCTGGTGCAAGGCCAAGACCACCGTAGGGTATTATGGGGTATTGCTGGATTAGGGAATTTCTGAGACTTGGCTGCCACCAATTGAGTCTTCTTTAACTATTTCTAAGGCCTCATGAGGACCAAATTCCTGCTCTGACCTGATGTTAAATGTCCTATTGCCATATAATGAGGCAGCAGACCCTCGTTAGAAAGCAAAGAAGTATCAGAAACAGTGTAAATATGTGCATGCATGTATGTTGGCATGAAGAGGGGTAGCTCTAAGCTGTTTTGCCAAAGGTGCACTGACAGTGCCTGAGAAGGCTCTATCAGGACCCGTAAGGATCATATTAGAGAAATATAGGTGCTGTGTAAAAGAAGCTTTGTTCTCACTGCCCTTGACATGCAGGGTTGAGCCCAGCCCACAGAGAAAAATTAGGCTCGGGAGGTGTGTACACTGCAGAAATTGTTCAGACAATGTGGCAGTTCTGTGGATAATTGGATTGAGTCTTCACAGTTTCCTCTGTAGGATTTGGTCAGACCCAAAGGGAAAGATCAGTTGTATCTGGACAACATCAGAGCTATCAGTCAATTCACAGTGGGAAATATCAGGCAAACCAGTTATTTGAACAGGCTGACCGATGGAAATAATCAATCTGGTGACTCAGAATAGAAACAGTACTATCCTGAGAACTCTTGTTTGGACGAGTACAGAGGGACCTGGATTGGTCAACATAGTAAGATAACAATTAATCAATCAATCAACAAGGATTTATTTAGAATTTATTATAAGTTGAGGATTTAAAAAAAAAAAGTAAAAACAATCCCTGTCCTCATGGTACTTACGTGCTAATGGAGGAGGTAATATGAATATAAATAGGTATAGAAAGGATGAATACAGTGGCTAGAAAGTAGCCTTAGAGGGAAAGGCTTTCCTAGCAGGGTGGGGAGTAGGGGACTGGAAAAGAAGGGTCTTTTTGAGGATGTAGGATTTGAGCTCAGTCTTGAAAGAGTGGAAGATTCTAAGTCAGAGGAAGAGAAGGAGAATAATGCAGGCAGGGGGATAGACAATGCAAAGGCAAGAAGGTGCAAGAAACAGGTAGACCAGCCCATCTGCAAAGTAGGATGGATGGAAGGGAGTAAATTATAAGAAGTCTGGGAAAAAGAAGAGACCAGAGTGTAAAGAGCTTTGAATATCAAACAAACGATTTTATATTTGATCCTGGAGATAACAAGGAGCCACTGGAATTTACGTGTGTGTGTGTGAACTATACATATATATGAGAGATATTATGGAGGTAGAAACAATGAGATCTAACAAGTAGTTTGATAAACACATATGTATGTGCAATTACATGTGTATATGCATATGTATATGTACCTATGTTTATATATTATTTCTATACACACTATCACACGTACACCAAATCTATCCATCCATCCATTTATCTATCCATCTATTCACCCACCTATCTCTCCATTCATCTCTCTCTCTATCTATCTATCATCCATCCATCCATCAGTCCATCTATCTATCTATCTATCTATCTGTCTATCTATCTATCTATCTATCCATCTATCCATCTCAGCAAAGCTAGGATTAATATCTAGGTCTTCTGACCTCAAATCTAGCCCACTTTTTCTCTTCCCCTGCCCCATTTTTATTTTTATTGATATCTTTTACTTTAACATCATCCTCATTTCCAAAAATGTCCTTTCCTCATTCTCCCCAAATAGCATTCCCTTATAACAAAGAATTACAGAAGAAAAAAATAGCAGGTGAAGAAAACTAATATTTAAAAGAGTGATTGTGATGATGATCTCATTGCATATTTAAAAGGAAAAGCAAGTTATACATAGTAGATTTGCAGTTTCATACGCAATCATCTTTTGTTATTATATATGATGTTACAGAAATGCTTGTTTTGTTTCATATTTTTTTTTTTGCTTTTTTTTTTGAGGGCAGTTGGGGTTAAGTGACTTGCCCAAGGTCACATGGCTAGTTTTTGTGTTAAGTGTCTGAGGCCAGATTTGAACTCAGGTCCTCTTGACTCCAGGGCCAGGGCTCTATTCACTGCACCACCTAGCTGCCCCTTGTTCAATAAATTTAAAATAAAAAAAGTATGTATGTATATATATATTTTTAAGAGTGATTATTCTTCATATCCCAAAAGTCTTCATGCCATCTTGGTTTCTAGTCTTGACTCTGGCATTGTATGGGAAGGTCATGGCCTCACTCTTGGCCATGATATTCTCCTTTGCATAATGAGGATAAATTGTTCCTTCCCAGCCTTCCTTGGGAGGTATTGGGGAGATCAAGTCGGGTAATAGATGAGAAAGTAATTTGAAAAGTATAAAGTGTTAAATAGCCAAGGGTGTGTCATTATACTCTTATCACCATTATTAGATCTTTTTTCCTTTTGCATGTTCTGATAGGACAACAGCTTTTTTGCCACAACAGGAAACTTCCTAACCCCCAAATTCCATGATCCTATGGATGACTTCTCCAGTGAATAATCCATTATCCTTTAGACTTCAGCAATACCTGAGGCCTATCTTAGCCAACAGGTAGAAGAGAGGTGAGTGATGCTTTATTATTAAAATCAGGTGGTCTTCACTTCTAGTTAGAAAGACTATATATTAGAGTCCAAAATGTCTAGTTACTTCAGTAAAAGAAAACCCTTTATTGGTTATCTTTCATGAAGCAGAAAAATGGTTCTCAAACATTTTTTATTCATGGAACAATGTTCTTTGCCATGAGGAATTTCAGCCCACCGATTTCCCTATGGGAGAGTCCAAAATCTGTACATATGCAATTCCCCTTTAATCTGAGCAGACATTTTTAAATTCTTTCTGAGTTCAAGGTCTGACAATGCTTTTAAGGTTAGTACTTATGTGTTAAGGCAAGTTTTGTTTATTTTATGAATGCTATACTTACCATATTACTTAAGCTAGGTGAATAAAGTGTATATTAAAATTATTTATTATTTAATTTTCCCTGCAATAATACAGTATCCAAAACTTTGCAGCATACCTCATGTGTCCCAGCACACTCCCTTTGAAGGCCACTGATGGGGACCAAAAAACTAGCTGACTGATCATTTACTTGTCACTGACTGAAAAATGAAAATTTCATAACTTTTCTTTTTCCCTAGAGCAGACTTGGGATGGATTGTAGAACTCATGTGTGTCATGAGTCAGAAGACTTAGGCTTAAATCTTGCCTTTGACTCTTACTACCCATGTGACCTTGAGCAAGTAACTTAACCATCCTGGGTCTCTGTAAAATGAAGAAAGGGAGTTTATTCTCTGAGGTCCCTTTTACTTCTCAGTCTATGCTCTTAAGAAAGACCATGTAACCTACAGATTCAAGATAACAGGTACAGGAAGTTGTCATTTCCAAGAAAACACTTCAAGAGCTAGGTAACTCAGAGAGAGCTTCCCTTTCTTCTGTCCCTTGTACTTTCAGCTCTCATTTTCAGCCTATGCCTTAGAGAAAACACTTCTATATCTGGTGAGGGAGGTTTTCATTTTCTATCCTTCTGTTTAATTGTTGATATTCCTCATCTTCCTTTCCCCACTTGAGAATTTAGTCTTAGGAATAGCCCGTGAGCTCCCTGCATAGCTGGGGACAAAGCAAAAGGCCTTTCTCTGAGACTTTACAGTTATACAGGCTCCACAAAGTTGAAATAGTTAACAGATAAATACAATGAAGTAATTATTGCAGCACCATGTTGTATTGAGATTAGCATGAAAGAATCATTTTGGGCAAGAGATTCAATTTCATAAAAATGATTTCCAAGAGCTGTTTTGTGAGTACTAGAACGTTGTTTTTCCCTTTCACCAAAATGAATAAAAACTTTATGTTCAGTGCAGTGCTTAGGTATTTGTTTTGTTAATTTCTTAAAACAAATTGGCTCCCCAGTAAATCCCAAACTTGGACAGCTGCATTAAGCGAGCAGTGGGGAAGCAACCGGATAATGATTATCCTGCAAGAGGAGAATTCCCAGAATTTCATCCAAACAGTTATTTGTTCGGTTATAAAATGCCTATAAAACCCGATATGGAAATTCCTGTTGGAAACCAGAGTGTTTAAATATCTGCAATTACTCTCTCATGATTAAAGAAAGATATGAAGGACAGCACATTAGCGGGAGGCAGGGGGGAAAAATGAGGTGTGGTGTGTGTGATAAATCACCGAGAGGGTTTGACACCGGCAAACCTTGAGGCAGTTTCGCAAATCAGTGTGTGGCTCAGAGACCTTCGGCAGTGGTTTGGTGGGAGTGAAGAGGTGGGGAAGGACTGGGCCATGGGCTCTGCCCGATTCCAGGAGGAACCCGGGGTGGAGGAGGGGTGACCAGGCACCAGGTGAGACTCGCCCCTTGGCTGGATCACCTTGCAAAGCTTGCCCAGGAATTTCCAAGCCAGCTTGGCACTATGGAAGGGCCATGAGAAAGGAGCTAACACGCCGCAGGGCTGCAGCTCTGAGATGCCTGACGCCCCTCCAGCACCTGTTTCCTCAATATAAGTTGTGTTCTGGAGATTTGCCCCCACCACCCCTCGGGACCAAGTGCATCACACAGTGGTTTTCTATTATGGATTCCAACGAAATCCTTTGGTGTATTTTACAAGATTTTACATTCTCTCCTGGGAGCGTCTAGACCTTGGACTTAGTCTTCAGCTGTGGCTCTGCTGGCTCATGGCCTCAGCCTGACCTCTCCTCGGTGGTTGCATTCTCCCCTTTGTTCCTGAGAATTCTGGAGACAAGATTTGAGGAGGCTGTCCCTGGGCTTCTGATTTATTTCCTGTCTGCTTTACAAGAGGGCCCCGCCATGTCAGTTCAATTCCCCTCTGACCTGCCTTTCCCACCCTCTGGTTGTTAACAAACTCCTTTCCTATTAGACCTATGCCCTCCCTTTGGAAATTACTTGGTATGTGTTTTGTTTTTAATTTTCCATGTACGTGTCAATTCCCTCACTGGACTGTAAGCCCCTTGAGGGAAGGGATTATTTTATTTTTGTCCTGGTGTCCTACCGAAGAGCACAGCACATGATAAGTACTTATTGAATTGAACAGAAATTTCTTCTATTTAAAAATACTCTGGAAGCAGAGAGGTGGAGCTGAGTTCAAATTCTGATTAAGATACTTTCTAGTTTTGTGACTCTGGGCAAGTCCCAGCCTCTGTTTCCTTATCTGAAAAATGAGAATATTAATAGCACCTACCTCGTAAGACTGTTATAAGGATCAATTGAAATCGTATATGTAAAGTGCTTTACAAACTATTAAACTGCTATCTAAATATTAGTTATTATTATTCCTCAATAATAATAGTTATCGTGTAACTGCACTTTAAGTTTTTTAGCGTATTTTGCTTTTAAAAACTTGACCTTTACAATAACCCTGTAGTGACTGGAAGAGTCATCATTGTCTCTTTTTTTTACAGATGAATTAAACTGAAGCTCAGGGGGATTAAGTGACTTGCCTGTGATCAAATAGTTAACCAGTGTCTGAGACAAGATTGGAGGCCAAGTTCATCCTGATTCAAAGTCTAGTATCTTTTAACCATTGTGTCTCAGGACCTCTCATAACATGGCTCATCTCTTAGGCTATTACTATAAGATAGCCTGAAGTTAATTATTGTATAGGATTTCATATTTGTGTGAGTAACATGTTTCCCCTAATTGTAGGATCTGTGAGGTCAGGGCTACCTCTGTACCTCCTCAGTGACTCATCTAGTGGTTGGAAACATGCTTCAGGCATCTATGATTTCCTCAGGGTAGGTGATCTCTACCAGTGAAGACAACAGTACCTCAGTGGATTCCTAATTAGTCTTCATTAGGTGCTATCAGAAAAAAAAAATCCCTTCTTTATTGCCCTCCTGTTGATGAACTCTCTAGCATCTCATCAGATTCCCTTTTTGGGTCCTCAGAAGCCTTCCCAACTTGATAGGACTTATAAGAGCATTCACTAAACAGGCATGCTTTCACAGAGGTTCCCGAAGTTGGCAATATGGTCCCCTGATAGGTTCTGGAATGATCCAGGAGGGGTGGTAATAGCCTCAAGGGGTATTGGGGGGCATTGAATAAAAATAAGTGAGCAGTGGAAGCAGAGAAGAAAAATTTAAAAATCATTCATACGTGTTTCATCTGTTATGTAACAGAGTTAAAGTCATAGTGATTACATTATTTTCCAAAGAATCGCACAAAATGCAAGTGATAACTGATTAGTGGTCAAGTCTGCTAACAGGTCTTAACAAGCAAGTGTTGGCAGGAGAGCTTGTTGTGCATTGTTGGGAAATCCAGTATACACTGGCAAGAATGTGTGTGTAATGACTTGTTTACAATATCAGACTACACAATTACACGATGCAGTATTGCTCCATCAAAATTTTAATATAGGAAAACCCCACAAATTTACAATAAATTATTTACAATAAATTAAGATATGTCATTTAAAAAGATTTTCTATTTTTTTGAAATTACACAATATTTTTTTTTAAGTCATTAAAGGGTTTACAAAGTAGATTTCCAGGGGGCAACTGTCCAGGGGGCAACTGAGTATTTTTTTTTAAAGGGGGCAGGAGGCCAAATAAATTTGGGAAACTCTCTTTTAGAGTATTCCAGGTTATCTACATTCCACAATGAGGCATCAGAACAGGCTTCAGTGGAGGATGGACAGAGAAAATGAATAAGGGGAGAATTTCTGGCATCTAGAATACTGGGGGAGGGCAGACCTATTATTTCGTTGGCATAAACAGCCCTCAGTTTGGAAAGTCCCAATGCAGGTCTATACCTGCTCTGCAACTGACAGTCTTAGAAAGTTGCCCAGGACATTAACTAAATAAGAGACTTGCCCAGGATCACACAGATAGTAGTTGTCAGATGTGGCACTTGAACTCATTTCTTCCTGCCACCAAAGCCAGCTTTCTATTCCCTATGCTATGTTGCCTCTCTGCCTTGTATAAAGTAAGTACTTTATAAATGCTTGTGGAATGGAAGGGATAAAAAGGAATGCAGGCAGAGTTATCGTTGTCCTGGGTTTTCAGAAGAGAATAGAGGCCCCTGAGTTCATGATATATACATTTAAGATAAATATGATATACTCTGGATCCTCTCTCTAGTGTTATCAGGACCCCTGGCTGGCAGACTAGGTAATGACTGAAAGAGGGTTTCAATAAGATCTTTTTGGCATTTCCTACAACAGAGCTCCCTGCTGGCTTCCAAAAGGGATTCAACTTCTAACAGATTCTGTAGTACTTTGGACTGTGCTGGAGTGAGACTCAATCAATCCGTCAATCAGTCAACAAACATTTATTGACTGCAGTATCTGTACTAGGTAGAATTTCCAAGTCACTGTCCCTTGACTTTACAGAGTGGCCCAATCACTATTCAAGGCAGACAAATGTAGTGGCACTAAGTGGCACCGTTGCATGTAGGGAGCTTTATCACACCTGGGAATTGTGAAATACTGGCCTAAAATAAGAGGATAAGAACAGCTCAACTGACTTCCAATGTCCCAGTCTTTGCCTGCTGAGGGACAGGCATGAAATCTGCACCAGTCACAAAGATCCTGAACTCCATATCCTGTCTCCATGCAGTAGTCTGCCATGGTTAAATAACAGTAAGAATCTCTCTTCTTCTCTTCAGAAACTGAGAAAAGTATTTTATAGGTTATAACTCTATAGGAACTAGTGATTATGGAAACACAAGAAAGAGTTCAGGTTAAAATAAGCAACACAAGACCCTTTCCAGCCACCGGGGACAAATGACAGAACACCTAGAGGCCACCAATCCATTTCTTGATTGTTGGGAACCCCTCCCCTTGCTCCAGGGACAGTCACCAACTCTTAGGGCTGGAACTGTGCAGGAAGTACGTGAAGCTCCAGGATTTCCTGTTGGCCAGACGTCTGAGGCAGCTTGGTGGCCTCATTGACTGCAGCCAGAATATGGAGCAAATTAGGGGGTAATATGGTTCCAGTTTCAGCTGGGAATGAATCTTTGAGCTCAGTGTGACAGCTTTGGATCCAAACACATCCTTTTCAGAGCTATCGTCACAGACTCATGACTGCAGGAATTTGTGCTCATTGGCTCAGCCCCATTTCAGATTGGGAACTGTTCATTACCTTCTTCATGCACATCATGCTTATCCTCTACAGATGCCTAGATCAGAGCTATGGGGTGTGATGCATAAGCAACAGCAGCAACAAAACCAGGAATGGAGAGATCTGGCTTCTGGTTCTGGCTTTGCCACTAACTAGCTGTGTAACTTTGTAAAAGCCTCTTTCCATCTCTGGGCTTCCATTTACTTATCTATAAAACAAGAGTCATGATATTGCTCCATGCTGGTGACTTAGGTCAAGGGAACAAGCTCCCTTTTTTGAAGAAAAGACTTCTTCAGTGTATCCATTCTGTCAGGTGATACCTGTACCTGTGTACTCCCACCCAAGCCCCAGGGAAAATTCATGCATAGGGTAGAAAAGCAAGAGAGACTTGAAACTGAATATGAGCACAAAGTGGTCAATTTTCTGGATCCTTTCAAGGTGGTGATGGTGGGGATCCAGAATAAAATGAAATAGATATTCAGTAATGGTTATGAGAGATGAAAATCAAATATTGTCATCTCTCTTCCACTTGGATTTAATCTCCTTAGCTGTTTGGGGATGTATAAACAGAATAAGATGACTCTAATCAAGATGTTTGAACTATGAATAATGGAAGATCCGTTCTTCGAATAAGTGGAAGAGGCTGGGATTTTAATCTTAAACATATATAGTTCATGAATGTGAGTCCCGGCCATGGTTTACCAGATTATAATTGACAAAGGGAAGGATAAAAATAGATTAATGTGAACATAAGTTATCGATTTAACCTGAAGTACAATTCAGGATGACGATGTACACTTACTCCATTTTTAAGGCTTTCTTTTGTCAGTAGGAGCCCCGTCGACAAGAGTCGTTTAAATTCCTTGTACTACGTCGGGGTTATGGTACTACGTTACAAAGTTATTCAGAAACCTGATTGGCCATGTTCCTGCAATACATTTTCCTAACCTCGAGATAAAGATCCATGCATCTCTTTACCCTTTAAACAAAAAAGCTATTGTAATAGCATGTAGTGTGATGCATGGCCTGAATTCCAAAACACATGCATGCCCCACTAAACTGTTTAAGTATGGAAGAAGTAGTGTCTAATAGCATCAGGAAATTGAAATTTAAAAATTTTTCTCACTCACTTATTTGATGAGAACTGGGTCTGCTGACAGGTGAAGCAGAAAGCCATTTTTCAAGTTAAATGCCAAGTGGTTATATAGCATAATATTCAGTCAAAATTAACCAGCTCACTGCTGCATTGACATACAGCATGTTTAATGGCAACTGTTCCAGCAAAGAAAACCGCAGACCTTGGGGAGCACCAGGAGAAACGCAAAGGAAATGTGACTAATAATTCAGTTATTTGGTAAAAAATAAAGAAGTAGGTGCCCCCACTCTCCAAGCAGGAAAAACGAACTCGCTGCTGCATGGAATCTTTACCAATCTTATGGCTGAGCTGGAAAACCCCCGGATGCCCAGTGTCCTTTTGGGTTCTGCTTCTGTTGGCCTAGGAATTTCCTTGATTTCAGCCAAAAAAAACCCCAAAACTCATTTATTATTTTAAATGCTGGAGATACAAAGAAAAGTAAAAGGCAGTCCCTGCACTGAAGGAACTCACAGTCTAACGGAGGAGGCGGCGGGCAAATAACTGTGTACAGAAGAGATATATACAAAACACATTGAGGATAATAGACGGAAGGCACTAGAATGAGGGGAGAATAAGAACTTGCATGGGCTTCCAGCGGACTCCTGATGGGTGAATTCTTTTGGACTCACAAAGGTCAACACTTGCCTGATAATTTGAGTGTAGAGGAGTGAACAGGAAGAAGCTTGAAACTTTCTAAACATTTTGCCTTAGTGTGAGAGCTTTGTTTTACTAAATTCTAGTGACTTCTTGATGTACCAGCCCAAATAGAAATCACCCAGACATAATGGCATCTCACACATTCTGTTGTTGTTGTTTTCAGTCATTTCAGTCAAGTCTCTTTGTGATCCCTTTTGGGATTTTCATGGCAAAGATACTAGAGTGGTTTACCATTTCCTTCTTCAGTTCATTTTTACAGATTAAGAGAGGCCAAGAAGGTTAATTGACTTGCCCAGGGTCACACAACTAGTGAGTGTCTGAGGCTAGATTTGAACTCAGGTCTTCCTCACTCCAGAACCAGCACTCTATGCACTGCACCATTCTCAGTATCTAGAATGTCCTCCTTTTATCTCTCTCTATTGCAATCCTATACACTTGCCAAGTCTAATAACAAAAATCTCCTCCTCCAAAAAGTTTACTCTGTTCCTTACAGAAAGGGAAGTGATCTCTCCTTCCTCTGAACAATTGTAGTCTCATTATTGTAACTCTGATGAACTTAGATATTTTACCTACTAGATTGTAAGCTCCTTAAGGGCAGGGAATGGGTTGAATTTATCTCTGTATCACTCTCAGTGCCTAAAGTATAATAAATGATAAAAATATTTGTTGCTTTAATTGGAAAATGTAAGAGCTTTTGCATAGGAAGACACATGTTCAATGTTAAACAGAAATACCAACCCAATGGAAGGAGGCATAAATAAGACATCATTATAGAGAAGTCTAAGAACCCAACCCAGTGCAAGTTTGAGATTCTGCACATACTCTTTCTAGAATAGTCCAAACAATTAGAAGCCTTAACAATGCTAGGCACCAAGCCTAAAGGACAATTGACAAACAGTCTGCAAGCTTCCATGAAATCCGTGCGATGTCAAGAGCCCTTGAAGAAAATCTTCAGCACATTCTAGAAGATGTATGGGAGGATCATACACAGGATAATAGATTTAGAGCTGGAAGGGTCCTCAGAATCTGACTCCTTTATTTTATAAATGATGAAATAGACCAGAGCTGTTAAGTGACTTGGCCAAAGTCTCGAAGGATTTAGGGCAGAATGTGAACTCTGGTCCTCTTTCTACTCCATTACATTGCTTCATGTACATGACCAACAGTCAGATGAGATAAGAAGGTGTAGATAGGTTGTGATCTGCACTCTTGGAGGGAGTACCCACATCAGTGAGATTACAGATTCCTTGAAGTTTCAAAGAAATTTTGCTAACAACTAATGGTTTGGACAATCATAGCTTTAGAACCTGAAGGTACTCAGGATGATATTGTATGTATTGGATCAAGACGCAGAGCACTAAAGCCCTTCCTTAATGAAATCCATGGTCATAGGAATAGGATCATACACTTAGAACTGAAGGAATGCTGGAGTCTAGCCAGTTAAACCCAGGTAAGGGACTTAGCAAGGGTCAAACAGCTATTAAATGTCAGAGGTGGAATTTGAACCCAAGTCTTCCTGACTATCCACTGTCATGCTGCCTCTTTTGAAAAATGTCTCAATGACTATCCACACTAGAGAAACAAAATGAATAAATAATATATATTGTTCAAATTAAGGCTTGTAGTGTGTAGTGTGCTGGAGTTAGCTCAAACCAGCTTGGGAGAGTGACTGTTAAATTTGCGATATAAAATCACCAATAGCTTCAAATTACAGGTTAGTTTATTATTTAATTGATTGCATAGACTTAAGAAAGTATTACTAATTTGGATTAAGTTTAAAGGTGTATGTACACCCCCTTTTGCCCCCAGAAAGCCTGTCTGTTAAACATTTAGCACACTCCTATATTGTTCTTAAACATTGCTCGAGCTCAGCAGGAGTGCAGTAGAAGGCACAGGAATGAAATCATTACCAGACTGGAGGACTGGTTACTATAGAATGATGATGACAATGAGGAGGAGGAGGAGGAGGAGGAGGCATTTATATAACACTTTAAGAGTTGCAGACTGCTTTAAATACATTATCTCATGTTGGCCTCTAACCCTGCCCTGGTGATAGCCCACTGAATGAGTCCATCAGAGCACACATCTTGGGTAGGCACTGTAGGTGGGTCATGAATGGAGACCAGTGTTGGAAGAGATATGAGACAGGATTGGTCTGGGCTGTGTTTGGGATGTTCCTTGGCATTTTCAAAGCTAAAGAAGCTTAATACACACACATACATATACACACATACATATGCATACATATATGTGTGTTTATACACAGACACACATAATCCCAAAGTGCTAGATAGCCACAAATCATGGAACACTAACTTCTTAGTAGAATAGAAACTTCAAGAGCAAATGGGAAGGTGCATAAGAGTTATCTTCTTCATTTGATAAATGATACATATGTGAGAAGTACAAGAAAAGTACATCAAAGAAATGTGCCATCATACAAAGAGCCTTGACACTGGAATCAGAGGACCTCGATTCAAATCATGCCTCTGACACTTACTATTCATGTGATCATTTGGCCTGTCTGGAATCCAGTTTCCTAATCTGTAAAATGAGATGAGACTAGAAGATCTCTTAGGATCTCTACTAGCTTCAGGTCTGTAATTCTGTCATCCTAAAAGGAAGTGGGCTGGCTATGCATCAGGCATGAAGGGATACTATTGTGCCAAAGAAATGATGAAAGGAACAGTTTTAGAGAAACCTAGGAAGATTTGTGTGTGTTAATGCATAGTGATGTAAGTAGAAACAAAAGATCACTTTATATACTGACAACAACATTGTGAAGACAACCAGCCTTGAAAAATGTATGAACTCTTATCGATGCAATGACTAATTACTTTTTCAGTGGACTGGTGATGAAGCATGCTATCTATTTCGTGACAAATGGGTGATAGAGTCAGGGTTCAGGGTTCAGGTTGATACATATTTTTGGACATGGCCATTGTGGTCTGAGGGAACTCTGTGAGAATTTAATTTGCTTGGCTTTCTTCCTTCTTCCATCCTTCCAACCTCCCTCACTCTCTTTAATCCTTCCGCCCCTCCATCCTTCCTTTTCATCATTTTCTCCCCCCCTTCCTCTCTATCCCCATTTCTTTCTTTTTAATGATGAGGTGAAGAAGAAAGGGGAGGAAGAGAAACTAGAGTTTTTACTAATATTTAAAAATTAAATTAGACTTTTTTAAATCTGAGAAAATACACAGGTAGTTAAGATACCACTCTGCAACTAACAAAATATTTAAAGAAGTGGAGGAAGCCCTCCAGGGTGTTAAGAAAAGACATGGACAAGAATAGCGTAGGATGAGATATGGAAGGATGATGCTCTGCAACAGAAGGACTACATATGATGTCACAAATCCATCAGAGGAAGAGCTATGAGGGCCCTTAGAGATCATCTAGTCCAATCCTCTCATTTGGCAGGTGAGGAAAATGAGTCTGGAGACAGGAAGCAAGTTGTTCAATAATGCACAGCTAGTTAGTATTAGGGCCAGACCTTCTGGATGCCAGCCTGTGGCTCTTTTTACTACACTGATATCTCATAAAATTTATAATACATTAAAAAACATGTCTTTGAATCAATTCACAATACCACATCCTAGATGGATTTTGTTAGATGAAAATTTCCTTCTTTATTTCAAATATAAAAGAAAGAAAAATAGCACCATAGAATACTTGGGGCAAAGCCAAAGTATAAGAATTGGTCACAGGATCATAGGACCACAGACTTAGAGCTAGAAGAAACCAGAGATCAATTAGCTCAAACTTTTCATTGTATAGATTTGAAAATGGAGGCCAAGTGTATTACTTAAGGTCACACAAATAGTAAGTGTCAGAGTTGGGATCCTTTGGTGCCATAGTGAGTGTTCCTTCCACTGGATAAAAAGTACAACTTAGGATGACACTTTGGAAGGAAAAATATTTTATTCAACTCTGAAAGTATTTATTGAATACTATTAAAAAGAAAAAAAACCCACAAAGCTCAATCTTTGAGAGTGTTAGTATAGGGAATTCCTGGTGATGAAACTCCCTCTACAATGCAGGTGAGAAACTGCTACAGTTTTAAACCTTAGAGAATTGGCTGGGTCACTGAGAAATTAAGGGACTTGCTAAGGGTCACACTACCAGAATACATCTGAGAGGAGACTAGAACCAAGGTCTTTCTGAGATTAAGGCCAACGCATTAAAATAATAATAACTTGCCGCATATTGAGTTAGGAAAAACACTGCATAAGTCAGTTATGTAGTCTCTTTAAAAAATAAAAGTTCCATGACTCAAATTTATAAAAATAAAAGCCATTTTCTAGTGATAACTAGTCAAATGATATGAACAGGCAGTTTTCAGAAAGAAGAAATCAAAACTATCAATAATCATGTGAAAAATACTTTAAATCACTAAAATTAGAAAAATACACATTAAAATAATTCAGAGGCACCACCCCAATACCCATCAGATTGCCTTACATGATAGAAAAGGAAAATGAAAAATGCTTGAGGGGATGTGGGGAAATAGGGACACCAGTTCACTGTTGGTAGAGCCGTGAACTGGTCCAACCATTCTAGAGACCAGTTTGGAACTATGCCTAACAGGCTATAAAACTGTGCATACCCTTTGACCCAAAAAAAGCACTACTAGATCCGTCCTCTAAAAGATCAAATAAAAAGGAGAAGGACCTATGCATACAAAAATATTTGTAGCAACTCTTTTTGTGGTGGCAAAGAATTGGGAACTAATGGGGAATGCTTATCCATTTGTGAATAGCTGAACAAGTTAGGGTGTATGATTCTGATGGAATACTTTGTGCTATAAAAAATGATGGAGGAGATGGTTTCAGAAAAATCTGGGAATGCTTATATGAACTGATGCAAAATGAAGTACCTAGAACCAGGAGAACAATGTACACAGTAACAGCAATATTTTAATGATGATCAATTGTGAAAGCCTTGGGCGGAGCCAAGATGGCGGCGTAGCAGCAGCAACATATCGCAGCTCTCACATAGCCACCCCAAAATACCCACAAAATAGGACTCTAAACCAATCCTAGAACTCCAAAACACACACAAGGATACTTCCCACTAAAGTCATGTTGGCTACGAGGAACCATATCAGCACTGCGAACCGAAGCCAGCCTGGCCTGAAGCCGTGGCTGTGCCCTGGGGGCGGCGGAAGAGCCTCTCAGGTGAGCGAATTAGCACCAGCTGTGAGTGGGGATTGCGAAAGGGGGAGATAAGCAGTCCGGCCAAAAGGTCTCCAGAGCGGAAAAGCGAAAGGCAGAGGTTTTGTACCCGCCTCCACGTTGTAGCTTCCTGCCCGTGGCCTGCAGACAGCAGGGGGACTGAGTGATTGTTTTCAGGCAAGTGCTCTCGCGTTGAGCGGCCTAGATCTGGATTGTTGTCTTGGGCCTCGGTCTTGGAGTCTTCATTATCTAGTCAGCCGGAAGTCTATGGCAGCCGGGAGGACCCCAGCAATTTGGGACAGAGCTTTCCCTTCTGGAAGCAGAGCCCCATAGAGATTAAAAAAAAAAATCAAATCATGGTCTGAACAACCATGAGTAAGAAT
>CM053585.1:233877501-233927224 GCA_028646515.1 Pseudochirops corinnae | reverse complement strand
TCTTCTTCTTCTTCTTCTTCTTCTTCTTCTTCTTCTTCTTCTTCTTCTTCTTCTCCTTCTTCTTCTTCTCCTTCTCCTTCTTCTTCCTCTTCTTCTTCTTTTTGAAGATGCACACACTTTTCTTAACTCTTCTTCCTCAACTCCTTCCTAGCATTTATTTTCTACACTCAGAATATCTCCACCTACCCACCCCTTGCCCCAATAATTATTACACTGTGCATTATCTACCTCCATAAACAGGAACCAATAAAAGAATTCTGACCCACGAGTCATATTTTCAGAAAACACTAGAATTCTGGAAAAGAGCTTAGAGATTTCCATAATTCATATTCAATAAACCCAGAACTGGCCACAGATTCTGCCACAGAATCAATTCTCCTGACATTTTATTTTATTGTATTTTATTTCAAAATATCTATTTCACTCCCCAGACAAACAGATAACCAAGGTAGCATTTCCTAGTCACCTTCTCTCTTAGAACAGGGTATGCACACATTGGATATCCAACTTCACTGAGAAACAACCAGCTATAAGAAGACACACCTTGTTTCTAATTCACTGTGTAACTTAATGCATATTACTGTCTCTTTGCCTCAGTTTCCTAAACTATAAAATTATGGGTTTGGAGTAAATCATTTTAAAGGCCCATTTCAACTTTTATTTTGTAACACTGTGACTCTTTGCTCCTTCAGCCTATGTTCAAGAGGAGAAAGAGAATGGAGTAACAGGACCTTGTTGTTTCTCCAGTAAATCAGGACACGCACCTGAGAAAGACCTAAACAACGGGAAACTCCAGGCTTTTTTATCAATGGAGCAGCTGGGAGGAATTTCAAGGAGACCAAAAGGCCATACAACTCCTCTGCTTCACACTTTAACCAACCCATCATGAATGCATTAAAGGAAATGAAGATTGTTTCTCACTCCTAGAGAGGAGAGCGTTTTCCTTCAGGGAGATATAATGCCCAGAGAAGTTTAATTACTGCTCCTTTGATCATACAGCCCAGCACTGCCAGACCCAAGACTAAGGTAGCCCAGTGTCCTGTTAACTCTCAACAAGTAATACAGTCATGAACTACGCTACATAAAGTGGTTATCTTTTTTCCCTTCTACCTACAGCCACTGATATAAGCAAAATTTAAAAAAAATAGAGGAATCTAGGAAAGCTTTGGAGATTTGGCAATTCTCCACCATTGTTTTCATAGGTCATTTGTCAAGATCCAGAAATGTGTTTGATGATAGTAATGTGGACAGCCCTTTTGAATGTGTAGAACTTCTAGACATGGCAGGAAAGAACTGTTAGAATGTTCCACGGGGTTCTAAATTCCAGAGCTCTGTGGAGTTCCAGATCCTGAAATTGTGGGTCTCCCATCTCCAGTGCAAGCACTGGCGGCTGAATTAGAGTGTACCGCTGGCTCCATTCCAAATGCATTCCTTCATGTGTCAGCCCTGAATCTCTTCATATGTTAGGGTGAGCTGCAAGTACAGGAGTTTCTTCACTTCCAAGGCAGTTTCACCATCTGTTTCTATTATGGGAGTTTATGGCACAGAATACCTCAGACACTAGTCTCCATTTTTTTCCTGGCTTGCAGTTACAGCACTTTATGAACAGAATGATTAAAAGGTAGGGGCCTCCTTCATTTCCCCCCCATTTTTCTTGGCACATTATGGAATTCCAAAGGATTTTTACAGTTCATTTTATGAAGATGAAAGGTGATTTGAAAGAAAATTAAGAAATTATCGGGGAATGTAAATGTGACTACAACTCAGCTTTTAAAAATCCCTTAATCTTGTCATGATTAAAAGGATTTTTCCCCCTACATTGTTTCCTCTTTGGACATATATAAGAAGACAAAAGTTGAATTTATATCTTAAAATTTGCAAATAATTTTGGAATTTGATTTTATGGATTCATATGGTAGCTCCATATTTTTAAGACCTCAACTAAGGCAGATACATTGTGGAGCTTTTAGTCAAAGGATTTCCCCATAACAGTCTTTCTTAATACTACACACAGAAGATCAAGCTAATTATCTCCTCAGGACAAGGTGCAAAGGCACTGAATCTATGAAGGTGTTTTCAGAAATTCAGAATTCAGTGGATCATGGAGCTGAATGACAGTGTTTTTAGAACTGGAAGGAATTTCGAAGACCATCTGGTCAAATATCCTCATTCTAGAGATTAGGAACTGAGACCCAGAGAAGCTAGCCAATCAATCTATCAATCAGTCAATTAAAAGACCTTTTTTAAATGCCTACTATGTGTCAGGCACAAAGCTAGGCTACAGAGTACTAGTACCATAGTTGGAACCATTTCTACTGGCTAGGATCTTACATTCTAATGGGGGAGATCGATACAGGAATAAATATGTACATTATAAATATAAAGTGAACAAATACCCATATATCCAAAGTAGTTAAAATAAACGACAGCCAAAGTGACGAGTTCAAGCTCACACAGGTGGTAAATAGAAGAGCTAATATATGAACTCAGCTCCTCTGACTCCTAGTCCTCCTTTTTAAGGAGAAAAAAAAAAAAGAAAGCTCTAAGTCTCCACTAAAATCTGATGAAGCCATTCTCTTTATCCTAAAGAACTCAAAAAGCTCACAATAACCATGACACAAACAAACAATCGATACTACTCCAGGCATCAGATTAGCTGGAATACTAGGTCAGAGTTTGCTTGACTCTAGGGCTCAGCAGCTAAACCACAGCCAGACACCACAGGTCTTTCAGTAGATTTGCATATGGGCAGGACAAAGAAATCAGATGTCTCCCCAGAGAGGAATCCTATTTTATCTATGAAAGGACTAATCCCATGTGGAAGGGGGTGGGGAAGGGAGGAGTTGAGTGGAGGATCTTTCAGTGAGGTGCCAGCAAGGGCCACCCTTTGCTTTCCCTTGGTAAATTAACTTCTCATTTTAACTATTCCAAAATGATAAAGAAGACAAAAGCCTTCCATGTGCACAGACTTCCATTCACTTCCTTTTCTGGCATTTCTTTAAGGTTTTTATTTTTCCCTTGTGAAAAAGGAAATAATATATGATTTAAAGTTCATCTGATAGAATGACAATTAAGGGGACACCTCAGAGCTTGGGGGGTAGGGAAAGAGATGAGAGGGTGGACAAAGAATTGTATGTTTGACAGCGAATGACTTCTACCGCCCACTCACCTACCCACCCACCAAAAGTACTTTGGGAGAAATTTATTGCTTTTAAATTTTTCTTAATATTTGCCTTCAATAAGCACTTGTGACAAACGAATATAGTTAAGCAAACCAAATCAGCATTTTGACCATGACTTAAAATATAGGGTGGCTGAAAATTTTAGAGCCATTTTAAACTTTAATATCTTCAAGAGCACAAAAGTTACAAACTTACCCCAAAAAGATCATTTGGAAGTTAATTACTTATATTTCCTTTATACCTGCTTAGCTTTGTGAATTTTGAATAATACATTTTAATTTCAACAAGACAGGGCTCCCTCTTATTGTGTATTGCTTGTGTGAGACTTTGTAAAGGACACTTTCTCACATTAGTGGATAAGTAGACTAGGTTCTTTTGCTTGGACACCTCAGTCATCTGATCTGTCTCCATTAGACTTTTTCTTGTGGAGTCCCGTCAAAACTGTCACGTCAAAACCTCATTTTGGGGATGATCTTAAGGATAGGACTAGAAATGAAATCCTTTCAATCACTGAGCAGCAGCTGATAAAAATTTTTACAAAGTTTGAAAATCAACCAGAGCGATGTATAGCCAAGACGGTGGCTATGTTAAATTTTAATAAGAAATGCATCAATATTTTAAACTTTTAAATAATTAACCTTTCAAAGGTTTTTTTTATAAGTTTGTAGCATTTATACCTCTCAAGTGTAAAACTGCACTAAGACTTTAGAGAATGCATAAATATATACACGCTATATATATATATATATATATATATATATATACATACACACACACTATATATATATATATTTATACACACACACTATATGTTTATACACACACACAACATATATATTTATATAGACACACACATTATATACACACTATATATATATATACACACATACATACACACATATATGTATGTATGTGTATATACATACATACACACAAACATACCTCTGGTCTATCACTTCTCTATTCAAAAGATGAGAAATATGTTCTTTAATCAGAACGGTCACTGAGTTGATCAGAATTCTAAAGTCTTTCAAAGTTGTACTTATTTTTGAAAGTTCTAGTTTCAGATTATCTCACCTGAGATTCTAGGATCAGAATCAAGAGACCAAACCTAACTCTCTCACTAAGTAGCTTAGGTGAATCACTTGGGATCTTAAGTAAGCCCTGTCTCTCTTTCCTGGCCTGTTTCCTGAATCACAGTATATATAGAGGCTGGATTAGATGATCTCTGTATCTCCTTTCAGTCTTTAGATTCATTGGCCTTATGTTCACTTGTCCCTTTTGCTTAAAGACAGAGGGTGGATAAAAACAGACAAATATATTTAGAGACGAGTACATTCTCCTTTGAAATGCCTAGTGGTCTATGCATGCATTTAACATAAAGTAACTTCCCTCCACCAACAGCAGATAGCATGCATTTTTGGCATGGCTCCTAGAAATGAATGATCTCACTCCACTGCCCTCTCACTTCTCAGCAGAACTGATACTGTGGTATCAGAGTTGCTGATTGGCTGATGACACCATAGCATCCACGCAAATTCTGTCCCTTCTCCTGAGGCAACACTATGGTATGTCAAAGTCACACTCATCTTGAAGTTTCAACACTCCTTCTCTACATTTCAGCAACAAGCATCTAGCAATCATGGGGTAAGGCTGATGAAACATTAAAGATGGAGGCCCCTTGAGTAGCTTTTCAGTTACTAAAATGTATCCTGAAGTCAGGTTCTGGAAAAACTCATGTGTGTGTGTGTGTGTGTGTGTGTGTGTGTGTGTGTGTGTGTGTGAGAGAGAGAGAGAGAGAGAGACAGAGAGAGAGAGACAGAGACAGAGACAGAGAGAAAGAGAGAGAGTGTGACTGTATCATCAATATATCTAAAACCTCTGTATATATGTCACAGAAAAAAAATACATGGGGAATCATCAGATTTTTTGATTATGTTTCTGTTGACACTTCAGTTCTCAATCTGATGGCCTTTTATTTTACTGTTTCTCAGTTCATTGTTCATCAAATGGATGTTTTCTATTTTTATTTTTTTAGAAAAGCAAAATGTTAGCCTTGAGGACCAAGGAATAAAATCAAGCACAACTTATCATTTTCCTATGTTTAGCAAACACTATTTTGCTATACTAATCCCAACCATTGCTACCAGTAGAAACTCTGCAGAGCTCAAAGAGTCTGATGATTATTGATGAAGCTAACTAGCACATGTATGAAAAAGAAAAAGGAAAAAAGAGTATCACGGCTCTCATGTCATAAAACGATTTCCCTGGAAAAGTCAGTGGACTGGCACCATATAGAATTCTTCATGTAGTTGAACCCAATAAATTGTCATTATTCACAAAAACTATGTTCCTTGAAAGGGTCATGTTGCCATTTTTAGATGCCCCAGGCCTGTGATCAACTTCTCACCTTCCTTTTTTCCTTCTATAGTATCTTTCCCACTGTGTTGCAGTTTTGTCTTGATAATTTTAGGGAAGTATGAATCAAACTCTGTACTCTGGGTGGCAGTTGCCCCTATAGGAGCAGGTCAGGGATACAGGATGTGGCAGGCCTACCCATTCTAAAAATATTGCCAGCATCGGAATCACATCATACTCCCCCAATCACCCTCAATCTCACAGAACTGGATCCTCTCACCAGAGACCAAAGTGTGCCTTTACAGCTACTTCCTTTCCTAACCTGTATGTGAAAGGGACATTTCTAATGTCTTTCAAGACGTATGGGCAGTTCTTTTTAGACAAGAGTCAGGCCTTGATTTTTAAGGAGATTTTTAATGATTTTTGGGACCTTCAACATAGGCAAAGGATCAGAGATTCTATCTTTTTTATGTGCCATGGACCACTTTCTACCTTTGGAAGGCTGGTGGAGCCTAGGGATTCCTTCTCAAAATGTTTTTCAATGCAGAAAATACATAGGATTATAAAAGGAATCAATTATATCAAAAATAGTTATCAAAATATTTAACGTTCCAAGTTCACAGACCCCTGTATAATCAATTGATGGGCTTTCAAGGATTTAGTAGAACCTAAATTAAGAATCCCTATAAGACAGCATAAACATGCTTTGTTTCAGTAGTTTTAGAAAATGAAAGGGAAGAAGGAAGTCTTAGTATGGTTTTTAGTTATTAAAGCTGGATAACACTGTATGATTTTGGAGAAAGACAAGACTCAGTTGCTGTATATAGTCATACAAATGAATAAGGCTATCAGAAATCGAATTTTAATTTTGAAGGGGTGAGGGGAGATAGTTTCCATAAACACATCTTAATGTGATTCTCCTTTATTCCATTCTAAAGGACAGATCCATTTACTTCAACTTCCTTACTCAGCAAAATGTAGTCAGAATTCCAGTTTGGAAGATGAAACAGAAATCTGAAGTGGAGTGGGGTAACCAGCCAAACCTTGGGATTAAGAGCCTACATCAAAATAACTAGTTTTAAATTCAGATGAATTCTGCCAATAATAAAAACAAATGTACTTTAGTAATATTATTCTTCCTGCAAATGATCACCCTTCACCTCTATACTTGTCCTGCTTTATGTTTTGGAGTCATGTCAGAAACATTTTTGCCTTTCCCCACTCCTCTTTGGGACTGAAGGAAATGCTTCTTGGGACTGGAGATGACATCTTAGCCAGTGGATAAACATGTTCTGCAAGCCCTGATACTAGTTCATGCAAACAGGGCTAAAGGCAGGAGGTTCCCTTGAGCTGTCTGGACTCCCCTCACTCTGGCCCGGAGAGCACCAATCACAGGCATCCAAGGTTGAAAGAGTTAAATGAACCAGCACTGGCCCCTCTCAACGCTAACCCCTGAGCCCCCTCTTCTCTCCTCTACTCTCTGTGGGCTTGTGGTGATTAATGGTGTGATCCATTGCTGGAGGGAGTTGACAGTCACTCTCATTTTCCTGTATTTTCCCCCTCTCACTGCCAAGGTCACAAGTGAGAAGGCCCCTCCAAGTTCTCTCTACTCGTCCTCCTTCACCCTCTCTCTGCCATGGCCTCATGAATCATTCCGTCTGCACATTGAACTCCTGATGCTTCTCTTGCACCAAACTGCCCGACTTCCGCAATTTTTCTTCATTCTCACTAACAATTTGGTAATGAAATATTGATTTTTAGTTAGATTCAAATAGATGTTATTAAGTTTGCATTGATAAATCGTTCCCTTTCTCGGGCTGGAAGTACCTCAGTCAAATTCTAACTGCGCTTTCATACCTGGTGATGTATTAATTTGACATATTTGTCACCCAGGCTGCCGGATTCAGTGGTGGAGGAGGGCGTCTGTCCTAATTGCTGTTATTTCACAGAGAAGGTGTAATTCTAGCTGATGTGTTTTAAGGATTTTAGTCCTAAAATCGGGTTGGGTAAACATTTCCTTTGGGGCTCTTATTTTATTTTTTTTCCAAATTGCACCATTTCTCCAGTGAACCTGGTTTCCATTTGGGAGGAAAGGGTGGCCCCCTAATTTGACTTTTTCCCCATGCATTTTGTTAATTAAATACATAACATCCTGGCAGCATTATAAAATATTGAAGCAAATTGACAAGTGTGTACCATTTCTCTTCCTAATATTTTTGGAGTAAAATTCAGGGCCCGCGGGCAAAAGACAGATGCTGTAGCAACCTTATACTTTGAACAAGGAAGCTGGGCAAGTTCCACCCCAAATGCAGAGCTCAGCCTACAGGAGCATGTATTTTGACTGGAGTGAACGGGAGTGTGGTAGAGAAACTAGGGTCATGGTTCCTTATGTATCATTAAGCTCTGAGCCTTGTCTACCCCTTCCCCATCAAAACTTTACCAAATGTCCATAGGGGATATTACCCTATTCTAGACTCTATAAATAGTTTATGGACTTTAGGTAGACATAGTCCTCTCCTCACATGAAGGTCAAAGACAGTCCTGGGAGAGTAGGGTCTTTTAAGAGGATCTTGTTGATTTCCTGATTCAGAACATGTAGCAAATGATGTCAATTTAGAAAGAAACAAAAATAATGAAAAATAATACTTTTTACAAAAAAGTCTAAGGCCAAGGTCAATGTTGCTAACTCAGAGACAAATCAGCAGCAGCAAGAATGCAGAAGCAGCTTCCTCCTCTTCAGCTGCCTGGGTTCCATGAGCACGGTTCCTATCATGCTATAGTTGAAGGTAGGACTGGTTTTCTATGCTCACATGTCCCGGGCTGTGAAAGCAAGGCAGGTGACCATGTAGTGTGAGTTTAGGCCCACAAACGGAGCTCTCAGTTAGTTGCTGTTTATCCGTATAACCTTCATGTCATATAGTACCATCCCTGAGCTAAAAGAAAATTTGAGAAATTATTTAGCCTATCTTATTTAAAGGCAGCATGGGCCCAAAACAACTCAGAAAAATATTAATCACAATGAATCATTTCCAAATCTGTCTTCACATCAGGGTTCTTAACGTGGGGTCTCTGAATTTTTTTTATTATGCTAATAACTTTTTCTTTTCTAAATATATTTTTTTACTGATATCTTTTATATCACCATCATTTCTCTGAATATTCCTCCCTCTCCTCCTTCCAGGAAGTAATACCATATAACAAATAGTATTTTTTAGACAAAAAGAAAACGATAAAAAAGTATAACTGATAAATATATTGAAAAAAAACTGAAAATATGTGTAATGAACAATATTGTTGTCATCCCACCTCTATAAAGGGATAGGGCAAGAGTATCTCTTCTTTTTAGCCCTGCTTGTCATTTATAATTTTGCAACATTCACTTTTGATTGTATGTATGTGTGTGTGTGTGTATGTGTGTGTTTTCTATTCACTTTGCTGTAGTCATTGTCTATATAGTATAGTTTTCTTGGCTCTACTTGCCTCATTCTGCATCAGTTTATGTAGATCTTTCCATGCTTCTCTGAATTTATCTCATTGGTCATTTCTTACAGCACAGTAGTAATCCATTATAATTTATTTATTTACCCATTCCCCAATGTATGGGTATCTACTTTTTTTCTAATTCTTTACCAAATTGTTGTTTGATGTTCAAATGTTTCAGTCTTGTCCAAGTCTTTGTGACCCCATTTGGAGTTTTCTTGGAAAAGATGCTGGACTAGTTTGCCATTTCCTTCTCCAGTTCATCTTACAGATGAGGAAACTGAGGCAAACAGAGTTAAGTGACTTGCCTAGGGTCTCAGAGCTAGTAAGTGTCCAAAGATAGATTTGAGCTCAGATCTTCCTGATGCCAGGGCCAGTGCTGTCTAGGGTGCTACCTAACTGCCATTGCTATAAATGTGTTGATGTAAATGGAAACTTTATGCTAATCAGTGGTTTCCTTGGGATAGAAGCCAAGTAATAGATTAACTGGGTCAAAGGCATACATATTTTAGTCACCTTATTTGCAGAATTCCAAATTTACTTTAGAAAATGGTTATGCTCACAGATCCACCAATAATGTACTAATGTGTCTTAATAACTTTATTTCAATATAATTGTTTTTTGTCATGTTAAGTATTTTATTTTATGCATGTAAGAGTATCATTCTGAGAAGATGTCGATAGGCTTCAATGGAACCACCAAAGAGAAGTATGACTCATGAAAAGATTAAAGATTCCTTATCTACACTGACCAAAGAATTTCCCTTTTTCACTCAGAGATACCTCAGTGAAGAAACTGTGGGTATTCTAGTACATAGCTAAACCAATTCTACCTGGTGGCCTAAACAAGTTAGACAAGAAGATCAAATCAGCTTTGGCGATCTCCACTAAATCACTCACCTTTGGAGCTGCTGAACTCTGTAATTCACTTCAAAGAAAACCAAATATCAAGGAAATTTGAGAAGATTCAATACTAGTGCAGTCATTACATTGCCACAGTTTTTCATAGTTTTCCTCCCAAAGATGGGGAAGTTTAGCTCAAGATGATTAATGTCAGAGTTGTCAATGTTCAACTTTTTCTTTATTTATTGGAGTAGTGGGGTGTAATAGACCTGTATTCAAATCCTCCCTCTGTCACATACTTGCTTTGTGATCCTGGATAGATCTCTTAACTTCTATATGTCTCAGGCCCCTGGATTTGTCTGCTAAGTCAATGTTCATCTGTGGTCTGCTTGGTGAAGGAGTTTTCCACAACAGCTAGTCCCTTCACTGATGAACTTATAGAGCCTTACTGTACTTGCATATTGTAAGCATTATCTTTGTCTTTATTTTTTTTGAAGTTTACTACATTAGGAATGTATCAATTATCATGAAGCTCATATTCTTAACCTCTCCACTGGGGAGATTTCACTATATTTAATCATTATGCAAACTAAAAGTCATTCGTCATCTCTTCTATATGCCTCATTCCCTTCTCCTATCTAATTAGTTTCTAAGTCTGTTAAGTCTATTACCACATACCTCAAATCTATGCTTTTTTTTTAGGTCAACACCCTAATCAAACCCTCATCATTGATTGCTCAGACTACTCTCAAATGGAAAAAAGTAACAGAAATCATATAATTATCTCAACAGATGCTGAAAAAGCTTTTGACAAAATACAGCACCCATTCCTATTGAAAACACTGGAGAGTATAGGAATAAATGGAGCTTTCCTTAAAATGATAAGTAGTATCTATCTAAAACCATAAGCAAGAATTATCTGTAATGGGGATAAACTAGAAGCCTTCCCAAAAAGATTAGGAGTGAAACAAAGATGCCCATTATTACCATTATTATTTAATATTGTACTAAAAATGTTAATTTTAGCAATAAGAGAAGAAAAAGAAATAGAAGAAATTAGACTAGGCAATGAGGAAGTAAAACTATCACTCTGCAGATGACATAATGGTATACTCAAAGAATCCTAGAGAATCAACTAAAAACTACTTGAAATAATTAAGAACTTTAGCAAAGTTGCAGGATATAAAATTAACACATATAAATCATCAGTATTTCTATACATTACCAACAAAATTCAGCAAAAAAGATATAGAGAAATTCCATTTAAAATAACTGTAGGCAATATAAAATATTTGGAAGTCTACTTGCCAAGACAAACCCAGGAACTATATGAATACAATTACAAAACACTTTTCACACAAATAAAGTCAGATCTAAACAACCGGAAAAATATCAAGTACTCATGGGTAGGCTGAGCTAATATAATAAAAATGTCAGTTCTATCTAATTTACTTATTCAGTGCCATACCAATCAAACTATCAAAAATTACTTTATAGAGCTAGAAAAAAATAATAAAATTCATCTGAAAGAACAAAATGTCAAGAAAATCAGGGGGATTAATGGGAAAAAATGCAAAAGAAGGTGGCCTAGCCATGCCAAATTTAAGACTATATTATAAAGCAGCTCTCAAAAACTATTTGGTACTAGCTAAGAAATAGAGTGGTGGATATGTGGAATAGATTAGGTACACAAGACACAATAGTAAAAGATTGTAGTAATCTACTGTTTGATAAACCCAAAGACTCCAGCTCCTGGGGTAAGAACTCACTATTTGACAAAAACTGCTGGGAAAAATGGATAACAGTATGTTAGAAACTAGGCATAGACCAACATCCAATACAGTATGCCAAGATAAGGTCAAATGGGTTCATGATTTAGACATAAAGGGTGATACTGTAAGCAAATTAGGAGAGTAAAGAATCGTTTACCTATCAAATCTATGGAGAAGGGGAAAATGTATGACAAAACAAGAAATAGAAAACATAAAAGGCAAGATGGATAATTTTGATTACATTTAATTAAAGGGGTTTTGCACAAATAAAACCAATGCAACTAAGATTAAAAGGAAAACAGAAAGAAAAAAAGATACAGCAAATTTTTCAGATAAAGGCCTCATTTCTCAAATATATAGAGAATTGAGTCAAATTTATAAGAATATAAGTCATTTCCCAATTGATAAATGGTCAAAGTATATGAAAAGGCAGTTTTCAGATGAAGAAATTAAAGCTGGCTACTGTCATACGAAGAATGCTCTAATTCACTATTGATTAGAGAAACACAAATTAAAATAACTCTGAGGTACCACTTCATATCTATCAGATTGGCTAATATGACAGAAGAGGAAAGTGATACATGTTTGAGAAGATATGGGAAAACTGGAACATTAATGCGTTGTTAGTGGAGTTGTGAACTGATCCAGCCATTCTCGAGAGCAATTTGGAACTATACCCAAAGGACTATAAAACTGTGCCTACCCTTTGACCCAAAAATACCTCTGCTAGGTCTATGTCCCAAAGAGATAATAAAAAAGAGAAAATGACTTACATAAATACAAATACTTATTTCAGCTCTTTCTGTGGTAGCAAAAAATTGGAAATTGAGGGGAAAGACTGAGCAAGTTGTGGTGTATGGATGTAATGGAATACTACTGCCCTATAAGAAATTATGAACAGGCAAATTTCAGAAAAACCTGGACTTACATGAACTGATGCTGGATGAAGTGAGAAGAACCAGAAGAACATTGTACACAGTAACAGCAACATTGTGCAATGATCAACTGTGATTGACTTAGCTCTTCTCAGCAATACAATGATTCAAGACAAGTTCAAAAGATTTATGATGGAAAACTCTATCCACATCCAGAGAAGGAACTACGGAATCTGAATGCAGATTGAAGTGTACTATTTTCACTTTGTTTTTTGCATGGCTTTTCTTTTTTGTTCTGTTTCTTCTTTCACAACACAACTAATGTCTTCCCATGTATAAGCTAAATCACATTGCTTGCCATCTTGGGGAAGAGGTAGGGGAGGAAGGGAGGGAGAAAAAAATTTGAAACTCAAAATCTTATAAAAAATGAATGTTAACTATCTTTATATGTAATTGGAAAAAATATATAACACTATTTACCAAAAAAAAAAAAAAAAAAAAGACTACTCCTAAATGGTCTCCCTGCAACCAATCTCTTCTCTCTTTCATCTTTCTTCTGTTCAGCTGCTAAATTGATATGCCTAAAGAAAAATTTGGGATTATGGGAGGCATTTCACCATCTTATTCAAGAAGCTTCACTGACTCTCCATTGACACTAGGATAAAATACAAACTCCTTGATTTGGCATTTAAAGCCCTTCACAGTCTGGCTCCAACCAGGCTGATCACACATCGTTCACACTCACACACTTCTGCATGTCAAAAAACTGACCTCTCTGCTATTTCCTCATACAGCATTCCATCTCTTGTCTTCAGTTTTTTGCCTTGGCTTTCCTTCATGTCTAGGATACTGACCTTTACCACCTCCACTTCATGGAGTTCTAGTACCCTTCAGGGCTCTAGAAATGACTTCTACTTGTGTCCTGTACAGATTCTCTCAATTATTATTAGTTTCACTCAAAATTACTTTGTACTTCTTTAGTCTCTCCATGTTTGTATATGTTTGTGTATTATATATACATACGCAATATTATATATAATTCATTTATATATGCATATAATGCAATTCATATTCACAGTAGAATATAAGCTCCTTGATGGTAGGGATTGTTGCATTTTTCTGTTTTTATCTCAATTACCTAACACAATACTTGCAACATGGTAGATACTTAATAAATGCTTATTGAATTGAGTTGAGTTGAATTGGAAAAAAATTGAATTGAATGAAAGTGCTGGTGCTGTCTACAAAGTGAAGGTCCCTTATTCCCCAAGCCACAGAGTTAAGCTATGGTTAGACCAAACTTAATAGAACTCTTAGTTTCAACCCTTCCTGTCTGGATTCCCATGAAAGTGGTGAGTTCAGTCCAGATCTGATTGATTTTATCTGTGAAATGAGCTGAAAACTCCTCACAGCAAGAAGCGCCTGATTCTACTCCTCAACTCAGACATTCCAGATTAATCAAATTGTCCACTGCTCACACACTTGCATGGTGTAGGATTTCTACAGATATGAGGGCTGGTGTGGGTGAGAAAGAGAGAGAGGAAAAACAGACAGACAGATAAAGACAAAAAGAGACACACAGATAAAGAGAGACAGAGAAAATAGAGAGGATTCTTTTTTCTAGAACCCAATCAAAGCAGAGGACATTGTGTTGTAGTTGTTGATAATTATAATAGTTAACATTATGTAACATTTTAGGATTTGCAAAGTATATATATATATATATATATAGATCTATAAAATGAGATCGTGTGTACATATGTATGTACACATACACACAATCTCGTTTTATCCTCAGAAGAAGAGATAATTAGGTGCTATTATTATTCCCATTTTACAGATGAAGACACTGAGGCAAGCAGAAGTTACATGATTTAAGGCCGCCAAGTAAATATCCTAGGCAGAATTGACACTCAAGTCTTCCTAACTCTAAATTCAACATTCTGTATTCTATGCCATATTTTCTTCTTAGTATTGCAACCACAGTACTTGCTTCTCTATACGCTAAAAATGTCATTTAAATGCCATTCTCTTACCCAGGAATACTTGTCTCTCTACAATCAGTGACAGGAACTGATAATCATTCATCTGTCAAGCATAATGCACAGTGACTACATGCAAAGAAAGCCCTTTGTGTGGTGCTAAGGAACATCACAGAAAAGAGAAATTGAATTTAGTTATGTTCCCAAATATAGAAGTGAGGATTAGTACCATAACCCAGCAGAATCACAGAATCTTAGAGGTGAAAAGGATCTCAGCAGCCATCTAGTCCAACTTTTCCACAAAAGAAATCATCACCATAATGGGGAATCCTCACTGGGATATAACTCATTTTACCTCCTAGAAGAGAAAAATTCTGATCAAAGGTAAGAAAAAGTTTAGCAACTGGAATCATCTGGCCATCTCCTCAAACCAACCACCTGATGACACAATGGGGCTAAGCTATGTATATCTAGCAGGGTGCCACACACATCTTACAAAGCAGTAGTGTAAATAATTATAATCATTCTTGTAATTTAAAAATACTTCAACATAGTCATCTTAGAGTCACTAATTTAGTGGATGTGAAAATTTTGTAACTGGTTGTTAATATCCAATTACTACAATATAATATGAAAGTGATGGAAATGAAAGTCCCACGATTATATCAATAGATTCAGGGAAAACTATAACAACAAAAGAAACAAGACAAAAAAAAAAAACTTTGACAAAATGTAGCATTTGTTCACATAAAAAAAACTCTACAAAATGTGAATAAATGAACTTCCCTTAATTTGACAAACAATATCAAAAGGTGACACTTTACAGAAGAACACTAGAAGTCTTTCCAATAAGATCAGGAGTAAAATAGGCTTATCCACTGTGACTATGTTATGAATTATATAGAGAGGGGAATAACCATTTGTATTATTGTATCATATTATGTGCCAGGAACTAAGTACTTTTTACAAATATCACATTTGATCCTCACAACAGTCCTGGGAATTAAGTGCTATCAATATCCTCATTTTGCAGTTGAAGAAACTGAGACAAACAGAATTCAACTGACTTGCCCAAGGTCACACAGCTAGTAAGCACTTGAGGATGGATTTAAACTTTATTTGAGACCAAAGGCTCAGCCCATTATGTCAGTAGTTGTCATGTACAGTTCTTAAAATGCTAGATGTAGCAATTATTCAAGAAAAGGAAAATGAATGAATAAGAGTTGGTAGAAAAGAGACATGATCTCTTTTTTGCTTATATGATGATTTACTTAAAGAATGCTCAAGTATTCAATAAAAATATTCATTGAAACTATTGAAAATATTAATTGAAACTAATTAGTAGCTAGGTAAAATAGCAGGATATAAAACAAACCCACAGAAAACATCACCCTATTTATATGTTTCAAACAAGACTCATAGCTAGAGAAGGAAATGGCAAACCATTCCAGTATCTTTGCCAAGAAAACCCCAAATGAGGTCATGAAGAGTTGGACATGACTGAAAAATGACTCAACAACAACAAAACTCATCAAGCAGAGACAGAAAAATTCCATTAGAAAATAACCATAAAAATGTTAAAAATGGTATTCAATCTATCATAATAGATTCAGGTCTTATATAAATACAACTACAAAGCATTACATAGAAATAAGGGAACATTTAAATAATTGAATATATATTCATTGCTACTAATTAGACCATACCAAAATAATAGCAATTATTATGTTGTTTAAGTTAATTGGCATGGCACTACCATGCTAATCACACTACAAAGTGGATAGTGGCTACTTTTATGAAGGGTACAGATTGAGACAAAATGATGATAAAATTCACACGGAAGAACAAAAGGTCAAGAACTTCAAGGGAAATATGGGAGGGTAACAGAAATGAAAGTGGCCTAGAATTATAAATTTTAAAGATATACTATGCAGCAGTAATCATTAAAACTATTTGGTATTGTTTAAAAATAGAGAAGTTGAACAATGGAATAAACTACATATGCAAGTTCAACCTAGAAACTATCGAATGTAGTAATTTCATGTTTGCTAAACTTAAGAACACCCACCATTGGATTAAGTGCTTTGTATTTGGTAAAACCTGCTGAGAAAACTAGAACACAGTCTGGCAGAAACCAGGTTTAGAAACTCTTACACCATGTACTACAATAAGCTCCAAATAGATACAAGACCAAACAGATACATAAAAGGTTACATCATTTAAAAAATATAGAACAGAAGGCGGTATCATACATGATTATGGATATGGGACAATTCTTACCTAAATAAGAGGTAGAAATGATCATAGAAGGTAAAAGGAAGTATTATTGCATCTATAATTAGAAGATAATGAAATATCTTTGCAGTAAATAGCTCTAACGTTGTAATATTCAAAAAACATAGGAAATTGATACAAACATGTCAAATAAGAACCATTCTCCAACAGATCATTGATAAAATGATACAAACAGACAATTTTCATAAGATAAAATTTAAACTACAAATAACCATATCAAAGAATGCTCCAAATTCTTGCCAATGGGTTTACCACAACAGAAATTCCCCACACTGATGACAGGTTCTTAGCCTATTTACCTACTATGGGTAGTATTCTCATTATCTTTTGTTTGAGTTTCCTACATTAGAGATATGTAAATATCGTGAAACATAAAAATCTCTTCCAAATATTTTAATAATAAGATCAGTGCAAAACAAAACAATTCTGAAGTTTCATCTCACACCTGTCAAGTTCACAAAGATGGAAATGACTAATGTGAGTAGAGATGTGGGAAGACAGGCATGGTATGTACTATTACCTGGATCTCTGAACTAGTTTACCAACTATGGAGAATGAGAGATTCTATTTTTAAAGTCACTAAACTTTGACCCAGTGATAATACTACTAGGTACATATACTGTAAGAAAGTCAAAGACAGTGGAATTGGCCTAATATTATACAAAAACATTTATAGCAACATCTCTTATAGTGGCAAAACACAGGAAACAAAATGAATGTCCACCATTTGGACAATGGCTGAACAGATTGTGTTATATGAAAGTCATATAATATTATTGTTCTATAATAAATGATGAACATGAAGAATTCAGAAAAAATATGAGAAAACTTATGAACCAATAATAAATGAAATAAGCAGGATAAGGCAAAAACAATTTACATGAGGACTATAATAATGCAATTAAAAATGGCACCAAAAGATTTCAGAATTCTAAAGCCAGAATGACTTCAGAAGATTGATAATGAAGTGTGGTGGACTGGAGGTGGGAAATAAGATATATATTTTCAGACGTATTTACTATAAGAAAGACAAAGGGACATTCATAAGTGATAATGTTATAAAAAGAGTACCAAGAGAAGAGTAAAAATGTAAGTTTGGAGGAGATGAATTCAAAGGACTTATAGAATGTTTAAATTTGGAAGGGAAGACGTTCTCCTCACCAAAATCCCTAACACTTCCCATAGCCAGGATCATCTTTAAATTCTGATTTTCAAGATACATGGGGAATTGACAAACATGTAAAGTAAGAGGCATTTTCCAATAGATCATTCATCAAAGGATATGAACAGACAATTTTCATAAGATAAAATCTAAACTACAAATAACCAAATCAAATAACATTCTGAATAGTTGCTAATGAATTTACAACAATGGGAAGAGACACTGGAGCAGTTCTTTCTCCCTAAAGTACCTCCTCCCGTTATTCTGGCCATGTGCTGGAAATTCACAGATTCATAGAATTTAGGAGTTGGTGGGGTCATCAGAGGTCCTAGTCTATAATCTGCCCTGTACCTGCCTGGAAATATTGTCTAAAATATCCCCAACAAGGGATCGCCCAGTTTCTTCTTGAAGACTTCTCATAATAAGTAATGAACTCTCCTAAAGCAAGTCATTCTCCTTTGGAACAGCTTAGATTGTTAGGAAGCATTTCTTCATATTAAGCCTGCTTCTCTAATTTTTGGCCATCGCTTCTATTTCTGTCCTCTGGGGATAAATAAAACTAGTTTAGTCCCTCTTCAATGTGATAGTTATTCAAATACCTTAAGACTAAAACTACCATTTTCCTTTCTCCCCTGGCTAGCCATCATCATTTTGTTCAACTGGTCCTCCAATAACAGAATTTCTAGCCCCTTCACAATTTTTCTTGCTTTCCTCTGGAGAAGGCCTAATTTTTTTTCACTAAAATATGGCACTCAGGACTAAGTATAATGCTGCAGTTGTAATCTGACCAGGACAGAAGACAATAGGAATAGAGCTCTCACTACTATCACTACCCCGGATAGTCTTTTTCTCTTTGTTCAGTCCAGGATCATATTAGATTTTTTCATAGCTACTATGTCACACTGTTGATACATATTGAGTTTACTGTTCACTAAAACCTACAGATGTTTTCCACATCACCTCTTGCCTAGCCATGCCCTTCCTTTTATTTTCTCCTTGTGAAACTGATTCTTTTAAACCAATTGTAAGAATTTGTGTTTGTCCCTAATACATTTCATGTTAGTGTTGACCCATTGTTATAGCCGGTTAAGATCCTTTAAGATGCCAATTCACTTCTAAAATATTAATTCTCCCTCCCGAATTTTTACCGTCTGAATATTTAATATGTATACCATTCATGTATTCATCAGAAACATTGAAAAGCACAGGACCATAGATAGATCCTTGGATGCTACCAAAGATTATTTTCCAGATTATCATGAGGGCTGACCAGTCATCAGTTCCAAATTCACCTTACTATACTACTATGTACTATTGTACATATCTCATCATTTTGTCTACAAAAATATCAAAAGAAACCTTTTTTTTCAAATTCCTTGCTGAAATCCCACTATGAGGCATTCATTCCTTTGATCTTGAAGGTCATTAAGTGTCCAAGAGTATCCTATTAAAATATAAATACTCTTGGGAGAGAAAACATATCAGCTATACTTTTAGAGATGATGAATTGACAATTAGCCCAGAGCAAGAGCATGAGAGAATAGAAAATAGAACTTGATTGGAATATAAGCAAGTTCCATGCAGGAGCACCAAAAATGATTTGGGGGCACATAAGATAACCTTGACACCTTTATAATCTTCATAAGGAAAAGAGCACTGGACTGTGAAATTAGACACAAGACCTGGGTTCAAGTCCCATCTCCTGACAATAACCATATATCTTTGAACAAACCACTTAAGAGCTCTGGCTGGAGTTTCCTCTTCAGGAAAAAAAAAATGAATATTCATTCTATGTCACATAAGGTTTTCTGGAAAGATCTTTGTAAACCATAAGATGCTATATTCTTTTAAAAGTCATTAGATCAACTGACTTTGCTGTTTGCCCAGATCAAGAGACACTTATGGATCCTTAAAATAAATTAGGTGGTGGTCTCATAATATGGGTCACTCTTTTAGAGAGGTGGAGTATTTCCCTTATTCAGGGTTTCACCAGCAGATAGCAGACCATGCTGATGAATTCCCAGGTGCTAATGGTGTTTGTCTGGCATGTAGGAGGGAGGAAGGTAGCTGAGAGACTGGAAAGCTAAATCGAGTATTTGTCTCTAGGTTAGGGTCGAGGTCAGGGGCAGGGCAAGATGAGGAAGTACCTTCATGTCAGCCTGCATTGTATCCAGGCCTACAAATAAATGGAATAATTCAGTTTCCAGGACTCTTAACCTTTTTTCTTGGCATAAATTGTGTTCACCCAAATAAATACAAGCAAATCACATTAAAATATACATCTATATACGGAGCTAGTTTATTCAAGATGTTAGCCTGATTGTGAAAAATACCTGACTCCTACCATGACAAAAGAAAGCAGGACCTAAATTCATGTATATCTGTCTATTAAAAGATCTTAATAGCATTAGGATCGTAGTGTTTTGATTTTTTTTTAATGGCCTCTAATGACCTAACAATCCCAGTGCAGACAGTTCAAAGGTCAAAGAAAACATTTTTTTCTTCACTCTCAAATTGGGAGAGAGAGAGAGAGAGAAACAGAGAGAGAGAGAGAGAGAGATGTATGAACAGATTTCAGTGCTGTGCTCTGAATGTTTGAAGAATAATCAATTGCAAATTATGTCTTATCAAGTTAAGAGTCAAATTGAGGGGGCTGTGGCTGAATATTTTATTGAAGCAATTTAATAAGAATGTAAATGACCATAAACCTTTAAACATAAGGTTTTCTATAAAGCTTTTGGAGGAGCGAGGCCTTCTAGGCAGCCCCTTGAACCCCATTACTTTTCCTAAAAGAATGCAATGAGCTCATTCAATTCAGTTAAAAAACATTAAGCATCTCCTATGTACAAGGCATTGCATTAGATGCTAAGGATATAGAGATGCAGAGAAAACAATCCCTGTTTTCAAGGAGATTACATTCTAGTGGAAATGCAACATATACAGACAAATGAAAAGAAATGTCAAGAGGGAAAGGGTACAGGGGATTTAGTCAAACAGACACATTATAAGGAGATTTGAAAAGGGGATCACTGAGAAGATCAGGGAAGATTTCATGGGAGAATGGGCATTGGAGCTAACCCTTAGAGGAAGACAAGGATTCTCAAAAACAGAAATGAGAAGGCGGTGCATGACAGATACGAAGGATAGCTATATAAATGCATGAAGGCAGGAGGTGGAATGTTGACTTCTGAGCTTGGCTAATAGTCCAGTGTGACTGGACCATAGAGTTGATGAAAGGGAATAGTAAGAAGTGAGGCTGGCAGAGTAGAGTGGAGGATAACCAGAGGGGTTGGTGGAGGGACTGCAGCATCAGAGTAGAGAGTTTACATTTTATTCTAGGCAGTGGAAAGTCACTGAATATTCTTCAGCACTGGAGGGATCCAGATAGACCTGAGATTAGGGAAGGTTATTTTGGTAACTGTGAATGATTAATTGAAAACTGGGGGAACTGGAAGCAGGTAGATCAATTTGGGAGCACCTGGATAGTCTAAGAAAGAGGTAAGTCATTACTAGGGTGTTTATGAGCCCCTAGTAGTGAGAAGGAGATGTTTATAAATGATGTCAGCATGGTAGAATCAATAAAACTTGACAACTGATTGAATGTGGGGGAGGTGGATACATGGATGGTGGGGACATGATATTGGGGGGAAATCACCCTTGTGATTGTCAATGCCACAGAAGTCACACTTGAGCCTCCTCTTACGCCATTCATCCTGAAGGTGGGTAGACAAGTACCTCTGGCTCAGTTTGGCACTGCACTGGTTGGGGCAAGAGACCATGTTATTTTCATCCCCACATTTGCTATGTAACAGCAGATACTTTGTCTTCATAATTTTGGTGGGGGGTGGAGGGCAGTGGCACTGTTGTCAATATATTTGTCTCTGCCCCACCCTTAGAGAGAGCACACAAAGCCATTCTCACTCCTGAAAGTCACCAAGAGCTCTCCAGGAAGTCTTGCAGTGATAGAGTCATTCCAATGCCTTTTTTGTACCTGAAATTGCTTGCTGTCTCTCTGTGAGTTGGACAAAATGGGAGTGTAAGGAAGAGAATCTGTGAGCTCAGGTTATATAGAAAGTTCATCCCTTAGAAAAGAAACCATATCTTCAAAGATAAAATCCTAGATCACTCCAACATGAAATATCTGTAACTCCCAAAATATTTTTAGCAACAATTATTAGTCTTCACTGGGCAGGTAGGTGGCATAGTGGATAGAGGGCCAGGCCTGCAGTCAGGAATACTCCTCTTCCTGAGTTCAGATCTGGCTAAAGATACTTAATAGTTGTGTAAACCTGAGTAAGTCACTTCATCCCATTTGCCTCAGTTTCCTTAGGTATAACATGAACTGGAGAAGTAAATGGAAAGTTACTTTAGTATCTTTGCCAAGAAAATCTCACATGCAATCATAAAGAATTGGGCAACAACTTAAAAACGAACAAACGACTATGAAATTGGTCTCAACTATGTTTCCATGTCTTATATTGTGGGAAGTATTCACATATTTCAGAGAAATGGAGCAGAAATATCACTATTTGCTTCAGTTGATTCAAATTGAACAATTTATTATTCATCTACTATATGCCAGACATTGGGGTAGCTGACAGGGATATAAACATGGAGATAAAATAGTCCCTCTCCTCAAGGAGTTTATATTCTAGTGAGGGGATCCTGCATGTATTCAGATGAGGAATCACAAACAATATGCAGATCAAGAGGGAAAGAACACTAATACTCAGTAAGTTTAAGAAATGCCTTATATTGGATGTGGCTCCTGACTTGTGCTTTGAAGGAAGCTAGGACAGTGTTATATATGTATTATACCTTCACTCCATACTTTTCATTTAAACCATTCATTAAAAGAATTTTCTTAGTTTAGATTTTATCCAAATAAAGATAAGAATTTATTGTCTTATGTGTATACCTATATATACACAATATTCAAACAAATTTTAAAAATACATTCCAACTCTGATAATTACCATCTGAATGACTTTGGACAAGTTACTTAAACCTTCCTACCCCTCAGTTTCCTTATCTGTAAAAAGAGAAGACCTTAGAGGGCCTATTGAGTCATAGATTTATAATTTCATTTTGATTGTCAGAAGAGGCCCTGATCAAGTTGATTCATTTCTCTAATCAGTTTGATGGTGTTAGTGCACATAGACCTTGCCACAGACATCTGAAGGGCATCTTTCCTGGAGGTAGACTTGCACATCAGCACCTTACAGAGACTAGAGTTGGCTCTAAATGATTATTTGATGGAGGCTCAGGAATATAGACTCCAGTCAGAGGAGCTGCTTTCTCCGTATGGTCTATAAAAGGGAATTATAAAACAGTTCACCCTTTTCCATTCCTGATCTTTCTCTCCCTTGGATTTCCAAGTTGGAGTCCTCTGAAAGATAGAGGAATTTCTTTATTCCTCCTTTCTTCCAGAAGACGAACACAGCATATTATAGGAGGAACATGAGGCAAGTTATCTAGGCTTGCCTTAATAAATCTGAAAAGGGACTTCCTGCATTCTACTTTTCTCTTTCCTTTTCTGAGACTATTGATCCTGTTATTAGAAATGTCCAGCCTTGGGGGTGGAGGGGATTACTTTGAGGATGACCGAGTCCAATAATTCCCAAATTTGAGAATCAGGGACTGGTCTCATAGACAGAAAAGATTTTTTTTTTTAGCACACTTATTAGCAAAGAAGAGGATCTTCTGAAGAAGATTCCCTAACAGTTGAAGGACTAATACCATCCCATTAGGCTTCATATATCTGTACCTGCTGAACTTCCATTATATCACTATGAAATATTCAGTGTAGGTATGTCGTCAATGTAGGAGAATGGGATCAGCAATTCTACAAAGTGCCCTTTACTTTGTGTTAGAGGAGAGAGTCTAAAGAATCTAATAGGCTATTATAGTGTTATATTCTTCTGCATCTGTTCTTGGAGTGTTATAAGTCTTTCTTATCTCAGGCACTTTTTGTGGTGGGTAAATAAAAGCTGTTCTGTATCTGTTACCCATATTGTACATTGAGTCCCTATGAAAGATCTGGGGATTGTACTACTCTTGTGAAAATCTTGACTTGACTCAAACCAGTCCCCTGGTAATTTGGGTTCAATATTGGATCAAATTGAGACACTCATGGTCTATGAATTTATTTGCTTGTTTATTTTTATTTATTGGCCATAATGGGGCACAACTATTCAACAAGGATGTACAGAAAAGTTAGCACGTTAATTCAGCTGAGTGCATCTTCACTATGCTGGTCCTGCTGTTGGGTCAAGGTCAGAAGTCTCAAAGTCTCTGGAACTTCTGCAGACTTTTGTACTCTAATGACTGGGAAATAATGTCCACAATCCGACCTCAGTTTCCTAAAACATCCAAATGTCAAAGAGAGTTTTAATACCTTCTAAGGAAGAGAACTAACCTAAGTTGAATGTGGTATGATTTTGAGAAAAGGAACCTCGCTTACATAATAGAGTGCTGAGAAATATTGCTCCTTTCACAAGACATAACTAAGAGTTTTTCAAATTTACACAGAATTTAATCCTGGGTTTGGAGTGACAAGTCAAAAATATAAGGTTTCCTTGGAGTCATATCCCCAGGATCACACAATGCTGGTTCATGGGAGTCTAGAGTCTGGAGGACACCGGGCCATAGTTCACTTATAACTGAGGAAATCAAGGCCTAGTGACATTAAGAGACTTGTCCAGTGTCACAAAAGAAGAGGCAGAGCTAAGATAGTGGAGTTAAGGTAGAGACTCACCTTAGTTCTTCCAAATTCCCTCAAAACAACTTTAAAATAATGCCTCAAAATGAATTTTGGAACAGCAGAACCAACAAAAGATCATGGTAAAACAATTTTCCAGCCCAAGACAATCTAAAAGTTCTGCGGGAAAGGTCTGGCTCATTGGGGTGAGGATGGAGCACAGTGCAGTGCAGAACATGCCTGGGCAAATCAGCAGCAGGCCTTGGAGGTGGCTGCATTCCAGCAGTGACTTCGGGAGCTCTCAGCCCACAGATGGTAAAGGGGTCAGAAAGATTGCAGGGGCTCCTTTGCTGGCACTGGGGGCAGGACTCTGTTGCATTGCCCGTAAGTAGTTCCAAGTTGCAGTCCTTGGGCAAAGAGGAGCACTAGCTGGTGATTATAGTGGCATGAGGAGCAGGGACCATAGTCACGGTTACAGAGTGTAAAAGAGTGTTTGTGATAGCTTTTGGACCAGAGAAGAGTCCAAGAGAGCAGTGACTTCACCTCTTTTTAGATCACCTTACAAAAACTGAAAGTTTATAGACTCACAGAGATAGCTCTGAAAACAATAACATAAAAACTTGAAACTTAGGTCATTGTCCCCTCCATCCCAGAAGCAGAGCTCAACTTTAATATAAAGTTAAAGTCAAGAAATAGAGTAGAAAAATGAGCAAACAACAACAAAAAGAACCTGACTATAGTAAGCTACTGTAACAGGAAAGATCAAGACACAAAATCAGAAGAAGACAATGAAGGCAAAGTACCTCTATGCAAAGCCTCAAAGAAAAATGTGAATTGGACACGAGTACAAAAAACAATTCCTGGAAGAACTCAAAAAAGGCTTTTAAAAATCAAATAAGAGAGATAGAGGAAAAATTGGGAAAAGAAATGAGAGTGATGCAAGAAAATTGTGAAAAGAGAGTCAATAGCTTGGTAGAGGAAGTACAAAAATATTGAAGAAAAGAACACCTTAAAGATAGAGTTAACCAAATATTAAAAGAGGCAAAAAGAAAAATTCACTGAAGGGAAGAATAGCTTATAAAGCAGAATTGACCAAATGGAAAAAAAAAAAGAGGTACAAAAATTCACTGAAGAAAAGAACTCCTTAAAAAATATTATTGACCAATTGAAAAAGGAGGTAAAAAAGTTCAATGAAAAAAATAATTCTTTCAAAATTAAAATCGATCAAGTGGGATCTAATGACTCCATGAGACATAAAGAAACAATAAAACAAAATTTTAAAAATGAAAAAAAATAGAAGAAAATGTTAGATATCTCATTGGAAAACAACTGACCTGGAAAATAGATCAAGATGAAATAATCATAGAATTGTTAGACTACCTGAAAGTTATGCTTTAAAAAGAAGAGTCTAGACAAATATACCCTGAAATCCTGGAACCAGAAGGCAAAACAGAAAGTAAAAGAACTCATCAATTACCAACCAAAAGAGACCCAGGACTGGAATCATCATTTGGCTCTTTAACATCAAGAACTTTTAATAACACACACTTTGCCCCACATCGCTATTATTTTAGGTTCTTTTCTTCATTTTATAGTAACTCTCATTTCAAAAAAGGATTAGAAAGTAGGACTGGTCCTGTTTATAGGTAAAAATTAACATAGGCACTAGGGATAAAAGATAAGGGATCCAAATTCCAAACCTTCCAGGCCAAGGAGAAAATATGACAAGCAGCCAGAAAGAAACAATTCTAATATTATGGAGCCACAGTCAGGATAACAGAAGTCTTAGCAACTTCTACATTAAGGGATCACTGGGCTTGGAATGTAATATTCCAGAGGGCAGAAGAGGTAGGATTATAATCATGAATAACCTACCTAGCCAAACTGAGCATAATACTTCAGGGGGCAAAAATGGATATTTAATTAAATAGAGGACTTTCAAGCATTCCTGATGAAAAGTCCAGAGCTGAATAGAAAATTTGACTTTCAAATATAAGACTCAAGAGAAGCATAAAAAGGCAAAGAGGAAAGAGAAATCATAATGGATTCAATAAGGTTAAACTGTATATGTTTTCACATGGGAAGATGATACTTTTACTCCCAAGAACTTTCTCATTATTAGGGGATTTGGAAGGAGTAAACGTAAACAGAGGGCATGGGTATGAGTTGACTATGATGGGATGATTTTTTAAATGAAATTGAAGGGTGAGAAAGAGGGATACACTGGGAAAAGGAGAACAGGAGAAGTAGAATGGAGTAAATTACCTCACATAAAAGAGGTATGAAAGGGGAGGAGATGTGTAGGGTAAGTTGGGGGTGGGCAGTAAAGAACCATGCTTAAATCTTACTCTTGTTGGAATTGACTCAAAGAGGAAATAGCATACACACTTAGTTGAGTATGGAAATCTATCTTGCCCTACAGATAAGTCAGAGGGAAGAGCCAGGTAGGCGCTTATGGGAGAAGAATTGGTGCATTGGTCAGAAGCAATGTTAAAAAAAAAAGTGGCAAAGCCAGAATATGAATTCACACAAGTCCTCTGATGCCAAATGCAGCACTTTATGTACTATGCCATGTTTTCAGCTGTACCTCTCAAAAGCAAAGGTCAACACCATTTACAAAATGAGGGCTTCAACTAAGTGATCTCTCCAGTTTTCACGTGATTTAGCAATCAATAAATCAGATAAATAACCTATGAGCTTTCATTAAACACCTACTGTATACCAGGACTGGTCAAAACATTTAAAGGATGTTATCCCTAAATCTTAAAGCTTCTATAATTGAATGTGCTACCTATATGAGACTAAAGAGTGAAGAAAATCATGAGACTGTAGACTGCAATTATGAGGTCAAATGGGGCCACGGTCGTATTTCACCTTTGTCTGGTCTAGCCCCTGACACAGCTTTGGGAACCTCCTTCACTTCTGGGCAGGGAATGCATCAAATTGGGGCAAAGCAGACTACTACCAGAGCCTCATCTCAGTGCCTGACCACTAGGGTATCTCTATAGAGGTCCCCATGTAAGTGAGGGTGGCATGGATTCTGGACCTCCCACCACAGATTGGGGCATCCAATGGACATCAAGGTTCCCTGCCAACAATCATGTTTAATCCCATCCCATTAACCAAGGTTCCCAGTATGTTGGGAATTTTTTCATATAATAGGAGTCTCTTTTGAAAGTTCATCTTTTTCACTGATCCTACGCTCATTTAATAACATCCTTTACTCTGCGATTAATTCCTTGTTGGATCCAATATATCCCTATTCACAAAATACTGCTTCAGTGCCTTATCACGGCATAGAAGCAATGCTGGGTTGCTGCAGGTTGTGACAGGGGATCCAAGCTCTGACAAGTTCTAGTGTGCTAGAAAGTCTTCAGGTATGATCTCAACAACAGACCGAATTTCCTTTCTGAGATCACTTTACTTGCATCTAAGAGGCCCACCACCAGGAAGCTGGCAACTTGGTAATGAATTTTTTAGCCATGACAACTTATTCAAAAAGCAGTCATTTTTTATATGAAGATAGTATTTACCCACTATTCACAAGAGGAATAGGTACACTGAGAAAATCATGTGTTTTTCATATAATGGATATTAGAGTCAATCTATAGAAAGAACAAAACAGAACTGATCGTTATGGAGATTGAACTCTTGGGATTCTAGGCATTCCTTTTAATATGAAGATTATACTACTGTTTCTGCCCACTCTCACCAGCAGAGTACAGGTTCTAAGGTCTTCTTTTAGTAACCCGGATATTAACTAGTCTGCTGTAACTCCATGCCCAATGTCTCTTATAACCAGGGGCACACATCTGCAAGATGGCCTACAAAGGCATGAAACAGCAAAACCAGCTAATCCATGCAGAGAATAGCCTCACAGTCTCCTGGTCAGCTAAGTTCAATAGCCAGTATGCGGTTGAATAAATGAGGAGTTTAGGGATTTGTCAAAGCTCCAAAGTTTCCCTTTCTCATGTGTACACATACTCTCAGGAATCACAAACGGTTGGCAGCAGAGCGTAGAAGGATGGGCATGGGATTGCAAATCAGTAGACTTGGATTTGAATTATGGTAATGCCTCTTGTTAACTGAGTGACCCCTGACCCTTCTCTGGACTTCCACATCCTTATTTTCAAAATGAGGGGTTTGACTAAATGACCTCTCCGGTTTCTTCCTGCTCCATCAATCAACAAATAAGCCAATCAATCAATGATCATCCATTAAGTACCTACTATGTGTCAGTCACTGTACTAAGCAGTAGGGGTAAAAGATAAAAAATTTAAGTACCTGCCCTCAAGTAGCTTACATTGTATTGAGGACATATGTTCATAAATAGGCACAAACATAGTACTTATGAAGTCATTTTGAATGAGGACCTACTTGTAATCCTACCCCCTCAATTTTATCATGTATTTGTTTCACATATATATGTGTATGTGCATGTGCGTGTGTAGGTATGCTCACACTCGTGTATATATGAACATGCATATACATGCACATATGTATATATGAACATACATTCCTCAAAGATTTCATATATTTGTCTCACATATAAATATGAAACAAATATTCATGGAGAAATTAGGGGGTGCCAATATTATAAGGGGGCATTCAAAATGACTTCATAAAGAAGGTATTACTTCTATGAATACATCAATCTCAATCTATGACCTGGATTCCCCAGTTCTGAAAATTCCTAATTGGGTTTGGGCAAGTCCTTTCCCTTCTCTGGGACTCAGTTTCCTCATCTGTAAAATGGGATTGATAGATTAAATGATCTCTAGAGTAGTCCCTTTCAGCTCTATATCTCATACTCTGTTTGACTGATTAATTGGTTTTAAACCCTCCTTCTATCCCAGTGCCTGATTTTCTCTTGAAACAGAGAAAGGAGATCTGAGCAGATAGCAAGAGTTTTAATTTGTGGCGAGTTTGACGGCTGATTGATAACCAACCTGGAATCTATAGTAAAAGTGAATTTTCTTCCTATCTCCTCTAGCCAACCTCGGCCATTCGTACCCTGTATCACCATACCTGAGTAGGACTACTGGCTAGGGTTATGCTGCTGTTTCCTTCAACTCTTTCTCCTCCTTGGTCCCCAGCATCTTTTCTTAGAGTCAGCTTCCCTAGGCCCCTGCTGCCTAATATCTTCCTCCAACTTTACCTAGTGTTCTGTCTTGTCTTTGTGCCTGGAAAAGAGGGGTGAAATCTTCACCTTTGGGTTTTAATTATGTCAGAGTGCAGCTTCTGCTGAGTGATCACTCCTCTTTTTCTAAGCGGCCCTCTCTCTCTTTTTTTTCTAGAGCATTTTCTTTATGTTATTAGAGCTGTCTATAAAATATGAATCCCAATTCCATGATCGTCATAAAAACCATAAAATTCTATGCCTGCCATGAAAATATTACATGATTTATTTTTGTGTGGAGTACATATTAAATCTCAGGGCTGGAATCGTCATTTGGCTCTTCAACATCAAGAACTTTTAATAACACACACTTTGCCCTAAATTGCTATTATTTTAGGTTCTTTTCTTCATTTTACAATAACTCTCATTTCAAAATAGGATCAGAAAGTAGGACTGGTACTATTTATAGGTAAAAATTAATATTCTTCACAGCTGTGTTTTTTTCACCTTTTATGGTTTTTCATTTTTTTTTTGTTTTATATATGACATGATTTGTGCATTTGCTATGGTTTGGTTTATGTCAAGTGCCTTTGGTGAAATAGCAGAAGAATAGGCAAAGCTGATTAGACTATGCATCTGACACTTGACCTGCTGGGTCATGGACTAGATTGGCATAAACCCATGGTAGGCAGAAATCCTGTACCCAAATTCAAAAGCAGAAGAGGGGGAGGGGAGCTCAGTTTGAGAGAAAGGAAAGTGAAGAAAGCAGCAATATACTCTGCCTTTCTCCAGTTTTCACATGTTAATCAAGTCTGCTGAAAACCTGCTAGCTGTGTGACCTTAGATAAGTCATATTACTTCCCTTGTATACACTTCAATCAGCTGAAAATGGAAGTTGGTGGGGGGAAGAAGGCTGAACTTGTAAGTCCTTTTTGATATCTAAATCAAAAATCTTACTATCTGTAAAATGGAGGGGATGTAATTGATCTCTGAAACTCCTTCCAACTTTATGAATTTTTACTGTGACTAGTCCTGTGTGAAGACTTAATCCATGCCCTTGGTATGCTTACATTCTGATTGAGAAAGAAGCCTAGCATAGTTGGATGGTAGCTGATCTTGGACTCATGTGACCTTGTACAGGCCTCCTTACCATCACGGACCTCAAATTGTTCACACTGTCAGGTTGTACCAGATAATCCTCAAGGTCAGTCTTATTCCCTTCCCACTCTAATATGCTGTGATGGTCATAAATAAGACCAACACAGTAAGAAGAATGCAAGACAGCATATGATTAGGTGCTACATTATAATACAATCAATTGGAGCTCAGTGAAGAAAGAGACCATTGAAGATGAAGTAATTTGAGAAAGTTTCATAAAGGAGATGTGAACAGAGCTGGGTACCAGCTGAACAGGCAGTGGAGGAAACAGAACCAATTCAAGGCGAGAGAAATATAGTAACCAGAGGAATGGAGGGGCAGGGATGGGGAGTATTCACAAGGCATTCAAGGCATTACTGTAGGAACTGTTAGGAATATGGAAAATGTTAACTGCCATAGGGTGGGGAAAGGCAGAAGAGATCAGGCTTGACATAGTGGGAAACTGGGAAGCTTTGAAGGAATAGGAATAACTCATGTTTATCTGCTACATTTTATGGCTTACAAAGTATTTTCCTTAAAATAGCCCTGTGAGGTAGGTAGTATGATGTGTACCCATTATACAGCTGACAACATGGAGGTTCTGAGAGTCAAAGGGACTTTTCCACAGGCATTTTGGTGGAATGACTAATGCACTTGACTTGGCATCAGGAAGACCTTAGTTCTAATCTCATCTCAGACAATTACTAGCTGAGTGACTATGGGCAAAGGACTCAATCCCTCTGAAACTCAGTTTCCTCATTTGTAAAATAGGAAGATAGGTCCATTACTATAACCCCTACCTTAGAGGGATGTTATAAGGATCACATGAGATAATGCATGAAAAATGTTTGGCAAACCCTAAAGTGTTACCCACTTGGGATCTATTATGGAGCCAGTAAGTACCTCTGCTGGTTCCCAGCTTCTCTGGCCCTGAGTCCTGGTCTCTTTCTCCTGTGTCATGCCATTCTCTCAGTCCATGATTCTCTATGACATTTGGAATGAGTTTAGTCTGATCCAGGATATTTTCATCTCAAAAGACATTTAAAACGATGTGTCGATGGGGTGTTACACACACCTCATCGGAGTTGGAGTTCAAAGACTGGAAGGGGATTGTGTCTGGGCTAGGACTGTCCAAGGTGGGAAGCAGATGTGTACAAGGCAGTCAATGGCTGAAGGGTTCTGTTCAGTCTGGCTTGTAGCACCCTCTATCTGACAGCCCACAGAGGCGCAGCAAGGTGTCCCTTCCAGGTGCAGCTCCCATGGCTTGGGATTCTAATTTAGTTATAAAAAGAATATTATAAAAAGCACATTCCTCTAAGCCAGGGGTGGAGAACCTGCTCTAACCCTATCATACCTTACCTTCCTTGAGATAAAATAAATGCTTTGGAGTAATTTGTACGCAAGGTTTTCCAATGGGTTCCGAGATAGCAAAGAGGTTCATTTGACACTGTCTTCCACACTGGAAGCCAGTACTTGACCTTGTCCCTTCTCTCATCATATCCCACAGTTGGAGTCTAGAGACCCTGAGCACCACCACATACAATCTTCCTCCCTCTTGAATTCTAAGGAGGTTGAGATGTTTGTTTTCGGTTTTTTGCGAGACACTAATTTGCAAGATCTTTTGAGGAAATCATATAATTCTGTGTCTCAGAATAGCTTTTCCAAGTCTGGTTGGTCCAGGTTTGAGATGCTTAGACCCTTCTTTTAGATTAGCCCACTGCCATACCTAGCTATACTTGGTTTGCGTGGGGTAGAGAAAGGTGGGAACCCTCTTAAGGCTTAAAAAGGTGGAATCCTATGGAATAATCCTTGAAAGAATGAGAATCATTGTGAGAAAGCAGGAAAATCATATCACCTGAGGTCAGAAAGCCTGGGTTCAAGTCCTGGGCCTTTCTGTCACTTAGCACTTGTGTGACTGTGCAAGTCACCAAACATCTATGAGTTTATTTTTCTCTACAAAGTGAGAACAGTATTTCTTAAGATCAGAGATCTAAAAGGGACATATAGTTCAGAGATCATATAGTTCAACTCCGTAGTTTTACAGATGACAAAACTGACATCCAGGGAGGATAGACATGTTGGCCAAAGTCACATATATAAGCATCAGAAGTCAAATTTGAACCCAGATCCTCTAAACTGGGCTCTTCCTTGCCTAATAAGGAAGTGAGTAAAGCACTTTTTAGGCTTAACAGTGCTAAAGAAGTAGTAGTTATCATCATAATTAAGGTAATACTAAATGTTGTATTTTTAAAAACAAAACCAGTTTGATCCCCCTCCCTTTTTTATATCACATTAATGTCCAAAGAAATCATACCCACACCACCCCCCAACTCCATGCATTTTCTTGGCTTTCTCTCATGTCTGGAATTCTTTCTTTTCATCCCCACCTCAATTTATATTTCTTCTTTGTATCTCCAGTGCTTAGCACAGTGCCCGGTGCAAAGTAGGTGTTTAATAAATACTGATTGATTGAGTGGCTGACCATAAACCCAGCTAAGGAAGACCCGATGGCACAGCAAATGTGAATGGAAAGTTCCACAACCACAGTCCTTCCTGCACCTGCCTACCAGAACAAGAAAAAGAGGTGCATTCGATCACCTGTGCTTGGGGATGCCACGTGGTCATTACAGTAACTGAGAATTTAGCTTCCTTCAAGTGTTAGTTTCATATACATTATCATAGTCCTTGAGGATATTGTTCCCTGGGTCCTGTGTCCTGCACTGAACATCAGTTTCTAAAAGTTAGAAGGGGCGTTCTTCCAACAGTCCCAAGAAGACTGAATTTAGTTTGTAAAAATACACGTAACTACTCTCACAAATGGAAAAAAAAAATCCAATTACAAACATATGCCTATCAAACAAATAATTTTTTTTTGAAAGATCACGTAGCAAAAAGCTAAAAGAGCCTTTTGTAGTCCTACCAAATTGAGACTTTTGGGGAATAGTGCCAGTGAAGTTAAAATAACAGCGCCAACAGCAGCAGCGACGACAGTCTAAAATCGTACTAGGAATCGGTACCATGAGGCAGCGGGCAGCGTGTTACTCATTTGCTTATCTCTAAAGGGGCTTCATTAGGTGACTGACAGGGGGGAGGAAGATCTCTGAAAAAAAGGTAGGAACCATCCGGAAAAATATTAAAGGTTTCATGAAAGAAAATCAATCAAGGAAGATGCACAAACCTGATTAGGAAAAAAAATTGTATGTTGTAATATATAGAGTGGTCTGTTAACGGGTGACTGGTTCCTATAAGATTAAAGAAAATAACCTAAGGTGAGCCCCTCCTTTCAGTTCCTGCACTCACATCCAACAAGCTGGAAGCTTCTTCCCCCCCTGGCTTTGAGTAATTTGCTGAGAAAGAATATTTTTGTAGCTAAACGATCTCACTCCCCAGTGGCTCCTGTACTCACTGTCTTTGAAACAAACTATCTTACCGGGGACTGATGGATTGCAGTGCTTGGTTTTCCTGAGTCCCTTTATTTTTGCCTGCACCCAGCACCCCACACTCCCCTCCCCTTCCTTTCATGGGTAGTACTGCTTGTAGTACCAGTTCTGAGAGAGAATATTATAACTGGCAGAGAAGTGTTGGTCTCCATCTTCAGCCCTTCACTTGGAATCAGGGAATGGGAGAGATTGATAGATTTATGTGAAAGGGAATTCAGGAGATAATCTATAACTTCATGCTGATTTTTAGAAAGGAGGAAACTGAGGCAAAGAAAAGTGTAGTGACTTGCTTTATATAGGTCGTCGTGAAAGTGGCAGAACAGGGACCTGAACCCCTGTCCTCTGAATTCCAAAATGAGGGGTTCCTATTATGCCAAAAGAGGGATATTTGGGCATTTATAGATAGTAGGGGATACTATCCTACTCAGCTCATTGCCGCCTCTACTGATGGAACATTTGCTATGTTTTAGCCTTTCAGTGAGAAGAATTCCTCCCTCTCTTCTGTCCCAGATTCCACAATTCAGGTCTCATGATCTGAGGGATCAATTGAACAGACATTGACAGTTTCTATCAACTTCTTACATCTACTTGTGCTTTTTTTTTTTTTGAGGACGGAAGAAATGATTGTTAACTCATCTGGGAGAACAGAACGGGAGAGCAAATGATCTGACTGTTTGATTTCAATAGTCTTGTTATTAGTCCTTCCTTACTCCATGGATAGTGGTCCCTACTTGTTCTCCTAAGTATGAATTACCCAGAAGAGAACACATCACTGAGGTTGACTGGAATTATCTGGTAATTGCTATAGCATGGACATCGTCAGAGAAGTCAGCAAAGTGCCTCTTACTATTCCAGTAAATTAAATGCACTTAAAAATATTCTCCCTTACATTTATCATAACAAGAATTTACATTTATGTCTTTCTCTCTTTTTAAGTGGGAATAAAGATCTCATATACATTTTCTAATTTATTGTCTAGTATTTATTATAGGAAGAGAGTTTGTCTAATCACAACTCATTAAAACCCCATATTATTCACAATAACCCACCACTAAAGACTCATCAAGTTAGTGGGAAAAAATCAAAAAGTGTTTTAAAAAAAATGAAACTTCATTTTAAGCTATTCTCCTTGGAGGCCATCCAACCTGTTAAAAAAAAAAAAAAGAGTTGAGAATAGTGAGACGTGTAATAAAATACCTTGGCAAGATAAACTCCCCAGAAAAATGAAAGAGGAAATAATTACCAAAGAAAACCCCAAAGCCTTGCAAATTATTAAATGGAAACTCTAGGCTGAAGTAAATGTGCTTTGTTTTTTAACTGTAATCTAATGAAGAGAAAAAGCAGTCCAAGAAATAACCCTCTCGGTTCCCTTTCTCAAAACCGCTCGGCCTTTTCGGGATAAGAATACGACTGTAATTCAATATTCTGTTAGCTTCATAGAAGATTTTCTTTTCTTTCTTCACATCATAGCTGGAGTTCATTTTCATATGATCGTTATTTTTATAGAAAATTTTTTGATGTCTTTTTAAACCTCGCCTCTACTTCTCATTGTATTCCTCTTCCTTCTCTCTTCCAAAAAAGCATCCCTTATGATTGTTTTTAAAATGAGAAATAAAAAAAAGTCGATAAAGCTAATCATCGTATTGGAAAAAATCTTGTGTTAGATTCAGTCATCTACAACCATAGTCTTCCACTTCTGCAAAGAAACAGGGAGAAGTATCTACTCATAACAAACATTTTCTTTTTAAATGATCCAAGCAGGTACCATTCTAACATACTCACTCCCCACAAATGCTGGTCCTTTCCAAAAAAGACCAATAGAATCGGGGCCATGGCCACTTGGTTAGCTGAGTGACATGCTTTTTGGCTTCAGATATGTGGCATTTTCCACATGTTTAGCAGGAAAACAGACATTTGTTTGGACTCTATGCTTCTGTGTACTTTTTAAATGCAATAAAATTGACAGATGACTTCTTTTTGCAACAGGTTCAGTAGAAGGAAAGGTTGTGCTTTTCCTCCCCCCAGACCCCCCACCTTTACTTGATGGCTATTTAGACAGCAGTCTTAAAAAATGGCAAGTCACTAAAATTCCTCATGCTCATTTCATATTGTGTTGATTCATATTAAATTCATGACAACAAAAAAGCAACTTGAGGCACTTTTGGAAATGACCGCTCTTTAGTGCTTTTCTCCTCCAGGCTCGATAGGCCCAGAGTCCATAAAGCTACCTGCTGTCTGGTGTCATGAAAAGAAACAGCTTTGCCTGGGAATGCCATTACTGGGTAATGAGGCATGCAGCAAAATATACCTTCAGCAGCCACTTGATGAAGGCTTGCTGACACACCAGACCAGACAGAAATGTTTTTTTGTATGTTCTTCCTTATTTTGTCCATCAATCACATCATTAGTCAAAGCAGACAAGCCTGTCAGCTGGGCCCAGATGCAGAGTGGCAAGCGATCAGTGGACAGGTGTTCGAGCTTTCCCAAAACAAGATCTTGAAATGTGAAAAGGAGCAAAGACCTTGTTTCAAGGGCTGGAATGTCAATAAAAAAAAGAAAGAAAGAAGGAAGAAGAAAGTGGAGTGGGGGAGAGAAGGGAAGTCAGAGAGGAAAAGTTCAGAGAGGGTGTGAAGAGTAGTCTTTTAAAAAGTTAAAGGAACCCCCTTACTCCTCGAGGGAAAATGACTGTGTTAATCAGGCTCAGGGTGATGAAGGCAGCATTTTGTTTGGTGCTGGGGATGGGCAAACCTCATTCAGCTGGGTGTCCCTTTTGACCATGGGTGGATCTAAATTTCCTTTCAAAGTCTTGAAATTTAATATACGATAGAGCAGAATAAAATGTTTTGATTGCTTTGTCACTGAAACCCTTAAATGGAGTGGTATTCAGTCCTGATACCATTAACCCAATAGCCAAATGTGCTCCCAAACTCACCCCAGCTGCCTTACTTATGACTGCTGGGTGAATGTTTTCACCTCTACTCCAACCCTTGCCTCCCTTTAAAGTGGAAAAAAAACAAACCAAAAAATCTCACTCTAGAAGCTAAGGTTAATCAAGAAAGTGTTGACTTCCAAAGAAAGAGCCCTTCTCCATCTTACTGCAGTTCCTCTCTTTTTTGCAGGAATCTTGATACCACTCTGCTTTGATTCTGGAATGTAACAGGTTAAGGAAACCAGCCATATGGATTCAAACCCGATGGTTAATTCCTTGCTTTTCAAGCACATATTGAAGTGAATTAGTATAATGAGCTCACTGCTTGGTTATCTCTTGGTAACTGAGAAGAAGAATATAATGGGGTCCCTGAATTTCAGGGTTCACAAAATGATCCTTTCTGAAAGTCCAACTCAATTAGAGGCTTTGTCTGGTAGCACCATTGGTTAAAGTCCTTGATTTTAGAAATTATAAAAGTATATGTAATATATATGTATATGTATTATATATGAATATATGATCTTTCTACTCCAATAAATAATAGAACTGCAAAAAAAGGAAAAAAGATGAGGGGGGCTGAAGCAGGAGGTGGGGGGAGAGAAATTAGGACCATTGAAAGGTCAGATGCCTTAATACAGCACCAGGGAAAAGATTCAGACACTCCGATCTTTCCCAGAGCTGACCTTTCTAAAGATGTGCTGAGCATGAAGGGGATGATACCTGATACCACATTCAGATCCACACTTCTACCTTTAAATAAGAATTAAAGCTGGAGTTATTTCCTCTGGGATCTCCAAAAGGGACGCATGCACGCCATTAATCTAACCAGCTCCTAGATGCCACCATTGTACTAAACAGCTATGGCTAGAATATATTTATCTGGGGTAGTACTTGCTTGGAATGGGGGTGGGGTGTGCAGATAATGGGGGTGGGGAGAATGAGGGGTATCAGCACTTCTCTGATAGCAGCAGTTCCATCATTCCAAGGGCATGCTAACTCATCTGTTGCCCATACCTTCTTCTTCTACCATGCTCTCCATTATAGTGGAAAGAGTGCTAGATTTGGAATCAGAAGAGATCTTAGTTCATGTAATGCCTTGGATACTTCATAGATGGGTGACTATGGGTGACCACAGCCACACTTCTTAACCTTTCTGAGTCTCAGTTTCTTCAGCTATAAAATGGAGATAATACAACTTATACAGGGTTATTGTGGGTATCAAATAAAATCATATAACTAAAGCATTTTTCAAACCTTAAATTCCTATATAATTGTCAACTGGTATTGTTGTTATTTTCTTGTCCTTTCTGTTACTCATCCACGAAGCTCAAATTGGTTTACAGATAACGAAGTATGGCCAAGATTGGGAAGACTTGTAATCAGGAGTAGGGCATGGGAGAGCTATTTTGCTGATGTTGTCCTCTAATGGCAAGGTCTGAAATGGGGTCAGAATATTCCCTTTTGCCAAACCAGTGTTTGTCATAACATTGCCACAAACTGAAGCTTGGAAAGTCTTTGTATTCTGTGGAACACTCAGGCCTTCTGAGTAACTTTGTTAAATTGTGCATTACAATTCAGCCTTGCAAGCCCCCCAAATTTTCCAGCTCACACACATGTTTTATGAGCCTGCATTCCACCCAGAAGGTCTACAGAAAGTAAAATGAATGAATCCAACATTCTCCTCTATACACCCAGGATAACCTGGCATTTTTCTGTCAAGTGGACAAGTGACAATTTTGAGAGCTATTCCTATACTGTATGTACTTTTCAGACTCCTTTTTGTGTGTATAATCAACCAACTAATTAGCAATTGGCAGCCAATTACTGATTATTTCTTATGGGCAAGGTACTATGATGAGCATGACACTGATAGGGGCATAAAGATATACATATATGTGTGTGTGTGTGTGTGTGTGTGTGTACGTGTATGTATATATGTGTATGTATATCTTTATGCCTCTATCAATGTTGTACCCATCATAGTGTATATATCTATCTATATCTCTATATCTCTCTCTATATACATAAATATAGCTATATATTTATATCCATCTATATATCCATATCTATATCTATATCTATACCTATATCTATATCTATATACTTTGATCTTGCTCCTAAGAATTTACAGACTAGATGAGGAGATGACACATGGGAATTATACAGACAATGAATCCTTATCTGGTTCCAGAAGAAGAAGTCACTATGGAGTTTAATGATCAGAAAGAGTTTAATCCTTAGCAGACTTGGAGACTTGATTTAGGCCTTGAAATTTTCTCATAAGCAGAGAGGATACAGATGAGTATGGGAAAAATGAATTTAGGAAGGCCTATGGCTTTTCAAGGAAACATGTGGTCTTTTGGAATAACCTTATTGTACTGAGTGTTCCCTTAACCCAATCCATTCAGATTTTCTGAAAGTGCAGTTCTTACCATGTCACTCCATTACTAAATCAACTCTAGTGTCTCCCTGTTACCTCTAATATCAACTCTAAATTCTTCTGTTTGGCATTAAAAGTCCTTGCCAATTTAACCTCAGTCTAGCTTTCCAACTTTTCATGTCCCAATGGTCCAAACTGTCCTTACTATTTCTCACACATGAAGTTCCATTTCCCTTCCCTTCCCTTTGCCTTTGTATGGTTTTTCCCCTAGGGTGAGACATGTATTTCTTCCTTACCTTCACAATCTTTAATCTCAGCTCAAGTATCACCTTCTTCCTAAGGCCTTTTCTGACCTCCTGGCAGCTAGTGTCCCACCTCCAAAAAAAAAGCAGCAACCAATCAAAGCCCAGATGTTCTTGCTAATCTTTGCTTGGTCATCTCTATCTAGTTGCCTCCCAAAGTGGGGACAGCTCTACCAGTCTAAGGATATTTTATTTACATGAATCTAAATAGACCTTTTTGAAACTTCCTCCCTTTGCTCTTTGGACAAGCAGAACAACTCAATCCTCCTTTGACATAACAGAACTTTAAATAGCTAGAGAGGCAACATGTCCCCTCAAAGTCTTCTTTAGGCTTAATATCCCAAGTTTCACTCAAATTATCCTCTTATGCTATTTCTGTTAAATTAAGGCACTTCTGTATCCTGGCTACCTTCCTCTGACTCTGTCAGTGCTCCCTTACTGTAGACACCACAATACTTTAGAAGTAGTCTGTGGAGGGAAATGCTATAGAGTTCTTTAGAAGCAACTAGGTAGTGCAGTGGATAGAGTTCTGGGCCTAGAGTCAGGAAGACTCCAGTTCGAATTCATCCTCAGCCACTTATTATTTGTGTGACCCTATGCAAGTCACTTAACTCCTGTTTGCCTGTTTCCTTGACTGTAAAATAGGGATCACAAATAGCACCTAGCTACAGCATTGTCATAAAGATCAAATGAGATGATATTTATAAAAAGCATTTAGCATTTAGCACATAGCCTGGTACATGCTAGTGTTATGGAAATACTCATTCCCTTCCTCATTATGAAAAGGGTAAACTCTTGAGAAGTCATACTTAAAACGTGATTCTCCATTCTAAAGTATATTTCCTTATTCACATCATAAAATTGAATGTGTTCTTGTAAAAGAGGACTAAATAAAATGATTTTGTATAAAGCATAATTAAAAAGCATAATTAAACTATCAAAAAATCTGAAAAGTTTTTCAATCAGTCAATAATTAATTTTTTTTATTAAGTGCTTACTATATGTGCCAATCCCTGCAGATAAAAAGACAATGAAGGAGCTCATGTTCTCTCGTGGAATATAACATGTAAACAACTATATACATACATTATATATATATATAAAGGGTAGATAGGAGGTAATCTTTGAGAAAGGACATTAGCATTAAGTTGTTGTTTAATCATGTCCAACTCTCTGCGACCCCACTTGGGGTTTTCTCGGCAGATACTATAGTGGTTTGCCATTTCCTTTTCCAGCTAATTTTACAGATACAGAAACTGAGGCAAGCAGGGTTAAGTGACTTACCCAGGGTCACACAGCTAGTAAATGTCTGAGGCCAGAAGATGAACATGAGTCTTCCTGACTCTGGGTCCAGTGCTTTATACACTGCACCATCTAAATGTCCATTAGCACTAGGGGTGATTGGCAAAAATTTCTTGAATGAAAGATTTTTAGCTGTGATTTAAAGGAAGCCAGAGGGCATAAGTAAGAGGGAAGACACTGAATTCACAATCTCCAATGATCAGAAAGCTCAAATAAAACAACTAAGTTATCATCCTATGCCCACCAAAATGGGGGGGGGGGAGGAATATACACACATTCACCAATATGTGTATATATATATGTATAATATACACATACATATATACATATATATACACATATGAAAGGGAATCCAAACTTGGAAGAGCTACAGAAAGATAAGTATGTTATTTCCCTGCTGTTGGGGTTGCAAATTGATCCAGGGTGTTTGAAATGATTTTGAATTTTTCTAAAGAAGTTACTAAGTTTGACTAAGTTTGAGATTTCACTTCCTGGGTTTTTACCCCAAGGAGGTTGGCAATGACAAGAGATCTACGTGTACAAAACTAGAAGCGTGAATTGTATGAACAAAAATGCAGGAATGAAATGTGCGCCTGACACTTTTGGAATGGCTGAACACATTATGGCATACAAATACAATGGAATATGGGAAAGCAAATATGGAGAATTCAGAGAAACAGGATAGGACTTTATAAATGATGCTGAGCAAGGAATACAGAGCCAGAAAAACAATATACACAATGACTACAACAGCGTAAATAAAGATAATGTTAAAAAGGAATAAAACTCTGATCAAATACAACAGGTGACATTGGCGCTAGATTGTTGAAGTGAAAGCTTGCATCATTCTTTTCTGTTAACACCCAGTTCACAAAATTAGTCAGATATTTCTATTACCAATTTTAGTTATGCTATTAATAGGTTTTGCTTAATTGCTTTCAAAGAATTTACTTTATTGGGATGCTTTCTTTGGACGTTTATTGGGCTGTATCTATTGTGTCCAAACAAAATAGAACAATAAAAATAAAATAAAGCAATATTCATCATATAATCTATTTAAAGGAAAAGTCATAACTTTCCAATGAAACATTACTAATACCTAAAATGAGACACATATTATAGGTGCAAATGAATGGGGATGATAATTTTTTTTCTCCTTGTCACAATGGTTTAAATGTGTAACTGAAAATCAGCAGTCACAAAATACAAAAGCTGAGGCACTTTTTGGTACAATATTCTGCATCCTGTTAAGCTATCAACCTCCTTCCCAATGTAACCTGGATTTCCAACAAAGCCAAGGGCATTTTGCATGCTGCTGTCATTTAGGCATGATTCCAAATTGGTGGAGAGAATGATGATGCAAGGTCACAGACCTGCATCAGGGGTGAAGTCGGCACGAGAGCTTGGGAGAGGAGACGCTTTCTTTGAGAAGAGGTGTATAGTGTGAGACTTAATTTTGAAACAAATATCAGATGTATGAAGAGAGAAAAAAGACTTTGGAAGCTGAAGACATGTAGGAGAAGCCAGTTCTTTGACATGTCTCTGATTTCCAGCTTGCTTCCCTAGTGACTTCAAAGAATTTCCCCTTTGGTGAGATTGGGACCTCTCTTTTGATTGAGTTGAAATCATATCTCAATCTCCTCTAAAATAATCCATTCACGCTTGTACATTTTCTGGTATTTACCAAATTGGAGAACTCTAATTGGATAAATGCCTTTGCTCACTAGTCGCTATTTCTAATGATCTTTTGTGTAAACAGCATTTTGGTGGGTTAAGCCTGGGGAAGTAAATTTGGAGTTATTCTCCCTCCCAAAAAGCCATAGGGGAAGTATATTTTAGTTTCAAACCAAAATCATGCCCCTGGATCAGCAATATCTGAGGAGGGGGCAGATAAAAATAATTCTAGTCCAGTACCCCTCTCAGAGACTAGAGAATAGTAAAGCCAACCTCTTGAGCCTTCCCCTGCTCCCTTCAAGGCAAGAATAACTTCTAGAGACATGGGCAAAATGCTAGAGATATCTCCCAATTCCACCCATGAATTGCATTTAGATAACCTATTTGGACATTTATATTTTACATGGGCATATACAAACATACACTTATTAGCTACAAGAAGCCAGGAAAGTCACTAGTAATTGCACTACCTCCCTTGGTATTGTTGTAAGAAAATCAACTTTGCAAATTTTTTTGTTAAACAAATGTGACTTGTTGTATTTTCTATGGTCGTATGACCAGACTAGGTAAATAAGAAACATTTCTTAAATTTCAGTATTAAAAAAAAAAAAAAAAACTGGATTCAGGGCCAGAAAACCTAGGTTAGAGTCCCAGGTCTGCCACATTACTCTGTGACCTTAGCCAAAGCAGTGAACCCCTCTGAGCCCCGTGAGTCTTGCAAGGTTTCTATAAAATGGAAATAACAACATCTGCCCCACAGAATTGTGGGGAGTAAATCATTTTGTAAATTGTGATGTGCTATAGAAAAGTAAATGATTATTTGCTGTCAAATCAGGTTCAAATATATAAATAAATTAATAAAGAACTTCTGTATCATGAGACATAGCTTGATTTGTATTAGGGAGACAACAGGAAGGCTCACAGCCCCCTGTTAAGGGATAATTGAAAGAATTAAAATGGAGGGAGATCCAGGCATATGGTAACTGCACAAAATGAGATTCTATTAACTCCACTGAGTACCTCACGCTACGGAATTGCTAGGACCGCCAAGTGTAGGGTGGGGTGGGGGCTCGTGTGCCACTGTAGCACATCCTTACACTGTCAGTAATATGCCAGTCCATAACCACCATTGCATGGGCCCAGAGATTCAATGTATCCTGGATAATGACTCACTATTGTTGTTTAAAAAAATGTTCGTAGAAGTGAAACACTTTGTTTTCTTGATGCTCTATAGTGCAGCTATCTTTGACTTTCTTCACTGAGGCTTTAAAAGAAAGACCAAAAAATGCAGCCTCAGTTAGCCATGCCCATCCCCTGCACACAGACCCTCTGCCAGGACTGCTTTGTAGTTCCTTGTTCCAGGTCAGGGCTCAATACTGCACATACTGCTCACCCTAGACTCAGGCGGCAGGAAGAGGGCAGTTGGCAGGTCTATAGCAGACTCCCCTGGTCGATGTGCAGCAGGATACAAAATCAGCTTCCCTTCAGCACAAGGCTGGGTCCCAGCTCTTCGGGGTTGGTTGGCATTGATCCCATGCTCTTCGGGAAGCTCCCAGGTGGCCTCAGGGGGGCACTCTGTCAATAATTCCAAAGGTTATCCCAACATTCGGATGCTATTGTGATCCAGGATGGAGTCTCCCCATAGGGTCCTCGTTCTAAAGAAGGCCACATAATCCCATTCCACTCACTTACCCAGAACACTTTGCACTTTCCTTAGCTGGGAATTGATATAATGACATTTTTTCTCTTGTATCTTTTTTTTCCACTTTCTTTTTCATCTTGCAACAGGGAGAAAAGTCCCATTCCTAATAGTAGCCTGGGGTTTAGGAAGGATGATGTGTTGCGAATTGCATCTTTTTGCATATTGACGCAACACACATGCATATGTGTACATATGTAAACAGATACTCACACAATACCTATATATGTGTACATATGTGTGATATATGTAGATAATGTGTGTGCATATATTCCTGTGTATCTGTATTTGTAGAGATATTCCCACAGGACTCCAACCACTGCAGCCCATACAAGCTTTTCCTTCCCTGAATTCCTATTCTACTTATAGCCAGCCTCCCAGTTCAGCACTTAATTGGTCCTTAATTGTTTAACAAGTGTTTGTTTCCTATCTCCTACTATAGAGAAGTCTATAAACTCTTTGAAAATTTGTCCTGTGTCCTGCTTCTTTGTCTTCTCTTCTGGAGCTCCCAGTACAGAACCAAATACAAAAAAGGAGCTCAATAAGTTTTTTTATTAAATTGGCTAGTTTTAATTTTTAATTATGTTTTCAATTATCACACCATTTTTGAAAACACACTAATATTAACACATTACATATGACTTAAAAACAAAACTGAGACTCTTTTATATCTAAAGTACATTGGACTGAGAGTTAGGGGACCTGGTTTTGAAAACTGACGCTGCTACTCACCAGGGTGTGACCATGAAAAAGCTATTTTCCCACCCTTCCTTTGCTCATCTTTAAAAGGAGGGGCTTAGATCAGATGCTCCCCAAATTCTCTTCTATTTAAAAATCTTATGAAATCCTGTGAATCTGTTATTTCATTGGAACCTCACAACAACTATATGATGGAAGCAGGTCTATTATTCTTGTCCACATTTTATAGAGGAAGAAAATAAAGATGAGGAAAACACTAACAAAATCATTATTTTCTGCTTGTCTGATCCAGTGTTTTGGGGTTTTTCCTTTGTTTATTTCTTTTAATTGCTACGTAATAGAAGCCTAGTATAGTAGAAAGAAAGTCCACTTGGAATCAAAAGATCTGAGTTTCAATCCTGGCTCTGACCATTTCTGTTTGACCCTGGGAAAGTTATAACCTCTCTGTGCCTCAAATTCCTCATCTGGAAGGTGGGATTACTAATAGTACCTCTCACACATTGTTGTTATGAGGATAACACTTTAGAAACATGATTATTAATATTATGCCTTATGTTACTTTACAAGATTGTTGTAAGGAAAGAACTTATGATTGCTAGATAAGTGTTGAATATTTTTTGTAATTTCCCTGAAACAATCAGGTTTGGAATCTTAGAGTCCCCCAAAGGTATAGCACAAGGTCTTTGCTGTCAGCACAGCATGGGCTATGTCTATCCTCTCCGAGTTATGGTTCTTAATTTAGCAATAATAGCCTTCAAACAGTCAAATCATTCTTGTCCATCCTTTGGAACATCTTTTTGCTACATATACTATAATTGAGACTGGACATGCCTTAGTAGCATTTTAACTAGGAGGAATCCTTTCCTTGTGCCCTTGGAATCGAGGAGGTCAGCATGAGGCAGAGCGAAACTGTGAAGGACTGCATATGCAGGCACGTGATGGTGCATTATGGGTAGTAGTGTTGGATTATAGAGAACTGCTTTATACCATGAGTGTCTCTGACATTTATTTTCTGGCATATAGAGTTAATTTGCACATTTGCATTCTTGTTTTTACTCTTGGGTGCAGTGATGGTGAATGTATGAATGAATGGGGAAGAAAAGCATTTATTAAGTGCTTACTACATGTGAAAGACTATACTAAGCAGTAGGGATGAAAATAGAAAAAATAGCAGTCCCTGCTCTCAAGGAGTTCACATTCTAATGAGGGAGATAATACATATGAAAGGTTTTAGGTACAAGTCAGATGGAAAGGTCCCGTGGCCCTTAGGGTGCAGTGACAAAGAACATGGTAATGTCTCTTCTTTCCTGTCTTATGAAATATGACATAGAATTTGAAATTTGAAATAACAAATGAAATTTGACATATAATGTCAAATGAAAGGAGTATGGATATTGTGGCGTGGGATAGGACAGGATCACTGTTAAATCAAGGACACAGAGTTTTGGTCACATGAGAATTCTGTGAGTTGCTTAGAAAACATTTGACATCTTCCACATTGTAATGGAAGTGGCTAGACATGAGTGGGAGAGGGGGAGTTCAGGATGCGGACTTGATTGTCAAATCTTGGATTTGAGGAATAAGGAGCTTCCCTTAGACTCTTGGAAGATGATATTCGAGGATAAATAAAGGGGATTCCTTTACTTTTCACAACCAGGGAGTTAACTGAACGAAGTTACTTAGCCTCCACATTAACATAGGCTGGAAATAAGTTTCAGAAGAGTTTACATAAATGAATATATATGTATGTATATATATGTGTATATATATATATATATATGTTTGTGTATGGTACATGTATATGTGCATATAGATACAAATGCACACACATATACATAAACATGTATACAGATATATAAACATAAATAAACACATATACATATGCATATACATACACACAATACACATAACATGCAATGTACATGTACAGTACACATACACATACATATAAGAGCAGTCAGGAATTTACATGCCCCCAGGTATCTCCAAATGTTTGTGATTGATTACAAAAGGAACAATGATGCCTGCCCTGCCCACCTTGAAAACCCAACTGAAATATTTCTACCTGAGAAACATTCCCCAGTCTCTTGGTCAGAGTATTTTTTTCTTCCCTCTAAGTTTGCACAGTGTTTTGTTTCTTAGACAATTATTATATTCATCTTGTGGTGGTGTTTTGAGGGGGAAGGCAGGGCATGTGCATTTGTGTATTAGTGATATAACCCACTCATATACACAGGACCATAGGCTATAAATTCCATGATGGCCAGGAATCTCTTATCTATCTCCCTCAGAACTTCACACAAAGCAAATGCTAAATAAGAAGTTTGTTGAATTGAAAATTGAATTGAACTGTCTCTAAGTGACCACTGTCAGAAATAGAAATTTGGGTTAGACGAATAATGTCTTTGACCAGAGATGGTGCCTGGCTTTCTCAGAAGAAAGATTAGAAAGCGTCAGCTACCTCCTACAATCAGTGCTGTAGCTCACCCAGCTGAAGGCAGAGGTGGAGCTGCTGCAGCCTATCTAGCTTAAAGGTTAACAGGTACACCTGAGCAGATAAGCAGTGCCCTAAACTGCTAGAGGCAGGTATCCCTGCCCTTTGACCTTACTTTTTTTAAAAAACATAATATTTTCATTCTTTCAATGGACAAAATATATTTTTCTTTCCCTCCCACTCTGCCTCTCCCCATAGCAAAGAAGAAAAACAAAACTTTGTAGCTAATATTCTTAGTTAAACAAAACAAATTAGTCAATTGCTTGTTTCCAAAAAATAAATGATTAATGTTATACCTTGAACCTGTCACTTCTCTGTCGGGAGCTGTAGTATATAGTGTTCCTCATCATCAGTTGTTTGGCTCTGCGGGTGGACATTCTTGGGAGGAGGAGGAGGGGGAGTGGGAGGGGGAGGAGGACGAGGAGGAGATTATAATCTTGTTTTATCCTTACTACAACTTTAGTAGGTAGGTGTTATTATTATAATACCCATTTTATAGATGAGAAAACTGAGACAGAAAGAAGTTAAGTAACTTGCCCAGGGTCACCTAGCTATTAAGTGTCTGAGGAAGTATTTGAGCTCAGGTCTTCCTAATTCTAGCTCCAGTATTCTATCCACTGGTCATCAAATAATTGACTCCTGTTTAAAATCTCTTTGTTGTTAATCTGGCATTTCTCACCTTGTTCTTGGATTAATCTAAGCCTTTCTTGCATACTGCCTTCTGATCAGACTTTATGCTTTGCTTGAATACCAGTTTCTCTTTCTTCCATCTGACCATAAAATGATCCCAAGTTATTTTCATGCATAGCTCCACGTTGTGACAGACTTTTTGTCTTTGATTTTCTCATTCATAGGCAAACTTTGCCCCCTCTTGTCACGCCCTCTAAAGTAGTTCCTTTAATGGGTATCAGTTAGTCCCCTGACCTGGAAAGACATGAGACAGGACAAAACTAAAATAATACTTTCTAGCAGGAGTTCTTAACTCTGGTGTGTGTGTGTGTGTGTGTGTGTGTGTGTGTGTGTGTGTGTGTGTGTGTGTGTGTGTGTGTGTCCTGGACCCCTCTGCCCCTCCGCAGTCTGGTGTCCCTCTGGATCTCTTCTCAGAATACTTTTCTTAATGTATAAAATAAAATGTGTAAGACTGAAAATCTACTTATCAAATTTTATATATATATATATTTTAATACAAATTCATGTACTCCGGCTTAAGAATTCTGTCTAGTGGTTCTACCATGGAATTATCCATTTGTTTCTATATTTAGCCTCTAAAGAATCCATAAACTCTAGCAGCGAAATACTAAGACCTTCGGAAAATATCATAACTTCGCTGGATGATGGTTCCCTCTTTGGTAAAATGAAGGAATTGGACCAAATATTATTTAAGGTTTCTTACACCCCTGAATCCTGTGACCCTGTGATCCCTTGCATAATGCGCCCAGCGTCAGTAGATGAACACTGCTCTGATTGAGCCGGAGCTAACCTTAAAATCATTCTCTTCCTCATGGAAAACTTCAAAAAACAAAAAAATCATAGTGATGGTCAAGTCCTGGCAGTTCTCTAAATTACATTTTCAGAATCAGAATTAATGAATATGAGCACACGTGCACACACACACGCACGCACACACACGCACAAACACATTCCCCCTACCCAGGAGGTGGATTCAAATTATGCTCAATTTCACTCACAAAAGCTAGGAAAAGATAGATAGCACATTCTGAGAAAAGAAGAAAAAAAATAGCAAAATAAATTAAATATTAATTTTTAAAATGATTTTTGTTTTATGACTTTTTTTCTTTTTAAATTTATTTTCTTTTTAATTTATAGAATAAAACAAACATTTGCACAACATAGTATTATTTAAAATGATGATTGCAAATGGAACTATTATGGACAACTT
>CM053585.1:233807694-233877001 GCA_028646515.1 Pseudochirops corinnae | reverse complement strand
CTTGTACTTATCAATTCTTTCTCTGGATGCAGATAGCATCTTCCTTCATATGTCTTTTGTATTTAATTTGGATATTCATAATAGTCAAAATAACTTATTTGCTCAAAATTGTCCTCAAAACAATATCATTGTTATTGTATACAATAGTCTCTTGGTTCTGCTCATTTCACTCTTTGTTATTTCATGCAAGTCTATCCATGTTTTTTCTAAGATGATCAAGCTTATCATTTCTCATAGTACAGTAGTATTCCACCACAATCATGTGCCACAACTTGTTCAGCCATTCCCCAATTGATGGGCCATCCCTGAATTTCCGGTTTTCTGACACTCTCTACAAGTTCAGAAGACTTCTGCACTGCTCCAGAAGTACGCATTGTTTTCTCTTCAGCCCAGATTCCATGAGAATAAGGTTCCAATATAACCAGTCCTCTGCCCTCACCTGCTTCCTCTGAAGCCCCATTCTTATGAGATAATTGCTCCTTTTTACTTTTTCCTACCCAATTTTGTTTTCTTAGAATCAATTCCAACCCTTCTTTCATACTACCCTAGAAATGATGACAGTTTTAAGAATTATGGTAACATTTTCTATGTAAGAAGTAAATAGTTTGACCTTAATTAGTCTTTTATAATTAGTCTTTAACGTTTTATAAATATAAGGAATGTGGAATTTCAATACTGACTTTGAGTTGTCTGTCTGTTTTAAGTATTGATGATCAGATAGACTGCTTCTAATGAGTATCATTCCTTACAAATTGTTTTTTATCCCTAAAGGAAAACATGCCTTTGTAGGTACGATATATACCTATATTGGAGTTCACACATATAGTAGATAGACAGACAGACAGACATATAGATAGATAGATAGCCCCTCTGTTAAGAGAACCACAAAAAAGACTGACACCTTTCCTATACTCCACCCCTCCCAATATCAAAACATAGATATTCTTACAGTGGGGGAGAAAGTATCTGTCATTCTTTTTATGGACTATTTTTCCCTTTTTATTTATAAATTCATGACCTAATAGATTTTGTAAGAACCATTGATATACTGGTTGATTGATGGATTGACTAATTGAAGACATAGCTAGTGAAGAGAGGGTTCACCTAGGAGTCAAGAAGTTCCAGTATTTAGCTTTAGCACATACTATTCGTATGACTCTGAGCAAGTCATTTAATCTCTCAAGTGTTCCAGGATTGTTGATCGTCTGTATTGGTGAAATTTGTGCAGCTAATAATTCTGATGGTATCTCAAGTCTAAATGAATAACGTCATCGACATCAACCACAACTTACATTTACAAGGTTTACAAAACACTTTCCTCACAACCTCATGAGTTAGGTTGTGATAATTTTATTATATTTTGAATATATATTCATACGTATATATTAATTTATATATAAATATGTTATATAACACATATAAGCAATTATATGTTAATTGATACGTATTTTAAAATATTATATACATATATGTGGAAATCAAAACTCAAAAATATCATCATACCAGCATCATAAAACTGGTAATATGTCAGAAACTAGGTTTTCTAAATTCAGGATTAGTACCTTTTCTCTTAGACGACATTGTCAAGCAAAGCGCAAATAGATTAGGTTTTGCAGTGTGGCCTGCCCCCGCAGGTTACTGAAGCACTCTGGTGATCTGCACTTTTCCAATTGAGAATTTAAAAATATCAGGAATTGGTAGCTGTCTCACGGCATCTCATTTCATTTCACCTCATCCTTCCTCCCATCCCATTTCATCCCATACCTGACTATCTAATACTATCCAGTCACATCCCATCACACTAATCACATAACAAATCTGATGTCTATTCTTACTCCCAAGGAGCTCCATTCAGTAGTCTGTCATTAACAGGTATTCACCTGATTTAGTAAGAAGATGTTGTTTCCCCAACCAGAGAAAGTTGGGCCTTAGATGCCTTGGGTTCCTGATTTCTGACTCCTTTTCTACATAAGAATGCTAGAATCATGGACAACAACAAGGCCTTAATTTTCTGAATGTGGAAAACAGTGGGAAGTTGAGGTCATAGAGAACTGACTGTCTAGAAGGGAGAAAGTCAAATTCAATGTGGGCTTCAGCATCATTGATCATGAGAAAACACCATTAGCCTGGGCAGCAAGAAAGCCATTATAATGGTGTGGCATTCAGGGCAGAGGGGTAGCTTATTAAAGAAACAAATGACCACATGGTCAATTTAAATTCAGAGAATGAATACCAGGCATTAAAAATAAACTTAGAAATGCTTTTCTCCATTTCTAATCATGAGTTGTAGGTATGATAGGGCAACGGAGGAAAATAAAGTTGTGCCACTCTCATTTTGACCCATAGGGTCAAAGGGTGAAGATCATCTATTGAGAGCCATCAGACATCAGGAGAAGAATTAATCAGTGTTTTGGGGGGCATGGGGTAATGGCTGTTTATTTCAGAAAGGAGGATGGATTTCAAGCTAGAAGGTTCTCATGTGTGGAGACAGACTAAAACCTCACTGTGATGACTTTTCCTCCCCCTATTTTATCTAGCTCTTACTTTTCCTCCTTATATTTTCATAAGATAGAAAGCAGGAAAATAACTTTTCTCAATCAAATAATAGGGTAGCATTTGGTATTATTAATCTCCTTCTGTTGAGAGTTCCTGTTGCAGTTAGTTTTAAACATCAAAACTAGCTAACTGAAAAATATGACTATAAGGTTCTGTTGTGCAACTTTGGAAAGGTCACCTAACCTCTCTGAGTCTAAGCTTTTGTAAAATGCTTGGGTTGTAAGTATTTGTAAAATGCTTGGGTTGGATTAGATGGCATCTAAGTTTCTTTCCCACTCTAAATCGGTTGTTCTATAAGCCTATGACCTCAGTGTACACATGAAATAAGGGAAATATGGTCTGTTCAACTAGATTCTAAGATCCTTGAGGGCAGGCACTCTGTCTTGCCCTTTGCTGTATTTCATACAAAGATGGTGACTGGTTGATCATTGAATCGTTTGCTAAAAGGTCTTTTGTTTTTTCCTGTTCCACTTTCTGAAGCCCTGTGACACTGTAGTGATAGGTTATAAGACTCTGGCCTGTTTCATAAATGACCCACCCATGACAAATGAACTTGGAACCAGGCACCCTGGACAACTATTTACACATGTTGGCAAATGCTCCAAGAGAAAGTCAGCAGCCGATGGCCAAAACCACTTTCAGCCCCAATGTGCCGGATGTGCGCAAGGCTTGCTTGGGTGGATGTAATTAAGTAAAGAATAGACTTAGACCTATGGAGGAGGTCTTGAACATCTGGAGCATGTGGCACTCAGACAGCCCCATGAAGAATGTCAGTATGCAGAGTGAAGAGACCAGTAACAATGTGGTTAAGTAGCCTGAGCTACTAACTCCTTTTGAAAAGATGAGAAGAGGAAGGAATGAAAGACCAATACTGTGAGTTTGAAAGAAAAATTAAAGAATGTACCTTAGCCAAAATGAGCTTAAGCCATGGCAGTTGATGCCACCTGTGCTTGGATAATGATGGCCAAGTTCATTCATTCATTCATTCAACTAACATTTATTGCCCACCAAATATATTAGAATGGCACATACCAGACGCGGGGGGGGGACATAAAGATATACTTGACAAAGTTCCTGTCTCTATAGAACTTAGTCTAACGGGACGATCAATAACACATGTATACAAGCAATCATATTACGAAGAGGAACTTATCACAAATGACATTGTATACACTTTTTACAACCTTTCTTTGATTTGTCACAAAGGAAGAGGCTAGTAAACATGGAAGAGATTTCCTAGCATCAAAGAGGACAAAAATGGAGGGGTGAGTCATATCTAGCTCAACCTGTGAACCTGTAAAGAGGGATGCTTGCCTAGATTGATTGACAACATCTGGTGAGCAGGCATCACATATCCTCTATGTCAGTCTACTTTTCAGTCAAGGAGCATTAGCAGTGATCTATATGTGGTTAGAGGAGTACCAGGAAGCTCCTCCTGCCCTCAAACATCTCTCCTACTAATATTTAAAATTTCACATTAAATTAATTTATTTTTCTTTTGCCTTTCACTAGTTTTCTATCTTCAAAAATAAAGTTATTATGGGTAACTGAATTGCTTAACAATAAAATTTAATAAACTTAATTGGATGTCTATCTTTAGATGGGCTTAAGGTAGCTCACAAGAGCTCTGGATGCATTGTAGGAAAGGATGATGAGTTGAGGAAATAATGAAGAAAGTAGAGATGAGAAAAATCTGGGAGGGATAGCTAATGCAGTGAATGACAAATCAGTATCCTAAAGGATTTTGATAGGCTAACAAGGGCAGGGAACCTGCAACCTTGAGACCACATGTGGGTCTCCTCAAGGGTAGCCTTTGACTGAATTCAAACTTCACAGAATAAATTTCCTTAATAAAAGGATTTGTTCTGTAAAATTTGGACTTAGTCAAAAGACCAGACCCAAGGATCTAGAAGGCCATGCATAACCTCGAGGCTGCAGATTTCCCACCACTAGGAGAATTGGGCCAAGTCAAACAAGATAAAATTCAATGGGATAAATGTGAACTTTGGTGCAAAACTCAATTTTCCGAATATTTCACAAGTATTTTCCCAAGATGGAAGAGTCATAGATCAAAAGCAGTTGTTCCAAAACAGCATGTGGAGATTTTAGCTTAATACAACCTCAGTATGACTCATCAATGTGTAACGGCCAAAAAAGTTAGTGTGATCTTGGGCCATATTAAAAGGGACAGAGATTCCAGGAATCAACAAGTAATAAATAATTCCATGATATTCTTTCTTTGTTGAACTTCATCTGGAGTATTGTGTTCAGTTATGGGTGCCATGTCTTATGAATGACATTGATAAGCTATAGATTGGCCAGATAAGGACAATCAGAATGTTGAAGGACCTTGAGTCCATTCCATGTGAGGATGTCAAAAAAAATTTGGGCACATTTAACCTGAAGAAGAGGTTGAGGTGGAATATGATATCTGTCTTCAAGTCTTTGAAGGGTTGTCATTTGGAAAGGGGACTAGATTTTTCCATTTGGCTGCATCATGAACAATGTGTGGAAGTTGAAAAAAAGGCAAATTAGTTTTGATATCAAGGAAATAAACAACAGCAGTAACTTCCTAACTAGAGGTGGCCAAAGGAGAATGGGTGGTCTCAAGGGATGATGGGCTCCCCCTCAATGGAGGTCATAGAGCAGAACTTAGATAACTTCTTATTGGATGTTTATAACGGGTATTCCTCTCCTGTATGGGCTGGATTAGATGACCACTGAAAGTAGCTTACGAAGCTCAAAATTTGTGATTCTGTGAGAAAGGAGACAACAAAGATATGTTTCACTACCTTTGTAATTTTGTCCGATTTGACCCTATGCCCCTCATGATCATCTTACCATTCTTCTCAGCCCTCAGTCTTTATATAAAATGTCTTCTATGTTGTGAACCCTCAGAGGATATTGATAAAAGGCAATTTACATAGAGGATTACAAATGATGTGGAAAGACCATTGATTTAAAACCAATGGACTTGGGTTCAGAGTCTAGCTCTGCTATTTACAAATTACATGAGTTTGGATAACTGCCTTGGTTCTCTGCTCCTTAGTTTCCTTATTTGAAAAATGAGAAAGTTGAGCAAGGTGATCTTAAAGGTCCTTTCTAGTTCTAAATTCCATAATTCTATCCTTAAGGTAGGACTTAATTATATTATTGTTAGTAGTATTATTCTTTTTCAGTAAAATTGGAGAGTAGGGAGCCAAGCAGAAAAAAAAATATGCCAGTCAAAGGGATTGAGAACAGGGAGGTCTTGGTTCAAAATCAGAGCCAGAGTTCCCATAGCTAGTGGTTGCCCTTAGTCTCTGTAGACCCCAGGATATGTAGAGTCACTATCCCTATCCAGGGTATCTTTTATTCCTTGATATTATGCTTATCCTTTTCTGGAAGGAGAGTGATTTACTGCCCTGATTGAGAATGTCTCCAGGAACCTCAAGAGACTCTGTGAAATTCCAAACCCAAGATACTAACTTTAATTCATAGCTACATGCACAGAGCTATGAAGGGGGACTGGATAAAGGGACTTCAGCATGGAACCAGAGGAAGGCCTTGCAGCTTCCAGAGGTTTACCCTAGCTTCCCCCTTGGTTCCCTTAGCTTTTCTGTGCTTTGTAAAATGTTGTCAACTGATTGACTGCTATTTCTTTCTCTGCGAATTGCCAAGGCAGGGCATTAGAAATGTTGGCTATAGAATGTACTGGAACCATTCAGAAGCACAGCGCCCTGTGAGAATGGTCGCTATAAATGTCTAAAAAACAAATAGATTCTAAACCAAACGGCAGGACCCAAAGAGAGCGAGCCAGGCATGATTCCATGGTGGGAACTTGCTTGAGCTGGGGCCACCTGGCATTCGTACCTGGTTACCATAGCAAGGAGAGGCAGATTCCACTTGGCCAGGCCAGGCGAGACGAGACGCCCGGTCTCCTGAGGCTCTGAGGACGCTGCCCAGAGCATCAGTCTTGTTTCCAAGTTTCCCCCCATCTTCTCACCTCACCTTCTAGGTTTAGCATGACTGGTTCCTGGACATTGAGGAGACATGTGGCCGACGCTTCTACCTTTGAGGTTGGGGTGTCGAAATGTCAAGCCAACAGATGAAGAGCCGTCCAGGGACTACGCTGGCATTCGGCTTCAAGGGGGGTTTCTGTTGCTTTGTGTTTGTCCCTGTTTTACTTTTTACAAAATATTTTTTGGCAGGTTGTAAAATATCTCCCCTCTCCCCAGGAGATCCTCGGCTGTGCTGCAGTCCGTCTAAACAAATATGTATTTACAACGGGTACTTTTTTAAAACATGCATTATGCGCCTAATAGACTGGAATGGCTCTTTGGGGGAAGCACTGCATGGATCCAGGCAGTTTTTTGTTGTCTGTAATGTTCACCTCTTTTATATGACTATTTATTTTTCTACTGTTTTGGGGGGTGAAAGGGGTATAGAGGAGGAAAAAGGCATATACACATATGTATTCTGTAATATATAAAACCAGGTTGTTGGAAAGAAGGAACTAATGGTCTTTGGGGGTAAATACAGACCTGAGATGCATGTCACAAAGTCTGGAATGAAACTGAACCTTCTCAAGGAGGATTTTTTTTTTTCCCTCTTGAGATATTAGTTATATTATAAACTAGAGTTCTTCAGAACATTTCCGATGGGCAGTTCCCTCCATATTGGGTAGTATGAAAAGCATCCAAAGATTACCTTTGGAAACTCATCCTAGGGAAAACTCACGACAAATGCCCCATACCACATCCTTATTTTCTTCATTGCATAAAAGAAAATGTGATCTTATTGTCCAACAAAATGTCACCATTCCCAAGCAAAGCACTGGTGAGTCCAGGGCTGCAGCTTTGCACAATCCTTCATTCAATTGACAAGTCTTTACTGAGTACCAACAGTGGGTCCGGCCCTGTGCCAGGTCCTGTGGGGGAGATAGATAACATATGAGAAAAGACATATACATGGAACAGTTGTGAGCAGTAGATGGTAGAATATAATTAAGTGCAGAATTGTATGGCCTATGACCTCTGTTCCCTCAATTCTCCCAAAACCTGCTCTTTGCCATTATCATTATTGTTCATGCCTTCACTCCTGCTTATTCACCCTTACTATCACTCCTGTACTTGCCTGGCTTTCCTCACTATCCAGACTCAAACCTCTAGCTAAATATGTAATTAATGCTCTCTCCCATATCCATCTTTTATTACTTTGCCTCCTTGTTCTTCCATTTCTTCACTCTTTTTAAAATATAAATTTTATTGATAATTTTTGTTTTTATATCACCTAGATTTCACTTTATAATGCCTCCTGTTCCCTTGCAGAAAGCCATCCTTTATAAGGAAAAGTGAAAGAAAGAAAGAAAAAAAGAAAGAAAAAAAAAAAGGAAGGAAGGAAAGAAGGAAGGAAGGAAGGAAGGAAAGAAGGAAGGAAGGGAGGAAGGAAGGGAGGGAGGAGGGAGAGAGAAAGGAAGACAAAGAAGAGAAAAAATCAGTAAAGTCAATCAGTAATGTTCAGTGGAAAGTGATCCCAAACAAGGGAATTGAGAAATAAAGTGGACTGCCTACCACTCTACAAAACAGAATCCCAAAATCCAAACACTGAAAGAGAACTCAGAAGTGTTCAGGTTAACATGTACCTATGCAGGAATCCCCTACACAGCCTCGTCAATAAATAATTATTGAGACTTTGCTTCAAGAACCCTAGTGAGAAGGCTCATAGTATCATAAACTTGGATCTGGAAGTGCCTTTAAAGACCATCTAATCCAATTCCCTCATTTTTTAAAGATGAATAAATGACTAAAGGGAAAAGCATGTGCCAAGTTGAGTTCTGAAGGACTGAGGCCCAGAAAGGTTAAAGCAACTTGGCCAGGGTTACATAACTAGTGTAAGCCCTGTCCCAGTGTCCACTGGAGTGGGATTCTGTCCTTACTGGTAGAGATGAAGGCCCTGCTCTGTGTGAGGGTCAGAATGTAGCTGGCAAGAGGTGAGAGCTTCAGTTCTCAGCAAGTCCCTCCTTTAAGGACTCTTAAACTCCCATTGTCCCAGGAAACCCTTTAAGACTATAAGGACAGGAGGCACTCACCTTCATTGACAGAAGGAGGAGGGGCAGCTAGGTGGCTTAGCAGATAGAGCACCAGCTCTAGAGTCAGGAAGATGTGAGTTCAAATCCAGATTCAGACACTTAGTAGCCATGTGACCCTGGGCAAGTCATTTAACCCAGTTGCCTCCAAAACAAAATTTCAGAAGGATGAATTCCCCCTTCATAACTCTCTAAGCAAGAGTCTTCTTTGAACATTGAGTTTGCTTTCACATTTGAGAGAGAAGATGGAAAAAGCCAACTTCAGGTTGCTAAAGGAAAAGACTCTTGGAAGACATAAGAGGAGAGGGTAGTCTATCATGTCACCATCCCCAGTTTGCTACTCTGAGACTTTGGGGAGTTCTCCTTGGGTGAGATCCAGGACCCTCTCTCTTGGTTGAGCTGTTACTGTCTTCCCAGTTTTTTGCTGAAGTGGGATTGGCTTCTTCCATCTTCTCTTTCTTTTCACATTCCTGGGCATCTAGGTAGCACAGTGGATAGAGTGCCAAGCCTAGAATCTCAAAGACTCATCTTCATGAGTTCAAATCTGACTTCAGACACTTACTAGTTATGTGACCTACACAAATTACTTCACCCTGTTTGCCTCAATTTCCTCATCTGTAGAATGAGCTGGAGAAGGAAATGGGAAACTGCTCCAGTATCTTTACCAAGAAAACTCCAAATGTGGTCACAAAGTGGCAGGCACAACTGAAAGGACTCAACAACAGTTCATAAAAAAGCAAAACAAACAAAAAAAATGGGTGGCTAGGTGGCACAGTGAATAGAGCAACAGTCCTGAGTTCAAATCCAACCTCAGATACTTAACACGAGCCCTGTGACCTTGGGCAAGTCACTTAATCCCAGATGCCCTGCCCTCCCCCCTCCAAAAAAAATAAAAACAAAATAAAAAAATATATTCCATTGTCAATTCATACAATATTAAGAGAATTAGAAAAAAGTTTGCAGGACATTAAGACAGAGATAGCCAGTGGAGGATTTGTGAGAAGACATAAAAAGAGTTGAATAGGATAGGAGAATATTGATAGGTTGCAGATTAAATGTTTAGAGTAAGTAGTTATACCCCAAAAAGTCATCTATCTTATATTAACTACATGGGGTATCTGGAATAATTTTCAGGGATTATAAAATTTTTGACTGGGGTAGAAATATAGCCAATACATGGGGCTTTTAAACTTTTTTGTCCATTGTCTTGGGGTTGTGTTACTGGGGACTAATCTATCCCACTCACTCCTTTCCGTCTAGCTAAGAGTCCAGGATAATTTGATAAATTCTCTGCAGTTGATCAAGATTATTTTAGGACTTGAGTGATAATTAGGAGGATGTGGTGGAGTTTATTAGTTTCTTAGATAATGGGAAGTGTTACTTACCATGGGTAGGATTCAAAGCTCAATAATTTGAGGGAGGGAGGTTAATGACCATGTTTATACCTGGTGTCATAGATTTGGAAGTGTTGGGAAATAAGAATGTATTCCTGCTCCCTACCTAGCCAAGCTTTGGTTAAAGAAGAAGTGGCAATAGATGTAGCAAAGTGGAATAATGGGAGACAGAGGAGATCCTTAGTCTGGCATATCCCTAAGAGAAAAATATCTCTCCTGCGAGACTAGAAACACTCTAAAGCAGGAGTGGGAACCTGTGACCTTGAGACTACATGTGACCTCAAGGCCACAGGTTCCCAGGCCCTGCTCTAAAGATTTTCTCCTCTACAGTAGGTGATAAGGACACCTAACAACACACTAGGAACCATAGCTGGATATGACGATTGAAGCTGCTCGCTAAGACCTGTGCATAACAGGAGAAAACATGGCAGGAAGCAACAACATACTCTTCATCCTTAGATCAGCACTGAGCAGCAGGGGGAGCCATATTAGGAAGCAATCCCTGATGTCACCTTCTAGAAACTGATCAGAACTACAGGTGAAAATATTTGCTTGGAGCCCTGACTAGTATGATTCCAGGTGACAGAGAATTTCAAAAGACCTTTGGGGAAGGTTGCTTAGAGAAAGGTATCTTCATTTTCTTACAGTTCTGTTGTGAGTTTTGCTTTCCTGGATCTTTATATATATATATATATATATACACACACACACACACACACATGCATATGCATGTATACATAATGCATGCATACATAATACATACATATACATACATACATATATATGTATATGTATATATATGTATATATAGCCTTTCATCTTTATATTCTGGTCATTTCTCAACCACTCCCTCCATACGGAATCTTAATTTGTGATGGAGAAAAGTAATTAACTAAAAACATCTGATACATGGACCATGCCTGGCAATGTATACAGGATTTTATACTAGTACTATTCCACTTCCTTAGTATAAGAAAGGAGACATGTTTCACTTTTTCTCCTTTAGGTTCTTTTTTTTCTTCATGTTGTGTAGATTATTTTATATATTTTTATTGTAACAAATACTAATAAATATAAACATTTCAATATATAAAGAACAGAAAAGAGAATTATATATGAAGCTATGAACTTCTAACTACAGTCTTCAAATTATGTATTAAATTTAAAATTATAGTAGCCAATTTCCAATGTTACCTGTCTTGCTTACCAGTATCATTTTCTGAACTTGTTTGCAATCATTTCCGCATGTTTCATTTTTTCTTCCATTACTAATAGTTCAACTTCTTTTTAGTGATCTTTTCATTTACACTGCTGTAGTAATTATGTATATTGCTACTTTGCCATTTCTTATTTGGCTATGCATCAATTCATATAAACCATCCTATATTTTTCTGAATTCTTTATATTCATTCTTTCTTACTATATTATACTATGCCATTATAAATCAAAATTTTTCAGCTATTTCCTAATAGATAGGCACCAATTTGTTTCCAGTTCTTTGCCAGCAGAAATGTAGCTATAAATATTGTTGCATTTATTAGAACTCTATTTCTGTCTGGCTTCCCTAATGTATATGTCCAGTAGTGGAATCAAGTATGTGGGCCATTTGTTTGCTTTTTTACATAATTATAAATTAAATTCTAGGATGGTTGGAGAGTTTTCTGTCTCTTCCAACAATATTTCAGTATGCCTGCCTTCCCGAGGTATCATCATTGACTCTTGACATCTTTTTTTTTCTCTTTTTTTCATCTTTGTCATTTAGGATTACTTGAGATGAAATCTCAGAGGTATTTTAATTCACATTCTCTTATTATGAATGATTTGGAAATGTTTTTATGTGGTCCTTTGGAGTGTATTCTTTTATATAATTCTTTGTTTTTTTTGTTTGTTTTTTCTTGCTTTTTGGAGGGCTATTGGGGTTAAGTGACTTGCCCAAGGTCACACAGCTAGTAAGTGTTAAGTGTCGGAGGTCGGATTTGAACTCAGGTCCTCCTGATTCCAGGGCTGGTGCTCTATTCACTTTGCCACCTAGCCTCCCCCTGAGTGTATACTTTAAAAACAAACTGTTCATATACATTTAGATTACATATCTATTGAGGACTGACTTGGTATTATATATTTAGATAAATTATCTGTACATTTTGTATATTAAGGGTTTTTTGGTAACATTTGATATAAATATTTTTCTTGATTTATAATTTCTCTTCTAATTCATTGATTTTGTTCATGTAAAAATCTATATAATGTAATTTTCTGTTTCTTGTCAGTAAGGAATTTTCCCCGACACATAGCAGTAAAAAGTGTTTCATCCTATTCTCTCTATTTTCAGATCTATTCTTAAATATCCTGGTAACATATCCATTTTGAGCTTACTGGAGTATATGGTTTAAGATTTTGGTCTCTATGTCTGCCATACTGTTTCTTTTTCTTTTCACCAGTTTGGTCAAAAAAGTCTCTCCACCAATAATTTATGATCTTACACTTAACAAATACAAATGTTTTAAAACCCCAGTGTCTTGCTTAATTAGTCTTTTCTACTGATGCACTTTTCCATTTATTTAGCTACTGCCAAAATTTTTTGGTGATTATTGTTTTATCATATGATTTGAAGGCTACTAATGTTATGCCCTCTTCATTCATATTTTTTTCTCATTATCTCCTTTGAGATTCTAGGTGTTTTGTTCTTACAAATTTTGTTATTATTTTGTCTAGTTTTAAAAAACTCTTTTCAGTAATTTGATTAGTTTAACACCAAATCTATAAATTAGTTTGATCAATATTCTCATTATTTTTATATTGTCAGGGTCCCACTATTAGCATTGAATAGCTCTTTAGTTATTTGTCTCCCAGCATTTATGTTAAAAATGTTTTGTAGTTGTATTTATATAAATCTAGCATATGTCTTGGAAGATTAACTCCAATATATTTTCTTATTTTGAATAAAATTTTTATTATTTTTTCCTGCTTTCATTTCTATTCTATAGCTTCTTGATGATTGGTGGATTTATTTTATGTCTATTTTGCTGGAACTATTAATCGTATGGACTAGTTTCATCATTGTTCATGTAGGACCTTCTAAGTACACCATTATGTCACCTGCAAATAGGGTTTTGTCTTCCCTTAGTCAATGATTATAGATTTGATTTTCTTCCTTTGTCTTAAATGTTATACTTAACATTTCCAGAACTACATCAAATAGCAGTGGGACAGAGACATCCTTGCTTTACCCCTTTTTATATTAGGAAAGCTTCTGATGTTTTTTTTTCATTGAAAATAATACTAGTTCTTAATTTTAAATACTTTTCATCATATTAAAGAAGGCCCTTGTTGTTTTCATGGATTTGTTTCCTCTTTTTAAATGTAAAGGACTATGGCATTTGTCGAAAATCTTTACTATACCATTTTAAAAGATCGTGTGCTTTTATTATTTATATGATCAATTGTGCTAATTATTTCCCTAATACTGAATCAGCCTTGCAGCCTTGGTATGACTATAATTTGGTCATAGTAAATTATATTTCAGTATATAGTTCTGTAGTCTCTTTGTAAGGATTTTATTTAAAAATATTTACATCAATATTCATTAGTCATGTCAACAAGCCAATAAGCATTTATTAAGAACTTTCTGTTCACCAGACACTGTTAAGTGCTGGGGACATACTCAAAGGGTTTACAGTCTAATGAGGAAGACAAGATGCAACCACCTATGTACAAACCATTTTTAGGTACAGAATAAATTTTAAATTTCTCTGCTTTGTCCCTCCCTTGTTTGGCTATAAAGACCACATGCACCTTACATTATGAGCTTGAGAGAGTGCATTGTATCTGTTTCTGAGAATAATTTCACACCATTTGGATGAATTGTGCTTTAAATGCTTGATAGAACTCATGTGTAAATACATCTGGCCTGGATTTTCTTTTCTTTGACAATTCATTTAATGATTTGTTCAATTTCTTTTTACTGAGATCAGGTTTTTTAAGTTTTCTATTTTGTGTTTTGTTAGTTTGAAAATTTTATACTTTCATAGATACTCATCAATTTCTTTTGAATTCTCAGTATTACTATTGTGTAATTGTGCATAGTAGATTCTGACAATTCTTTTTATTTCCTCTGTGTTGCAAATATACTTTGTTCATTTCTTTTAGTTTGGTAATTTGATTTTTCTTTCTCTTTTTCTTGATAAGATTGGTTAACGATTTGTCAATGTTAAAAAAGTTAAGCCTTGTTTATCAGTTCCAGAGTTTGATTAGACCTTTTAATAAGAACCTTTTATTAATTGTGTGAACTGCGAAGAGAGGTGTTGCCAATATATTGGATATTAGCATCAGTCAGAATTTATTAAAGACCTACTGCATATCAGATACTATGTAAGATACTGGAGATACAGGGATAGAAGTGAACCATTCCCTGTCCTAAGGCAGTTTAATTGTCTATTGGGGGTGAAAAGAGGTAGGAGTGAGGTGGGAGACGGGAGGAGAACAAAAGCAAAGATAGGTAAATGCAAAATATTAGGTGTTAAACAGTGAATCCCCTACAGAGTGCAGTAGACAGTTTAAAAAACTCATCAGACATATGCAGGGCCACAGGATGACATAACAGTCCGACAGGGATTGCATTTGTATTTTGTAATGTTTCCCACAATGCCTTGATCATAGTAATATTCATCATATATACTTACAAAGCTTTCAAAGTGCTTTCCATGCATTATCTCAGCTGAATTCCCAACAACTCTGTACAACCTGTACCACAGGTATTATTATCTTCGTTATATGGATGAGAAACATCTGAGGTTTAGGGAATTTTTGACTTGCCTCAGTCAGTTACCAAGAGGCAAGGTTTAAACTCAGGCTTCTTTACTCTCAGTCTCCCATTCTATCCAATTTGCTATGATGTTTTTCATATAATAGATGCTTCAGAAATATTTCTCATTGAATTTGGGGGATCAGTGATTGCTGATAGAAGATCAATGATTGCTGAAAAAGTTAGGGAAGGCTTCTTAGAGAAGCAGAGGCCTTGCCAGCTGGGTACAAGTTGAATTGGCACAGATGGAGTCTAGTCACACTTCCTCTTGGTTTGGACACAGATGATAAGCATGACATTGTCCAATCATGCTGCATGGATGTATCTTTAGTCACAAGAGAGATGGGTGACCATATGTGGTTGGTACATACCCATTACTGGCATTCTGGTCCTGGAACAGATTTGGTGGCTACTAGAAACACACGCCCGCACATGCACGCACACACACACACACACACACACACACAGAGATTATATAAGTATACATATGTTATGTATATCTATATCTCTATCTATATCTATCTATCTATCTATCTATCTATCTATCTATCTATCTATCTATGTGAATCCATATATCTCCTACCCAATCTAGAAAGTCTCTGCTTCCCTAAGAAACCATCTCTACATTTTCCAGTGATCACTGATCTTCTAAATCACCCAGATTCAATTATGTGTGTATGTATGTATGTATGTATCTATCTATCTATCTATCTATCTATGTTATCAATGGAAATATTCTTTGAATACTGAACTTGGAGACATAAGACCTGTTTTTGGATACCAAGTCTAGAACTGTGTGACCTTAGTCAAGTCAATTTACCTTTTTGGCCTCAGTTTTATCATTGGTAAAATGAGAAGATTGGACTAGATGGTTGCCAAGGCCCTTCTAAGTCTAGATCTGTGATTCCCAGAACCTGGCAGAATGCCTTGCACATAATAGATTCTTAATAAATGTTTGTTGACTTAATTTTTTTCTTAATGACCAAACCTCAGTTCCAAATGTAAAAGGGACAAAACATACTTCTGCGGCCCCTTCTCCCCTTAGCTTCATCAGGATTGAGGACACAAAAGAATGCTCTGCTTCTGTGTGGCTTAAGCTCAGATTGCCTGCTAAGACTTAGGCATTTATTTGGGGTGACAGGATGGGATGATGGCCATTAAAATCATTACAAGTACTTAGAAAGGGCAATCTAGTGGACCAGGGCTGTGAAAGGTATATAGCCACTTTAGCTCTGGCCCTCACCATCTCTCATCTATACTGTTATAGTAGCTTCCTGCCCAGCCTCCTTGCCTCCTAGCCTCTAGAGATTCTCTTCTTTAATTCATGTTTCATAGAGCCGTCAAAAGGATCTTCCTAAGAGACAGGACAGGACACGAAGTCTCTCCTTTGCTCAAAAATCTTTCATTATTTACTAACTGCCAATGTTGGAGGGGGAAGATAAACAAAAAATCTTCCTCAGCTTGACATATTAGGCATTTCACTATTTGGCTTTAGCCAGTCTTCACAACTGTATTTCACATCATTCCCCTTCACATACTCCTGCATGTGATCTGGCATCCCCTTTCACTCTGCATTTGCAAAAGATAGCCCCCATTCCTGGAATGTACTCCCACCTCATGTCTGCCTGTTAAAAATCCTTCTTGCTCTTCAAGGTTCAGCTCAGACACTACCTCTTCCATGAAGCATCACCTGATACTCTGACTGAAAATGTTCTCTTCTTCTCCAAATTTTCCTACAAAACTTTCTTTTCAGTTTCTTTCCTTTGTCCTTACACATTGTACCTTTTATTATACATGCTTGCACAAATGGCATCCCCCAATTCCCCCTGACTCTGCCCACATCCTTATTTCATCAGGTATCCTCAGCTCCTCACATAGTACCTTGCATGTAATGGCAGCTGATGAAATGCTAATTTAGTTAATTGAATAATCACTAGCTGCCATGGATTTTGCTGCATGCTGATGCCACTGATAGAAGGCCTATATGCTCTATTGGTTTTCACACAAAGTCAAGAGATCAGGATGGAGGACCCAATCATGCTGTGTGGACTCCTTGTAGGAGATTTAGAGGAAAAGATGGTGAAGAGTGGCACGAGGTGAGTTGGCATGTGTGAGTTACAATCTGCATCTTTGGTGTAGTCAGTCAATCAACAAGCATTTAAGTGCCTACTATGTGCCAAACACTATGCCAGGAACTGAGATTTTTTAAAAAGTCTCTTTTTTCAAGGAGCTATTGGGTATGCCCACATTGAAGAGATTACAGAAGCAGTGTAGAGATAATAATATAGTAAAGATTTCATACCAGAAATTAGCCTTTGGGAAATACAAAATTGTTTCTGTGCAGAGTCAAATTGAACCATATGAGAAACCAACTCAATGTTGGAGGCAAGTGAGCTAATTGGCCAGATAAAGTCCATGAAAGGCAAGGACAGCATCTGTTTTATATTCATTTTTGTTTCTCCCATAATACCTTTCACTTAGTGATTGCTCAGTCTATCCAGTATTTTTTAAGTACCTACTTTCTACCAGGAACTGTGTTCAACAAATGTTTGAAGAATGAATGATACTATTACCAGATTATAATAGCAATGTCAGTTTGTACTTTTAAGATAAAAACAACAAAACACTTTCATTGACAACCTTGACTGACTCCAGAGGACAGGCACTGAAATGTACTCTTCTCCTTTTTGATTGAGAGGGGGGGGAGCTATGGGTGCTGAACGTTTCCAGATGTGTTCTTGGTAAATTTTGATGAAAAGTTTTTCTTTGCTGGTGGGGTTGGGGACTCAAAAAGTGAGAGAGGAGGTATGGAAATGACTATGATGTAAAAAGAAGAGATATCAATAAAACCAAAAGCATTTCATTACATGGTTTAATTAAACATGATCTGACTCTAGTCATGCCTCAGGGCTTAGGAAATTTCTCCACGGGTAAAGTGAGGCCCAGAAACCCCATCACAAATAGAAGTATCACACCAAAGCAGAGACTGAGTTTGAGAACCCCTGAGGCTTGGACTCAGTGAAGATACAACCACAACACAGGTCATGTGGTGTTTGAAATGCTAGAAACATCTCATGTGAAGGGATGGCATGTAGTTAGTGTGTCTTATTGCTGCACGGAAACCATGCAATTAACTTGTGTTACCTCTCCAGTGGATCTGAACTCAAAAATAAAACTCCTAATAGAATAAATGCATTGCCTATAAATCTCAACCCATCCTGCATTATTAGTAAAACTTTTTAAAATTCATATCTGATTAAGTCATAAACTCATTTGATGAATAAGAACCCACGTACCAAATGGTGAAATACTAGGAGACCTGTTAAAAGAATAAACCTGTTGAATAAATCTCCTATGCTGAAATTTATCTCAATGTTATATATAATGAAACCCTTCTTAAACAAAAACCTGATAAAACAATAAACCTGTTCAGAGATTAAATTTGCTGCACTCTAGGGCTATACTTCTCGGCTGTATTTGGAGCTGCCAGACAACTCTCAACCTGTTTAATCTCAGTAGTCCTGTTTTACTCCAATTTTTGCTATTCTGTTTCAATCATTTCTACACTTGTAAAATGGAAGGAATGTCCTGCAGTCACCGAACAGAGTGCTATAAAATTGCTGCCCCTGGAAACTTTAATGGATCGAAAGTTTATACTCTGCCCCTCCCCCTGCCCTGCCCTTCCTTTGCCAAGTAACATGCTTGTTTTCAATTAGAAGCCATTTATCCATGTGTCTCACTAAGCAATGTCCCCTCTCCAACCAGGCAGGAACTATTCTCTTCCCTCCTTTCCTGCTCTCCCCAAGTGCATCTTCTACATTCAGAAATAAAGCAGGGAAGAAATCCCTAGTCCTCTCACTTATCCAGCACTCCACAGTTTACCAAAGGCTTCCCTTGCAAAAACCCTGAGAGTTAGGTCATTTAAAGACAATTTTGTTTATTTTATAGTTGAGTCAAGTGAGACTCCAAAAAGTTAAGTGAATTGTCCACAATGACACTGCTTGTAAGTATTGAAAGTAGGATTTTGACCCAAATTTCTTAACTACCATGTCCAGTGTTGTTCAATAACCTCCCACTCCAAAATGATCACACACAGGGACTAGGTTAGCCCTCAGTGACTACGGCACTTGTTTAGGGATAGATGGGAAGAATAAAAATTACTCCCTTTGGACTCAAATTCTGATAGATTTGCACATTCCTCTTCCAATTGTTCCAAAAGCACTGGGAAAGACTGAGTACTAAAAAGTTGAGAATTATACAGTTAAAATGTTGTTGTTCAGGTTGTATCTGACTCTTCATGACCCCATTTGAGGTTTTCTTGGCAAAGATACTGGAGTAGTCTGCCATTTCCTTCTCTAGTTCATTTTACAAATAAGGAACTGAGGCAAATAGGGTTAAGTGACTTACCCACGGTCACACAGCTAGTAGCGTCTGAAGCCAGATTTGAACTCAGAAAGAGGAGTCTTTCTGATTCCAAGCTCGGGGATTTATCCACTGAGCCACCTGGTTTAGTGTCCTAGAAATTGCCATCATCCTTTAGAGTACAGAATGTTCCATGTGTGGAATAGTATAGACCCTTAGGTGGTTGAGGAATCAAGACAACTTTGCTCTGAACTTTTCGACCCAAATAAAGGATAGAATCAAAGAAAGAAAGACAGAGATTATGAAAGAGAAAGAAAACCTAACATTTCCTTTTGAAAATTCTCCCTGGCACCTTTCTCTCAACAGGTAGCTAGGTGTTACCTGTTGTCCTAGTCAGTGGTATCTGAAAGTATAGTTAGCCTATGGAAGATATTCAAATCCTGGCAAACACATATGTAAAATTGTTATGTTCCATCCCAATGGCTCAGTGCACAGAGTTCTGGACTTGGAGTCAGCAAGACCTGAGTTCAAATTCAGCCACAGTCATTAACTGTGTGACCCCAGACAAGTCACTTAATCTATGTCTACATCAGTTCCTTGTCTTTATAGATAAAGAAACAGGGATAATTATAGCACTGATATCTCAAGATTGTTGGGTAAAATGGGCTATTTGTAAAGATCTTAAAGCATCATATAAATTCTGTTATTTTTGTTATCAACATCATCAGCATCAGCATTGTCACAAGCTTATAAATATCAGCATCTAGAAGTCATGAGGCACCAAGGGAAACTGCCCTGGGTCTGGAGTGACCAGACCTGGAGTAAAGTTGCACATGCAATTATGATTTCTCATGTGTCTTTGGAAAAGTCACTTAAATTACCCAGGATTCAGTTTCCTTACAAATAAAATGGAAGGTTTGGACTACATGGTTTTCTGAGGTTCCTTCTAGCTCTAAATCTGTGATCTGAGGTTTGTCTGGAAAATAATAAAACTCATTGTCTGTCCTATAGACCAGAATTTATATATTCAAAAGAGTTTGTCTTTCAAAGTATTGGGAGAGTAGACATTTCTCAGAGATATGGTCATTGTTCTAAAGGTGATAGTAACTCTTCTTTGGAAACACCTTTCAGGGGCAGAGTCAAGATGGTGAAGTGATGGCAGGAACTTGGTGAGCTCACCCCCCAATCACCTCCAAATACCTGTGGAAAATGACTCTAAACAAATTTTGGAGCTGTAGACCCCACAAAGTGACAGAGTGAAATACATCGCCAGCTGAGGAGAGCCTGTAGGGCTGAAAGGAAGGGCCTATTGCCCTGGTCTGGGAGCGGAGTGCAGTCTGGCATGGGCCGTGCCAGCACAGACCAGTGGCACAGACCAAGCCAGAACAGACCTCAAAGGACTGAATCGCTGACAGCTGTGGCAGTTTCCAGACTTCTCAACCCACAAATGCCAAAGAGAAAGTCAAAAGTTGGTGAGGAAACCCTGTTGGACCTGAGTGAGAGAGGAGCATGATCAGACCCCTACCCCCCAAGGCAGGGGAGGTGTCAGAGGTGGCAGCAGTGGCAGCAGCAGGGCCTGGTAGCAGAAACAGAAGCAGTGGTGGTGATGGCTCCTGAGCTCTAGGCCCACAGATGGTGGGGGACCAGGCAGCTGACCAGAGGGCAATTGCAGGAATCTCTTTGCTGGTACTGAAGCAGGATTCTTTTGCTTTGCCCTGCTTGGATCTGGGTCGCAGTCTTGGGTGGCGGACCTGGGATGAGGAGCACTGGTGGGACAGAGCTTGTTGAGGCTGTGAGTCAGTACTCCTCACAGTGGGAAGCTCTGACAACAGCTGCACAAACCCCCAGAAATTTGGGACATGGCGCTCTCCACTCTGGAAGCAGAGTTCTACCATGGCAAAGAGCTCAAAAGTCAAGTAATTGACTGACAAGATGAGCAAACAGAGGAAGAGAAACCAGACTATGGAAACTACTTTCAGAGGCAGTAGTCAAACCATATATGAAAATCAGACTTGAGATGCCATAGGTACACTTCATAGAATGACCACATAGGTATTCTCCTCAGCATCATTGCCCACTTCATTCCCCATACTTGAGTTGGACAGACTTTTGTCTGTTTTCAAAAATCAAACTGATTGTCTGGGGATAAAATTTTACCTCTACTGAGAATATGAAAAAGTATGCATTAAAAGCTCTGAGGAAAACTTAAAAAATGTTTTGGACAATGACAACCTTGACAGACCTCCTAAGAGGGAGCATTCTGAAAAATAATTAAAAATTCCAGAAGAACCATGACATAATGCTGAGATATCTGACCCTGTCATGAAGTGGAGTTTAAATTCTGTCTCAGATGCTTATTAACTAGACCCTAGACAAGTCACTTAACTTTTATCAGTTACATAAATGTTAATGTTCTCGGAAAGTATTCAAATAAATGACTTAACATTAACCTAGAATTTAAAATTTTTGAATCAATATTCATTAATGACATTGATCTAAAGTTTTCTTTTTTGATTTTGTTGATGTTGTTCAGTCTTTTCAGTCACGTCCAACTCTTGGTGACCTCATTTGGGGTTCTCATGGCAAAGATACTGGAGTGGTTTGCCATTTCCTTCTCCAACTCATTTTATAGATGAGGAAGTAGAGGTAAACTTGGTTAAGTGACTTGCCCAGGGTCACACAGCTAGTAAAGGATCTAATGCTAGATTTGAACTCAGAAAGATGAGTTTTCCTGATTCCAGGGTCAACTCTCTATCCACTGAGTCATGTAACTGCCCCTTCTTGGATTTATCCTTCCCTGATTTAGGTATTAGACATAAATTTTCCTCATAAAAACATGCTACTTAGTAGAGTTCTTTCTCAATTTTGAGAATAATTTGTATAGCATAAGTATTAATTATTTTTATTTAAATTAGAAAAAATTTCCTATAAATCAATCAAGATAAGGAATCTCTCTGTTGCTCTACCATATAGCTCAATCTCTTTCCCTTTCTGAGATTAAATTATTTAAGATCTCTATTTGCTGTTCTGTTAGTGTAGTTATTTTATATTTTGGGGGATATAAACCAAGATTTGAATTCATGTCTCTTGCCTGATCTTCTATGGAGTCTCAGCCTGGGCTTGTAAGTCATATTCCACGATTGTGATCTCACAAAATCTATATAGAAAGCCTCGTTTCTTTACACTTATTTGGGAGATCATACCTCTAACCTTTTCTGAGGTTGGTGGAAGAAGAAATCAACAAATTTTTAACTCCTTTTTTCTGGGACATTGATATGATCATCAACCAGATACTTATACAATCTTGATTCATGCTAATCCTCCATTATCCTCGTGATTTCCTCCAGCCTCTGCAGCTCCCCATCGCCAAATGCAACCACACATTCAGTCATACCTAGGAATCCTCGTAAATTCCATGATCTGGGATTGGGAGAGGGGCCTTTATAAAAACATTTCCACACTCAATAAAGTAATGTCAGAAAAGAATATAACCCCACTCTGATACCCTATTTAGGTATCTACCTTTCCCATTAACTTTTGCAGGAAGACTTTCTCGTGGAGGAATTTGAATTGCAGGGATGGCTATGTCTCCAGATCACTGAGCAAAGAAATCATCTCCCATCTGATACTGACCCCTAGACCAAAGTGCCAGAGCTCAAGCCCTGGTTGCAGCTCTGATCAGGTATATGTTCCTTATCTTCAGGCTACTTATAGAATTGTTTTACAATACCCCATAAGGAAGTACCTTGAATCATTCCTAAGATCACGGTATCTGCCAAGTTTTTTAGAGCTTCCTGAAACAGGTAAAATCAAAACCTATAACCTGGGGCTGGAGTGGGGGAAATGTAGCAGGGAAATCTGACTAATTGACATTTGACTTAAAAATACAATTCAAATGAATTACCATGGAGAGAAAAAAATATTTTTTAGAGATGTGGCACAGTGTTACCAACATTGTGATATGTAATAGGCATTTTGATCTCTATCGCTAAGAAGATTGTTAATGAGAAATAAATATTAAAATATAATGTTAAAATTATCAAGAGCAATTAACAATAATTGTGTCTGTAAGTCTCCATAGCAATTACAGAATGAATCAGCTCATTGTAGCAGTATGCATGGCCTCTCCTCCTACCCACACCCCAACCCAAACCCCCTCCCAATCCCCCTCCTTCACCATTAGCTGTTCAAAGGCCTGTTTTGCTCTTCACCTAATGTTTGTTTCTATTTTCTTCCCCAATAGTAACTGGCCTCCATGCAGATGCTGGGATCTGTAATCGGGCAGCCATTTTTCTGAACATAAGCAGCTTGCATTTAGAACTCTCCTGCTCATCTGTCTTCATTTGAAGACTGGGTTAAAAAATAAAATTAATGATCGCTATCAGAGAGAAGATGAGCAGCGTCTTCAGTGAAAAGTAGATCTGCCACGTTTGGCCAAGGCTAACATCTTTCACTGGCTGGAAATAGCTGGATATACTTGTAAACATTATTAAAAATAATAACTTAATGTTTCCTTCCTGTGACTTGCTAGCATTAGCAAGGTATTTTCAATTAGCATTTCCTCCAAGCAATGTAGGTCTTTTACCCTGTTTTATTTAAAAGGGGATTTGTTTTCTAATTTTTACTTCTGCCGTTGTCAATAAGAAGACGCCCCGTAGAATGACTACCGCCTCTCTTCCATCACTTACAGTTTGCAAAGCCACGGAAAAGGAATATGCCTCTTTGATTTTATTTGCTTTAGCTGGGCTTGCTCAATGAGAGTAGAGACACATTTACATTCTAGTGCCCTGGGATGGCATCTCTCAGAGTTTGAAAATACAAGTAAAACACATCAAGGGACTAAATCATGCCATGGTATTTTGAGTGGAAAGGCAAATAATTCCATGAGAAATTAACATGGATGGTTAGAAACTGTTTTTTTTTTCCCCTAAAAAGCTACCCTTTCTACCCCTCCTGATATTATAAACCAAACAGAAGCATCTCAGCAGCTCCAGTGAGCCTTTACCATCTCCCTATGGAACTAGTTGCATCAGTTGGGGTCTTTCAGCCTTCCGAGCGAGTATCTCTTTAATAGACTAATCATGCTTTATTAAAGTCAAAAATATGTTTTAAATGCTAAGTAAAGACATATTATTGCAAATGCAAAGCTGCATGATGGGCTTGGCAGCCTCAAGGTAATAATTTTTTCCAATTTCAACACAAAGTTGTTGAATATTTCAATTGATTATGTTGGGCAATCCACTAGTCATTTAATCATATTAACATATAACTTGCATATTCAACATAATCTTACTTGCTGGCTTATCTTATGCTACAGAAAGCATTGCAAGGCAACCAACACTTAAAAAAAAAAAGGATCATTTTCTGCATTTTACTTTTAACCGAAGTCCTATTTAATGTTGAAACCAGTGCCTACTGCTTGTGTGAATTGACGTAACGGAACTTTTTAATAGCATAACAGAGCAAATCATCATGCAGAAGTTAGAAGGCATTATTTACAACATTAATTAAGTCCAGGGGAAAATATTCACTTTATTTTATTGTAAGTGCTTTCACTCAGGAGCTGATGTTTTTGCTTTCCCACTTACTTTGCAATTCAGGTAGAATAGAGAAGGCTGAACTTTTTAAATATTTCATGTGGTGTGTGCATGTGTGTGTGTGTGTGTGCGTGTGTGTAACATGGCAACACTACTCAGGTGCCAATAGTTTACAAGTATTGCAAAAAAATAAATAAAATAAATTCCAACAACAACACCAAGCAGTAGAGTTCTAAAATCTGGCCTGATGCAAAAGGTTTCTTAGAATGTACTAGGTAAAAAGACAGCTGGTCCTAACAGGATGGGAAAGTGCCAGCAAGTGATGGAACTCCAGCTTGCAAAAAGGGAATCGTCCTTCCATCCAGGTGTATAATGTCTATCCCTTATTGTATGGCCATCTAATACCAATCATAGAATACATCTGACTTTCTGCAGAAGTCGAACTCTTTCATGGCAAACAGCCAATCTCTTCAAATTATTTCCCTGGCAAATGCTAAAATATCTGTCAACATCGTGTAAACAGGCTGGCAGAAGAGGCTCAAGAAGGGAAAAGAAAGCTGCCATTTACTCAGTGCCTGACACCATTTAAACATTTTTCCATTGTTAAATGTTGGATTGCTTTTTGAAATTTTGAATCATTCATCACTGTGACATGAGGTGGTTTACGTGCCCTTATAATTCAAACAGATCAATCGTTCCCCAGATTACCTACTAAAAAGCAATCAGAAACTTTGGAGGGACAGAGATAGGATGGGGAAGGCCCCTCCACAGGGGAGGAGAAAAGAGACCAACCCACATGTCTTCTATTCTAAACAGGAAAGCAGTGACAGCCAACCTGCCTCTCATCCTCATGGTAGCAAAGTTCAGGACAGCTCTGGGCTTGTCTGATTTAGACCAATTAATGCTTTTCTTGGAGGCCATCTGAGGTTAATCAAGTTGCCTTGGAATTGTTGGGACTTGTCCGAAAGCTTCTATCAGGTTGAGAGCCGGGTGTGCATCGTCAAATCCCATGAGGTCAGCAAAGCTCACTTTGGTAATATAGTCAGCCCTCATGAATCCAGACTCCCCCAATTCACAGTTTGTCATAATTCAGACAACAGCAGAGCTGATGTTTACCAGGGCTTTCCATATTTTCTTAATGATACAATGGGTAGGAAGGACTATTTAAAATCCTTAGAACCAACAGTGGATTGGCCTTGGAGTTAGGAAGACCTAGGTTCAAGTTCCACCTAATATCTCTATCTATCTATCTATCTATCTATCTATCTATCTATGCACATACACATACACACACACACACACATACACATCTCTGTGTTGGTGAATAAGTCACTTAACCTTTCAATGGAACAAGCAACACTGTAAGAATTTAGTGTACACAGTAGTTAGACACATCACAAACATTTGTTGGGAGGGCACTCAGCATAGTAAAAGAACAATAGCTCTAGAAACAGGGAACCAAGGTTCAAATCCTACCTCTGAGATTTGCTACCAGGTAAGTTACTTAACCTCCTTGGGCCTTGGTCTCCCCTCCTGCAAAGTAAGAGGGTTGAAGTAGACCACTTCTGAAGGGCAGTCTAGCTTGAAATTTATGCTCATTAACCAGAAATTGATTTCTGGGTTAAAGAAGGCCTAGACCTGTGGTTTAATTGGTGTGGAAAGTATAATGATCCAAATCAACTCCTCATTGCCTACGTGACATCTTAGAGAATTGCCAGGGCCATTGACATGTGAAATGAATTGTCTGTGGTCATCCAGCTAGCATATGGAAGAGAAAGGATTTGAACTCATATCATCTTGACTTGAAGGGCTGACCCTGTTTCTACATAGGCACTACCACCTTTCTACAACTGACATGCTAACTGCAAAATATTCTAACATAATCACTCAAGAAATTTCCCTATAAAGGTGGGTGCTTGACAATACTTGATTAGTTTCATTCTGATCACTGAACGTCTCCAAAATGATAAAACATCATTTCTTTTCTAAAGTTTCTAATCTAGACATGTCACTGATTCAGATTAATCTATTTGAATTAGCTACCATCGATGAGGCTTGCCTATAGCAACATTCTGCCAGATCCACCATCCAGGTAGAACCACATCAACATGAAACCTGCATGATCAGCCTAGAAGATGGGACTAATGATGCTAGACCCAACCCTTGGAGTCAGGCTCTCTGGACAACAGACTCAGGCATGGGAAATTGGAGAGGCTGAAATCTCAGCCCAGAGAGAATGTGACAAAGAGATTGCCTATGAACACGTCCTGCCGTTCCTGGTGATTTGTCGGGTACCTCAGTGTTTGTTCTGTGACAAGTTGGACTTTGGTACAAGGTCAGCTCCTGAATCTTGATGATGTGTTTTCCCCCTTGAGCCAAGAGACATTGATCTGTACATCTAGTTTACCTTGTTTTCTTAGCCATTTGTGACACAGTACAACAGTTCCCATCGAAAAAAGTGTCATGTAAATAAATTACAACTTAGGACGTATACATTAAATAATTTTATAAATGAACTTTAAAAATGAAGAAATAAAAAATGCCAGGCAGGGCTTGTATAGCTGTGGTGATTATTCTGATCATGCTGTCATGTGTAATGAAGCACAGGGCCATCATTAATCAAAAGAACCAATCAGATAACTAATTTAGGCAATATTCTTTACCACAGGACATGTCGGTCAGTAAAAATGCATTAAAATAGCAAAAGATCAATAGCAGACACTGGGGACTGTGTTTACACACCAGTCTTAAACTTTAGGGTATTAAATCCTCAGTCATATTGGGTATCTGTTTGGTAAAGATAAAGGAAAACTTCAGATAAATGAAAGTTTTTTAGTTAATAGTGCAGTTGTAATGTCCACTGTTATAAATGTATGAAATGTTGCATTATTTCATGATGAATGGGAAATGCGTGGCTGGCTCCCTTCGGAAGCACTATCAGGTCTCAGAAAAAAGGACAACGGAATAGGCTGGGATTGACGAATTGGTCCGCAAATGGCATTGTGCAATAGGTGAGACCCAGATTTTTAGAAGCAATTTATGCTCTCAGCAGCTTCTTTCTGAGTTCAGCACTGCTGCCAGGCCTGGCAGACGCAGAGCACGATTTGTAGGGTGCCTTTGGTCTCTCCGCATTTTACATAGTCAATATCTTTCCCAAACGGCAGGTGAAGCCTTCCCTCAGTGGGCACCATCAGCAACAGCCTTAGCACGGCTGCTTTTCTGTCATGAGATGCCAATTTTGCCAATCCCATGGGGACACATCTTGTGAAAGTGGAAAATGCACCTTTCCATTTTTAATGTCCCAAGTGAATGAACCTAGCAAGTGTCCCTTATTTCATAAGGACCACACACTCACACACACACACACACACACATCATTCTGTGCATCTACAGACACACTATTTTTTTTTTAGAAGACTGGCATGTGTAATGGGCTTCTTTTCATTTTCATGAAATTGGGGACCTGCTGTGTCACTGCTGAGATGGAAGGAAGGAAGAAAGGAAGAAAGGAAGAAAGGAAGGAAGGAAGGAAGGAAGGAAGGAAGAAAGAAAGGAAGGAAAGAAGGAAGGAGGGAGGAATAGAGGGAGGAAAAAAGAAAACATTTATTAAATGCCTGCTAATTACTATACGCCATGCTAAGCACTTTACAAATATTGCCTCATTTGACCCTTTCAACAACACTGTTATTTTCATTTTACATTTGAGGAGCCTGAGGCAGACAGGGGCGAAGTAACTTGCTTAGAGTAGCACAGCTTAAGTATCTGAAGCCAGATTTGAATTTAGGTTTTCCTTGTTCCAGCTCTAATGCTCTATCTAAAACTGGTCAATGTATAAGGCTAGATTTGAATTCAGGTCTTCCTGACTCCAGGCCCAGTGCTCTACCCACTGCACAACCTAGCTGCCTCCAGGAAGATTGCAAATCCAGAGCTGAAAGGGACCTCAGAAGATAATCTGGTTCAACATCCTCATTTTTCAGATAAGAGAATTCAAGTTGCCCAAAGTCATGAAGGCAGCCTCAAAGGCAGGATTTGAACTCAGGTCACCTGACAGCAGAGTCAGAGCTCATTCTACTGTATCATGCTGCCTCCCTTTAGTATCAGTTTTCCCTCATTACCAATAATCTGTTCTCAATTTAGGGTAAGGTAAGCTTTCAAAAACTTGGGCCATATTACCCACCAACAGAGAGAAGGTTAGTCACCTCCTTGTTTCCCCTTCCATCCAGGTCTACTTATGATAGCTGTGTTCTGCGAAGAGATCACAGACAGGGACTGAGATGATTATAGTTGGACTTGGTCACCTTGGAGGACCCTTTCAATTCTGAGATTCCATGATTGTGTGAGTTGCCCTGGATAAACTCTTGGCAGAATTAGGCAGAATTCCACCCCTCTCCTCTACTCCCTACCCCCATCCTACTTTAAGCACTTTCTGCAGCATCGTGAAAATCAGATGGATTTGGGAAGGTGCTACTGCCTATGGACAGTATCAGTTTGGCTGATCCTGTGGCTGTTGTGAAGCTGGTGGTTATTACAAACCTTACGAGTTATTCTAGATATGCCAGGGTCTTTATTAAGGGTCATGGGTTGACCTAGGCTGTATGAAGGCCGCAAAAGCATGTAAATGGTGGTAAATGAACCAAAGCACCTCAGATCCAATAGCCTCAACATTTGCAGATTTTTAGACCCCAGTGTCTGCCCACTGGAAACATCTGACTGCACTAAGCTCTGTTTCCAAAGGAAATATTCATAGGATAAGACCTATAGGTGAAAGTTGTAGATAGAAAGGAATAATCCAAATGTGTCCTACAAGGTTCAGCCTTGTAGCCAGGATACAACTTCATTTCCTGAAGTGATAATGAATCATTACTCACATTCATTTTTTGCATAGAGTTCACAAGGGGAAGAGTAGAGGAAATGCGGATGCATTTGATATTTTAAGGGCAAAAATTAGATAGACAGCTTCCATTTGCCTAGGAAAACCGAGATGGCTGATGAAGATCAAGCATGCACAATTGATGGGATATTCTATATGTTTCAGGCCAAATCCCAAAGCCCTTATGTGCTCAGTTCCCATTGACTTGAGTGAGTGTTATATATGAGCTGCAGAATCAGGCCTGGATTTCCAGGTCAAAGCTTCGAGGCCCTTTGGGTGCCTCATTTCAGAGTTTGTGAAGGTGTGTTTGCACTCCAGGAAGAAGGACCTCCAGAGACACTAAGCAAGACTGTGCAGCTTTCAGAAAATGTAGCTCTTTTTGGCCCTTATTCAGAAAGGAAATTTCAAGATAGGAGTCAAAGGAGCTGAATGAGTTCAGGCAAAATCTCCCAGAATTAAAGATCTGACTGTCTAGTATTTTGGTCGCTAGAATTCAGTCTCTAGCCTTCATTTAATTTTACCATGACTGTAGTGGGAGCTTGTAAGCCAATACAAAAATAATAATGATAATAATAATAAACAAGGAATCAAGATTTGCAAAATTAATATTAACAGTTGCCTCAGCATCCTCTTCTGGGAGCAAGATGTTTATTTCAATCCAAAGCAACTTGCAGATGCTCTTATAATGTAAATTTACTAAGTAAGGTATGGGTAAGGGTGGGAAGCTTTAAGCTACAAAGCTGAGGTATGCCCAGACATATTGATTTTACTGTTTGTTTAATTTATGATTAATAATAATGAGTATTTATACAGTGCTTTAGGGTTTATAAAGTTCTTTATAAATATCTAATTTCATCTTTGCATCAAGTCTTGGAGGTAGGCGCTATTATTATGCTCATTTTACAGATGAGGAAACTGAGGCAGATAGTTGTTAAGTGACTTACCCAGCTATTAAGTGTCTGAGACACAAAACGATCTGACTTCAGGTCCAGTATACCATCTGCCATCTAGCTTCCCTGATTGATTTAGTGTGACAGTTTCTAACCCAGTGTCTGTGAACTTGTTTTTGAAATATTTTGATAACTGTTTCAATATAATTGGTTTACTTTGTAATCTCAACTATTTAATTTTATACATTTAAAAGCATTATTATGAGGGATCACCAAACTGCCAAGGGGATCCAGGACCCAGAAAGGTTAAGAATTCCTTACATAAGGAATAACTGCTATTATCCATTGAGCTCTCTTACTTTACCAAAACAAGAAATAAAACTTGAAGGTTATAGAAAAGCCTTTGACTCTCTGGATTTGGAGGGGAGGCTAATTTTTTCCCCAAAGACTATCTCAGCTCATCTTTCTCCTGAATGAGCTCCCCACATCCCTTGTCTTCCATACTGGAACCCTTTAGTCCCAAGCTAATTGACTCCTATCTGCCTATGGCAGCAAAGGTGGGAAAAATGGGCCTGAATGACCCTTTATCATTCTCCTTCCTATAAGATACCTGGATCTCTTGTGTTGAACAATCCAGGAGGGCCTGCTCTGAAGGGAGAAGATGCAGTAGTGTGTGGTATAAACCGAGTTACCTATCCATGGGGAGCTTCTCACAGGTTCATGGATTCCCTTCCTCCTCCCATCATGGCCTCAAGATCATCTGAAGGCTAGAACTCCCTGAATAGCCAAGTTAAGGATGTATCCTACCCTTTCAGAGACTGGTTTTTAGCATGTCTCTCCTTGGGACTGTGATCCTGATATATCCTTGCTCTTTTTTCCTTTGCCCAGCTGCCCCTTTCCTCGTGCCCCGGAATATCTCAGATTGTCATAGCTCTGACCTTTACCACTTGTGTAACCTTCAGCAGATCACTTAACCTCTCAAGGCCCCTGTGTTCTCATTTATAAAACGAGGGAGCTGAACTAGATGGCCTCTGAGGTTCCTTTCACTTGGTTAAACAATAAATCTTTTATTACATGCCTACTATGTGCCAGACACTGTTCAAAGCTCTTGAAACAAAGAGCTCTAAGTATATACTCCTATGATCTTATGGAAAGACAAAAGGTCATTCCTGATGTAAGCTAAAACATGTCAAATAAAGGTCTTTTACTTTCAGTATCACGGCTGATTTGATTCTTCTGTGGAAATCACTAAGTTGGAGCCATGAATTGGCTTGGCCACTTCAGAAAGTAATTTGGAGATCTGCCCAAAAAGTCACTAACCTTTGTATATCCTTCCATAATATAATTACAAGGCATATACCCCAAAGAGGTCAAAGACAGCAGGAAAGGTTGAGCATATACCAAAGCATTTAAAGCAACATTTATTACTGTAACATATAACAGGAAACAAAACAGATGTCCGCTGATCAGGCAAAGGCTAAATAAATTATGGTACAGGGATGATTCAGTGCAATAAAAGTACCATAAAAATAGAAAAACATGGATAGACTTTCATAAAATAATAAAGAGTAAAATGAGCAGAACCAAAAGAAGGTTGTATACAGTAATAGCCATATTGTTTTAAGAACAACTTTGAGTGACTAAGTCATTTTGACTATTACAAATGCCCAAATAAATTACAAAGGCCCTGTGAAGGAAGATGCTCTCTGAATCCAGAGAAAGAACCGATAAATAGAAGCATGTATAAAATAAGTTTACATATGTCTGTGTATTTGCATCTAATAGTAGCCATGGGAGAGGGGGAGTTGAAAGAAGGAAAAAAGGGAAAAAAAGAAAGTTATATGATAACTTTAATAAATATTTAAAAGGAATAGCAAGTTGTAAATAATAGATTTGTAGTTTATACACAATCATCTTTTTTCTATTGTATTACATTATGGAAATTATTGTTTTATTTCTTAAGTTCAGAATAAAATAAATAAAGAGAAAAGATGATTGGGTAGATTTAGATATACTTTAGAAGACTTTCATGAACTGATGCTAAATAAAGTGAGCAGAACTTAGAGGATGATATATGCAATGGCTCAGACAAATGTAAAATAAAACAACTTTTAAAACATCTAAGAACTCTGATCCATGAAATGAGAAATCATGATGTCAGAAGACTAGTGATGGAATGTGTTTTCCATCTCTTCATAGGAAAGTTGCACAGTTGCTTTACAAAGCACTTTCGAGGATGGATTATAAGTAGAGAAGGAAGCATTTCCAGACATGGCCAATATTTGAATCTGTATTCCTTATTTATATCTATTTGTTACAAGGGAGAGCTTTTAAGAGAGTCCAAGGAAATCAGTGGATAATAATTGTGATATAAACAAAAAAGAAGAGAAAAGGGAAAACATCGATGACATATTAAAATGTAGATAAAAGAAGAGAGAGAAGTTCAGAAAAAGACATGGAAAAGAAGCAAACTTCGATACTATCATGTTAAATTCGTAGTTTTAATAAAGCTATATGAAGTTTCACAACTTCAAATGCAATTTTCTTCTCTTTTATTGGCATATTGAATTGTTTAGTGATTTTGTTGATGCTCCTTAAGTTCCGGATAAAAAAGATAATTATTTTTAAGCATCAATTAATCAACAACTTGAGTACTTGCTATGTGTTAAGCACTGTGCTAAACCCGGGGAAATTTTTTTAAAAACAGCAAAAAACAGTTCCTACCCTCCAGGTCCTTACTTTCTAATGGAGGAGACAACCCCTGTAAATCAGCACTTCAAAGACAAATGCAGAGGAGATGGAAGACAGTCTTAGAGGGGGAAAATTGTCTCCCGAAAGAACTGTGATAAACTAGGACGATCACAACCAAGAAAAAGGAGAATTGAAGAATCTGATGAGAAATGTATAGGGAAATAAAAACTTCCTGCTTTCAAATAAACTGCTTTCATGACTTTATCAGCCAAGAAAGGCTGAGTTATAGAACAGACTTGAAGGTATAGGCATTGAAGACAGACAGGAAACTAAAGGCACGGTAGAGTATACCCTAAATATCCAAATGCCATTTATTAATAAAGCTATTGACATGTTTTAATATTTATAGTTATTTATCTTGCAAAGTAACTGAATCCAAGAGAGTACAGAGATCAAGTTACTACAGAAAAGAAGTGTTTGCCTATGCTAATAGCTTCCCTTTAAGACCTGGGCAAATAAGAGTGGAGACAAAGAGAGACTTAAAGGGAGCACTTGCAAATGGCACAGGGGATGCTCAGAAGAGAGCAGGCCCCAGCATAGGACAGAAGAGGGACTTTCTCTTGGAGCCAGAGGACCTGTGTTCCCAAGCTGGCTCTACCACTTATTGTCCAACAGCTATTTATTAAACACCTATGATGTGTTATTGCACCATCCTCTGCACTGTGGAGACATAAGAAGTGGCAGAATTCAGGGGTGGCTAGATGGCACAGTGAATAGAGCACCGGCCCTAGAGTCAGGAGGACCTGAGTTCAAATGCAGCCTCAGACACTTAACACTTACTAGCGGTGTGACCTTGAGCAAGTCACTTAACCCCAGTTGCCCTGTCTTTCCCCCTCCAAAAGAAAAAAAAAAGAAATGGCAGGAGGATGTACTGAGAAAATAATTTTGACACAAAGAGGGATATGGATCTATACTTGATTGCATGCTGCCATGGCAGGGAGGGCAGGGAGGGAAGAAAATTTGAAACTCAAGGGATTGTGGAACTTAATCTTGTAAACTAAAAGTAAATAAGCAAATCAACTTTTTTTTAAAAGAGAATTATATGGATTGTGGAGAAGAGAGCAAACAGCAGATCAATCAATCAAGTATACGTATGTATACATATTTGTGTATGTGTATATGTGTGAGCATATAATATGTATATATGTGTATGTGCATACTAAATACACACATATACACACATTCATACACAAGCACCAACTATATGCCAGATACTGTGTTAGGCCCTGAAACAGTACCTGCTTTCAGGGAGATTACATTCTATGGGAGGAGTCAATGGTACATATGTAAGCATAGGCAAAGTATGCATAAATATAAGATAATTTGTTCAGAGGAGGCATTATTGGTGGGTGGAAAGAGAGGTGGAGTAAATTGATCTGAGTTTTGAAAAAATGAAGAATTCTAAGAGACGCTGGTGAGGAGGAGGTACATTCTCAGGATAAGGAATAACATAAACAGAAGCAAAGAAATGGGAGATGAAATGGTACAGGGGAAGAAAAGAAAGAATGCCATTCTGGTTAAACCAATTGTCTCTAAACCTTTTTGGATCATGTACCCCAAGTATAAAAAAATTAGCACATACTTCCATATATGTGTATATGCTTATTTATAATTTTATTGTATTCTATGGTATTAATAAGTTTGCTCATTATAAAATATACAAAAACATAATTTTTTTAAAAAGAGTTAGATAAAGATGAAATAATGTTTGATCCAAGTAGTGATAGGTTGAAGCTGTAATTTATTGAGTAGTGAAGTGACATGACTGTATCTGCATTTTATACAAATCACTTTAGCAGCTTTGTACAAGATGGAATGGAATAAAGGACAGCTTGAGGCAGAAGGACCATTTAAGAGGCCACTGCAATAATTCAAGCAACAGGTGATGAATACCTGGGTCAAATGAATGGTTTTATAGATGGAAGGAAAGGATTGTTGTGTGGTTTGTCTTTTGTTCTCAAAGAGGACCATGACATCAGGGAGACGATGACATGACTTGCAGTTGACTTGGATTTGAATGAGGAAGGGCCGTGCAAGGTCAACAGCATCACTTTCTCCTCCAGAGTCATCTGGGTCCAGTGACCATATATTGATCAGGATGACTGGAGATGATCCAGGATGCAGTGGGAGACCCTGGCTCTTTTAAGCTAAGGTATTTCCAAGTTCTCATTTCGAGTGAGGCAATATCCATACAGTGAATAGACACATGCAAGAGATATTGTAGTAAAAAGGACAAAAAATGGCATTTGATTGCACAAGTGGAATGTGAAGGAGAGTGAGGAGTTCAGAAAAATATCTGGGATGCAAAACTAAGAGACTGGAAGGATGGTGGTACCCTGGAGGGAAATAGGGAATTCAGTTAGTCCCCAAGCATCCATTAAACAGGTGCCAGATACTTTCCTAAGTGCTAGGGATGAGAATAAGTTAAAAAATAAAATAGTCCTGCTCTCAAGGCGTTCACACTTTAATAGGAGAGAAAATATACAAACAACTATGTATGAACAGATTATATAGAGGACAAATTGGAAATAATCTATGGAGGGAAAGCCAAAGTTTAACATTAAGATTTAGGAGTGAACTCTTGCAAAAGATTTTACCTCAGACTTAAAGGGTGACAGTGAAACGAAGAAGTGAGTTTCAAATATGTGGAACAGTTAGTGAAAAGGTATAGAATCAGAACATGGAGTATCACCAGCAAGACAGCAAAAAGGCCTGGCTGTGTTAATGTATTGCAGAATACAGGGAGGGGAGTAAGGTGTCAGAAGACTGGAAGGATAGAAATGGACCAAGTTATGAAAGGCTGGGGAATGTTGAAGGACATGGTCTATGGGCATTTGAGTCAAGCCCAAAATTTGATGGGGAGATATGATATGTGACCCATCTTCCAATCCTCTAAATGGCTAAGCCCTTGAGGTCATTTTGTGGACACCAGGAGCTTTGAATAGCACTTTGGAGAATACTACCCTACATTGTAGTGTCAATGAGGCAAAATGTACAATAAGCCTGGAAAGACTGATTGGAGCCACTTAGAAGAGGGGATTGATCTAGATGACTTCCAAATTCTCTTTCAGAGAAGGGTATGGTAGAGATGCCATGGTGAGGTTGAAATAACACTGGATTTGAAGTAAGGAGACTGATGCCCACTTCTAAATCCCAGATCCCAAGGCGCATCTTGTCTCTGAAGCTTGTCTCCATTGACTTCTGGCCTCACAGAGTAATAATAGTCAGTGTAATACAATGGATAGTATTCTGAGCTTTGAGTCAGGACACAAATGGATTTCAGTCTCATCTGGGATGTTTATTTGTATCACCATGTATAAGTCACTTACTTGAGCCCCCATTTTCTTGCAGCATATAACAGTGTAAAGAGGGCCAAAGCCAGAGGCAGAGACCCTGCCTTCAAGCTCTTAGATCTACCACGTGCAAAGTATATGATTTGGGTGTCATCCATGAGCCAAGCAAGGGTTTATGTCTAGGGTTTACCTTAAAAGGGACTACTCATATAGTTCTTGATCAAAAATGTGTTAAACGGGCAAATAGGTAGGAGATATATGTCAATTGTTTATTTGCTCTGCCACAAAAGAATTACTAAAAACATAAAATGCTCATAAACAGTAATTAACAAGTACTTTAAAACATCATAAGACAATAACTCATCGCTTCAATCATACTCTTGAGAATGATAAAGGCATTCATGGTGCTGATAAATAGACATTTCACTTTTATCTCAGTCTGTGCTGTCCAAAGGACCCACAAGGTTCAGGACTTCTGGCAGGCCAGGACATGGCTTGGGCTTTCTTATTCTTTTTAACTGCAACATCTTCCTGGCGATGGTCATCTCTAGGACATGGTCTAGTTGTCAGAAGGGCAGTCAAGACTAACTCAAAACACAGGAACTTACAAATTGGGACCGGAACAGGAAATGCCAATCTCTCAAGATCCTTTTTTTGTGTGACCTGTGCTCAGTGAAAGAAACAAAGCAGAGGAGGAAACAGGGGGCTTTGAGATCCAGCCTTGGGCTCCCCTGCTCCTCTTGGATAGAGCCCTGCATTTGGAGTCAGGAATACCTAAGTTCAAATGCAGCCTCCAATGCTTACTGTGTGACTTTGGACAAGTCAAATAACCAATGTCTGCCTCAGTTTCCTCAGCGTCAAATGGGGCTATTAGTAGGACCTACCTGCCAGGGTTATTGTGAGCATTAAATAAGATACTATTTGTAAAGTACTCAGTACACAATGAGTGTTTAGTAAAAACTTCCCCTAAGTAAACATCTCTTCTTGCTGCTTTATGTTCATAGTTGTGCTAGAATGGGGAGAAGCTAGCTCTCACCCTCTTGTGGGAATTCAAAGGGAGTAGCTGCCTGAGTCCCTAAGTAACAAATTTAAAAGAGGGGTAGAGAAGATACAGATACTCCAGTAGACAGACCACTGATTTCAGTCTTTCTCCTCTCTTTTTTGTAGCCTACTGAGTGGAAGGTTCTTCCTGGCTCAGTCACCAATCATTAGTAATAAACCCACTCCCTCCGATGTCACACTTCTCATCACACAACCCAATAACAACTTTGTTATAATACCAGGACAAGCAAGTCTTTCAGTGCTGAAACAAAGTACAAGTGGAGCCCAAGGAACCAGAGGGTAATGAGGCTAGTGGTGGTGGGGAAGGGGTATAGAAAATTGGTTTTGGAGATAGAGGGCACAGGTTCAAATCCCAGTTCCACCCTCCATGTAAATTTGGGTAAGTTATTGCATACTATGGGGCCTCAGTTTCCTCATTTGTAAAAAAAAAAAGGGGGGGAATTGAGCTGGATGACCTCAAAAGCCCCTCTGTGCTCTAAATCCTATGGCCGTGAGAGATTTTATCTGTAAGGCCCTTTGTCAACCTTAAAACACTATATAAATGTCAGCTCTTATTACAAGTTCTCCCTTTACTTTGAAAGCCCTAAGCCACTTGTAATAATACTCATTGACATTTATGCAGTGCTTTACAGTTTGCATGGTACTTTACAGATATTAAACCATTTGAGCCTTACCTCAACCCTGTGAGACTGGCATGACAAGATTTACTATTCCCATTTTAAAGATGAAGAAACTGAGGCTTAAAGAGTACTCTGGATCCCCCCACTACCCATTTTTACATGTCTTAGCTAGAATTTGAATCTAGCGTTCACCCGAAATCCAAGTCCAGCCCTTGAGCCAACATCTACTACTACCTCATAGACTACCTAGTTGATGATGTTAGATTGGATTATTCATTATTGTCTCATGAGAAACAACTACGGAATCAAGAAAAGAGCTTTGGACTAGGAATCAAGAGACCGAGGCTCTTGCTGCCACTAATGAGCCTCAAGAACTTAGAGAAAAGTATTCCCAGCTGGGTTGCTCATTGGACAGAGGTTAGGTCTTAGAGTCAGGAAGATGTGAATTGAAACTCAGCCTCAGATATTTATGAGTTATGTGACCTTGGGCAAGTCACTTAACCTTTCTCTACCTCAGTTTTCTGTTTTGTAAAATGGAATAATAATAGCACCTACTTCCTAGAGTGGTCATGTAGATAAAATAAAAAATATAAATATTTGAAAAATATTTGCTTTGCAAACCTTAAAACAGAGCAAAAATGATAGTTATTCCAATTTTCTCACTGGACTTTAGTTTTCTCTGGACTTTAGTCATCTCTGAATGATGATCTCTGCTGTCTTTTTGAGCTCTTAAAATCTTTGATTCTATGTATATTAATTACCCTTGTCTGCCTAACTAGGTTGTCAGCTCCTTGGTGTGAGAAGATGTTCCTTGCCTCTGTAACCTCTGTAAGGCTGAGAACAGGACTAACTATTTGGGACAGAGCTGAATCCGGCTGATTGATATGGAAACTGATGGGAGACAAGTGGATTTTTCTAATAAAAATTGAAGTTTCAGGAGATAGGGATAGATAGAGAACCTGTCTTGGTGTTAGGGAGACCGGAATTCCAGTCTTACCAGGGACATGTCCTGACTGTGTGACCTTTGAGAAGTCACTTGATGCCTTATTGCCTCAGGCAATGAATGCTATATGATTTTAAATACTGTCAATCATCTCTCTGCCTGGGTGGGAGTGCCTTCATTTCAAGTTCCCTATGCCAGTGCTATCACAGATCTAGTCCTCTCTCCTCCAATGAAAGCTCAGAGAAGACAGCAGTCAATGACTATAGTAATCTACTGTTTGATAAACCCAAAGACTCCTGCTTCTGGGATAAGAACTCACTATTTGACAAAAACTGCTGGGGAGACTGGAAAATAGTATGGCAGAAACTGTGCATAGATCAGTGTCTGACACCGTATACTAAAATAAAGTCTAAATGGGTGCACTAGCTAGGTATAGAGTCTGATGCTATAAAGAATTTGGGAGTGCAGGGAATAGTTACATGTCAGATTTATAGAGAAGGGAAGATTTTACAATCAAACAAGAATTAGAGAGCATTATGAAATGAAATGCAAAATGGATAATTTTGATTACATTAAATTGAGAAGTTTTTGTCCAAATAAAGTCAATGTAACCAACATTAGGAGGAAAGTAGAAAATTGGGAAAGAATTTTTACAACCAGTGTCTCTGATAAAGGCCTTATTTCTAAAATATACAGAGAATTGAATCAAATCTATAAGAATACAAGTCATTCCCCAACTGACGAATAGTCAGAGGATATGAACAGGCAGTTTTCAGAGGAAAAAATTAAAGATATATATAAGTTTATGAAAAAATACTCTAAATCACTATTGATTAGAGAAATGCAAATCAAAACAACTCTGAGGTACCACATCTTACCAGTCAGATTGGCTAAGATAACAAAACAGGAAAATGATAAACACTGGAGAGGATGTGGAAAAATTGGTACTCTCATGCGTTGTTGGTGGAGTTGTGAACTGATCTAGCCATTCTGGAAAGCAATCTGGAACTATGCCCAAAGGGCTATAAATAAGTGCATACCCTTTGACCCAACAATACCACTTCTAGGGCTATATCCCAAAGTGATCATAGAAGTGGTAAAAAAGACTCATATGTACAAAAATATTTATAGCAGCTCTTTTTGCGGTGGTAAAGCATTGGAAATCAAGGAAATGCCTATCAATTGGGGAATGGCTAAACAAGTTGTGATATATGAATAATAGAATACTATTGTTCTATAAGAAATGAGGAGGAGATGGACTTCATAATAACCTGGAGAGACTTATATAAACTGATGCTGAGTGAGGAGAGCAGAACCATGAGAACTTTGTACACAATTACAGACACATCATATGTGTGATGACTAATTTTGACAGACTGGGCTGCTCTCAGCAGTGCAAGGTTAGAAGACAACTCCAAAAGATTCATGATGGAAAGTGATATCAACATCCAGAGAAAGAACTACAGAGTCTGAATACAGATTGAAGCAAACTACTCTCTCTCTCTCTCTCTCTCTCACACACTCTCTCTCTCTGTCTCTCTCTCTCTCTCTTTTCATTTTGTTTTGTTTTGTTTCTTCTTCCTCATTGTTCACTCCATTGGTCATAATCCTTCTTTACAACTTGACTAATGTTTAATGTGAAGGTATCTGTAGTTCCTATATTTGATTATATGCTGCCATGGGGGGCAGGGGAGACAGAAAATTTGAAACTCAAGTGATTGTGGAACTGAATGTAATAAACTAAAAGTAAATAAATAAATTTTTAAAAAAAGAAATCTCGGAAAAGGATACAGGGAGCTGATTAAGAAACCAAATGATGAGCTAGAATGAGAAGGATGTCTGACATTTACATGTACTTAAAGTTTCCAAGTACTTTTCATAAAGTACCTTGGTTCAGTTTCACAAACATCTTTGAGATAGGCAAAGTAAGTATTAATAAGATAATTTTTGGTCTCTGTGATTTTCAGATTTGAAGTTTTAAATTGGTCAATAAACATTTATTGAGCACCTTCTGTGTGCATAACATATGGCTTTGCATTTTCTGTGGTCTCATCAATGGAGGCCTCCCCTCCAACAACGCAAATCTCAACTCACCCAAGATTGCCCATCTTGTGTTACTTCTGGTCATAACTTGCCACACGTTTTCCACAGGATGACTATTTAAGGTCCAGGATCTTCCTCTAAATGTCTGAAAGTTGCATGGTTAAACAGTGGAACATGTAGACTGCCGATGGATGCTCTCAGTCTCAGGACTTGATCAGCCCATCTTTTCCTTCAGTCACTTACCTCTTTGCTGACATCCATTGTGATGCTTCTCCTGCATAATTTTTGATTACTAACTTGTGGCTGCTTACTCATGTCTGCCATGAGCCTCTCCATTACCCTTTGGGCAGTCTTCAATCTTTATTCCTAGAGAATAGACCTATACCATCCCTAGAAAAATACAGTCATTAAAAAAGATGGGTCTTTAATTTAGGAAGAAGTTTGGAAAATAAAACCACTGTGCAACAGCCCAGAAACAACAAAAGTCCTTCTGTTGATCTCTAGATTTGGTTCATTGACCATTTGCAATGTCTATCAAATATATATATATGCACCTATATGTGAATAGACACATATAAAATATATATGTATATGTAAATATACCAACATGCATATAAATAAATATTGACATTATGCAAAATATATACACTCACAAGCACATAGATTTAGATATAGATATATAAATATATCAGCTATATCAGATGTTGCACATGGAAAATGAGCTGGATAAACATATACTTTACATAGATATGTTTATGCATATAAATGTTTATGTATATACACTCATATATAATGCATATATTTTATGTATGCATGTGTGTATATACACATATTTATGCCTATATATGTGTGTATATATGTATACATGCTATATATACATGTTATATAATGTGTATATACATGCATGTATATAATAAATGCATATGTGCATGCGCATATTATATATACACTACACACATATGTATACAGACATGTAAATATACACATGTATGTATAGGTATAGGTATCAGCTGTATTCAACAATTTGTTTTCCCGTCAGTTGCATCTCTTAGTCTGGACAATAGGAACTCTCCCTCCATTTCATATTTTCTGTGTGGATAGGTAGTTTCTTTTGAGTGACTAAGAAATCATTGAACAAAAGTCAAATAAAACTTAGAAAGCACAATAGATAGGAAGTAAATTAAATAGAAAATAGCAAATAGAAAGAAAAAATAAACTTTTTCCTATGAACGTGTATGTGAAAAATAACATCCTTACACTCACAAATACAATTACCGAGACCCTAACAGTACCTATATCCTTGTTGATGGAGATCAGGTGCTGTTTAGCACACCTACAAAATTCTCCCTTGGCTCCATCACATCTCATGCCTAGTTGTCCTTATTTGTAACGTCTTTTTTCCCCTTCTCTCATTGTAGAGTTGTTGTTGGTGGTGGTCGTGGTCTTTCATTAACAAAGAGGACCAATGACATCATAAGGGTGATGTCTCGACTTGCAAGTGGATTTAAGTGAGGCAGGGCTGTGCGAAGTCATCAGCCCCACTCTCCTTCAGAGACACTTGAGTCCAGTGGCAAGACATAAATCAAGATGATTGGCAATGTCCCAGTCCCTGTAGAATGGAAGCTTCTTGAAGGCAGGGGCTGTGCTGTTTCTTAAATCTTTGTGTCTCCAACCACCAGCCCAGTGCTTTGCACATAGTAGATAACTTAATAAATACTTATTGAATGGATACTTTTAAAACTTGGGGAATTGGACCTCCCCAAGCTAATAATATTCTTCTTTTAAAAAAATAGATTCATCACTAAGTATTTTAATTCCTAAAGTGTTGGGAGAAGTTTGGAAGAAAGAAATGGAAGAGAAATGCTTTCTTTAAAAAAGATTCAAAGAATGGCTATGTGTCATTAATCATGGCATGATGAGTCAGAGGAGGATTAGAGGGAATCAACCAGAAAATGTAAGAAATGAAGACTGAGGAGAAAGGAACAGTGCCAGAGGTAAGAATAGGGTTGGTTAAGAAATTGGTATAATCTTATTTTACAGCTGTGGATGTTTTGTTTAAAGGGTCTGAAATTGTGTATATCTGTGTACATTTCACAAGCAAAAGGTTCAGAGGAATGAGAGTTGAAAGGGGTCTTAGAGTTCAGCCCTCTCCTTTTCCAGATAGGAAACAGAGACCCAGAGAGTAAAGATTTGCCTAAGGCAACACAGGTAGCAAGGATTAGAATTCAGATCTTTGGGTTGCATGTCTTTCAGTCTTCCTATTTATACCATGGTTTGGGTCTCCTTTAGAAGGAAGGTTGTCAAATAAAAGAATCATTCATTTGGGTAGTGTATATTTGAATAATTTAGCCTTAAAAGAGTAGCTGGGATGAGTTGTAAAAGCAATTAACAATCTTCAAATAAATAGAAATTGGAAACAGGCTAGATTCCTGGTCTGCCTAGCAGCTAATGCCTCCCAGTACTTTGTTTTTTTGTTTTGGTTTATTTCTGTTGAGAGGGGAATGCAGGGCTATTAGGTTAAGTGACTTGCCTAAGGTCACACAGCTAGTAAGTGTTAAATGTCTGAGGCCGCATTTGAACTCAGATCCGCCTGACTTAAGGGCCCCTGCTCTATTCACTGCACCACCTAGCTTCCTCCTTCCACTACTGTGCATGAATTTGTCATGTACCTAGTTATTTACATGTTGCCTTCTCTATTAGAATGTCAGCTCCTTGAAGGCAAAGATTATTTGCAGCTTTCTTTGTACCTCCTGTGCTAGAACTGTTTCTAGCCCTTGGACAACACTAAGTGGTTTTTGATCGATTTAGAGTAGAATAAAGTTTGGCTTGACTAAAACATTTGGTGGTTTCAAATCTTCATAGTTTCACCAGACTTAGAGAAGCCCAAAATGTCAGTCCTGTCACTGACTGGACAGTCTTCATGAAATGTAATAGACTTGCTGGAACAACTAAAAATTGACAGTGATCTGATCCAACTGCAACGTAGGCTGAAGCAACTACAAATCTGCAGTGGACTGACCTATCCGAAAGTCTTTCGATCATATTGTTTGTGATAATTCCTACAGATACAGAGGCTGGATGCCAGTGAAATAGATGTGTAAGTCTTCTGCCAATAACAATAGCTAACATTTCTATAGAGCTTACTGTGCGTCAGGCACCAGGCCAAGCATGTCATCATTATCTCATCTGATCCTCATGACCATCCTGGGAGGTAGATGCTATTATTATTCCCATTTTACAGAAAAGGAAATTGAGGCAAACAGAGATTAAGTGACTTGCCCAGGGTCACACAGCTAATAAATATCTGAGGCAAGATTTAAATTTATGTCTCCCTTGCTCCAGGTCCAGTGTTTTATCCACTGAGCCAACCATCTGTCAAAATGAGTCAGCACCTATGTGTATTTTAAATACAGAACTATCCCAGTGGTGATCCCAATGATTTATGTATTGCCTCCAGTGATGTTGGTCCCATCCTATTTGTTTCTGTCCATCTTGTAAAAATCTTGTCCCTGTCTTCCCACTGGCTCATCATAGAGGATGCCATCTTAAATGATGGAGGTCTTTCTTGGGTTCCCTTGACATCATAAAGATACTAATGAACATGGGGTCTGTTCATTGGTTATCCTTCACCCTTGCCATATGAACACTCCTTCTCTTTCATAAATACATCTCTTAGATGACACTTTTTGAATCCTCGCTTGTTGTTCAGTCATTTTCAGCCGTTGTCTGACACTTCATGACACCATTTGGGGTTTTCTTGGCAAAGATACTGGGGTGGTGTGCCATTTCCTTCTCCAGCTCATTTTACAGATGAGGAAACTAAAGTAAACTGGGTCAACTGACTTCCCCAGGGTCACACAGCTTGTAAGAGCTTGAGGCTGGATTTGAACTCAGGAAGATGAATCTCCCTGACTCCAGACCCAGAGCAGTAGGCAATATATTCGCTGCACCACCTCACTGTCCTATCATCTTCTTAATTCTTTATTTGTAATATGCTGTGGCCTCATTCTCACTATATGCCTTCCTAACACCCTTTGGGCGATCCTTGACTTAATTTCTTCAAGGATGGCAATTTTTAGTGACTTGCAGATATGCAAAAGACATTTCTTTTTTTCATGGGAATGATTAGAGGTATAAGAACTTCACAGGTAATTTGGTTGTTGTTCAATTAACCTTGCTAGGGGTAGGTTGTGACTGTGTCTTTATTCTTTGTTATCCTCAACCTGAGTACAAATTGGGCAGGTCAGGAAAGAAATAAAAGTCAATACTAGCCCACTAGGACTCCCTCTAGGAAAATGGGAAGGAAGCTATATAGATAAAACAATTCCTTTCCACATAAGCACTGAAAGAATGATCTCTGAGGTAAAAAGTTTATAGTGAGTCTTTAAATTCCCTCCCTTCTCCTTTGCCTACCCAAATATTGTTTATCCTTCAGGGCCGGACTCCGAGCCCATCTTTTTCCTTGGTCAAACCTTTGCTGATTTTACAACCCAGCTCAAAGTGATCAGTCTCTTGGTTTTCTAACAGACCTTCTGCAATGGTTGTCTTTGCTGGTCATCTAGGACTTACTGTGACATTTGTCTTGTTGCATTCACTTTTTCTTTTTCTCTTGTGTCGTTACCTCATCAAAAAGTTTCATGTGTTTCCATCTTATTTTCAGCTCCTTAATGGAAAAGGGTTATATATTATTCATCTTTTCAACAGAGCAAAGGGTCTAGTGTAGTGGTTCTCAACCTTCCTAATGTCATGACCCTTTAATACTCATACATGGGCGTATCTGCATGTGGGTAGATCTGCCTAGAGACGGATAGAGGAGCGGTGTCTTGGTTCCTAAGACCATTGGAAATATGTGTTTTCCGATGGTCTTAGGCAACCCCCAAAGGGGTCGTGACCCACAGGTTGAGAATTGCTGGTCTAGTGCATAGTAGGTGCTCCAGAAATGTTTCCTGCTGCTGTTGGATTCCAAATTAGCAAGACAGTTGCATGCAAATTCCTGGAAATATCACCAAGTATAGAAAGTGGCTTATACTCATTTGGCCACTGGACTAAGTTGCAGAGTAGACCAAGCCAACAGACAGAGATGAATGAGCTTCTCTCAGAAACCCATGGGGCATTTAACCCTCCTGGTTAACTGCAATTAAAACAAGGAATGATTAGAGAACTTGACAGGCGGGTTAGAGCCCAGTCCCCAGAGAAATATGCACCATATACCATGCCAAGCACTGGAAGAAACAGCTCCTGAAAGGATACTTGAGACTGATTAAAGGTCATGGATTTTACTAGTTACTCCAGAAACTCCACAGGTCAACATCTGTATTTCTAGGCAGAGACAACTTGTCTCTGTTATCCTGGAAGAATACAGGAGCTTATTTTATTGGACTTAATTCAATTCCTTTTTCCCCCCTTCTATACAATTTTCAAAAAACTCTCACTCAAATAAAACCAGGATTTCTTTCCTTTTCTGGCCTGTTTACAGCATCTTTTGTACCCAGCTAAGCAATCTTCCTGGCGTTTGGCACCAATCCTGTTCCAAGGGCAGGATTTAGAACAGATGCCGACTTCTCCATGTCAGGACGCTACCAACTTCTCTTTTGATTAGTAGGGTGCATAATTGGATATGACAATCTAGAAATTTCTGGCCACAGACCATTTCTAATGGGGAAAGCCTCTTTCCTTCTCTCAAAAGGCACCCTCTCCATGGAGTACATCCTGGAAGTTCCTCAGTTAACCCCATAATTCCTACAATATGTTTGGCCACTAGTTTGGGGTCTGGGGTTCAGTCTGGTTTTATTTATTGGCGTGAAACTGAGAACAAGGAGGCCAAGTCATTAATCAATTTAACCTGGTATGATCTTTTCATAAGGGCCCAGATTTACTACACTGGGGTCAGTGAAGCAAAAACATGTGCGTTGTCTATAAAATATTAATATCCCCTCATTACAATAATATCAAAAAATAGAAGCTTTGATTAGAAAGCAGTTCACTAAATCTATAAAATCAAGGGCTTAATTATATTCCTTGTTCGTACCACAAAGCAAGCGAACCTTTACCAAATCCCCTTTGATGACTACAAAACATTTACAGTGGAGCTGTGGAGCACATTTTCAACATAGAACATGTTTGTTATTGGCGGATATGGTGTCTGGTTATAAGAAATCTTCTGCATATTAATGATTACCCATCTGCTTCTGTCTCCAGGATGTACATGAGCTGAAAACACCTCTCACTTTTATCCACCCATGGAAATACACTTTGGTGCTGTTTTGGGCGGGGTTCTTATCTACAAATCATAAGCTATAAAGGTCAAATAGAAAGTGGGTTGAGATAAGTGTGTATAGGTGGGCCATGTCCACTGTTTAGAGCACAGCGAAGATGAAGCAATGATTTATCCCCCGAAAGGTCAGTTGCTTCTCTATTTCTTGTCAGGGATATTGGTCAAAAAAACCCATTCACCCGTCTCACAAATGTATCTTGTTCATTACTGAGAGATTTTGATGAAAGCACATAGTTGGATCTTCTCAATGCAAACCCCATTCTTATCTTACCTACATACAATCAATGGGTGCTTCCCTTGTACCTGTGATAGACTCTGTGGGTCATAAACCCCGGGCCCAGACTTTACCTTCAAGGAGTTTATAAGGTCAATTATATAGAAAACTGAATATTCAGAATTCACAAAGTCTATGTGGTGTATGTGCTCTGTTTAAAGTACAGCTAGATATCAGGCATAGAACAGCTATTTATTTCCTCTACCACTACAAAAGAATTGCTTTAAACACGAACAAGTAGTCAAACAAAAAATAATTATTCATTATAACTATTATACTAGCTAGATTAGTAAAGGAATTTTGTGATACTCCTGAACATGAACAATCATTTTACTTTCACCTCAGGTCTGAACTATTCTGCAGGGGATAAATGTCCAAACATCTCTGTGCAGAGGGAAAAGCATTGGATTTGGTGTCATGAGATGTGGGTCTTCATCCTAGTGTTTTTTCCTCTTGTTACATATGAACCTTAGTGTCCTTGTATGGAAAATAAAGGTTTGAGCTATATGACCTCTGAGGTCTCTTCCAGTTCTAACAATTCAAAACTTTGAAGAAGAGGAGCATTTCCTATGGAATATTCCATTGGTATCCTCATGATATCAAAAGAAAGTGAGGAAGGCCCCCAGCATATTCAGTGAATCCCTCGAGATACAATTCTAAGAGTACATGGACAAAAGTCACACAAGATGTGAAGGCATGAGTGTGCTGTGACCTGCCTTGTTGAAAGGATATCTAAATCAGAGAGAGCTCAGAACTGTTTGAGTAGGATTCTATGACACTGGAGAAAACATGGTGATGGGGATAGAGATTAGACTTGGGATTTCATTGGGATAGAGAGCTTCCATGTGAGGAAACTCCCTCTATCAATTTGGGTTAGCACCCTCATTGTAATTTATAGTCTTAGGCAGTGGTTCTCAATCTTCCTAATGCCACGACTCTTTAATACTCGTATGTGGGTGCATCTGTATGTGGGCAGACCCTCATGGAGACAGATAGAGGAGCGGTGTCTCAGTTCCTAAGACTATGGGAAATAAATGTTTTCTGATGGTCTTAGGCGACCTCTGTGAAAGGGTCGTTTGACCCCCAAAGGGATCACGACCCACAGGTTGAGAACCAATGTCTTAGAGAGTCACCTACGGGCACTGAGAGATTAAGTGATTTGTCACTGTCACACAGCCTGAATAATGTCAGGGGTGGGACTTGAAATCAGAACTCAGATGAACTCCTGACTTCAAGGACAGTTCTCTATCCAAGATGACACATAGAAATGATAAGTAATTATTTATTCAGATATTGCAAGGAAACACTTCCTTTGGGACTAACTTATCTAGACGATTGCCTCACTTCTCCACTTCTGCTGGGGCTCATCTTGACACAGCTAGAGAGGGGAATATTTAGAACCCAAAGCATTTCCAACTTTTTTCTACCCAGTATCAAAGAGGGAGAATTTTCTCAGAAAATGTTAACCTTACCAAAGATCTCCATAGCACTCCTTAGTTGAACATTCAGTTTTATTCCAGCTCTAACCCTTCCTAAGAAGGAAAAAGCCTCTATATCCACTGCCCTCCCTGGATTTTGTCCAAAAATACACTCTTTGAGTTCTCTCCTTCCTGCCCCTCCACCCCAATTTTGAAGCAAAAACTTGTAAGCACAACAACAATATGGTGTTTTATTGGAAACTGGCATATTTTCCACCCTTAAATCAATGAGTAATAAAATATCTAATTAGTAATGGGCAGCAGTGCTATTTTTATTCATCTATACATTTCTAATTAAAATTATGTCATTCTTGAAACTTGCAACAGAATCCACACAATTCCTTCATTTCATATGCAAAATGCTAGGAAGTCTGTAGCTGAGTGAGGTAGGGATTTCAAAAGAAATGGCAAACTAACAAAGGGGAAAAATGGAAAAGATAAGTGAGAAATTCCTTTTAAGAAAATGTATAGGTTACACTAATTTGAAAGAAAAGTGATTTTGAAATATAAAAGGAAACCTAGCAAAATGAAGTGTTCTGTTCTTTAAATCGCACAGTGCTCCTGATGACATTGTGTGTGTGATTAAAGATATCTTCTTTGGCTGCTGAAAAAAAAAAAATCAAAACCAGCTAAAATACTCCTGCCCAAAGCCCAGCCCTATGTATAGGAGGAAAGGATCATAGTGTAACCAGAGGCTCAAGTTCATTTGCATAACGTTCTTCTTATTGGTGAAGACTGATTACTTAATGATCTATGCCTCTATGAGGCATGGAATTGGTGAAAGCTTAAGTGAATTGTAACTCTGGTCTTTTGGCTTCTAGTTTCTTTTTTTTTATTTTGCTTTTTTTTGGAGGGCAGGGCAATTGGGTTTAAGTGACTTGCCCAAGGTCACACGGCTAGTAAATGTTTAGTGTCTGAGGCCAGATTTGAACTCAGTTCCTCCTGACTCCAGGGCCAGTGCTCTGTTCACTGTGCCACCTAGCCACCCCTGGCTTCTAGTTTCAAGAGAAAAGGCATATGATTCCAGAATTTATTCAGGGAAAGATACCAGCAGGGATAAAAAAAAACAACCTGGGAAGAAGCCAACATGTAGAGAAGCTGATACCTTGAACATGTCCCTATACCCAGCTTAACAGACTAGAGATTTAGGGGAATTTCCCCTTGGAAATGAGATGAACCCTGTTACTCTTTCTCCCTTTCCCATATTCATATCAACTTTGGTCCCTGTGTAAGCGTGAAGGATCAGTAACTATTCCCAACCAATAAGGAGAATCTTATGCAAATAGGACGTGACCTCTGATTATGTTGAGGGTAATTACTGCAGAATTGCAGTAGCTCAAAAGAAATGTAAGATGCGCAAATTCAGAGACATCTTCACTCCAAATGTTCATATGGACTGTTTATTTCTGATCTGCGATAGAATTTTGTGAGCTCTTATTGGTCTGATCAATCACAGTTGGATACACTGTACCTTGACTCCAACACAGAGATGTCATTTTTATCCTCTTGAAGCACAAAGGATGACAACCAACCAACCAACATTGGGTTACAAATTTAGAACTGAAAGGAACTTCAGAGGCTCTTGAGTCCAGCCCCTTTATTTTCTAGATGGGGAAACTGAGGTATAGAAAGGTTAAGTGACTAGTTCAGGAATGCACAGCTATTAAGTGTCGAAGGAGACATTCAAACTCAGGTCTTCCCGGATCCAAGTCCATTGTTCTGTCCATTTTAGCACACTGTTTCAGTGTGTGAAGATGGCTTCTACTGGGATTCTATTCTATCACCATGGAAAGAAATTACTACAAAATGGGGGGAAAAAAATCATGTGCTATAGGGGAATCTGGCATTTTCAGGTTGATTATCATGACATTGTAGAAAACTTTCAGAGACCTTATTAAGGTCTTTCTCTGGATGAAAGCAATGTGATAGGGTCTAGCAGAAGCAGATATTTCCTGTATTCGTTTCAAACAATACTCAATTCAGTTTTTTATTTAGCCTCCAAGGCTTGTGGGGATTTTGTTCTTGTTTCATCTTCCTTTCTTAATGTGGTTTTAGGAGAATTGATCTCCTTTGCATATCACAGCTATAGATCCCACAGTACTATCAGAGTAGAGAATATTTGAATAGGAAGTCATATTAATCCAAGGACGTAAGATTATAATAAATCTACGTGGTTATGTCAACAATCTTTTAATATTCATTCCCTGTAAGATTTTTGTTGTTGCTGTTGTTTGTTTGTGAAAACATCTAGATTCCTTAGTATGGCCATAATATGATTTTTCTTTTTGAGACTAGGTCCCACTATCTCACCAGTGCTGAAAGTGAAGTGGGCCTGATCTCATCACTGATCAGAAGCTTTTACCTGCTCCATTTCCTACATTAACTTGTTCACTTCCCACCAAGGGAGTTGCCATTTTTGTGCAGGAGCTAACATGGACTCCCAAAAGGATTATTCTTATTTCAGCTGAGGGTTCTTGAGTTAAAGCAATCCACTAACCTCAACCTCCCCAGTAACCACCATGCCCATACTTAAGTCCCTCAACCTGTCGAAGACTTGGCTAGTTACTACTTTCTTAATCAATGTCATACTTACATTGAACTCCTCTGGATTATATTAGAGATTACATAGTTTGTAGAATGTGAAGCAATATGCTAATTTTCAGTGCAAGTAAATAGAATGATTGGGGAGGAAGGGAGGAAGGCATAGAGGTTCAGAAAGCTTTGAAAATAGATGTTTCAATGCTAGTGCATCTCCACACAATCAGGTCACCCAAAGTCGCAATTTGGGTGAGGTAATTAGGATTTTTTCCTAGGGTGTCAAAGTTTAGAGGCTGACGTCATTTATATTGCTTTAGTGGCATATAAACAATTAACTAACGTTAGCATCTAGTTAACATAAATAGTTAAAATAGGGAATAACTGCATGGCAGATTCCCCCCTACCTGTAACCATATCTTAGGTCTAAGTCCTACCTTACCATTCTTTCTCCTTGGCAATTGTTTTTCACGCACAGAATATAACTAGGTTGGGGTGACAAGGATTTCTCCCCAGGGCATCAAAGTTTTGAGGGTACTGATATCACTTGTACTCCTTCAGCAGTGTAGACATTAAGACCTAGTTAATACAGATAGTTAAAATAGGAAGCTATTACATGGAAGTCTGTGCCTCTAGCCACATCCCCTACATCCTGTGGGTGCATTCTGGGTGAATTCTATTTAAGACTTACCCTGCCCCTCCTCCTCCTTAGTAATCAATGGCATCCACTTCCCAGCAGCTTCTCTGGATCCTAGAAGCTTTGTCTACAGTGGATGGTGCACTGGCATGTCACTTCGCATTTTCCTCCACCTTATGGACGAATTTGTTTTAAAAAGTTAATATTTCATGCTACATGTCCTTGGCATCAAAGTTTCTAGTTAAGGTTCTGGTCAGAAAGGATCCTAAGCTGCATGACTATATAAAGGACTAAGCACAAGGAAACAAGGAATAGAAAAGAATCAACTCAGCCTGGTAAATGCCATTTCCGATTCTGTTTTCTCTCTGTATCACGTTTTGGTACAGTACACAAACACATGGTATGCATGCCCCAAACATGTGTGACTGCATGTATGCCTGTATATGTAATACACAGAACATTTAATAACCCTGCTCTAGCTACAAATTAATTCAAATCTTGTACTCACATTAAAAATGAACTCTATTTTATGTTGATCATTAACTAAGAATATTTCACACTGGAGATTTGTCATATTAAGGAGAATTGAAACCACTTATATCAATTAAATGTACAGCATTATACTTAATCTCAACAGAGATTACCAAAATACTCTAAGCGTGATTTTAAAGAAATGTGAAATATAAATTAAGCAAAGGAATATTGGCTTCCACATACACACACGCCCCCTGCCCTCCTCCAGCTACCATCTAAATATTACTGTTCTTTAGACTTGATGGGTATAGGGGCAGATAAGTAATATTTCAATATGAAATCCTTGCAGTCCAAAGCATCATAAAAATCAAGGCCAAAGTAATTGCCAGTGGGGATGGCAGAAAGTTTCCCTCTCGCTGCCAGGGATTAAATTGTGATGGGTAGAGGACACAGAAGACTGAGGGCACAGAAAGGATTGGGGCAACTAGTGGTGCCTGGGACCTTTGTGGAAAAAGGACACTATTTGGTTACCCCTTTAACTAAATCTATAAATGGTTTTCTGGACCATTGATCTCCTCATTCACTATAGAAGAATACAAGGCAGCCCATCTGCATGAGGGGGGATTTCTGGTGGCCAAGAATAAAGCACCACATACACACACACACACACACACACACACACACACACACACACACACCCCTTTCTCCTGATACTTGAGATCACTTTCCAGTGAGAAAAATCTTTTTATTACACAAAGAAGACTAAGGAGGAAAATACCAGCCCCCATGTGAGAGAGAAAACAGGTTTTCATTCACACTTGGATATAGATGACTCATATCTGAGTTATGCCAGGTGGAATCTGTTGGGGAGAGAAAAGTGAGGAAGAACATGGCATCATTCAGTGAGAGGATCGTAGGGAAGGGGGTGATGAAGTCAAGCAGAGAAAGAGAGGTGAGTTTAGAAAAGGTAAGCTAAGAACTCTGAGACAAACATTGCCAGCTTCACAGTTGCAAAGATGGATAGTCCTGGCTGCCTTTAATGAATCTCACTTTAGAAATTAGCTTGGAAGCCCCCTAACATTTTCTGAAGCAGGGACCACTCTCTCCTCTACTTCCTCCATAGACCTCTGGGATATTGATTTGCCCTCATTGATTGATTTACTAACTTTGTCTTGAAGCAGAAAACAACTCATCTCTGCCACCTACTATATAGTCCAGTCTCCTGTGAGGCACTATCCAGGAGACAAGAGGAGTCTCAGTCTCTGCCCTCATTGAACTGCTAGTCAACTTAGGGAGATACGACTCATAGAAAGGAAACAGAGATAAATGTAAGTTCTTCAAAACTGAGGGGACAAAATCCTGACTGATGTATGAAAGGAAAGTGTCTAGAAAACAGGGGTGAGAATCAAATACAACCAAGGCTCACAGGCTCTAGGAAAGCAAATGAGAGTCTTTTTAGAAGCTTCAAGGAACACAGAGGCGATACTACTGTTTTCATCTGCCCCGATCCAGTGCTGTGATAATTTCTGGACGCTATAGTTTAAGAAGGATGTTGATAAACTGGAGAGTGGCCAGAGGAAAACAATCAGGATAGTTGAGGACCTGGAATCCATATCATATGACAATCATTTGAAGTAGCCAGGGAGAAATTAGCTTTGTCCTGGTTTAGAATGGAGAAAAGAAGACTCAGAGGGTGATGGATAACTGTGTAAAGGTATTTGAAGGTTGTCATATGGGAAAAAGGGTTAGATTTATTCTGCTTGACCTCAGAAGACAGAGCCAGGAGCAATGGGTGTTGGTCACAGGAAGATAGATTTGGGCTCTGTTGAAAGAACAATATCATAATAATCAAGACATGAACTCCTTTGTCCTGAGTCCACCACAGGCTCTCCATCCAATCTATCTTGCTACCTCACACATGCCTCTTCTTGTTGACTTGTTTGTCTTTCATTCTCAAAGAGAACAATGACATCAGGGAGATGATGACATGATCTGCATTCGACTTTGATTTGAGTGAGGCAGGGCTGTGCAAAGTCACCAGCCTCACTTTCTCCTCCAGAGCCATCTGGGTCCAACAGCCAGATATTCGTTAGGATGATTGGAGATGGCCCAGGATGCAAAGTGTAAGGGCTCCCTTGGGAGGCAGAGACTGACATCACGAGAGGTTATCAGTGGATGTTGTAGGATCACTTGTCAAGAATCTCTGGGGAGAGGATTCTCATTCAGATCCAGCTGGAAGTGGCCTCTTCACTCCTACTAAGACCTGTTTAGCTTTGAGATTCTACAAATTTTAGATTACCAACCCTACTACCACTATTGCCATTTTCCCACCACACACACACACACACACACACACACACACACACACACACACACACACACACAACCTGAATGAGACCAATAAAAGGAAGAGCCACAAGGAAAAAGGTATAGTAGAGAAAGATGCAGTTGTTCCTGCAGCAACAAGGGTCAAGTGACACCTTGGTCAAGTGACCATAGCAAAGCTATAGCTCTCCTCATGTTTTTTTTTTTTTAAACAAGCTGATTAGGAGAGATGGTCACACATCACAGACTACATAGGCAGAGGGGAGGTATCTAACAGCCTAATTTTGTTCAGAACTTAACATCAGGGGATGGTATGTGGTATGGCACTCAGTTCAGGGGCTATGACTGTAGTCCACATACAGAATCAGAAACATCTATGCATCTGACAGCATTCAGACTCTGCACATTGCTGGCATGATGTTTGGAAACAATAGTAAAAGGCGGTAACACTTGCATATGCATAGTATTCTTAAACCTTTAAATCTGGGCTGTCTTTACTCATTCCAATTCTTTGTGATAAAGCGGTAGCTGAAGTTTACGTCATTCCATCTTAATTTTCTGTGCTAAGTAGGTAGCTTTTGAAACAATTACATCTTGCTGTCATGAAATTACCATGATTTAATGCAAATCTGAAATACATGTATTGAGGTGTTAGTATTTATCTTTCTTTCCTCTTCTCACCTCCTCCCCCTTCTCCTCTTTTTGTGTGTGTGTGTGTGTGTAGAAATCCAAAGAAATCATCAACTAGGACTTGGAGAAATACAAATTCACAGGAGCAATGTGAGGTTATTATGTCATTTCTGGGCTTGTTTCTTTGAATCCATATCCTCAGTAATAAATGATGTTTGGGAACAAACAGGTGATTTCGGTAAGAGGAATCGACAGTATTTTTTGTGAGGCAGCGGTTTCTGTAGAAACCTTTCCTCTCTTTGTCCTCTCCTATCTGCAGGATATTGACAGCTCTGACAAGACTTTGATTATCTAGTCAGCAGGAGCCTGGGACTTGTCACTTGTCAGGTGTGAGCTGACAGTCCCACAGCTGATGAAACAATTGAAAGGAGATAGGCTGTACGTGAGAAGGACTAGGGTCAGCCGCCCAAAGTGTACGATGGCTGTGCGGGGAACAGGGGGAGCTTACACCCTCATTAATGTCTCCAAGAAGTCAGCAGAGAAATTGGGGAGGAGTAGAGACAAATTCACACTGGGTGGGGATGGTGGGAAAAGTGAGGATTGTCAATATCTGTTTTGGCCACTGGCTACACAATTAGTCAGGAGAGTGGGGCAATGCTATACTCCCAACGATGTCACTTGGGCAGTGATGAAGACCTTCAGGAGGTGGCCTTCTCTGTAACACAGCACACCTCCCTCAGACACTGTCTCCATCAACTGAGGGACTAGATTATTTTCACATCAAATCTACAGACAATATTACATTTCATCTTGATGGGAAAGGAGAAGGAGAAGGAGAAGAAGCCACCTTTTGTCTGTGCAAAGTAGAGCAGATAGATTTATAAGATGCAGGTCCAAAATGAGAGGGGGTGGGGAGGGGGGGGGGCAATACAACCACATCCTCCAGCTGGGTGCATGAAGAATTCAAAGCTCAGTCACTGAGTGATTTGTTTGTGTCCACAAGTAAAAAGAATTCTTTGAGGTAAGCTCCTATTTATCCTCACACTGAAAGCAATAACCAAAATACACACCAGGAAACCTAAATTTGTTCATGAAAACTACACTTCCAAAGGACTCGAGCACTTCATAAAGCTCAGTGATGATTTGCTGTACCTCCCAAAACAGCCCTTTCTAATTTGGGACAGTATTAAGATGAGGCATGCATGAGGCAGCAGGATATATCGGATAGATGGCCAGTGGTGGAGTCAGAACAAATGAATTCACCTGGTCAACTTCACCAAACTAGTCAGGGGCCTTCCCTGGGTCCATGAGAGTGAAAGAAGTGAATGCCACACTTTTATGAAAGAAAGAAAAAGCAACACACAAACAAACAAAAACAACAACAACTAATAACCTGGATATTACATAATTTTAGGATCCCATAAGTAGTCTTCATTAGAGAGCCTCAGCGCATTTCTAGACCACAAAATTTGGTGGCAGTCAACAACAGGGATGCTGTGTCAGTAAGTCAATCAACAAGCATACTACTTACTGTGGTAAACCTTGAGGACATAAAGAAAGGTAAAAACAGTGCTTGCCCATAAGGAGCTCACATTCTAATGGGGGAAAGACAGCTATGAATATTCATCCCATGTCTATATAACTCTTCAGTCCAGTGACACAGACCTCCTGGTTGTTCCATAAACAAAGCACTCCCATTCTGGGCTCCAGGCATTACCTCTGGCTGTCCCTCATGCCTGGACCGCTCTTCCTCCTTCACTTAGACTGCTAACCTCCCTGACTTCCTTTTGTTCCATCTAAAATCTCACCTTCTACAAGAAGCCTTCCCTAACTTCTTTTAATTCCAAAACTTTCCCTCTTTGACTTATTTCCCATTTATCCTGTCTAGAGCTTGCTTTGTATATATTTGTTTGCATGTTGGCTCCCCCATCAGATTGTAAGACCCTCAAGGGCAGGGACATTCTTTTGTCTCTTTTTGTAGCCCCAGCACTTAGCACAGTGCCTGGCACATAGTAGGCATTTAATATTTGTTCACTGAATTGAATTGAATTCAAATGTGAGGTCATCAGAGAGAGAAGGCATTTGAGAGTACAGAGGGGGTTAGCAAATACTCTTGCAGGACATAGGATTTGAACTGAGTCTTGAAGAAGGCCAGGGAAACCAAGAGGCAGAGGTGAGAAGGGAGACCATTTCAGGGATGGGGGAACAGCCAGTGAAAAGTCAAGGAGTCATGAAATAAACTGTCTTGTGCAAATATATTCTTCCCCAGAAAGGGGAGAAATTTTAAAGGGGAAAAGGGGAGAAGGGCACCCAAAGTATGAAGGTGAATGAGTTGTAGAATAGTTAGGAAAGGGGTTTTTAAGCAAAAAAGAAAGAGAATAGCATCCAGTAATTTATCACTGTTGCTCCTCAGTTGTTCAATCATGTCCAACTCTTCGTGACCCCAGGAATCATAGTATGCCAGGTCCTTCTGTCCTTCACTATATCTCTCTAACTGATAACATCACTTGTGACACTAATATTTTGGGCTCGTTAGAATACATTGCCTGCAATGTTGCTAATTAGCCATTTTCATTTCACCTTTATGCTATCATTGCGCAGTCAAGTACCAAACAGGATCTTCCTACCAGGGGCCTCCTTGGCGATGCTGATGTTTTCTGATCCTGCTGGTGCTGCTACAACTGGAGCCACTTCAGTTGATGGTCCCCTGCCACTCAATGGCCTTTCAGGAACTTTTGATGTTCAGCCAATGTCAGATGAAAAGAAACAAAAGGAATGGCAAGGCAGTCGGGGTACTCCAGAACAATCCCACCCAGCTGACGCCATCTTCCATATTGGGAACTGGGGTCCTGAGGGCCTTGACTTCACCATTGCTTCATGGCTGGGAAGGACTCTTCTTTCTCTACTCCCAAAGGAGTCACATCTTGTCTTCTCCAAAACCACCTTCAAGAGTCCTGCCTGCTAGAAGCTACCTCTTCTTCTATCAAAGTATTTATTAATCACCTACTGTGTGTTCAGGATATAAAAAAAAAGGCAAAAAAGTCCCTGCACTCAAGTAGCTTACAATCTAATGAAGGAGCTTATCTGTGCATGCTCAAGTTCCTACAAGATCCTCTGGGACAAACAGAGAATATCTATACATTCTCCAAAGTAGGTAGGGGGAGAAGGGTGTTGTGTATTCTCAGAAGAGGTGTTGACTTTCATCGGTAGAGAGGGTTTCCTCAGGTCTAATCCCTATCCTCTTAAATATTATCTCATCTGATCTTTATAATAATCTAAGATAGGTACTTTAGGTATCATTAATATTATTTTTGGTTAAGAAAATAGAGGCTCAGTGATTTTAAGTGACTTACCCATGGTCACGCAACGAGACTGTGTCAAAGCAGGATTAAAATACTGCTCTCACTTAAACTCTACCTCGAGTGTTCTTCTACTATAACAAAGACTTAATTTTTTTAAATGTCTTTATTGGCAGTCTAGGAAAGCCCATCTCAGAATAACACTTTCAAATAATTAAAGAAAATGCTGAATTTCAATTAGATCTTTGTCTTTAAAATAAAGATGCATTTTCCCCATCCAAAGATATTGACCCCCCCTGAAATCTATAAAAAGATAGGTCCGAGGATCCCAGACTAATATCCTGGTGGGTTCTGTGCTTCTTTTCTTTGGCCCATTCCTATATTGTTTACCCGGATAATACATAATCACTATTCAACATTTACCATGAAATATGATTAAATTATATGAAATCACAAAGGGTATTAACAGTGTAAATGCAAAACTTTTTCCACCAAAATTCATGATACAAACACTAAGGACAATCATTGAAATTTTAAAAAGATAGTTTTAGGCCAAATAAAAGAAGAGGTATTTCTAATTCTAAGTCAACTATCAGTTGAGAATCACAGGGTTCAATATGCCAAGGACCCATGATTTCTTGATATGGATAAGGAAGCAGATCACAACCTTTTTACAACTTGGGAGAAAGTCTTCAGGAGTTGCTGTAATCAAAATATTTATCTCCTTGATGACGAGCCTTTCCAAACTTCACTTGGCTCTTCCTTGGGACAAAGATTCTCCAGTCCATCTCTGGACCTTTACTTGGAACCTTTCCAGCTTGGTAGGAACTTCCAGAGCTTGAACTTTTATAACCATCCCCACCAATTTCCAAACAGACATCAGAGTTGGCTCAATATTAAGACAAATTTTCTAAGCATCAGATCTTATTAAATAGTGCCTGGCAACATAGAAGGAACATTTATTAAAATGCTTGTTGACTGACTGGCTGATTGATTGACAGTGGATTGAGCTGCCTTGGGAAGAAGTAAATTGTCTGTTACTGGAGGTAGGCAAACAGGCAGGCAATGATGTGTCAGGATGATGTAGAAGGGACTCCTGTCTGGGGTGGGAATTTGGATTAGATAACCTTCCAACTCAGATGTCCTGTTATTCTATTACCCTTCCACGTAGTTACAATGCATGGCATAAAGAGCACGAGAACCTCGTGCAGCAATCCCTTTTAGTATCAAGCCCTGATTCTTCAGTGTCAGCAAGGATATGCACAGCAAAAGTATTTGGTCTGAGGTACTTCCTCAGACTTACCCTGAAATTGCTGGTTCCAGACAGCTCGGAACATTTCCAAGATGCTTCTCTCAAGTCCTGTTGTTTCAAGTTGGCTACTGCTTCTAGGGGATTGGTTATCAAGGTTCCTTTAATCTTTGGGATGTTGGCTGATCAGATGTCTAGGATAAGCATGGATTAACTAAGTCTAACTGTGCATATCAATTAAGTTAATGCTGCTTTAAGGTCATGCTGCAACAAAAATCCACCAAGATGGAGCCCATAGCACCTCAGGACTGAAAATGGAGCTAAAACAAAGGGGGATGGCTTACGTTCTTTAATGAAACTATTTGTGTGATTTGGTATATGCTAGTAATGATGTTTATGTGGTGCTTTAAGGTTAGCAAAGCTCCCTACAATTGATTCTCACTGCAACCCTGTGAGTTAGTTATTATTACCCCCATTTTATACATGAAGAAACTAAGAAAAGTGATTTGCCCAGGACCCAAGGAAGGATAAGAACACATGCCTTGTTTACTCCAGAGACCAACACTTGATCCATGTACCTCTTGGCTGTCTCTGGTGCATACTATGACGATAAGGACGATATTCACTCTCACTTCAAAGTTTCTATTGGTTTATGGACCAGGACACGTAGTAGCAATTTAAATGCTCAGTATCAATTTTTATTTTGTTGAACATAAGAGCACCAGATACGTCCCATAGGAAAGTTACAGATTCAACCTAGTCCATGACTTTGTCTTTGACCAAGGTACCAAGAAGTGGTTTGTTGGTTATTCTCCTCAAAGTTAAAAGACATCCCTCAGAATATTCTGATTTCACTTAGCTTGTTATAAATGTATCGTTAAAAACATTTTTGTAGTCCTTTCTGTGTAACGGTGATTATTCTGGTTCCCACCATCTACAGATCAGGTGTGTTATAATTCCCCCCGACTCTAAGGTTCTCTGGTACCCTGAAGGGGGTTTGGGGGCATGTAGGCTCTCTGCCATTGTCTCTAGCCCTCATTGATGGTGTTCCCCCAACTGTAGGCTGGTCCCCTACTCAGACTAGAAGACCACCTAGTCTACTATCTGCCTCATTCTACAGAGGAGGAAATTGAGACCTAGAAAGTGTAAGTGACTTGTCCAATGCCACACAGGGGTAAAGCATCAGGGGCAGAATTTGAACCCTAATCTTCTGACTCCAGAACACTCTTAGTTACTATAATTCTCTACAAATATTCAAGTTATAATGCAGGTATTAATGTGTTTGTACCCAATCAAGCCATGAATGAAGAATAAGATGAGAAACTGTTTGGAGTATTTATTACTTCAAATAGCTGGTTTATGTTTATTTCAAACTAAAACAGCAACAAAAAGGATAGATACTACTCTATATTTTTTCCTCAAGAGCAGAATTACTTACGTTAACTTTTGTTAACCTTATTTTTACTTTAGTATTATACTTGCCACCTACCTTAATGTTCCACAGCAAGTGTAAACATAGCCAGAAAAAAGGATCGTCACTAGATTTAAACTAGAAAGGATCTTGAGTTCACCCTCATTTTAGAGAAGAGATCCAAGGAGGAGAAGGGGCTAATTCAAGGTAACCCAGAGCTAGTGCTCACAGCCCAAGTCTACATGCCCGTCCATTGAACAATAGTGGAACAAATTCTGGTATATGAATGTGATAGACACTAGCATGAGGAAATAAGGAAATGAGAAAAAGGAGAGTTTCAGGGAAAATTGACCTGACGCAGAATGAAGTGAGCTGAACTAAAAGAAAACAAAAAGAGCAATTCAAACAATAACAACTTTGTGAAAAACAAAACAAAATGAAACTTCTTTGAATTGTAGTTGATCAACAATAATTCCAGAGGCTTGATGATGGGTCAGGCCACCCACTTCCTGACAGAAAGGCAATGAAGTCAGACTGCAGATTAATCATTTTGTTGAATACATCTAGTACAGGGATTTGTTTTGTTTGACTATGTGTACTTGTTACAAGAGTTTTATTTTTGGTCTCATTTTTGTTTTCAATTGGAAGAAGAGAGGGAAGGGAAAGAAAACAGATTTTTGTTCATTTAAAAAAATAATTAAAACACAAAAAATAAAATTTAGTTCTCCTAACTCCAAATCCAGAGCTCTATCTAGCCAATGTCCTTTACATAGTGAGAAAAATAAAGAAAAAGGAGGGTTGGGCTGTGTAAGGAGTCGTGAGTCAAGTTGTATGCTCAGGAGGGCTAAGCTTTTGCCCACAGAGCCTCCATTGTTGGGGGTTTGGAGAATGGGGGTGATGGGAAGGATGGATATACACCCTACAAGCAGACCAGCAGGATGGTGGAGTAAGTAGTTCTTGGCACAATTCTGCCCTCTAATCCCTCTCACACACATCACACACACACACACCATTCACACATACATACAATAAGAAATGTAACAGATACAGAGAATTGAACATTGCAGCCAGAAGAAAAGACGGGAAGTACCTCTACTAAATGGAAAGCCTTTTGAAATGACCCAAGGTTGTGTGACCCTGGGCAAGTCACTTAACTGTGTTTGCTTCAGTTTCCTTATCTGTAAAAATGAACTGGAGAAAGAAATGACAAACCACTTGAGTATTTTTTGCCAAGAAAACCCCAAATGGGGTCATGAAGAGTTGGACACAACTTAAACGACTGAGCTCCTCCATCCTTCTCCAGGCGGGTGCGCCCACATGCAGATACACCCACATACGAATATTAAAGGATTGTGGCATTAGGAAGGTTGAGAACCACTGCTCTAGGGGCAAGGTCAAAGAGATGCTTGCCCCAAGGTGGGTAGAGCACAACTAAGCCAAGCTGTAAACTGGCTACGGCTCCTCCATGCCTCACCCCTTATGTAGACGTAGAGTGGTGCTTGGGAGAGCCTAGAACTTAACCTTCCAAATGGGGAGAGAGAAGGGAAGGCAGAACAACAATGTGTGGAGTAAAATGGAATCTCAGTGGTGAAGCACTTAGCTTTTGTCCCAAGCGGGGCTGGGGCAGGGAGGGAGATGGTATAAATCCCTCAGCTTTGTCTGCTCTTGGGTAATTCCCTTCTCTTCACTGGAGCCCTCTGTAAAAAGAGTTGATGAAAATTAATGACATTTAATGTATCTAATGATGATAATTTTTTTTCCTAGTTTTGCATATACTGTGAATGTAAAATTAAGATAATTATCTGGATAATTCTGTTGTTTTGTTTAAATAGACCAGCTTTGTTTTCTTTTGACTTGAGATACATACAGATTTGGGGCAGCTAAGTGGCACAGTGCAAGGATTGGTGTCAGGAAGACTCATCTTCCTGAGTTCAAATCTGGTCTTAGACACTTACTAGCTGTGTGACCCTGGGTAAGTCACTTAACCTGTTTGTCTCGGTTTCCTCTTCTGTAAAAGGAGCTGGAGAAGGAAATGTCAAACCACTCCAATATCTTTGCCAAGAAAACCCTAAATGGGGTCATGAAGATTCAGACGTGACTGAACGACAACAAAAATGATTTTTGCATCTCATTTATTCATTAAATGAATGAAGTAGGAGATGTAAGCCAGACAGTCCCACTCATCAACGAAAGGAAGGTTTTTTTGAAGACTACCAAACCAAAGGCAGGGGAAGGAGTAAGAGAAGAGGCTGGAGGTCAGGAGTTAAAGGGAGGGTGGGCAGGAAGGGGCGTGAGTCTAAGCGGTGGGGAGTCTTTACAGAAGATTAACTGATTGGAAGGTAGGGTCAACAGAAAGAAATGGGGGAAAGCTCAGGCTTGAAGCAGTTATTTTTTTAAGTTGCAAAACTCATGAAGAAAGGAGAAATGAAAAAATAAACTAAGTAGCTGTGATCCTGAATTTGACCATAGAACACTCTTCCTTTGGCAGAAATATCCATTGTTTTCATTTTAATAATTTAATTTCAATTGCCCTAAATTCAGATCAGGCATCAGGGTCTCTGAGATTCTTATGAAACATTAAGAGTGAAAGTCTTTTTTTTTTAAGTGTTCCTTATGCTATGCTGGTTTTATTGGAAAGTAATTTTTAAAGTCGCCTCCAAATTCATTAAAAATTACCTATAGCATATCTATCTGTAATGTCATAAATCACAGGAAGTCTTGTGCATTGATATGCATGGGAGGCCACACCAAGGCACTAGGCTTTCCATTAGAGTGCCAGGGGTTTAGGACTAGTTGACTTCCAGCCAAGTCATCCAAGTGGATAAAAAGAAAAAGAAAAAAGAGCCTCTTCTTGGCCCCTTCTTTCTATCCCTTCTACCTAGGCACCCTCATTTTAGTCTTGGCAACTTGCCAAGAACAAGGATGACTGGACAGTTATTTCCTTTGTAGATTTAGTTTTCTTATGGAAATAGCAAACGAACAACTGTTTAGTTAGGGAAATGTTATTTGGATACTAGTTCTATTTCCTCCGCTAGACTAGAACTTTCCTAAGGGCAAGGACCCTGTCTTGTAGAGAGTTAAGATATAGTTGCTAGCTGTATGACCATAGACCAGTGGTCCTCAAACTTTTTGGTCTCAAGAACTCTTTACACTCTTTTTTTTTTTTTTGCCTTTTTGGAAGGAGGAAGGCAGGGCAATTGGGGTTAAGTGACTTGCCCAAGGTCACACAGCTAGTAAGTGTCAAGTGTCTGAGGCTGGATTGAACTGAGATCCTCCTGACCCCAGGACTGGCTGTTCACTGGGCCACCTAGATTCCCCAGTCCTTTAAAAATTATTGGGGAACCTCCAAAGAGCTTTTGCTTATATGAGTTATAACCTATCACAATTTACCATTCTAGAAATTAAAATATTTTAGTATGCCTTAGTATGTCTTCTTCACTGCCTTAGACAATTTCATCTCTCTGAAACTTAGTTTCCTCTTCTACAGAAAAACAAATGGGGATATCATTACTGAGTCATCACACAAAATTGTGATTAAAATATTTTGTAGATAAGAAATAGCTATAGAAATGTGTCACTATTGTTGTTGTTGAAAACTTTTGAAGTCAGGTACTGTTGTATTTTTGTCTTTGTATCCCCGTGCCTAGGACAGTGCCTGGGACATGCTTGTTGATAGAGTGATTGGTTCTAGCTTCCTCAAGACCCCGGCACTTAGTAGTTGTCTAATAATGTTTCCCAAACAGATTATAATGTTTGCTTCAGGGTGAGGGAGAGAAAAAAAAAAAGCAATAAAAGAGGTAGGAGTGACCAGTTAAAGTGAAGTACTAATATATGGCAGCATTTTCTGGTCAAAGAATTCTTCACACCTTGGGTTTAAAAAAAAAAAAAGAAAGAAAACCAACCTGGGTTTTCTTGTTCTTTGCAGATAGCTCATCATCGTCTGAGATCAGTCTTTCATATTTGTTTTCAGGTATCCTTCAAGTATTTCCACATATTGTGGAGAGGACAGACAGATGAGCTTTCCATGGCCCAGCAGAATCATTTTTATCATTGTGGAAAATTCCTTCATTCATCGGGCAGCTGTGCTTTCAGAGTCTATTGTGTGCACAGCACTTCTCATCCCTCCTCTTTGGTCCTCATCCTTTGTTGTCACCATTTTAGGATTGGAATAAAGTCTGAAAAAACTATTCCTCAATGAGGCCAAAGAAGGGTCAGGGACCTCTGTTTTCAAGAATGTTAAATTCTCCAGATAATGTAAAATAATTGTGGAAATGGTTGGCGAATTAAAGATGGTTGTTATTGATTCCAAAAATACTTTTGCTTTCAGCAAAATACATTTTTAATTACTTTCCTACTAGCTGTCATTTTTCATAAACCAGTCTAGACTATTCGTGCCAAATCATGCAAAAACTGCTTTCAATGAAATGTCTTCTCTTAATATCAAAGATCAGAGTATTTTTTTTCCTATTTTTTACTTATGTGGAGTTTAACAAACAATGGTCTAACAAACACATCACTCGTGCAGCATTTGTGAAACCCCAAGTTCCAATTATAACAAAACGACCAAGAAAACCTAATTTACTATTCTCCTTTTACCTGTTTCCTGATCTGCTACAGACTCCTCTTTGTGAAGGTCTGCTTACAAACTTATAGAAATATAAATGGAAATAAAATGCAGTTTATTTTTGCTTTTTTTCCTTTGTTGATAATTTGTTATCCATGGATTCAAATTCCCTTTTTCCCCAAGCAGTTTAATGCAAAGATCAAGATCGCAGAATCTACATACCCTGAGATGGAGAAAATGTGTGATTCTGTAAGAATTCTTTTCTCCTTATTTATCTGGAGCTTACTGAAATGGAGAGAAGGAAAGGGAATAATTTGAACATTTTTCCCCTTGTAATTTTGATTGGAAATGACTAAACCAAGTGGAAGTGCCAGGGAAAAAAATGTATATGTTCTAGCAGAAATGTAGATTTTGCTTTAAGCATCAGAATCAATGTCCAAATCTAAAATTGATATAATTGACTGTTAATTAATTCCCTTGATATTTTCATTAACACTTCCAAGCAACAAGTATTCTGTTTGGCACTTCTGAATTATTCAGGAGGTATTCAGATTGCTCTAACTAAGGTACCATGTGACTGATGCTATGCTGGAAGATAAACTTAGACCCAAGGTCGGCTTCTATTTGACTGCATTTTACTAAGGAGGTTTTTTTGGGTGGGAGAAGGGAGGAATTGGGCAGGATGTCCCAAAGAAACAAGTTCTGTTGAGCACAATGCTGCAAATATTCAGATTCATGAAGAGAAACCGTTGGTACTTTTGTCATTGAAAATGCAGTTCACCACATCCATATTACTCTGAACATGGCTTTCCATCAGTACAGAGACTTCAAGAGGAGAGAATTAAGCCCCTTGGAGGCCTGAGTAGAGCACAATGTACTTCCCAGGCCTGATTTTAGACTTCCTAGAGAATATCCAGTAGTTTTACACACTGCAGTGGAATCTTTAAAAATCGCAAGATATAAAGTCAGTATAACTTAAAAATAGTTGTGGCTGGTAGGGGGCAATGTTAAATAAATGCATTGCCTCAATTACTATTTTTAAGTACCCAAAATGAGTGTGGGTAGAGTGGAAAGACTATTGGGTTAAGAGTCAGAGAACCTGGTTCAAATTCTGCCTCATTTACAGTCTGTGTGACCTAAACAAGTTACTTGATGTCTCTATGCCTCTGTGTCCTTATCAGAAAAATGAGAAGGTTCAACTCAAACTCAAGGTCTAAACCAATGATCTTGTGTGAAGAGTCCCATTCTAAGCACTGGGCTAGATACAAAGGTCATTGAGATAAGAGTCTGGCCCTACTGGAACTTAAGATCTAGCGGAGATGTAGACTATATGCACAAATATGCAACACTGGATAATTCACTTATAATGACTATGCCATAACTTGAGTTCTGAATAGAATAAAATAATAGCATGGTGCTATGGGGCAGCTAAGGAAGGAATGGTCATTTTCAGCTGGTGGGATCTGGGAAGGCTTACGGGGGAGGAGAGGGTAAAGATGGAACTTAAAAGTTAGGGAGAATTTCAAGAGACAGAGATGAGGATTGAAGGAAAGGGATTCCAGATACAGAGAACATCAGGAGTAAAGAAACAAAGATAGGAAATTTTCTAGAAAAGCCATCTAGGGGTCAAGCCAACTTTGCAGTAGGTTATGTTCATTCTCTTAGGTTTGAAAGTCATAGGTTCATAGATGTAGACCTGGCAGAGACCTCAGATGTCATTGAGTCTTGTTGTTAGTGTTTTAGTCTTTCCATTCATGTGGAATGAAGTATATGACTCTATGACCCCATTTGGGGTTCTCTTGCCAAAGAGAACTCCTTCAGTTTATTTTACAAATGGGAAAAATGAGACAAACATGATTAAGTGACTTGCCCAGGATCACACAGCTAGGAAGTGTCTGAGGCTGAATTTTAATTCAATCTGTCTCCAGGCCTGATACTCTATCCACTGTGCCACCTAGCTCCTCACATCTTCATTTTACAGATGAGGAAACTGAGACCCAGAGAGGCAAATTACTCCCTCAGGGTCATATACTTAGAACATTTCTGAGCTAATAGTTAAACCCAGGTCTTCCTGATACTAAATCCAAAAACACTATCCATTAATAACCTATGCTTCCCATGAACCCTCACTAGGACTCACTTTATTTATCTCATCTTAGACTTACTGTCTGTACCAAAAAGCTAATGACACCTTTTGATCAGTTGTTCCATGGTCTCATTGTCTGAACAGCACGCCTCCTACCAACATTTATTGTATGGGATGTGATGGTAGTAGTTTCATCCTGCTAGTAGTTTTAGGCTCTTTCTTGAAGGCTAGCTCTAAGTATCTTTAATCCTTGAATCTCCCGTACCACCCAGCATTGCGCCTTGCCCAAGGGCATATACCAAGAAACAATATTTCTTGAAAGAATGAATGAATAAATATATTATACTGTAAGAAATGTTGAAATTGATGGTTTCAGAGAAACCCAAGAAGACTTGTATGAACTCCTGCAAAATGAAGTGAGCAAATTAAAAAAAAAACTATTTATATAAAAAGAACTTTGTACAAAGAACTTTGAAAGACTTAAAAACTTTGATCAAAGACAGAACTAACCATGATTCTAGAAGATCAATAATGAAGAGTGCTTTCCACCTCCTGGAAGAGAGGTGATGAGCTAAATGAGACACATAACTTTGGGCATAGCCAATGTGAGAATTTATCTTCCTTGATTGGGTGGGGGGGAGCTTTGCAGCTTTTCCCTTTTTTTCTGTTTCTTCTTTCTCAATATGATTAATGTGGAAGTATGTTTCTCTGATTGCACATGTATAACCTGTATCAGATTGTTTGCCATCTTGGAGGGAGGAAGATAGGGAGAGGGGGAGAAAAATTTGGAACTTAAAATCTTATAAAAATAAGTCTTTAAAACTATCTTTATATGTAACTGGAAAAAATAAAATACAATTTACAAAATGAATGAATAGATAG
>CM053585.1:233784698-233807194 GCA_028646515.1 Pseudochirops corinnae | reverse complement strand
TAGAGTTGTCTTTAGCTGTGCGTTGTTGAGGATAGTCCAGTTTATCAAGGTTGGTCATCATATGTACGATGTGTCTGTGATTATGTACAGGTTTTGCCTGGTTCTGCTCTTCTCACTTAGCATCAGTCCGTATAAGCCTCTCCAGGTAATTATGAAGTCCATCTCCTTCCCATTTCTTATAGCACAATAGTATTCCATTATATTCATATACCTTAGCTTGTTCAGCCATTCCCCAATTGATGGACATCCCCTATATTTCCAGTTTTTTGCAACCACAAAGAGAAACATACACAGAATCTCTAGAACTATTTCCCACCACAGTCTATGACACTCAATCGGTCACGGTTTTTAAACATCTCTCACAAACGAACCTTTCTGATTTAGCTTTTACTGCTTAATGAATTTAGTGTTTGGGTTATGAGCTCCAGTGGTGGCTCCTCTGTTGGTTAGTTTTATTAGGGGAAGTACCTTATGCTGGTGCTGTGTAGCCTGACGGGCACTGCTGACCACCCTACTTAAGCAGTCCCATTTTTATGGCCTTGGGCTGATAATAAGCACTTCTGATTCTAGAGTCTCATTACTGAAGTTCAAACTTTTCAAGGCAATGAGCACACTTAAATGGTTGTTTCCTCTTCCCTTCCTTCCTTCCTTCCTTTTTTCCTTCCTTCCCTCCTTCCCTCCTTCCTTCCTTCCTTTGTTCCTTCCTTCCTTCCTTCCTCCTTCCTTCCTTCCTCCTTCCTTCCTTCCTTCTTCCTTCCTTCCCTCCTTCCCTCCTTCCTTCCTTCCTTCTTTCCCTTCTTCCCTCCTTCCTTCCCTCCTTCCCTCCTTCCTTCCTTCCTTCCTTCCTTCCCTTCTTCCCTCTTTCCCTCCTTCCCTCCTTCCTTCCTTCTCTTCCTCCTCATTAGAATATAAGCTCATTATATGTCAGGATTGTTTCATATTGCTTCATCTCTAGGGCATAGCTGACAAAGTAGGTGCTTAATAAATGTGTTGATCAATTGATTGAAAGGCTTATCTCTTAAAGGTAAAGTGTCTGCTTTGGGCAGCAGCCAACAGTGGAAAGAACACTAAATTTTGGGTCAAAGCACCTGCACTGAATCCTAGTTCTGCTGCTTAACACCACTGTGACCTTAGGTAAGTCACTTAAGTCTGGATCTCCATTTCCTCATCTATAAAATGAGGCCGGAGGGCCTCTAAGACTCCAACCCTATTGTTCTATGCCCTCTGTATAGGCCTTTTGGTTTTCCATCTTAGACCACTGTCTTTCAAGAAAGAACTGAGTGGGAAATAACATTTTTTAAAAAACAAAGCATGAGGGAAAATACGTTCATCAACACCAAGTGTCTACCAAGGACTTCCTGAGCATCAGGCACCATGTGAAGCGCTGGTGTTACTGGCATCTCTATGGCTGCATCTGCAAGAACAAGCCTTATTTTCCTCTTCAACAGTTATACATATGTGTGTGCATTTATTTATTTACTCTATATTCTGCATATATTTAAATATGCACTAGGCAACTGGTGGCACAGTGGATAGATTTCAAATCCAGCCTCAGACAGCTGTGCAACCCTGGGGCAAGTCACTTGACTTCTGTCTGTCTCATTTTCTTCATCTGTAAAATGGGAATAATAAAGACACCCACCTCCCAAGTCTGTTCTGAATATCAAATGGGATATTCATAAAGAGCTTAGCACATAACAAAGGTTTAATAAGTGCTTGCTCCTTCCTTCCTTCCTTCTCCATTAAAACGGAAGCTCATGGTAAATCCGGATTTTTTCATACGTGCTTACACACTATGGCGCGCATAGTAAGTACTTAATGAAAGTTTGTTGATTGACTGATTGAAAGACTCCTCTCTTGGAGGTTTAGTGTCTGCTTTGCACAGGGATTAACTTTGACCAGTTCTTAGCACTGCACTTTAGATTTACTGTCCATGACCCCGTAATTAAATAGCTACCTCTCACACAGGACCGACCACTTAGGTGGCATAGTAAAAGGAGCACCAGGCCTAGAGTCAGGAAGGCCTGAACACAAATCCCAGTCCTCTAACTATATGGTCCTGCACAAGTCACTTAACTGTGTTTGCCTCAGTTTCCTCATTTTATAAAATGAGCTGGAGAAGGAAATGGCAAACCACTCCAGTATCTTTGTCAAGAAAACCCCAAAAGGGGTCATGAAGAGTCTAACACTACTAAAAATGACTAAACAACAACAACAAATTCCTCAGTGTAGGGAATTCCCTTTACCAGTTTAATTTTCTAGGACTTGGTAGAACCTGCAGAGCTGCCTGAGGCACACACCACTGAATTATACAGTGTCTTGAACAGTCACATAGGTGTCCACCCTCAGAGAGAGGACTTAAATCCAGGTGTTCTTGGGTCCCCAACCCAGCATTTTCAGTCTGGGAGGGGAAGCCCTCATACTCTCTGGTCAGAACAGAAACAATTGCTATTTACATTCACTCTGAGACACCAAAATCTAAACAATGAGCAAGTGAGGTTTGAACTGAGACCCAGATTGATTCTTTTGTGAAGGCTAACTAGGTCATCTTTGGCCTCAGGTCTTACCTAGCCTTTAACTTCTGAATGGGTGTTGCCTCAGACAGACTGGGACCTGGGAAAGCCCTTAGCTTAAAAGGTCAAGGTCTCCCACTGCATCCAGGCCATCACCAGTCATTCTGACCTATGTCTCCTCCCTGGACTCCAATGACTCTAGAAGAGAGAGTGAGACTGATGACTTTGCCCAACTCTGTCTCACTTAATCCAATTCACTTACAAGTCAAGATGTCACCCTCCTGATGTCATTGATCCTTTCTAGAATGAAGGACGAACAACAACAACAAAACCCAGCACTTTGTCTACCACACCACATATGTTATAAAATCCTGAAACTCCATGGTACTTTATAATTTAACAAGGACTTCCTTTCTCACAATGATCTCATTTTATCCTCCCAACAATTCTGAGAATTAAGTGGGGTTCTTCCCATTTTACGAAGGAAAAAATAAGCTTCAGAATGTTACCTAAGTTCACACAGGTAGTGAGTAGCCAGCCAATCTTGAGTCTTTTCATTTTTAGATCAGGGCTCTTTCTCCTTTCCGGAGCTGGTTAATGCAGATGCAAATGGCTAAAATGAAGACCTGGGGCACTGGGTACCGACACAGACTAATAGGTATATTACGGATGCTCAATAAACACTTGCCAACTAAAACCTAGGTGATGTCACTCAGGCAAGGAAAAGGCAAGTGGCAGGATAAGAGATTTATGAAGAATTATTATTATTTAGCTCTTAGTGATGGGTGAGCTTGCTGGCCTGAATATCAATAGGATTCCCAAAATACTGCTGTGCTATTTTTCCATTTTTCCTCCAAGAAAGAACTTCCTGACAGGCTGTGTTGAATGACTTTATTTTAGAAATAATATGTCAATATATTAAAATGACTGTCAGCAACTAACACACAAGACTGAATCCAGTTTAAAAAAGACAATTGAATTCAGTCAAATAACTGGGGTTTTTTTTCTCTACGTGCTATCCAATCATGAGTTTGACTAAATTTTTTACTTTTCTGACCAGCTGGAATGGTCCAACTCATATAACGTAGTGCTCAAAGGGACCTCGGGTACTATTTATTCCAACACTCTCATTTATATAGGGAGTAAGTGACATCTAAAGAGGGGAAGGAATGTAGTCTCAAGCACCCTATTTTCAAGAGATAGAGGGAGGAGGAAGGTTATACAATCATACAACTATATGTCCAATTACTGCCACTGCTATAATTATTTCTGGCACCCAAGAAAAAGTCCGTACAGCTACTTCTGCAAGCTAGTGGAGGTGAAGTCAGTCCAAAGGTATTATTGAGAGGATAGCACCTTATTCTGGCAGATACTAAATGATGGCTTATGCGTCAAATATTCAGATCCAATTGTGGATCTGAATGTCAAAAGAAGCAGACACTAATAGAGAATCAGGCAAAGTCTGACCCAGAAGAGAGCAGAAATTCCGGTTTTGTGAGGTCCCTCAGGCTTAACTCCAGTCAGGTGACTCTCCTGTCTGAGCTTCAAGGTCTGTCCTTCTTCCTCTTCCATCCTTCTCTTCGTCTTGTTTCTGGCTTTGGGACTTCCAAAGCTTGCCCTGCCCCAGGTACCTTCTCCCACCCCCTTTTCATCTTTCTTTGGTATGTTATGTTCTCTCGTTAGAATGTAAGCTCTTTGAAGGCAGAGACTGTCTATCTTTTTGGTTGTATTCATATTCTATGAACTTAGCACGGTACCTGTAGGTACTGTGTAAGTGCATACAGTAAGCACTTGATAAATATTTATTCCTTCCTCTCTTTCTTATCATTCTCTTCTCTCAAAGCCCAGTCCTACATGTTTTGCCTTCATCCTACAACAAAAGATAATCTTTCCATTTCCATTGCCTCTGACGTATAAATAACTAACAAATCAGTAAGTATTTACTGCGAGATCCTATGTGCCCAGCCCTGTAGCAGGCACTAGAGATGATAGAGAAACAAAAAAAAAAAGATTCAAATTCCATGCCCTCAATGAGTGTGAGGCATAAATATGAAAAGTTATATAACAAATAGCAGATTGAAATACCAATTGAAAGTCATATTAATCAGTGGCAGAAAAAAAGAAACTTGAGTCCAGATGTTAGACCACTAAGGACTGGAATGATCAGGGAAAACCTTTTGAATTAGAAAGGACTGAAATTGTGTCTTGAAGAAAAGGTAGAATTGCAAGTGGGGGAGCATACTAGCTGTTCAGCTGGCTCCTCATTCCAAAAGTCAAGAGTGCTTAGCTAAGGGGAAAGCTGAGCTGCAGGTATGATCTAATATTTGGGGGAGGATTTGAAGGACGAAGATCTGACTAGGTCTACGGATCAGGCCAGCATTTTCCAGTAGTAATCCTGGACTTTACAAAATGTGCTCAAGACATTGTTGAGAATGGGACTTTTATTCCAACTAGCACACACGCATACAAAAATACAGGCCCTAGAGTGTGTGACCAATTCCCTTGTCCACTCTGAACAGACATCCTATGGAAAGTACGGTGGTGTCCAGGCACCATTCATATGTAGTGAACAATGGAGATGTGCTTTTAATCTGCTCCATATACCATATATTTATACGGGGTAGGTGATTTGATTGATTTATTCAGTCACCCTTATATGTGGACAATTTGGGGGCCATCAGATGGCCTAACGCCGCAGCCAGAGCAGCAGCCAGGGAAGGCAGTAGCAGACAAGAAATCCCCATAGGACGTCAGTGGAAGGAACAGAATTAGCCTTCCTGGGGGCCCCCTGCTGCTTATGCCAAACTCTTGCCGATTTTGCTCTTTAAAGGGGGCAAGTTCCAATTTATTCCTGTATCAATTCTGTACATCATTTACCTCAGCACCGATTGTATCGTTTGCAAATTAGCATTAGGCAGCAATTTCTGGTGCAGTATAAAACTATTTAGAAATCTAACCAGGAAATTGAAAGATGTAGTAAAACACCAACATCAGGGCCGAACTTAATTCACTTCCTTATCTTCTTGTTACATACTGACGGATTTCAGGCAATTCGAAAACATCTACCTTGTCTTCCATGTGTGCAAATCAGATTATTGACAGTGAAAGCAACTTCCCAGGTTATTTAAACGCTGGAGCAATATCGCGAGTACGATCTGGTTTTGACTTACACTTGCCAAGACGTTTGGTTTTTGTTTGCCAGGAATAGAGGTGCTTCCTCTTTAATCCAAGAGATGTCAGCCTGATTTCAGCAGCAGTCTTCGTATCATGGCTGCCCAAGCACCTAGCAGGCCTTGCTCTGGCTGCATTGTTCCTTGACAGCTTCATTCTTGGATGCCTAACCCTGGGCCACCCATCGGGGTTTCCCATTTGACCCAGATGTAGGAGGCGGGAGAAAATGTCTATCCCTAGGAGGAAGATCTCTGAGAAGATATCTGTTCACTGCCTTCCATGTTTGACCCAAGGTACCCTCCACCACCTCTACCAGCTCTTTCTCAGGAGGCTTATGAGGAAGCGTCTTTAAAACACTTAAAGTCCATTCAAGTTCTGTTCTTATGTGCCCAAATTGCCATCCTTAGTGCACATCCATTTGCATCAGTTCTCTACCCTCCTTTAAGCATCACATTTCAAAACGGCATGATTACTCTGAATGCTGGCTGTCTTAGTCACTCCCTTGTTTCGTTTTTCTGGCTCATATCCCAATAGCCCTCAGAGAGGGGTACATGCTCTCTTTCCTTAATCATCACAGTTCCATATTTTACCCTTCCAGCTGAGTCCTTTATTGCCTCAATCCTATTTCTAAAGCAGGCCTCCTCTGCAGATGTCCTACACATTGAATTCCCAGATAGTATACCTTATTGCTCTCCTAGTTCCTCTTTTTGTTTTTACTTTTTGCTTTTTTTGGAGGGGGGAAGTCAGGGCATTTGGAGTTAAGTGACTTGGCCAAGGTCACATGGCTAGTAAGTGTTAAGTGTCTGAGGTCACATTTGAACTCAGATCCTCCAGACTCCAGGATCCATGCTCTATTCATTGTGCCACCTAGCTGTCCTTGTTCTTCTTTTTTTAAAAGTCCAGTACCATCCACCCCTCACCCTCCACCCTGAGTCTCGAAAATTTCTGGAATATTCACATACTTATTCTTAACTTCTCTCTGTGTCAAGGGGAGTTGTGCGTATGGGTGTGTGTATGTATGTATACATATATGTGTGGATATGTATATATGTGTATGTGTGTATATGTGTTTTTATTTTCCACATATATCTTCTTCTTGTCTACCTTAACACTCTAGAAATGGGCAATGTCTTCAGCTAGTCTTTTCCCCTGTTAAGCAAAGCTGGCAGGTGGAAGTCCACCTTCTTGGACATTTCTTATTCTGGAAAGCTCAGCAGGTTTTCACGTCATTCCCCCATCTTTGTCCTTCCGATTCAGCTCTGGCCAGAAGCCCCTCCCTCCTAATCACTGCACCAGCTGGCTTGGCTTTTGACATCCTGCTACTTTGCTCCTCTTGAGCTCTCTCTTACTCTCCAAGAGACATTTTGCTTTTCTTTTCCAAAGGTAATGACCCCTCCCACCAGGATTCCAAGTGTGGAAGATGAAACCTCCGATTTCTCTCCCCCCTCTCAACTCCCACTCCCCTTCCTTAATAAAATTATAACATAAAACCATCACTCCAAACTGCTCTGAGTTTGCCCTTCCCAGCCCCCATCACTGGGAGGCAAATATTCTAGCTGTTTTTCAATTCTATTGGTCTAACTGTTCCATAAGGCAATAAAAAAAGAGAGAGAGAGAGAGGGAGATTGTGTATCCAGTTGGCAGTATCCAGAAATAACATGTATAAAAAAACGGAATTAAGAACAGTTTGATGAGCTGGACTCTGTTACAGAGACAGCCTCCATATATTCTGTGGTTTTTAATTTCTTCTCAACTTCTTCCAATCTCTTTCTCCTATTCCAGGTTGAATCATCATATCATCTAAAATATGCCCCGTGGGTACAGTATAGGTCACCCAGACACTTATGGGCTCTGTGAGGAAATGCAGATGTGACCTGTAAGTGGGATAGTTAAAGGCATTTTCTTTTGTCTTTGGGTTCTAAGACAGTTCGGAGGGTTTAGGATTGAAGGGATTTGTGACAGACCATTATGTGGACTCCTATCGCACTTCAACTGATAAAATTACCAACTTTATCCTAGGTTGCTATATGATGGCAAATTCATTGTGATGATTGTTCATGTCATTATTAGAGAAGCTACCAAATTCCCAATCTGGCCAGAACTTTGAGTCATGGCCAAGACCCACCTGGGCCTTGATCCCAGGCTATTGGTCACGGAGGATCCCACTTACAAAAACTTCATGTGGACATCCAGTTAGACCCTAAGGAATTTGTTCCCAGTGGTCTGTCTCTAACTCACTATCTAACCATGGCCAAGTGTCTTTTTTCCTTTGGACTTCCATTTCCTCATTTCTAAAATGAAAGGATTGGAAGACGAGGAAATTTCTGATGGCACTTCTAGCTCAAAAAATGTTCTGATTCGGTGAATGGTTCTGTGGCTTTCTCCCCTCTTAGATTGCTTCTCTCATAAGAATTATTTAAAAGACACAACGATTCACAGAATCAGTCTCAGAGCTGGAAACAAATTCATAAGCCATGTAGTCAAACTCACCACGCCCAAGAAAGAACCCTGACTATAACATAACCTGACAAGAGATCATTCCATCCCTGCTTGAAAGCAGCAACCCCATACCCACCCCTGCCCAAGCTAAAACTGGCCATACTGACTAACTGAGCCAACCCTGTGAACCCTTTACCTCAGTTTCTGGACCAATTTGGGGAAAGGCAAAGTTGTCACCTTCAAGTTCAAGAATCCCCCCCTCCCCAAATAGTCCATTTCCCTAAACTAACTCATTATGGATTTCTCAATCATGGATTTATCTAGTTCCCTAATATTTCCAATCAGTGAAACAAACAAACAATCAAGCAAAAACAATTTACTGGGAGAAATGAGATCCAAATGTTAACTTCTCACTTGGCCTTCAAAGGCATCAGTGTACATCTTTCTTCTATTTCTCCTTGCAATGGGGCCTTCTTTCCTTGTCAAACATCAATCTCTTTCCCCCCAACTCCTCCCTACTTCTACCACATTCTCTTTAAATACCTTCCTTAACCAGCTCCTCTCCCAGCTAATCTGAATTTCATTCCCTTCATCATATCATAGAACATTAGATACGCAAAGGGTATCAAAAGTCATCTAATAGAACCTTCTCATTTTACAGTTGGGGAAACTGAGCATTAGAGGAGGGAAGGGACTTGGGCAGGGTCTCATAATCAGAGCTATCTCCCAGTTCAGTATTCTCTCTATTGGTATGCCTATTGTGAGTCCTGTCCTGTGTAGGGGCTGGGAGAGGAGCAGGAGAGAGGTGGAGAGAGAGAGAAGGGGTAGGGGGTTTGGGAGGAAGATAATGAATCTTTCTTGGTTCTTAGAATTTGCCTTCCTTCTTCCCACCACCTCATTTGGGTTTCATTCCTCCATCTGTTCTTTATTACCAGGCGCGTTCTCTCTCTCTCTCTCTCTCTCTCTCTCTCTCTCTCTCTCTCTCTCTCTCTTTCCTAGTGAATCTTTCCCTTGCATTAAGTGTTTTCCTCTTCCTCTCCTTTCACTTTATCTTGTTCAGAACCACATTTCCACTTCACTTCCCGGTCATTTTAACAACAACAATAATATAGTACTTCCAATATGCTAGACACTGCGGTAAGGACTTTCCAAATATCATCTCATTTGATCCTTACAACAACCCTGGGAAGTAGAGAGATACTATTATTGTCCCAATTTTACAGATAAGGAAATTGAGGCAAGCAGATTGTGTGACTTGCTAAGGGTCGTACAACTAGTAAGTATTGTGATCAAATTTGAATTCAGGTCTCCCTGACTCCAGGGCCCAGAATTCTATTCATTGTGCCACCTACTTACTTCCACTTGTTCTACTTGCACTCTGTTCATCTCCCTCATTTCCCTCCATGAGATCCTAGACTCTGTCCCTGAAATCTTGGGCTCTAATTGATGAGATTTTGCCTAATCTTGACTGGATCCAGATCTTCACGTATCTTCTCAATCATTTCTAAACCATACCTACGTTCATGTGTCACCTCTCCCTCTATTTGTCTCTAATGTATTTTCTCCCCATTATAATGTAAGCTGTTTGAGGGCAGGCATTCGTTTTCCTTATTATATTTTTATTCTCAGTGATGAGCACAGCAACTGGTCTGTAGTAAGTGCTGAAGACTTTTCATTCATTCTCCTTGCAATTGTAACAATTTTGATGATGGAATAGAATCTTAGAATCATGAGCTAGAGGAGATCACAAACATCAGTTAGTCCTCTAATCTTCTCATTTACAGATTGGTAAACTGAGGCCCAGAGAAAGAAAGTCACTTACTCATGCTTAAGCAGTGAGTCATGATATACTATCAGGAGCAGATTCAGATGATAATAATCAGTAAGAGTATTTTGTGAGGAGGTAGGAAAATGTCATTCCCTGGTTTTACAGATTATAAAAGGGTTCAGGGCAGGCCAAGTGACTTTTGTGTAGTAACTTGAACAAGGGTCAGAGGAGCCATGGCTTGCTTGAATCTACATCTTCTGATTACAAATCCAATGGACTTTCCACTATATCATGTTTTTTTAAATCTATATCTCAATGAAGATTGGAGAAAGGAGACACTATTTCTACATTTTACTAGTGGAGCAACTGAGGCATAAAGAGGGGACTGAAGACCTCTCAGGTTTGTGGTACTATTAAGATGAGAACCCCTGTCCCTCCTACAGGATTTGGCAGCCTCAATTAGCAAATGGTCTAAGGGCAGTGGCCAGCATTTCATTTTGTAATGAACTACACTGTGGGTGAGTAATCACTGATCCCACGGAGCCTGTTCTGCTTACACAGCCCTCCCCACTAGCCCAGGGTTCATTTTTTCACAGAGTTGTTTAGGAAACAAATGAGAAGCACTGTATCAGAAATAATCACTGGGTCCTTGGTTCCCTTTGTGGCTTAGCCTTGGAATTTGAACCTTGAGTACATGGGTTGAGAGGAAGAATATGCTATCTGGCCATTTCAAATTGGCTGCTTCTTGATGTTCTCTGTGTGCATTCTTCCCAGAAAGCTGGGCACACTCCAAAATATATTCTTTAACCTCCCCAGTTATTCCTTTGCCCATACCCTCCCCACTAGCCAAATTGGACTGCTAGCTTCTCCTTCAACAAGTCCTACTCCAAGGATTTAATTCTTCCTTCATCTCCATAACTGGGAGTCCTCCCCATCCTTCAAAGCCTACTTCAAAGCCTGTTTCTAAACTCCGTGAGAAAATGAGAATAAATGATCCCCAAGGTCCCTCCCATCTCCAAATTCATTAGGGGATGATGATGACAATGATGATGATGACAATGATGATGATGATGATGATGATGATGATGATGATGATGATGTGGTTGATAGCTCACATTTGTACCGAGCTTTAAGGTTCATAAATCAAGTTCTGCACAACATCCATGACATAGTGGATAGAATATTGGACTTAGAGTTGGGAAGATCTGGATTCAAATTCTGCCTCAGATATTTGCTAGCTATGTGGCACCTGGTAAGGCACTGTATCTCTCTGGGTCTCCCTTTCTCCAAATGAGAGGGTTGCACTAGAAGGCCTCTAAGGTACTTTCCAGCTCCAGATCAGTCTGTGAGATAGGTGCTGCCTTTTGTATTGTAAGTATTATTGAATTTATTTTACAAATAAGGAAACTGAGGCTCACAGAAGCTATGTGACTTGCCCAGAATCATTCTCCTGTATCTCTGAAGTGATTTTCCATTTCTCTGAATGATTATAACCCTTTTTTTTTGACCTATGAACTTGCCACATTATAACTGATATCATCATTCTTTGAGTACATGCCTTCTCCATCCACACTAGACTGTGGACTCCATAGGGACAAGAGCCTTATCTTCTTATTCATTTATGTGTGCTGCTAAAAGTAGAGAAATTCCTGCGCCATAACTGTTTGCAAATCAATGATAACATGGAATTGAATTGTTTTCTCTAGATGTGTCGAAAAGGTCACTAAACCTAATGAATGACTTAGCTATTCACTGAGTAGTCCCTCAGAACCATCTTCCCAGAGATGGAAACATGTGAGAGCCAAACAAAGACATACCACCTTGTTGTGAGAGAAAATAGGGGGATTCATTTAGGAGTCAAGAAGGAACTAAATTCCCAAGACCCAGTCTCTTCCTTCTCCTATTATGTCCTCCAGTATTCTCCACCTTGTTGTCTATGACCCAAGACCCAAAAGAGCAGGAACTTAGAACAAAAGCCTTTCAGTATATCACCACATGTGGCAACCCAATCAACCTAACAATAAGCATTTATTAGGCACCTACATGTGCCATGCCCTGTGCTAAGCAAGGGGGATGGAAGGACAACAATGAAAAACAATCCTTGGCCTCATGGAATTCATTTTCTATCAGGGGAAGCAATGTATACAAACCAGGTCACAAGGTTTGGCAGAAAGGAAATCTAAATTCTTGTGGTCGGTCCAGCCTTAGATAAGACTGTGGGCAAGTGTGGGTAGAGACATTGGAGGGCTGTTCTCCATGTTGTATTATTTTGCCAGGTAAGAAGCACAGGAGAAGACAATTAGTGAAGTGTGGTTAGAGCTCTCTTCTGGCTCTCTTTCAGCCATACCACTATCCATCAATCAGCAAGCATTCATTAAGCACCTACTATATGCCAGGCACTGCACTAGGTGCTGAAGTTAGAGAGGCAAATATGAAATAGCCCCTGAATTCAAGGAGCTTATATTCACTTGGAGAAAACAATGTGCGCACATATATGCAGACATCAACTATATATAAAGTAGAATTATCATAGTACCAATGAAAGAGAGCAGGGTTTGGGGCAGGTGAAGCTGAGTTCAAGTCTTGGGCAATAAACTTCTAACTTTGAGCAACTTACTTAAGCTCTCTAGGTCTCAGTTGCCCTATTTGTAAGATGAAAGGGTTGGACTGGATGACCTCACCTCAGAGGTGCTTTCCAGTTCTTTGATCCTAGAAATAAGGACCACTGGACAAGTGATTGCATTGGTATAGTGTCCATAACTCCCAGATGAAGACTTCCCTCTATCAATATAGGCTGACACTTCTTCTACAGATGAGAGTTGAAGGGACCTGAGTAGGGTCACATAGCCACTATGCATCAGAACCTGGAAAGCCTCATGTAGGCAAAGGCCTCAATTTCTGCTCATGGAAACTCAGAAAACTGAACTAGGTGATTCCCTAAGACCCCTCTTTGGTTTTAACATTAAAGGATTCTATGATTTTTCTGCTCGCAGAACATTCCAGGATTGGGAGCTGACCTTTGTTAAAATGAAGGAGGGACTTCTGGGGAAAAAGGCCATGGAGTGTTTAAAAGGAGGCTATGGCTCACCTGGAATCATTCCCTGCTTAATCCACCTGCATTTGTTTATATATCACTTCACTGTTTTGTTAACAAGATTTTTTTTTTTTAGGGGGATGAGAGGTGCTAGGGAGGATTATCTATTTTTCTGACAGACTCTAATCCTCAGTACATGGTATACCTTCAGCCTGGGTGGGAGGAAGGAGCAGATTCTGATGCCCAAGAGCACAGGGTAGAAACGTGCTCGTGCATGCTCCCATGCACATCTGCTAGCTCCTACATTAAAGCCTTCAGATGCAACCTTTACTGTGACAAACCCAATAATGAAACAGAGTTCTCAGGCAATTTTCCTTCAAATTAAGAAAAAACAAATATTTCTGTGAGGAAGAAAATCTAAGGAGCAACTCAGAAAGTATGTGGTTAAGTTTCTCTTACCAATTTACAATATAAAAACATCTCATGCATATGAAAGTGAGTTTTTGTATCAGCGGAATTGTAGACAGTACTGGGTGCTTCTAGAGACTCAGGTTGGTACATATTTACACGTAGAATGCACACAGGATTATGCTAGGGCCAAATACTGAAAGAAAACATGCGGTAAATGGTTGCTTTAATAAGTCCTGTTCCATTGAAAGGAAATAAAACCTGAGTATTAATGAGATATAATTATATATTTAAAATCTTTTCCCTTGTGCAGTATATAGAATTAATGCCAGTAAACTCACAAACTGCAACATTCTACTCCATTACATCTGCAATGATTAGAGATAGTTTGAACATCTGGCATATAATCTGTGATAGAAAACAGCATTCTGCACTTTAATGGACGTCTGGAGGCTACACATATCTGATTTTATTTCTTTCTGTTAACTCTTTCCTAGGAGATGAAGGTTGTATGTAAGAAATCTCTCTCTCTCTCTCTCTCTCTCTCTCTCTCTCTCTCTCTCTCTCTCTCTCTCTCCTCCCTCTCTCCCTTTTCTCTCTCTCTTTTTTTCTCTTCCTCTTCTGAGATCCTATTCCCCACACCAGGGCTCACTTCTAATTCACCACTTGCTGGATATTTTGAAGTGTGAAACAAAAATGGAATCCACTTGGATTTGTCAGAAGTTATTTATAAACGACACAATTGAGCAGCATTAATATTCAGATTTAAAAACCTTTAAGAGCCTCTACCAATGAAAATGAGGACAATTTCCTCATTATCGGTGAAATCAAAAACATTAAAATGAAGCAGTCCTCACGGTTTCTTCAATATTTCAAAGGCAGTCTGCAGATTCTCTCTTAATTTGGCTCCCTTTCATACTCTTGTACATGATAACTTGCCTGTCGAGGCTAAGGATTTCAATATTTGTACATTTTTGATGTCTCTTAAGTGTGAGTATGCAAGAATCTCTTTGACGGACATTGGCTTTCATTGAAAAAATTAGGTTATTTCTCTGTCTGGTGTAGGGTGTGTTTAGCCCCAAGCTAAACATGTTAGGTTTTAGCCCTACTGCCATTCTGTGGGGAAAAGCCAGATTCTTGGTTGAAAAGGAAAAGACTAAGGGCACTGTCTCTGGCTGTATTTATTGAAATATTAGCTGATACCAACAGCTAAGGAAACCTTGAAATTGGACTCTATGAACAGTAATTAAGAATGATTGAAGAATAGTCTCTATAAAGATCTATGTCACTGCTGAGAGGCTTCAGCACGTAGGATGACCTGAAATATGAGCACTCCAGCGGATCAGTTTGGTATGAGAACATGTATGGAAAAATGCCAGTGGTAAGTGGATTTGGGGGGGAAATAATCACTTGTATGTCCTGGATTTAATGGGCTCCTTACTGTATGAGGTAATAAAGGCAATAGTTATTGAACATCCCTGCTTGAGAAGTGATCATAACTACAGGTGTAATAAGAAGAAGGATTGGGCCTTCAGACCCTTCCAGCAATAATTCATATGGGAATTAAGATGCCTTAATGACTAAAATACCTCATTTGGGGACTCAGAAATAGAGTTCATAGAAAAGAAAAAAGCAGAGAAGACCCACTGAAATTAAAAATAGGAGAGGAGGTAAGGGTGGCTATGGCAATTCATTCATCCATTCATTATTCATTCAAAAACACATTTATTAAAATGCCTTCTGTATGTAGAGTGGCATGCTAGGTGCAATGGGTCATAAAGAATTTAGATAAGGCAGTCCTTGCCCTCACTGAGCTTATAGTCTAGTAACATAATGCATTAGAACTCTTCATTCCAATGTTTCTTTGGGTTGAGGATTTCTGGATCCTTCACTGACTCTACCTTGTCTCTTTCAAGACCCTGTGCCCAGGTGCACGGGAAAAGGAAGAGAGCTGTGAATCCATGAATGCTTTTTAGCTTAAGTGTATCCCCCAAACCTTGCCAACTTACAGATGGAGAGACGAGGATGATTCTGGAGCCAGTGTGGAAATAGACCACAGGACATCTGGTCTCTAGTATAGTAAGCTCTGTGGGCACTGTTGAATTCACTTAAGAGAAGTGGGGGGTGCAGGGAAAGGAGAACCAACCAGAAATTTTTCAGTAATTTTATCATTACCCCTTTGGATACAGAATTCTTAAAATGCTTATTACAAGGTATTCTGACTCCTTCATTAGAGGAAATCCAGCTCATGAAATAATAAAGTTCTTCAGAATGGGAATCATTTCATTTTCCACCACTATCTCTAGTGCTGAACACAGTGAACATAGTAGGCACTTAATAAGTAAATGCCTATTAAGTTGAATTCACCTTTAACTTGCCAACCCCTTTTTGCCACCATATAGTTATTTCATTTAATAATTAAATTATATTTATAAAATATTTAATAATTAAAGTAACACAACTTCTAAAAGCACATTGGTTTTGTGAATTGAGAGTTGCCTCCGAGTCAGGAAAGCTTAAACAAGTCACTTGACTATGCATATTTAGCATAAGGGCTTTGTTTTTCTTTTTTATCTCTTTTTTGGGAGGAGTGGTGAGTGAGAAAAAATAAATGCTTGCTAATTGAAAAATGTAAAATGCAATTCAAAAAAAAAAAAGATATAATAACAGAAGAATAAAGTCTCTTAGCTCCTCAGGGCCTCAGGAGACTCTCTTAGATATAAATGGCAGAGCAGGTATCTACCTGCATTGGTAGAGGGAGTACCTCACCTGGAGTTCCCCATGCCAGTCAAACCACAAGTGTGATTAAAAATGAGCAGCAGCAGCAACAACAAAACCCTTCCTTTCCATTCCCACTGCCTAATTAAGACAGAACTGACTTCTTTCTTTTAATCCCAGAATTCACAATTCATAAATTCTGACTAGTTGTAACCTTTGGCAGTCCTTGGTATGGAAGTTTTACTACATCATTCCCTGCCTACATTCATACTCTTAAGAACAGAAGTAAGCTTCTCCGAGGGCAGGAATTCAGTCTCACATTGCCTTTGAATAATTCACAGACCCTATCACTGTTTAGACTTTATGCAGTACTCATTCCATATCTGATGACTTGAATTGGATTAATGTGATACGTCACTGTAATAGATGGCACAGTAAAGGTTTGGAAACTGAAGAATTCCAAAGAAGAGAAACAACACTCACATCAACTACCTGGAAGGAAAAGACTTGTTGCCTAGAAGTTTAAGCTGGAGTAGCTGGTAGTAGGTGGTTAGAGGGCCAGACCTCAGCCAAACTGTGACATTGATCCTTGATGTTACCCACAATCCCCTTTTGATAGTCTTTTCCCTTTCTTTTTTTGGCTTCCTGTCTCTGGCCCTTCTTTGTTAATTCTTTCTATCAGTGCTATCCTGCTCCCCCCACTACATATATGCAGGTGAATATTTGAGCCTTCTCAGAAGTACTTGTATTCTGTTAAGTCAAGGCTACAAGCACTGAAGCACTTAGAAAACTTCAGGGACTCAACTAAGCTTTGGGAATAGAAATAGAAGCAAAAAGAAAGATGGTCCCTGCTTTCAAGGAGCTTACATTCGAAGAGTGGAAGACAATACATAATAGTAAGCCATAAAGGGATGAGTGAGAGGTTACCTACAGGGCATATAAAAGAACAAGGTCCAGAGAGTTCAGATCTTGGCCAAGAGGAGAATATAGGCTTGAATTTAAGGAATGAATATGACTGGCCTGAGAATCCCCCTTAACACGGAGTTTCCTGGAGGAAACAACTAATCAGAGGAAGGGGCTGCTGGAGCAGAGGAATCTTCTGTGAGAAAATGGAAATTCATCCCTAACAAACTGATGGGGGAGATATTTTTGGTAAGCATAATTGTCTGCAACTCTCAAAGCACACCATTCTCCTTCCTCTTTGGAATATTACCAGATTGCATAGTAGTTATCTTACAAGGCCTTCTATGTTTAGTTTTTTCCATTCCAGAATTAGAATATTGCCCCTCTGGGGTTAGGATTTGGGGGAGAAATGCTCTTTAATTTTGTTCCTTTTCTGCCCTTCCCTTTAAAAGCCTTTAAATTCTTTTGTGCAATAACAGTGGGTAAAATGAGGGATTCAGAGAAATGTAGGAAGATTTGCATCAACTGATTCAGAGCGACATAGGTAGAAGCAAGAGATAAATAGTTATAATTGCTACAATAATGCAAATGGAGATAAAAACTTGAGTTCTGGCAGCAGAACTCAAAATAATTGTAATGACCCCCACCTACTCCCAAAATATTGGTGATAGAACACTCTTCCCTCCTCTTAATGGATAGGTGGAAGAATAGAGACATGATAGAGAATGCTGTATAGCAAGCACAGTCATTATGTTTCACTTCTTCCTTGTTAAAAGGGAAAGATCCATGGGAGAGGAGTGTGTGTGTTAAAAAATGATTATAAAAATGAAAAGACATCAAGAAATGGTTTTTAAATGGCTTTTTAAAAAGCAATGGCACTCTTCTGTTCATTATAACCATGGTGACTGAGACTTGATGAAATACAGTTAGGCAGCTATGTGGCAGAGTAGATGGAGCACTGAACTTAGAGTTGGAGAGATCTGAGTTCAAATCCAACTTCAGAGATTGACTGTGTGACCTTGGGGAAGTCTTTTCTATCTATTTGCCTCAGTTTCATCATCTGTAAAATGAAGATAATAATAGCACCTACTTCCCAGGGTTGCAAATGAGATATTTATAAAGTACTTAGCTCTGTGCCTGGCACATAGTGAGCACTATATAATTATTAGATATTATTGTTAGTTTACTGGGGAAGGAAATGGCAAACCACTCCAGTATCTTTGACAAGAAAACCCTCTGTCCATAGGGTCACAAACAATGGGACCTGACTAACAACAACAGATAATTACTTTGGAAACATGATGCAGGTAGAACCAGCCTCAGTGTCGCTGGATGACAGAGTAAATAGCTTCAATCTGGACCAGATTTTCGGTGGAATCTTTTCTCCCACCCTTGCGTCTGCCATTTCAGTTAATCAGATGCAGCATAAGAAGTGTCACACCTTGATTTTGATCGTTTACCAAGATGACAAAGATCCTCCAACCGTCTGCTCTTTATTTCCAATTAAGCTGCCCAGTCTTTCTTTTTCTTTCATTCTTATTCAGACAGTTATGAAATGTTGATCTAGAGCCAGTAAAAGCAAATCCTTCTAAGTGTCTGAGGTTGAACCAGGGAAGAAAGTGAAACTGATCCAACTGAGAGGGGAAGAAAGTGTAGTTGTTCTGCTCCTCAGGACAGTGGCCTGACTTTGGCATCGACAAAGAGGATGATACCAAGCCTGAAGGGCAACTCTGTTTTTCTGTGTTGTTATTGTTCAGTCGTTTTCAGTCATATCCACCTTTTCTTGATCCTTCGGGATTTTCTGGGCTAAGATATTGAAGTACTTTGCTGTTTCCTTCTCCAGCTCATTTTACAGATAAGGAAACAGGGTTTAGTGACTTGCCCAGGGTCACACAGCTTATAAGTGTTTGAGGCTAGATTTGAACTGAGGAAGATGAGCCTTCTTAATTCCAGGCCCATCCTTCTATCTGTTGCACCACCTAGCTGCCCCAAAACTTGATTTCTAAGTGGGATCATCTCTGCAGGATGTGTCAGAATTGAGTATGAGAATTTGTCACAAGGATTCAGACTCGACAAACATTATTTTCTTACTGTGTGCAAGATGAGAAGCACTTGCTATGGTGGCTTCATGCCTCACCATTTATTAATTGTGCAACTATGGGCAAGTCACTCAATGTTTCAGTGCCCCAAGGAACTCTCCCTGTCCCTGTCCCTGTCCCTCCCTCCCTCTCTCCCTTTCTCTTTCTCCCTCTCTCTCTTTCCCTCTCCTTCTCTCTCTCTTTCTCTCCCTCTCTGTCTCTCTGTCTCTCTGTCTCTCTGTCTCTCTCTCTCTCTCTACTATAAAGCTCAGATCCTATATCTGGAGCTGGACCTTGTAGGTCATCTAGCGAACCAGGTGATGGGGAATCTGCAACCTCCAGGCTACATGTGGCCTTTTAGTTCTTTGGTCCTGGTTTTGAATCCAAGTCGGACGTTTTTTGTGAAGCTTGGATTCAGCTAAAGGGCTGTACTTGAAGGACCTGTACCTAGAGGACCACATGTGGCCTTGAGGTCAAAGGTTTCCCACCCCTGCCATTTTAAATATGAGGAACTGAGGTCCAGGGAGTTTGTGACTTGTCCAAGGTCACAGGGGTAATAAAATTTAGACAGAGGAGCTGAACTCAGGTCTGCTGACCAATATTCTTTCCACTGTACCATGTTGTTAGAGGTTTAGCCGCACTGGAGATAGTTTTCATACCAAGAATTTTCCAAGCCCCTGAAATTGGATCTGGATTTATTCCTCCCCAAAAATATGCATAGCATGGTACTTGGTGATAGGGATACAACCATGAATATAATCCAAACCCTTCTCTCAAGAAGCTTACAATCTAATGGTGGAAAGCATGAGTACATAAATAACTGTGGATGAAGGGTGGCTAGGTGGTGCTGTGAATAAAGCACTGGCCCTGGAGTCAGAAGGATCTGAGTTCAGATTCGGCCTCAGACACTTAACACAAAGACTAGCCATGTGACCTTGGGCAAGTCACTTAACCCCAATTGGCCTACCTCCCTCCAAAGAAAAAAAAGAGAAAAAAAATAACTATGGATGAATATACAATTTACTAAATTACAGTATGCACACAAGGGTGAAATAAGTATAAAGGAGATAACCAGATAAATATTATGAGAACTATGTTAAAAGAGATCATTTCCATTTTGGAATAAGGGTTGTGGTAGGGGATATCAGGAAATGTTTTGTGGAGGGTATGGTATCCAATTGAACCTTGTAGTAAGGAGAGGACTTCAATAGATGTAAATAGAGGAAAGAATCTGTTCCAGTCATGAAGGACTTTGTGAGGAAAATCACAAGGACCAAAGAGGTCAGGAGAGTGAGTAGTACAATAACTCCTATTCACCTACCTGCATCTACACAAATCTACATATATGTGTAGATATCTGTGTATATCAGTAATGTGTTCAGTTATATAAAATGTTGAAGAAGAGGTTCCCAGTCATTTGTGAAGGAGCCGGAATGCCAGAATCATGAGTTCATACCCTATTTGGTGGACTGATGAAAGTTTGGGCTAGGGGAGTGATACTAGTGAAATGCAAGCCATACCTTAGGAAGACAATTGGCTAGAGATATTGAGGATAGATTTACAAATTTATGAATGGGAGTCAGGAGACTAGTCAGGAGTTATGATTCACATTGGATGAGGCCAATTTTGCCCCCCTCAGCTAGTTCAGGTATCTGCGGGAAAGAAGTGCTAACTTCCAAGATGATGGTGATTTTTCTTTGATTTCAGCTCAATCATCGCCACCATCATGATCAGTACCAGCCCCTGCATTCAGGTTTTCTTGCCTATTAGCTCTCTTGATCCTCAAAAAGACTCATGGTTAGATGGAAAATTAGTCCCAGGAATGAATGTTCAGGAATGTCTGTTCCCAAGCCTTCCCCCTTGGTGTAGAATGGAGATCCCAGGGAGACAATGCTCTGGAATTCAATTCAATCAACAAGAACTTACTAAATACCTAATAACTGCAAGGCACTGTAGATATTGGTATTATAAACACAACATTGTAATACTGCTGCCCTTGAGAAGCTTCCGTCATACAAGGGGGATGCAAAGTAAAGAAGTAAATACAAGAAGATAAATACAAGTAGGGTGGAGTAAAAAATTAGAGAAACTAGGTTCAGGACTCAGGAAGACCTGAGTTCAAATCACACTTCTAACAGGTATTGGTCATGTGACACTGGGCAAGGTACTCAGAAGTTTAGGGTTGCCAGATATTCCTCTAAGACTGAGAACAGTTTATTGTTAAGGGAAGTTCCCCACTCTTGAATTTTTTTACTAAAGGAATCATGGGTTCAGAACCCACAGAAAAACACAAAGGTATTTTGCAGTACCAGGGGAGAACATAAACTAGGGCCCCCAACAGTTAAAGGTGAGGAGAGAGAGAATTCCAAGCACGGGGGCCAGCTTATGTAAAAGCAAGGGTCACAAGATGGAAGAGATGCTTGTACTGCAATCAGGAAGAGAACGGGGCATTCTCAGTGCCATTGCTCCTGGGAAGAAGGATGAAGCATGCTGCATGTAGTAAAAAGACAGCATGGAGGAGTTGTGGGAAGAGTGCTAGATCGGGAATCAGGACAGACCTGGGTTCAAATCCTCCCTCTGACACTTGCCACCTGTGTTCTGGGCGATTTACTTCATTTCTCTGAATTTTTGTTTTGTCATCTGTAAAATGGAGGTAATGATATCTGTAGTACTTACTTCAGACAGTGGTCATGGGAGTCAGATGAGAACATCAGTTAACAAGTATTTATTAAATACCTCCAGAGCCATCCCAGTGCTAGACACAAGGCATATAAAGAGAAAAAATGCAAGAGGCCCTGACCTCAAGGAAATTATATTCTAGTAAGAGTAAAACAATTTAAGGGAAGCATGTCCAGGTAAAGGTGTTTGATGTGGGGAGGTCAAGGGGATGATGAATAGAGCCATCAGAGAGTCAAACAGCGTGGCCTTTCCACAACTGATAATAAGATTTGTTTGATTCTGTTGCCCAGCAAGAGGTGAAAGTAGGGGAGGAGTAGTGGAGCAGATGTTAAGAAGATTGTGGGGTTGAACATCAAGGAAGATGCCAACCCTGGTCTTCAGTCTGGTGCTAGCTAACACATAGGTACTGAGTCATGTATGTTTGAGGCTACTATCTTACCAGGAAGGACAAGAATGTCTCCAGAGCATCCTGGGATCCACTGGGAACAGCAATAGAAGAAAGAGTAAAGAAATGGTCAGGGTGGATGATTGGAAGAAATGTGAAATATATACATACAAGGATATATACGAATATTGATATACATACTTATGTATACACATGCATGCATGTATATATCTGTATATGTTTGCATAAAAGTATATATGCCTATGAAAAGCTTATTGAAATATATATAGACATGTACATAGGTGTACACGCACATAATTATATCATTATATATCATCCTATTCACCTATCTGCATCTACACAAATCTACATATATGTGTATATCAGTAAATGTTTACAT
>CM053585.1:233644513-233784198 GCA_028646515.1 Pseudochirops corinnae | reverse complement strand
ATATATATATATATATATATATATATATATATATATATATATATATATATATATTTTTTTTTTTTTTTGCATGTATGTTATCACAAGGGAGAAGAGATCACCAGCATCTCGAAAGGTCAGTTAAGACTTCGTATAAATTGTGGTGCTTGAGCTAAGTTTTGAAGGAAAACAAGGAATTCCAAAAGGCAGGAGAGTGGAGTGTGTTCCAGGCATGGGGGATTGCCTTTCTAAAGACCTGAAGATGGGACATGAGGTTTGAGGAACAGGAATTAGGTCAATTAGGCTGGATCATTGAACTAGGAAAGGGAAATAAAGGTGGACTGGGGCCCGTTAGAGAAGGACTTGAAATGCCAAATAGGGATGAATAAGGTGCCACTAGAGTTTGAGAAGAGTAGCAATACAGTTAAACCTATGCTTTCACAAACATCGCATTGGCAGTGATGTTCAGGTGTTCTAAGGCGCTTTGTAAACCTTAAATAGCCTCATAAATGTCAACTGTCTTTAGGCAATAAGTCAAATAAGACCACAACTAATTGAATCCTTAATATGTATATTTTAATTAAACCTTCCAGAGCTGACGTTCAAAAATAGTTGCAAATTCTTATGGCACAGGTTGACTCTATGAGGAAATGGTCATTTTTCAGCTTTGACCTAAGGACTTTCCAACCATACACCTGGCCTCCCATCATGCATCTTTCTGCCTTTCCCAATGATGTAGCTGTGGCAAGTGGAAAACTGTGCTATTTTCCCCTATCCAACTGGAGCCACATTTCTGCACATCTGGCCCTTTAAAGAGCAAAGTTCTCCACTCTGGACTCGATCGCTGGGCTGGGTTGGGGACTGCAGCTTTGTTCCTACATATTATCTAGTCATCTGTCCTGGGAACCTCCACTGCGGTCACTGGAAGTTCCACATATGGAGCAGCCGTCACATCCATGGGCTGCTGCAATCTGTCGTGAGGATACAACGGGATTTGGAATGTGGATTAGTGAGAAATGGATGTGTGCCCCCGGCCCAGTCATTAACACCCTGTGAGTGCTCTCTGCCAGCTGGACAATTTTTTTTTTTTTTTGGTTTTCCAGACTAAGCTCTATGCTCAGTTTCCCTGCATGCCTCCTACTGTTACATAAACTGATGTCTGGAGGAGCAGTCTGAGCAGAGCCCGAATGAACATTCAGTCCTTTGTCTATAGCATCTCTGGAAGGTCAGTGTCCAGTTGAGTAAGACTGCAAAAGCAGTATTGCTCCTATGAGATAAAATCTCTTCAAAGGATCTAGATTTGTTAGACCCACCCTATTTTGGATAGGAGAATATGAGAAAAAATAAGGGGAAAAGAAGATTTCATGGTTGTTTTTGGCTTTTTTGTGTGTTTGAAATAGGCTGCTCCCTGAACCAGTGCTTTCCCATTCTCTGCAAGTCTGTACTTCCACACCTTGGAATGCCTTGCTTTCCAGAATCTAGAGTAGTGTTTGATGGGAATCAATTCTGAGAAGGTTGTGGGGGCCATCTGGTGTCAGACTCAGACAGGTCGCTCTGAGAGATGAATTTGAGAGAAAAAAGGACAGAATGAAAGCAAGGAGTGGAATTCAGACCCACTTCTCAAGGGAAGATGCCACTTTCTTCCTCAACAGGAAAAACAGTCAATGGAGGTTGGGAGTAAAGGGGAACTTAAATCTTATAGGAAAGAAAACAGGGGAAAAATGTTGTTTCTAGAAGAAAGGATGAGACAAAAACACTGTTCATGGAAAGCCTAGGTGAACAGCTCCCTAGTCAGGCTGAGGCCCCTGAAGAGCTTAATTAATTTTCCTACTTAGAGACCCTCAAAGAAATAGCTGCAGTCTCCCTGTACCAGCAGTCCAGGGCCTGAGACAACATGAGATACTCAGTCTAAGTATGTCCTCACCGAGTCCTCAAAGCTCACTGAAACATATAGTCCCCTTCATTGGTTTTCCATGCAGAGCTGAAATAATTCATCAAATATTTGGAATGTGTAATTAAATATCTAATGCCAATTAGCAAATTACTAATGAAATAATCAGGGGCTTTTATGGTTTATAGTTTGGTTCTAATTTTAATTTTAAATGGTTATTGATTCTAAATAGAGTAGGATGCGAGTCACAAAAAAATTAGGTGTATATATATGAAAATGAGAAAGAGAATGAAGGTTACAGTGTGGTAGTCACACATGGCCCGTCTTCATCATCTTAATGTATAGGCAATAGATGCAGAGGGAGCAATGATGGAGTAATATGTCATGCGTCCCTTGCCAATCACTGGTAATGTAATCCGGCAAAGAGACAAGACAGCTTTCACCAAGGAATGGCTGGGGTTGTCAGTGTATGCCTCCCACTATTAGGTTTTATAGGTCATCTCTTTAGGCTCTCTCCCATCTTGAGGACGGAGCACAGTGCCACATACCAGGACATTCTAGGATGGAGTTTAAATGCTACAGCCCAGCACAAGAACCCTGGCATGAATTACCTGTGGGAAAAAAAATGCTACCATATGGAAAATACAATAGGTAAGGTGTTTTAATTTAGAGAGAAGGAGACCTTTTAAGAATAATTTCGGCCAGCAGTACAATAAAATTTCATTCATGTGAACCTTGAAAATTTAGGAATTTGAGATCAGTAGAACTGAGCTGATATTTACTTTGTTCTGTTTGTGGTGGGGAGGAAGGATTTCTTAGGAAATTAATAGTGCAAACATGACTAAGACTACAGGGGAGTATTTAATGCACTTGGCAAAATGGGCTATTTTCTACACTCTCACACTTTAGAAGAGGCTGCTTGCTTGAAAATGATGCGTATGCTAATTATAATCATTTTGATCTATTCCTTAAAGCAGGTCCCTTTATTTGTCAATACTTCGTTAGCGTTTAGTTCAAGTGACTGCATTTCTACTTGAAAAGAAACAAACTTCATTTCTTTGATAAAAATATATCCTTCTACAATTTGAGCTTTTTGCTACTCTACTCTCATTCTCACCTATGTCCTGTGTGACTGTGGCCCAGTTGCTTAACCTCTCTGGGCCTATTTTCTCATCTTTAAAAGGATTGAACAAAATTATTTCTTCCAGTTCTAAATATGATGACCCTATAATCTTACCCAAGCAGTCTTCTTCAAACAAGGTTTATTTCTGCTCAGAAAACTGAAACTGGTAGCTTATACATCAATGCTCCAACCCTCACAGAGTATCCCAAAGATTTCATCTCTTTATATTTTTTAAATTAAATTAATTTTATTTTATTGGTGCAGAAAGGTTGGGGTTCATGTCTCTGTCTATAGTGGAGAGTATGAGTGAACATTTCTGAACCCATGAAAATCCTAACAGAGTCTGCATTGCATTCCATTTGCAGGGGTGGGGAGGGAGGTGGTAGGATATGAACAAAACACATATTCAACAGGTACAGAATGAAAGAATGTGAAGTATAGCAGAGGCCAGTATCCATGCTTCTAAGGAATTATTGTAGAGTAGAATTAGAAAGAACTTTGTGCAATGAGGTTGATGCTTCCTAATGTTTAAAGCATTTGGTCTTTTCATTGTATTATGTCTAAAGCCTCCAACTAGTCTCACCAGTTATACAGTAGAGAGAAGAGAGTGTAAGATTAACCATGGTAGGGCAAAGAGCGACAGACAGAGACATGGAACTTATAGGTCCATACCATGGTAGTTAAGGAGAGTGGATTGAGGGCTCTTGCTGGGGCTGGGTGTTCCAACAAACCGTGCTGCATCTGTCATTATAGCCTGAGGGTTCTGCGAGAGTCAAAGGTGAATTGTAAAATGATAGATTTAGGGTCCAACCCCTCATTTTACAGATGAAATCATGGAAGCCCTGAGATGTTAAATGATTTGCCAAGGTCATTTAGATAGCAAGTGGCAGAGTCAGGATTAAAACTAGGTCTAAATCAAAATTTGGTGCTGTCTTCGATATATTACATATGCATTGCCTCTTTTGTTCCAATACCCTGGGTATCTCCTACCTAAACAGAGGCTAGAAAGGTGGATTTGGGTATGGGAACCATAGATGGTCCCCAGTCTTTAAGCCTCAGTGGAGAGGAATGAGCAGATGCCAGGCCTGGAATCAGGAAGATCTGCGTTCAAATGTGACTTCAGATACTTACTGATATGTGACCCATGGCAAATCACTTAACCTTGTTTGCCTCAGCATCCTCATTGGTAAAATGAACTGGAAAAAGAAATGTCAAATCACTCCAATATTTCTGCCAAGAAAACCCCTAACGAGTTCATAAAGAATCAAACACAATTGGAAACTGACTAAACAACAACAACCTGAATACAGGGGCCAGGTGGGGAGGGAGGAGCATGAAGGCACCTTGCCTTTATGTCTCTGGGTCCAGAGGAATATTTTACATAGTTCTATTGCCTTGTCTAAATCCAGTTAGTCTGGGACCTCTCCCACAGTGAAAGGAAGGTCTAGGGAGAGAGCAACAGGACCTGAAGACACCCATAGCATTAATGAGTTTGTCAGCCCTGAGATACAGGAGATAGGTATACTGCCATAAGCTCTTCCTTCCAGTTGCCATAAGTTCTCATCCTCTTCTGCTTCATAATATCATAGGATCATGGTCTTCGAGCTGACAGGACCCTAGTGTCTACCAAGTCCGATGGACTTATTTTACAAATGAGGAAACTGAGACCCAGAGAGTGATGTGTCTTTCCCATGGCCATACCACTTGTACTGGTTCTTGCTCTATTGCTAGTCCTCTCTAAAGAATGGGAGAAAGAGATGGTCCCCAAGACTCACTAATGGAGTACAGAAGGAGGGATGAGCTTGTGTTACTCAATGTAGATTTTCCCTTCTGTCAGTACCTCTTCTTGACACACATAGCACTGTGTATGAAGGAAGGGGGAGAGGAAGATGGGGAAGGGTCATTGAGGTCACTTGGATACCCAATTTCTTAGCTTGGGTCTAAGAACAGGAAGGTACTAGCTTTTGCTCTCACTACCTTCATATATTAGTAGAAAATCCCTCTCCTTAGCCACTCTTTGCCTAGAGTCTAGCCTTACCCTCTAACAGAATTTGCCTGGGGTTGCATATGCTTGTGAACAGAAATGATGATATTGATGGAGAGAGGAACAATTCTTCTCTTATATCTGCTATGATGGGTTTCCTGGAAGGACCACACACATTCTCATTAGCACTTAGCAAGCTAGAATAATTGGTTAAAATAGGAAGCTATCTTTATATAGCTCTTTTTCCTTTCAAAGGCAAACTCCTAGAAAAAGCCATCTACTCTTTTCTTTTACTGTCTCTCCTTCCACTCATTTCTCAAATCCACCTATCTGAACTTTCAGCCTTATCACTAAATTGAAATTGCTCTGTCAAATTAATAATGATTAAGTTAGAGATACTAGCCTAGTGAATGGCACACAGTAGACACTTAATAAGTGCTTGTTGAATGGAACCAAATAGCATTTTCTCAGTCCTCATCCTTCTTGACCTCTCTGTATTAACAGGGACCACCTCCTCCTATATATTCTCTCCATCCTCAGTTTTTGAGACCCTGATTTTTTTTTTTGCTTCTCTTCTTAACTGGCCAAACTCCTTCTCAGTATCCATTCCTGACTCAACATCTATATCCTATCCTATGAATATGGGTGTCCTCCAAGGACTGGTCCTCTCTTTTCTTTTAATACCCTCTCTCATTTATCTTACTAGCTACCATGGATTCAGTCTTTATCATCTCTACAGATTACTCTTCTGTGTGTGTGTGTGGGCATGAATACCTGCAGATACATGTGTGCATGTATATATATGTATGTGCATGTGTACATGTGCGAATCGAGAGCCATATTCCTATATCACCAATTGACTTTTGGAAATCTCCACATATGTGTTCCATTGATACTTTAAACTCAAAATGTACAAAACAGGACTCAATACTGCCTCTCCCTAAATTCTTTTTTTCTGTTGAGGGTAGTACCATTCTTTCAGTCATTTAGATTTGTACCTTTAAAGTTATCCTTTTCCCTTCCCTATCCTTCAACAGTTTGTAATTCTGTAGAGTCTCCATGACATCTTGTGTATCTGCCTTCTTTCTACCCCTCTGAGAGCCACCCTACTCCAGGCCGTCATTGTCTCACATTAAAATTAGTTTCCTAATTATATTCCCAGCTGTCAGTCTCTCCCCCCTCCAAGTCATCGTTCTCACAGCTTCCAAAATAACCTTCCTAAAGCACAAGTCTGGCTAAGTCTTTCCTTCACTTGAGAACCTTCTGTGGTTACCTATTTTCTCTTGGATAAAATACAAAGTCTTCAGTTTAGCATTTGAAGTACTTCACATTTTGGCTCTATTCTATTTCTTCTGTGCAATCCATCCCCCTCCCCCATAATGGCTGCCAAATTGATATTCCTAAAACATAGATCTGACCATGTAACCCTCTCCCTTCACCCAAAAAGCTTCAATGGCTCCCTATTGCCTCAAATACACACTCCTTATTCTGGTGCTTATAGCATTCCATAATCTCCTTGTTTCCCTTTTTAATATTATTTCATAGTATCCCCCCTCACACACACTATTCTTCTCAGTCAAACTGTCCTACTTACAATTTTCTGTACAAGACGTTTCATCTCATATCTTTATACAAGTGGTCTTAAGTATTTGGAATATATTTTCTCCTCATCTTAACTTCTAATACCTTAACTTCTTTCAAACAACAACTTTGGTGCCACATGCTACGTGATGATTTTCCTCATCTCTTCCTCTTCTAAACTAACATTATTTCCTTCTCAAAAGTAACTTGCATTATGTTGAATCTATTTTTTTCACTGATTTGTGTGTGTTGTAACTGCCCAATATACTATAAATTTCTTAAGGATGGAGATCATTTAATTTGACTTTATATGCCCAAGAACTAGCAGAAGGCTTTGCATGTAGTAGGTTATTAATGATTTTTTTTTGTAAATAATAATTAAACTAATTTTTGTAAATTAATTAAATTTTGCTTAATTCCAAGAGTTACTATTCTTATTTTACAAATGAGAAAACTGAAACAAGGAGTAAAGTAACCTACTACAGTCACACAATTTGGAAATTTCAGAGTCGACACACTAAAGACCGACCTTTCATGGCATGAATTCTCTTTGATTATGACAAGCCATTGAAATTTAGAACTTACATTATTGTTAGGCTCTCCCTTAGCTTTACCTGGACATCCTTCTCTAAATGTACATCCTGTGCCCAGACCCATCCTTGAGACAGAAAGGCAACCTTTTACTTCCCATTGAGTCATATGGTATTAGGAAACAGAAGGAAGGAAGATGCTCACATACAGCTCAGTAGTGATTTAAATACTCCTCTTGCTCAAAGGGGAATCTTGGATTTCATTAATTAATACATCAATAGAAGCCAATGGAGAAAAACATGTCTTGTTATCTGGTTTCTCAGATGCTAGACACTGGCTCATTAGCCTTAAGCATATCAACCCGATAACACGATTTATTCCATATAGAATAATGATCTACTTTCAGGAAATACTACACTGAGCAAAAGGAATGAAACCATCCATTATTACTGCTTAAACACACATAACATTCCCCCCCCCTCCCACGCACACACATATATACACACTCACACACTTATTCCTGATGGAGGAAATCAGGACCAAAAGAGGCACAAAGATCAACTTCACACAATAAAGCCTAGGAAATTATCACACAAACTGATCTGAGTTACTGTCCATCAAACTCCTTAGAATCTATCAAATGCCCATTTCCGTCCATCAGCAAATTAGAAGATGATGTGACACTTGGACTGTTTATTCATAATATCATAGTATCAAATTATCTTCAGAAAAGGCTTAACATATAAAAGCACTACTCCATTGTCCTTGTGTTTGTTGGTACCAAAAATTAGTAGATGATTTTTAAAAATTTAGTTAAATAAGCAAATTATGAGTTAGAAAAAAAGCTATTATATAGCACCCCGTGATGTGTGGTAGTCATGAGTGATGTGCTTAGGCATAAATATCATGTTTGTAACACAGGCAGAATAGTTCTAGTAACTAGTGTTTCTGTGTGTGTCCTACTGCACAACAACAAAAAAACAACAATAAACCATGATATGAATGTATTTTTAGGCTTATACTCCAATATTTCAGTTCATTTTGGGTCTTAGTGATATTAGATATTTTCTCCAGTCATACAGATTACAATCCCTTCATGTATTCATGATTTCCCATTCCAGGTAAATCTTTACTGGAGGGGGGAAGGTGCCTTTTTTCTTCTTTACATTGTCTAGATATTAATGGAGCATGTGGTCTCTACTCTCAAGTTATAGAAGACTCATCAGATATATCTATAGATAGAAATATATGCATGTGTGTGTATATATACATATATATATATATATAAACTATATCAGGAGGAGGAAGGGGGAAAAAGGAGAAAGAAGAGGAGGAGGAGGAGAAGAAGGAGAAGAAAGAGTAAGTCATCTCTGCCTCCATGAATAATTGGGGAAGCAAGATGAGCAAATGGGAGACATCACTTAATTATATTTCATCATGCCTGCTTGTTAAGTTATGCAGTTTATCACATAGGACCTCAGAGCAAGAAGAGAACACTGGGCTGCCATCATCAACAAAGTCTTTAGAGAAAATGTGGGCCTTGAAGGATAGATAGAATAGGGAACAATGAAATGAGAGGTCATTGATGGGGTGGAGATCTGACTAAAGACAAGGAAAGGAAATGATAAGAAGATTAAGTAATACTTGTTAAGGTCAAATAAGACATGAGGTTGGATGGACAGGATTGGATGAGGCTGCAGAAGACCTTATGAAGCTGGCAAAGAGTTTATAACCTTGACTCAGAAGGTGAAAGGGAGCCATTACAAGTTCTTGTTCATCAGAGGAATGTGATAGATATAATGTGTTAGAATATATCCTCACACAGGAGCATTGGGATATATTCCATTCATTCCAAAATGTTTTGTTTTCTGTTCTCCACTGAAAATTTTAGAGAAAAGAAGCAAATATCTAAGCCAAAAAGAGTGTTTTCATCTTTGTAATGGGCCTAATAGTACTGATGAGTAGACTTTGACAATTCTGTCTGAAAAAAACATAAGTTTTTCAGACAATATTGAATGTACCACATTTTTTCCAGTGAATTCCTCCCCAAAGGTATGAGTTGTTCATTCATTTATAGCCTTCACTGAAAATGCCACATTCCTTAATTGAAACGACACCACAATGGCACTCTGATACAGTGTTCAATCCAACTATTGACCAAAAAGGGACTTCAAATAAAGTGCCATTCTCTGGGACCAGTGGCCATTGGGGAGGGCATGGGGAATCTTATGGAGTAGCTATTAGAAGAATGTTGTTGTTTTTTTCCAAATCAGCAAAAAGCAACAGTCCAGACTTAAGACCAACCACATGCAAAATTGGATTTACCAAAGATGAAGCGGTTTGGGAAGAAAAGATCAATCAAAAGATGAAAAATAGATAAGGTACAATGGAGAAAAGAAGGCACACAAGGGTGAAGCTCTGAGGCTATTGTGATTAGCAGCCATGCTGATATCTGCACTGGACACAGTCAAATCCAAAATGGAATCTTGTACATCGTCGACCAAAAGGCTCCAAAGAATTAGTGAGGATGGTGATGGCCATTTTCTACCCTGTCTCACTAACTCACCTCAGTGCCTCACTGTCAGATCAGAGAGGGCTAGTGCTGGTGCTGGAGCCAGAGATTCATTGGGAAAATAATATGCAGATTTTGTTTCCAAAGTTTTCCATGTCCTTTTCTTGGTCAGTGAAGTCAGCCTCCTCAGACAGGGATAAAACCACTGAAATAAAGTGGGAAAAGGCTATGGATTGAGAGCCCAAAGACCCACATTCAGATGCTGTCTCTACCACTTACTCTCTATGTGATGTTGTGTAAGTCACAACCTTTGTGAGCTGTGATTTTGTAATTTGTAAAATGACAGGGTTGTACTTGAGGGCTTCTGACATCCCTTTAAATCTGGCCTCAGACATTTATTAGAATATGACCCTGAGCAAGTCATTTAACCTGTTTACCTCAGTTTACTCAACTGTACAATGGGAATAGTAACAGTATCCACCTCACAGGTTTGCTGTGAGGATCAAATGAGAGTATTTGTAAGGCACTTAGCACACAGTGCCTAGCACAGAGTAGGCACTATCCAAATGCTTACTCCTTTCCCTTTCTCCTTCCCTTTTCCCTTGATTCTAAAAAATATGATCCTATATAGTATTTGACAGGACAGCAAAGCCCAGTTTGGAAATATGCCCATTTTAGTCTACTTTCTATACTCTAAACTACCAGCTCTCAAAGTTTTTCGACTTAGGATCTTTTTATAGCATTAAAATTATTGATGATCCCTCAAAGAAATTTTATTCATGTGAATTGTATCTATTGACATTATCTATATTAGAAATGAAAGTGTCAGTATTATTATGAAAATTATTTTTACCTAGGAGAGTGCCACACAAGGTCTCAGGGACCTCTCAGGGTCCCCAGAACACACTGTGAAAACCACTGCTCTACTCTGCTCCTGGGCTGGAGGAGCAAGGACTGTATGGGACGACCTCTATGGTTCATTTGCTTGACATCATAAGGAGAGGAAGGACATGATTCTTCATGTCCTCACTTAAGTTGAACCATCAGTAGTAAAAGCGACGTCACTTTGTATTTGTTTTATTGTGTTTGTTTGTTTTATGTTCTTAGTGATTTTGTTTTTGTTTTATGTTCTTAGTGATTCCTAGAATTTTTCTTCTCCCATAAATGTTGAATAAGAGTGTTAATCTGGTCTCACTCAGATTAATTTTGTCCTACCCAGAGGTATCATGGTCTAGGTTAAGGAAAAAAAACATTCTGGACTTGGAATCTAGAAAAATGTGGGTATGAATCTTGTTCCTGACATACTTATTAGCTGTATGATGATGGTTAGTTCATTTAAACCACACACAGACCCAGTTTTCTCATCTGCAAAATAGGGACAATAATATTTTTAGCACCCACAACTTTAGCACCCACAACCCAAATGAGATCATATATGGGGTGTCCCAAAAGTCTTAGTGCATAAAATTCCACTAATCCTTTTGGTATGCCCTAGATTTTAGACAAACTATTTTCTAAGCTTTAAAACACAATATAAATGTCACTTACTATTATGATTATTATCCATTCAGATTTCATTTCCCCTCTATTTGAGGGTCAGTCTCCCCCTATCTCTTCAAAGGACCATATCCATTGGCAACTCCAAGCACTAACTCAAGCTGTTCCCCTTGTTGGAAATAATCTTTCATTTCTCCTAACTATCCTTCAAGGCCAAGAGTAGTTCAATGTCACTGTTTCCAAGAAGCCTTCCCTGATTATTTAGTCATGCTCCATTTTTCCTTTTACTGAAGTCCTACAACACTCCCTGACTGCATCATTCTTGTGGATTAGTGTTCTTCAGCTAAGTATAAGATTCACTAGTCTGGAAAGTCCGTGGAAGCAGAGCCTCATCTCACATGTCCTTTACATGGCACTTATTCTATGCCTATCTGTGTTCATACATGTTGAGTTCTAGACTTTCAGTAGCTCATTCCTAACAAGGATATTAATAGATTGCCAGATCCAACCTTTCCTCCCTTAGAAACTGAAACATTTTTATTAATACTCTAACATCCCTTTCAATTCCAAATTCTGTGATTTTTTTGAACTATCTCAGAGTGGGAAAGAGGCAGTGTGGAGCAATGGAAAAGATTTTAGATTTGGAGTTAGAGAACTTTGGTTAGAATCCCATCTCTGCCACTTGCTACATGTTTGACCGTGGACAAGTTACTTCTCTAAGCTTCATTTTCCTTATCTATAAAATGGGTTCCTTTTTTTTTTCTAACAAGATAGCCCCTAAGGTCCATTTTAACTCCACATTTATGATTCAATGACTTGACTGAATTCACACCGTGAATTAATAACAGGATAGTGGTTAGGATCCATTTCTACTAATTCCCAATCTGCTGATGTTCTTCCCACCATGCTATATTACAAGTACAAAATGACCAAATGAATCCTTCTCCTCCCCAACCCACCCTCAAAAAAGAGCGGAGGGCCATTTTGCTTTGTTTTTTGTAACGAACCAGTGGTTTTGAGATCTAACTGTCATCATGTGTCAACTCTTTTTTACAGCTTAAACTCAACTGCTTTGTAATAAGCACCTACTATGTTCCAGGCACTATCCTTGGTGAAAGGATATTAAAATAAAAATGAAACAGTCTCCACTCTCCAAGAACCAACATTTTATCAGGAGAGATGACACATGGACACAGAGCATATTGAAAATATCTCCACAATACATACAATGTAAGTGCGTGGGGGAGGGGAGGACATGAGCAGCAGGAGAATCAGGAAAGCCTCATATAGAAGGTGTCACTCAAGCAGAATTTGGAAGGAAACAAGGACTTGATTCTGAAAGGCAGAGGTGAGACAGTGGGAAGCCATCCTGGCAATCAGGAATGAGGAGAGATGAATGCTATGAGGAGAGATTTATACCATCTTGCCTACCACTCCCTCCCTTATAGAATGCATCCCCTTCTCTTTCTATTCTGAGCCTCTCCCAGCCGGTCCCTGCTGAGCAAGGCTTGTTGTTTTGCATTGTCAGGCAGTGTCTGATTTACTCCTTCCAATGTTCCAGAGGCCCCTTCTGTTTCCGCCTTCAGGTATGTGATGTTCCTGTTCCCCAATTCAAAGCAAGGGGAAGGGGGGAGGAGAAATGCATATGGATAACCCACTATTTGTATTTATCATCCACCACCCCAACTCCTGAATATTCTCATCCCGAAGTTTAGTCATCTGCTTTTGTACATGGTCCTGACTCAAAACATAGAATATGTCGCTGGCATTCCAGTTTCCTTTTTTTTTTTTTTTTTTAGAATGGACATTTGAATTAATCAGTACAGAGGGACTCCCAGGGAAGAAGTTTCCTCCACCAAAGCACACTAGCATCTGCTGAAGGTGCCTAGGGGCACTGAGAGGTTAAGTGATTTGTCCAGAGTCACACAGCTGGTATTTATCAGAAGGGGATTTGAATTTAGGTTTTCTTGCTTCCAAGGCCAGCACTATCCACTGGGCTGTGACTGCTTAAAAATAATTACTATTCTTTTTATAAATAATAAGACTGAGAACTCATACATATGGTGCTTCATAATTTACACATTGCTTTTTTGTACATTGTCTCATTTAATCTTCATTAAGATAAAGTTATTTATATTAAAATCTTTTGTTTATACAACTCTCATTTAATCCCCACAGCCATCCTACAAAGTAAGTGTTAGAAAAGTTATTAACTTCTCTGAATTTTATCATGCCCACTTTACAGATGAGGAAACCTAGTGATTTGCCCAGGATCATGCAAGTCATTGTCGTGAGAAAGACCTAATTTCAAGTCCATAATTGGCCACAATGTAGAATGCTTTTTATACTCCATTTTGTAAGTTTAATCTGTGAACATATTAATAATTGATCATATAAGATTTTTGTAAGGTTGTAGACCATTAGGATCATAGATATAGATATGACAAGAGTACAGGAAAGACCAAATGGCTGAAGAATTTCTATTGCCCAGATTTCAACACCCATATGAATGAACATCCTGTAGAATTTTTCCTGGAATACCTGTATCTGACTGAGAAAGAAAATACAAAGGGAGGATGAGTTGGGCCCATAGAGGAAAAGGAGAAACAGAGTGAGTTGAACTGCTTTGGGTAAATTTTAAGTCTTTTCCTTGACTCCAAGCTTCCCAACACAGCCAAGGCCCATCTTTTCGACACAATCATTTTACAGGCTTATATGTGCCAGAATATCCTCAACACCACTGCCTCTGAAGAACCCAAGATGAGCATGACAAAGAGTACTGGAGAGGATTGTGGCAGGTGTGCAAGCAAGCTGAATCCATAATCAGTGAGGAACTTTGAAGAATAGGAGTGAAGTTGTTGACAAAGACCTGTATGATAAAGAGGTTGGCTAATCATGTGGTAAGAATAAAGGATGACAGGTGGATGCTTGGTGATCTCAGCACCAAGGTTCAGTGAACACTGAATTTCCATGACTTCAATTAACATCTCTTTGAGGATGACTCCCTGATCTATACAGCCATCCCTTAACTCTCTCCTTAGCTTCAACCTCATATCATCAATGATCTCTAACTGGATAGCCTATAGACGTCTCAAAGTCGACATGTCCAGGACAGAACTCATTATTTTTCCTCCTCAATTGTTCCCATCTTCCAAACTAATATTTTTACTGTTGAGAAAACCACCATTCCTCTAGTTGCTCAGGTTCACAACACTTGCATCATCCTGACTAAACAACAACAACAATCACAACAACCACCAACTTCATAAAATTCTTTCTTTGTTCAATGAGAATTGAAGCTTCACCTTAAGGAGCTGTCAGGGATACTAAAGAAAGGAAGGAGGTTCAACTACCTTTCATGTTGAAGAATACCTGAGAACCTAAAAACACATAGAGCCTTGGTCTGTATCCACAGGTAAAAACAGTGAAGAGAGAAAGCTCTGAGATTTGGAAGACAAACTTCACCCACTTCCATGTTTTATTTATTGTTTAGCCATACACACAAAGGAAAACTGTGTGCAGATTGAGGCCAATCTTTTGTGGCTTTATAAGAAAACTGCTTAGAGTCATTATTGCCCTCATCCCTTCTTTTATTCTCAGAGAGCCTTTTCAGGGATGCTCATACACTGTTGGTGTCTATGTGGCAACCAACTCTCACTGTGGCTCCAAGAAGCTGGAGTATGCATAGCAGCCATATCCCGTTAAAGCCATCTTGGTAGATGAAATAAAAAAAGGTTGAGGGTGACTAACAGGGTGTTCCAGTAAAGGGGATGTCTGCCCCAATTATATGAAGACATCCCCCAGCAGAATAGGTAGATGAAAACAAGTTGTTCAATGGCTATTGTTCAAGAGTACATAGAAGGGAGAAAGGTGTAAGAAGACTGGAAAGGTAGAAGGAGCAATGTTATGAAGGACTTCTAAAGGCAAACTGAGGCTTTTATCTTTGATCCTGGAGGTGATAGGGAACCATTGGACTTTATTGAATGAAGAGGAAGGGTGAAATGGCCAGAAGTGCTTTAGGAGGATCAATTTGACAGCTGAGTGGAAGATGGGCTAGAGTAAGGCGAGATTGGAGTAGGGAGATCCATCAATAGGCTATTGCAATGGTCTAAGTGTGAGGTGAGGAGGTGTAATGTTGAGGGAATTTGAAGATCTTCCCTGCCCCTTAGTAGGCCTGTGTGACCTACTTTGAGTTTTGGTACAGCCCACAGCTTGAGTCACTTGGAGCCTATGGTGGGAGGAGCTTGCCTAAGGGGTGGAGTAAGAAGGGTGGAAGAGGAAGAGAAAGTAAGACAGAGTTGGGAGAGAGCATAGGCAGAGCAGCTAGCATGAGTGAGAGAGAGAGGAATTTTCTCTAGGATTGTTTGTTTGTGGGGAGGTCTAACAGAGGGAAGGCTTGGGGATGTCAGCACTTCCTGGATTGGTGATATGTATAAACTTCTTTGTTACCATGATGGAATTGGTTTTCTGGTATCTGAATAAATATCTCGGTTTCATCTTTGAGGAAGAGAGTTTGTTATATTTTGTGATTCAGCCCTGGAAATACGTCTACATATTCATAGTGGCTACTATGAATATTGCATTGGTGATATAGGAGGGACTGCACCAGCGTCAGGGCACCAAAAAAGGTGTGTATGAGAAATATTTCCAAGGTAGAATTGACAGGTCTTAACAATTGATTGCCTATATTGGTATCTTCACTGTGTCGAGAGAAAGAAAGAAAGGAAAGCCTTCATTGGCTTTCCAGAGTATGTTGGATGGAGCCCCTATAGTGAACTTTGGAGAAAGCAGGAAAACAGTAGGGTTGGATTGGAAGATATGAAAGAGTTACTTCCTATATCATAGAAAGAAACTCTTTAGGTGATGAAAACCTAGACCTATTTGAATACTTGAGGGATTTTAAAAACCATTTAATCTAAAGCCCTCATTTTACAGAAAAGAAACTGAGGCCCAGTGGGGTTGGGTGAATTGTTCAAGATAGCATGGACAAGAAATTGACAGCCTGCATTGGAACATAGGCCTTCTGATTTGAAATCATTTCTACTGATTTTGTATAAACTCTATATATGTTTCTATCTGTACATGTTTCCATTGCCAAACTTTAAGGTGCTTGCGGGCAGAGACCATTTCCCCTTTGTCTTTGCTTCCCTAGCTTTAGTACAGCGTCTGGGACATTGCTGACATTTTATCAGACACTTGTGAACCGATTGATTGAGGGTAACCATTTTCAGTCCCCTATCCCTATACTATTGCTATATGGTCTGCCTTCCCTCTCTATGAAATTTGGGAATCATAAGGGGGTGGGAACAGGGGTTGGGATGTGAGACTAAATGATCCCAAAGGGTACTTTCAGCCCTTCAATTCTATGATTCCGTGATTTCAATGCACTTTCAGTTTTTTATAGTGTTTTTTTTTAAGATTGTCCAAACTGGAAATTCTGTCCTGTTTTTATCAGTGTGTGTGTGTGTGTGTGTGTGTGTGTGTGTGTGTGTGTGTCTATGTCTGTGTGTGTGTGTGTGTGTGTCTGTGTGTGTATGTTTTCTGAAAGGTGGTACTGGAAAAAAGTTGAATGGGGGAAAGAAATAGCCCTCAGAAGAAGACAATTAGGGCAAGAGAGTATATTGGATTAGAAATGGTCATTTCTAACAAATGTTCTAAGTATTGTACTCATTGTCAGCCAGGACTCCACATGGTATCTGCTGGACCAGATGTGGTATCATTTCCATTTTTTTCTTCAAGTTCTAGGGAATCTAAGTGCTGAGGGTCTTTGGAAAGGGACATGATTCACACACCAGCAAACCAGGCTCCAAACCACCTGCTCCAACCACCCTGCTTAGTCCATAGTACAGAGCCATGACCTCAAGAGGCTAGTGTCTCCCTGGGTGGATCTATTACATGCATTAAAATAATTTATGCCCAGCCCTATAAAGTGCTTAACTCGTCATGGCATCATCTATTCTAAAAGCATTCCTCTGCATCGTGAATTATTTTTGAAGTATTTATGTGGGCCTCACTGAAAATCACCCTAGTCAGCAAACTGGGAAATGAAAAATCATTAAGAGAAGGTTGTGACCCCAAGGTCATGGACACGAATCTGACTTGGGTTAGGAGGGCCAAAGAGCAAGACTGGTGGAATGTGGGATGACTGCTGTGTGGAGAGGTGGGAGGTTCTGGCTTTGGTCTCTCCTTACTAAGCTGACCTCTCCTATCACTGATCAATCTCCTTGGGAGGGGTGGGATCTCCTCTAGGAGTCTGAGTCACTTGGGTCTTCTTGAGACCCTTGTGTTACCCATTCTAAGGAGATGGTGGAGTTCAGAGGCAATTAACTAGCACCTTTCACAAGTTTCCTCATAGACAAGTATCTAGTCATTGACTGAAGTAATAACTCAAATTTTCTAAGAAATCTGAAATTGGGATCAGAGTCTATCCTTCTGCTTCCTGATGTGGCTGCCCTTTCACAGTTTCGGCAGATTAGTCAAGTTAATTTGAAAATCTATTTGGTCTCTTTTTGGGCTTGGCCTTCATAACTTCTTGGTCTCCTGACACCTATGGCCTAAAGTTTAGTGGGCACTGCCACAATTTGATGCTAACTAGCATTTCTCTTTAAGTCCTAGTTCCTGGAAAAAAAAAAATTTCAGTAGTGGGAAGGGATTTGTTTTCTTTTCTGGTCTTGCAAAGTTCCTCAGTGGTTCCCAATCTTCAAGGTCAAGCTCTCTCCCTACTTCCTCCATTGAAGCCTTCCATGATTACTCTGTCCTTCCCTCATCTCCTCCTTCTCTGAACCCCTAGTCAGTCCCAACATTCTACCACTTATAATATCTCCAGTTGCTCAGGGGTCATAACTCACACAATGAATGACCAGGGCCAGATCCAAAAATATTTGACAAACTGGAGTATTAAACTGAATCTAAAGAGATAAAATTTAAGAGGAGTAAACATAGACTTACCTTTGTGTGAAAAAGATCTGGGAAGTTTAGTTGACTATAGACTCAGTATGAGACAGCAATATAATATGGCACTAGAAAAAAATAATGCAATATTAAGAGAAGCTTAATTTCCAGGAATAGTGAGGAGACAGTGCCTATGTCCTGGTCATCAGTCATCTAGAGTACTGTGGTCAGCTCCGGCCCCCTGCACGTTTAAGAAGTACACAGATAAACTGGAAATGAATACTATTGGTTGAAGAAATAAAAAAGTTTAACCTGGAGAATAAAAACAGACATGACAAAAAAAACTTAATTGTTATCTTCCAATACTTGAAGGATTCTAATGGGTAGAGAGAAAAAGCATTTATTAAACACTTACTACGTGACAGGCACTGTGCTAAGCACTTTGCAAAAAATATCTCATTTTATCCTCCCAACAACCCTGGAAGGTAGGTGCTATTATCCCCATTTTACAGTTGAGGAGACTGAGATGAACAAAAGTTGAGTGACTTGCTCAGCGTTATATAATAGTTAGTGTCTGAGGCCTGATTTGAACTTGGATCTTTCTGACTCTAGGCCTAGGATTTTGTCCACTTAGATGCCTCCAGGTGCTGGAAGAGGGAGTAGATGTATTCTGTCTGACCCCATAAGACAAATTTAAACCTTATATCAAGAAAAAAAATCCCTAAGACTACGAGTTGTTTCAAAGTGAAAGGAGTTTCAGGAGTTACAAAGTCTGGAAGCACGAGATAGAGGACTACTTGTCAGACAATTCAAAGTGGAAAATCCCCTTCAGATATGAATTAGCCAAGATGACCACTAACTGCTTTTCCAGCACTTAAGTTCTATGGTTCTTCTGGTGGCTTGAAATTACACTCACTAGCAAAGAACGTGCCTTGTCTTGTATCATGCCCATAGTACCCAGCGTGGGTCCAGGCATGCAACAGGTGTTCAGTAAGTCTGTGTTGACTGATTGACCAACCTAGACAAGTCACATCCTCTCTGGGCTCTAGTTTCTGCGTGAATATTAACACTGAATGATAGGAGCTGAGGGGAATGAACTGGATGGCCTTTCAGGTCTTTTTCAACTTGAAACCTATACTTTTATCAATTAATCAACAAGGATTTGTGAAGTGCCTACTAGGTATCAGGCATTGTGGTAAACACTGGGTATATAAAGACAAAGTAAAAATGGACCCTGCCTCCAAGGAGCTTGCATTCTATTCATGGAGACAACATGTATGAAAATCAGGACATAAAAGACAGGTGCAGATTAGGCAGAAAGCAACATTAGCTGAGTAGCTAGGAGGCACAGGGGGTAGAACGCTGGGCCAGTCAAGAAGACTCATCTTTCTGAGTTCAGATCCAGATCTCAGACACTCAGACACATTAGCTGTGTGACTCTGGGCAAGTCACTTAACTCTCTTTATTTCAGTTTCTTCATCTGTAGAATGAGGTGGAGAAGGAAATGGTAAACCACTCCGGTATCTTTACAAAGAAAACCCCAAAATAGGGTCACAAAGAGTCAGATATGACTGAAAAACAATTTAACAACAACAACTAAACCTTAGCAGGGAAAATACTAGCAGCTGAGGAGACCGGGGAAGACCTTCTTCAGGAAGTGGAACTTGAGAAGAATCTCAAAGGAAGCTGGGAATATGGAAATATTTTACATAATTGCATGTGTATAACCTATATCTGGTTGCTTACATGCTCAAGGAAGGAGGAGGGGAAGAAGGAAGGGGAGACAGAATTTGGAACTCAAAATTAAAAAAAAAAAGTTAAAAATTGTTTTAATGTTTAATTGAGGGGCAGGAATTAAATATTATTTTTCAAAAAAGGGAATCCAGGGATTCTGAGTCCGAGGTTAGGAAGGAAAGTATTCCATATACTTATCAATTGGGTACAGTAATAATAATTTCTGATACATATAGAATTGTTTACCATTCTACAAAATGCTTTCTTTTTTCTTTACAGCTCTGTGATGCAGACGCTATGAGTATTATTAGCTCCATTTTACAGGTGAGGAAACTGAGGCTCAGAGTAGTTCAGTGACTTGCCCAGAATCACACATCAAGTTGTATCGGAGGCAGGATTCTAACTCCATTTTTCCAGCATTCTTTTCACTACACCACATGGCAGAGGGGAATGAGATTTGGAATCATATCTTAAATATAATTAACACTTTGTGCGGCGATTGTACGATACTGAAGAGAGCAAGTTACCTTCTCTGTCCCTTCTGTTGTGGAAGGAGACTGCTACGGCTTCCTTTCCGAATGCTGTTTTCCTCTGGAATCACTGCTTATTTCCATGGCTTGGATTATTGTCATTTAACCTCGTAATGAGTCAAACCTAGAACATCCGTCCTCATTCACATTAATGGAGCTCATAGGCCATTCCAAGGCGGTGGTGGTGTGGCCTTCACAGAGGAGACTCTAAAGCTACCATATTTCACGACTTTTTTTTGGCTTTTTCTAGTGAAGACAAATGGGCGATGACTGAAGTGTTTGGAAGATTTTAGCCTGAGAGGTATTTTTCCCATTGTGGCTAACTCTGACACTTTTCTCTATTAACCCTCATCTCACCCACCAACGAATGAACTTTCTCAAAGGACAAAACAAATAGCACATTTCCCCAAGAATAATAAATAACGCCTACAAATCAGGGTTAAGTTGTGAAACAGAGGACAGCAACAAGATCACCTGCACAGGAGGCAAAGATCTCTCAGCAAGGCAGGCCTTGGAAGGCGGCCTTTACAAGCGCCTTTCACTCCCTCTTGAAATCCATTAGTCTTGGACTTGCATAATGATATCAATGCCTGTAGCATACTTACATCCTGTCTTTATGCCTCTATTTAAGAGAAAGATGCACTTTTAAGAAAAGAACTAAGAGAACTCTTTGGAATCCAAACAGAAGGAAAATGAATTTTTTTGGTTTGGTTTTATATTTCTCTTCTCTTTATCAGGCTTCCTATCCATAAGTCTGTCTCATTTCTTTTTTTCCTCCTCTCCTTATCCCAATCCACACAAAACCAGAGCACAGGGAATTCCTTCTGGGGGCCTTTATGGGGGACATTGAAGTCACCAAAGGCTATGTTTTATTTGTCACCATCACCACTTTGAAGAGATAAGTAGATGGAGTCAGACCTCTGAGATCTTCCTCTGACTTTACCTAGAACCTTGCATCTTCTGTGTTCTCCTCATTCTGATATGAATATGCATGCATATGTGTGCACACACACTTATATGTTACTATACATGCATACACATGTTCACACATATGTAAAATTGGGTTGCATAGACATGTGTGTGCTATAACATGTATGGCGTGTATATGTGATTATGCTTGTACATACATTTGGGCACTGTGGATGGCACTGAATTTATCTTATAGCATACAGTTACACAGACATGTAATATCAATACCATATTTCTTATCCAGTCCTGCCAGACCAAAAATCCCATGAAGGCGAGCACAGTACCTATATTTGTAACTTTCACCATTTTCCCAGGGTCAGACTCAAGTTTTTACATTGGGAAGGTGTCACTTAATTGATTGTGGAATAAATGAACAAAATGTAGCTTTTCTCCTTGATTTCCTAGTATGAAGACCTGAGGACATATAGATTCTCAGAGTACATTTTTCCCCTTGTTTAGTTTTTGAAGATATCCTAAAGAGAAAGTTGCCATCTTGTGAAAATAACTTTAATAAAGAAACATGAAGATGAGACATGAACCATGTGCCCTGATAGAATTTTGTTCGTGTAAAATAGAGTTTAGCGTTAGAGCTGCAGGCAAAGGAACAAGGTTGAGAAGCATTTTAAGAAAATTCTGGTTTAAAAAAACACAAAGTCTTGTGTGCATGTGCACACACACAGAGTTTTAGGGGGAAATGTATATATGTGTATATGTATGTATACATACATATATATTGTTGACCAAAATATGTATATACATATATACATTTACATATATGTGTATGTGTACACATGTGTGTATATATATATATATATATGCACACATACACATATACTTTTTCCAAAAAACTAAAAAATTGGGGCCTTTTCCATCCCTTGGAAATTAAGCTGGACCTTTGTGACATAGTCTGATTTCTTTCACATTTTTCTCTTTACAGCATAATAGAAATTCAGTTTATAAATTGAGAAAAAAAGATGCATATAACACATATACAAAAAAAAAAAAAAAGATAAACCAACCCAAATGATCCCTTCCGGTAGCCTTGCTTGGTTGGCCTCCTTAGACAATCTGGTATCATATTTTAAACTTCAGCTGGGTTGATTCTTTCCTCCCTGACTGGTTTCAGTGAGAGATGAAGATTTGGGAAGGAATTCCCCGCCTTGGAACTTTCTGCTCTGGCCACAATCGCCTTTGGAAATTTTCTCTCACACATCAGGGACATTCCATGCCACCAAGTAAACCAATTGATCTGGGCATTTTCCCTTGCCTTTCCATAGGCAACTTGCAGAGCTGGGATGCATAAATAATCACGTGTTATATAAATAGCTTCGGGTGAGAGGCTGTAAAATACGGAAGATATATTTGCACTTTTATGTACGGGGAATATTTTCTAAAATGATTGCTTTATTTGGTGTGTATTTTTCTTATATGTGGAATGGGGTGCCTACATGTGCAACATTTTCCAAAGTTTTCCCCCGCCCCCTCCCCCTTCTTCAGGTCAGACTAGCATTATAGTTAGCAAATTGATAAGGTTCCACGGGTAAGCTTTATTACTTCTGACACGAGCCTATGACACTTTATAAAAAGAAGTAATCCAGAACAATCTCTAGGTAATTAACACCTAGATAAACAAACATAAATTTCTATATTGCATTTATTTGGACTACCACTCAAATATGCGTGAACCATGCTTTTTTAATTAAAAGATAAATCTATGTGACACTTAGCCTCAAACTTAATTATTCAGCATAGTATAATAAAAAATAGGGCCCATTAAATGTGTCTTGCACTGTATTTCTGTATTAACAGCAAAACAGTTCAGTCTGGGATCATTTAAATTTTCTCGCTCCTCTTTTCCTGTGATTTCCCTGTTCACCAAGGGCCCCTTCTCTGCTTTCTCTCTCTCTCTTCCTCTCTCTCTCTCTCTCTCTCTCTCTCTCTCTCTCTCTCTGTTTTTCCCTCTCTCTTTCTCTTTCCTCTTCTTCTAACACCAACAGGTGAAGAGATAGAGAACTTTGGCTAATAATCCCTTAGAATATTCAGCTGTGAATTTGATTTTAATATTGAATGACCTCATGCTGCCCCATATTTTTTTTTCTTCCTCTCTAGGCAGACTTCCCCATGGAAACATCCTTCCTCTTTGGTGGAACGTGCCCAAATTGGGTATCCTGGAATGAAGAACATAGCATTGAACGATAATTTCCTTGCAATCTTGCTTACGATATACCAGGTAAGATTTTTTTTTTAATAATAAACTATTATAATACAGTTGTTAAACAGAGAGGGGAAATACTCAAATCCCAAATTATAAGAGACAGTGAGGTTATAGCCCTTATAAAAGTTTCAACAAGAAACTATCAGCAGCTAGCATCGTGTCCCGGATACTCCCCATTTATATCAGAAGGCCTCAGAAAGATGATCACAGCCAGGCTGGATCCCCAGGAAGGGCTTTCCCAGGAGGCCAAAGTATTGAATTCAGTCAGACACATCCTTCTTCCTGAAAAAGATCACCATGAGTGATGACCACGTGACCTTGAAACTGAATTCAGGACATCTATCACTTTAACTCTCAGAAGAGAAGGAATATTCAGGGCTAGTAAATCTTCCCAGACTTGGGCTCTTTGTGCCCATACCAAATAATTTTTTTTTTAATTGTTAGCAGGTTACTTTGGGTACTCTGGCTTTTCATTTCCCATGGTTGAAGATACAGTAAAAATAGAGAAAATAGGGGCAGTTAGGTGGCACAAGTGAATAGAACACCGGCCCTGGAGTCAGGAGGACCTGAGTTCAAATTCCACCTCAGACACTTAACATTTAACTAGTCATGTGACCTTGGGCAAGTCACTAAGCAAAAAAAAAGGAAGAAGAAGAAGAATAAAAGAATAGGGAAATGTAGAAAATTGACAAAAAGATGATTTGGGCTTATCTATAGGATTTCATTCATTCCTCAAATATTTATATATACATGTGCATGCCAATTGATTTGACTCCAGGCTTCATCTCTGCCTTCCAATACACCTTCTGGTAAGAACGGGTACAGGAGAAGAAACAGAGGAAAAGTAAAGGGAGAAAAAAAGGAAGTTAAGTATGAGAAAGGGACAAGGAGGCACTTTCCGTGATGGTACAGTGGCAAGAACATATAGCTCTGAAGTTGCACAACCTGAGTTCAATCCTGCCCCTGGTGCTCACTAATGTTATGACCTTGGTCAAGTCACTTTGCTGTGAATCATTTTCCTGATCTGCAAAATAAGGGCATTGGGCTAGCTGGGCCTGGAGTCAAGAGTATAAAGCCAGCCCCAGACATTGACTAGCTGGTTGACCCTTCCTCTGTCTGCCTGAGTTTCCTCAACCATAAAACACGAATGATAAAAATAGCATCTACCTCCCAGGGTTGTTGTGAGGACAAGATGAGATAACATCTGTGAAGCACTCAATACAGTGCCTGGTTACCTACTTGTTTTCATTGTTGTTCAGTCACTTTTCAGTTGCATCCGACTCTTCATGACCCCACCTGGGATTTTCTCAGCAAGGATATTGGAGTGGTTTGCCATTTCCTTCTCTGGTTCATTTTACAGATGTGGAAACTGAGGCAAAGAGGGTTAAGTGATTTGACCTAGACACACTGGTGCATAGTAGGTCCTTAATGAATCCTTGTTTGTTTTCTTCCAAATCCAGGTCTGGATGTCCCATGGTATCTGCCTTGTATTTGACCACCTTCCAAATTGTCAGGAATCAGTTTCTAAGGGTCCACGAATCAGAGGAAGGACTGAGCAATGCAGCAAAAATGGTCTCACCAAACAATGCTGTGGGACCACAAAGCTAGTGCTAACTAGTCTCTCCTTGGCAAAAGTACTCTTGAAGACTGTAAGATCACAGAGTTAAAAGTGGAAAGAATCTTCCTAGTTCAGCTTGTCCTACCTTTCATTTTACAGCTGAAGAAACCGATGCCCAGAGAGGTTGAGTGATTTGCCCAAGGTCATACATAGGGACAGGGGCAGAGTTAGGATCTAAACGCTAATCCTTTCCATTTTCACCACTCCTCTCACCCTCCCTAACACAATGCTGGATGCATTTAATATGGACTCACCTCTCATGTTCTTATTATTACTACATTTGGGGAGAGGGAGTAGAGGAGGGAATCAGCTCACATTTAGGGTTATATAGAACCTACTATGTGCCAATGCTCATATATTTCATTTGATCCTCACAACAACTTTGGGAGGTACTTGCTATTATTATCCCTATTTTATAGTTAAAAGAAACTGAGGCAGACATAGGTTAATTGACTTGCCCAGGGTCACACAGCTAGTAAGTGTTTAAGGCTGGATTTGAACTCAAGTCTTCCTGACTCCTGATCCAGCACTCTATCCACTGAATCATCATTGCCTGAGTCTAGCTAGAACAATGTATTTTTCCAAAGTGTATTTATAGCTACTATCACATTTAAGCATCAAAACAGTCCTTTTATTAGGAGGGATGCATATCATTCTTCTCCTTTTAGAGCAGGCCGTTCTTCACTTTTCTGTGCCCTGGTGAAACCTACTGGCCCCTTCTTGAAAGTATACTTTTAAATACATAAAATAAAATGTATGCTATTTTTAAAAAAGCCAATTGTATTGAAATGTGGTTATCAAAACACTCAAACAAATTCACAGGTCTCAGGTTAAGCATCCTTATTTTAAAGACAAGCATCATGGTAAATGCAGCAGCTAGGTGGTACAGGTGCCAGACCTGGAGTCAGGAAGACCTGAGTTCAAAACGGACCTTACTTATTGACTGTGCAATCCTAAGCAAGTCACTTTCCCCTGCTTGCCACAATTTCCTCATCTGTAAAGTGGGCTAGAGAAAGAAATGGCAAACCACCGCAGTATCTTTGCCAAGAAAAGCCCAAATGGAGTCACAAAGACAGACGCAGCTGAAACAAATGAATAACAACAAAATAATCATCATAGACTGGAAGGATGGTTGATTTGGTGTAGGCAGAGTTAGAGGGGTAGACTACATGACTTCTCAGTTTCCTTCCAACTCCAGACTAGATAGGAAAACTGAGGTATTTAAACAGGCTTAGTGACTTGTCCAAAGGTCACAAAGGAAGGATTAAGACTAGGACCCAGATCTCCTGACTCAGTGTGATAGACACAGTTGGGTACTCCCTCCACCCTCCTCCCAGCACCCATCAAACCTCACCCCCAAACACAGTCCTTTATGAGTGACTGTAACAACCTTCCATCTTAACCAAGTCCCACACCATCATCACCCCCCAACCTATGGTTCTATGATAATTTGAATAATAGGATGTAACGAGACCAAGGAGTCACCTGGTATCTTTACTTCAGGCAAAGAAAGTTCCGTTACAAATTCATAAATGATCATGATTCAGTTTCCTTTTAAGTCCCCTTTCCCCTCCAAAAAAAGTGATTGCTCAGCACCCTGCCCCTCACCCTCACCTCCATGCAGGAAGAATAAAGGTAGACTGGAGACAAGCATTTTGATTTCTTTTAAAATGGAAAGAAACAGTTTTCTTTCTGGGCACCAGGACAAAAAACCCATACCCACACCCCCAGGGCATTCTACCTCCATATAAGTGTACTCTGCAAAAGCACATCTTTTGTAGGAAGACAGAACTTCATGCATCCATACTAAACACACTACGAAATTCATGCCAGGGTAGTTTTCTCAGCAGATTTTGGCTACTATGCATGTGTATATAATCACCCCTATAGAAACCTGGGAACAGTACATGCTAAAACAAATTTCAATAGTTTTTTAATTAAGAATAGTAAAACATACATGTGTATATGTATATATATGTATATATATGTATATACACGCACATATATGTATGTATGTATGCATGTACATATATATGTGTTACTGTGCCTGTGCTGTGCTGAATTCAGGAAGATCTGAGTTCAAATTCAGACTTAGACACTTAATAGCTAAGTGATCCTAGGCTAACTAGGGATGTTCCCCAAGACTCTGTCACCTCTCATCTATAAAATGAACTAGAAAAGTAAAAGGCAAAACCACTCTAACTTCTTTGTCAAGAAAACCCCCAAATGGAGTCATAAAAAGTTGGACATGACTGAAACGGCTGAAAAACAAATATGTTTATACTGTATGCAGTAGTGTAAGGTGTAAATTGGGCTGAAAAATATCCCATCCCAGCACAGCTGGGTGGCACAGTGAATAGAGCACTGGCCCTGGAGTCAGGAGGACCTGAGTTCAAATCTGGCCTCAGATACTTACTAGCTCTGTGACCTTGGGCAAGTCACTTAACTCCAATTGCCTTGCCTTCCCCCATCCAAAGAAACAAACAAACAAAAATTTTTTTTTAAACATATCCCATCCCAGCACGGATACCACAGGGATATACAACAATGAGTTCACCTAGTGCTGAATGGATCATCATCAATACTGGAGAAAATCTAACAAAGTTTCAGAAATATATTTAGCAGTTCCTATGAAAGAGACACAAATAGGAAAAGCACTCTTTGTTGTTTTTGTTGTGGTGGTTGTTGTTCTTTCAGAGGTAGAGGTTTTATTGCGTAAAACACTGGATAAGACTTTACTGCTTTAGAGACATTTTATTCTAACAGGAGAAAGAAAACAGTCATTGCTGAAAAAAACAACTTTTAATACTTTCTATACCAGAATAAAGTTCTGTCAACTGATGTCTTATAATAATAAATAATGACCAAGAATAAACTTTAAATACAAAGTTTTCTACTTGTTACAAGCATAGCAACACAATCCTCTACTCTATTGATCTCAGATTTCCTCCAAGAGAGAAATTTTTTTTTATTTTTCTTTGTGTAGGAATGTAGACAGTATTATGACCAGTACCACAGACTACAGAAGTTACAGAGAAAAAACTTGACATGTTTAGATAGGAGAAGCTGATGATATTCAGAAATTGACAATGCATCACTGCCACTGTCACTTGTGTGTTTTACAAGTTACAAATGTTCTGGAAAAAAGGCCCATGTCAGAGGGGGAAGAAGGGACAGTAGCACTGGACCAGATGGAGTCAACACACACATCACAAAGAAGGGGAGATGTTCCCAATGTCACAAACAGAATTATTGCCTGTCGCATCTGAAACTGCTCAGAAGACACAAAGAATACCGAAGGATCTCCTTGGTGCAGGAGATGGAATGTGGCTCTTTTTTTTCTGATTTTATTCTTTTTTTTCTTTTTTTTTTTTTGTTCTTTTTTTCCCATTATTTCTTTCCTTTTTTTCTATTTTCTATTTTATTATTTTTTTTGCTAAGATACTGAAGGCGGGCGCAAACACACAGAAAGCAAGCGACTGACACAGTCACCAAACACGGTAGTGCAGTTAAAATTCTAAAGCTTACTACAGTCAGAAAGTTTTCAATAACATTTCGATCCTTTCTCTAGGATCATAGAAACAGTTGCATTAAGTTTATCAACTCGATTTAAGTAAGGCAGTGAGAACTATACTAGAAAAACAAGAAAGCAGCCTGCTCTATGCCAGATGGGTCCAAGTTGCACAGCGAACTCATTGAAACTGAAACTTCAGTTGGATGACACTCTTTCGACAGCATATGCAAACCGGATTCCTTATTAGCCTGAGATTTTTTTTTTCCAGTCTCAGGATAGCGCTAAGAATTTTATTTACATCGATTGCAGTTGAGTATTTTTGTAAACTGCTTTAGGCAGAGCTGAAATTTTAAGGCCCTGGGGTTTATTCTGTGCTCCCAGCCTGCAAGGAAATATTGACTTTTTATTTATTTTTATTTTTTAGGTTCTGGTTGATTTTGTTTTAGACTAAGTTAATACTTCTCTACTCTCACAATCCACAGCACCTGTGTCTGTAAAAGGACTCCCTTTAAAAGGCTGAAATTTCAAGCCATTCAAGCAGATTTAAGACTAAACCTTTCACTAGACTTCTTGCAAGGTTTGGGGTTAAGCATCTGGATAGTATCCCTCAAAAGCTCCTTCTGTGGTGAAGAAAGAACTTAATGTGGAGAATCTAAATAGAAGAAAACCTAGCGTCATTGGCCAAAAAGTTTAAAAAAAAAAAAAGAGCAAAATTTCTTTTTATGAAAAAAAAGTAGAACACAATTTTATTTAAAAAAATTATAACAAAAACAATTGCTCAAACACTTTCTTCATTAGAGACAAAGCGCAGGATGTTAGGATAGTCGTATTCTAGCTCAAGCTGCTTCAGAAGACCCCATTCTAGAAGATACTCCTGCCCTATGTCTGTCACACTTGTAAAAACTAACAGATGAAAAACTCAATCAGGATTAGAAAATCCTTTATTCAAGTAAAAAAAATTTTAAAATTAAAAAAAAAAGAATTTTTAAGCCCTCTATTGTAACATAAAATTCAATTTCTCACCAGTACCTTCTACAGATGAGGCTGACTAGTTTGGCTAAATAATAATGATATATCCTATACCCCTAGATCTCTTTAGTAGATACCTACTTCTTCATCCAAAAAAAAAGGGGGACCCAGAATAAAAGCATTTCCCTCAATACTGCCATTTGAGCTGAAAAAAGAAATCACTCATCAAATCTGCAATGGACATGTGTCCGCACATCCTTCCTGACCATTGATTCATTCGGCTGTATATTTTTAAAAAATGAAAATGTAATATCACAATTTTTTCCAATATCAGTCAGTCCTGACCCTCGTTAGGGGCCGACTAAGATTTCTCCTCCAGTGCAGTTACAACACCACTCCCATTGATTTTCTCTGCAATGACAGCCCCAGTCTGACTGGCACCATGGTAGCTAGCGTACCAAGTCATCTCATTGCTATGCTGGGCCAATGACAGCCGCCAGTATCATATTATAAAGGTGTTTTCAACAATGAAGACGCAGCCTCTCAATCTTCGGAGGCAACACTAAATCATGGAGATGGTATCATTTTTCGGTTAAGAGCGTTATTTTTGGACAAAGACCACTTTAGAGTTTGAAGTGCCCCCTGCTTTTTTTAGAGTACTAACGACCTCATCACATTTTTGAAATCACTTTATTATCCCACCTGCGTTGTTTGGAAGCATTTGTTGCCAGGTAACAGTTTAGCAGCCATTTTCAAGGGCTGGGGAAAATTTTTTTTTAATATATATATAGATATATTTTAAATGTTTTAAACATCCTGTACACTACTGGGTTGGGGAGGGGAAGCTGTATACAACTCTTTATTTTTCTCAGAATGCAGTTAGCAAACTCTCTTACCAAATGCCTATCTAAAGACTGTAAAATAATATTGCAATATACAGATAGACTTGTTCAGCTGTTACTCCTGGGTCTTGCTGCCCACCTCCGTTAGCTCTGCTGAGCTCCCGGGTCTGACAGCTGCAGGTTCCTCTAAATTCCCAGAAGCCTCGGAGTCAACTCTGGAGCGCTTGAACCTGCGATCGGGATACTGGCTGTTGTCAAAAGGCATGCGATGGACACAAAGAACATGGGTCTTCAGATTTCCCTTCTGAGAGGCACTGTATGGACAATATCTGCACTGGAAAGGCCTGTGACCTGAAGATAGACAAAAATCTGGTTAGTGGGGTCAGAGGTCATGAGGTTTGTTTTTTTTTTTTTTTCTCCCAAGCACATTTAATTGATTTATCATTTTTAAAAATCCTCTTTAGGAGCAAGCACTTCATGAAAGTTACAGCAAAACAAAGAGAAACAAAAAAAGAGAGATAGGAGTCACATAGCCGATAATTTGAAAGGAGAGCTTCCAAGGCAGAGATTTTAATCCACTTGCTTGGGGAGAAGAGAAAGTTGGATATCACCTGGTCTTTCTATAAAACGGTCATCAATCACTCAGTATGGCAGTCCAGCTCAGGCCAAACAGTTTAATAACTGGGCCTCCTTTATCTCTGTTCATTAACTTTTTATTGGAGAAAGATGTAGACACGACCATGCATAGACTCAGTACTAACCAAAGGTTTCAGGGAGTTTAGGGGTAGGTGAAGGAAGAGGGAGAAGTGTCTCTAACCTTTGAATAGAGTGAAAAACATCCCTCTAACTCAGTTTCAATTATTAAAGCGTGTGTTTGTATGTATGTTTATATATATATTTGGAGGCAGAGGGAGATCAGTGAAGATTGATGGAAAGGAATCAGGGGTCAGACGACCTAGGCCTGTGTCATCTCCTAAAAGTGCCGACTACCTAGGTTGGATTTAATTCTTCAGGGCTAATATTTGAAGACCTGCAATAAACTTCAGATTTTGAATAGAAGACAAATGAGTGAAGAAAGAGCTCTGATCCCCATAGTCTCATTTCTTTGTTCAGACACACCACAGACACACATGCACATTTTTGCCATATTGAAAAACTAGAATAGCATCTGGTTTGGGAAATTATATTGGAGCAATCACATTTCTTCTATGCTGGAAAGTTGATGCACTGTTTCTGGAAGTTTATGGGCTTTTGTCTCTCCAACTAGCAGCATCAGAGGTCAAATGCCCTTAGCTGGGTTTAATTTGCTCAGAAATATTCAGGAAGAAAATTAAGTGAGCCCAGACACTCACATTGCCCCTCCACCCCAACACACATGCACATATCCATACCCTAAGAGCACTTTTCTTGTTCCCAGGCTGGACTTTTCTGAGGGACAACAAACCTTGCCCCCTTGGCTTGCCATAACAGCTATTCTCCAGCAAAGTGGTGGGTAAAGTATCTTTCTTTTTAGTGAAATTAAACCATGTTTCCCCAGCAACTTATATGATAACGTCAGAGTCGTTTTGTCTCTACCGAATTGCTTTTAATTTGCCACTCAGCAGCTCCTAATGCCTTCACTTTAATATCTCTGATCCCTGGCCCCCTAGCCCCCAGCCTCTCTTGCAAACAACTGCTTAAGTGCCCAGGGGGGCCTCCTAGTGAAGTAATGCTCTTTAAAGGCAGCCTTTAATGTAAATAATCATCTCTGCTTTACTACTCGTTAAACTTGTGTGTGGAAACGCTAATATACAAAAATTCAGAGCACAGCAGCCAAGAGAAAGAGGGACCCTGATCATATCTGTAATGAAATAAGGTGTCTTAGCAAAGGACTCACTCCCTCCCCACCCCGAGATCTGCAGAGCCAGAGACTTAGAGCATTTGGAAAACTTTCTATTTCTCCACACACGCGGATTTCTTCCCAGAAATCTGCCTACTTCACATTAAGTGCCTTAAGAGAAGAAAAAATAGTCTCCATGTTTTTTTCAGGGCAGTTCCCATATTTCTGATTTCCAGAATCAGAATGTGGGAATACGTTTTTCTTTTTGTTTTCAGTAGGCTCGGCCTTCTCCCCCCTCCCCCCCACTGTTGTTCATACTAGCATTACCTCTGTGTGCTACTATTTATTGGAGTGCTATCTGTTCTTCGGTTTCTAGCAGAAACTCCTTTTCTACTAGGAAGACTTTGGCAGCACTGCCTAGTGGACAGGGGCTTCACTGAATTTCCAGTCTATGAAGATGCAGGGTCTCAGGTCAGCTCTGAGCAGGTCACCTTCACCTGTCTGAGACTCAGTTGCTTCCTCTGTGCTAAAGGAGCCATTTTTACACTATTTACTTTTCAGAGCTGTTTGTGAGGACAGTGTTCTGTAAGCTGAGAGACCAAATGGACTTGGAATCCAAATCCTGGCTCAGCCATTTAACCACCTGAGGGACTCTGGGCAAGTATTTTAACTTCACCAGGTTGTGGTTTCCTGACCTGTAAAATGAAAAGACTGGTCCAGATGAGGATAAGGTTGCATCTAGCTCTAAATATGAGATCTGAAGATTATTAAAGGGACCTGCAAATGTGAGCAATCATTCTTCCAGTCTACCCCAGTCTTCTTCTGGGCACTCTCCTAATACTTCTCTTCTGACAGACAAATAGTATACCTCCAAAAGCCCAAATGATAACAATCATCTAGTGGTTGTGTTAGTGTAGGCTTTGCCTCCTCAATCACATGGGCAAATCCTCAACCTTCCTTTTTTATTATTTTTAAATCTCCCTAACAGTACCAAGAACAAAAGATTATAGAACTTGAAGTGGGAGTCAGAGGCCCCCTGATCCAACCCTTCATTTTACAGATAAAGAAACTGAGGCACAGAAAGTCTATGTAACTAGATCAGACTATGATTCCAAATCAGGTTCTGGTGATTTCTAGTCATTTCTCTTTCCCAGTCACCAAGCAGGCATTAAGAAAGGCTTACTAGAACAATTTAATTTCCCAGTTGCAAAAGTAGATTAAGAAATTTGGGATAGAGAAATTAGAAGTTTCAATTTTTTAATTCTAGTTTTCAAAATACAAGCAAAAAACCCCCCAAATTCTCTTTAATGACTGTGACACCACAAAATCACCTGTTAACATAAAGTTCTTATTAGAGAAAGGATAGTTAAAATAACACAAGTTTCAGCTGTTGAGAAATTGAGGGGTGACTTGCCCTCCTGTACCCATGAACCAGCTCAGTATTGAATAACAACCACAATAACATCAATCACAACACATTTACATAACAATTTTTTCAAGTTTACAAAACCATTTTCAAAAAACATTCTGTGAAATAGATATGGCAAGTGTCATTTGGCCCAAGTGCAGTAACTAAGACAAAGCAAATGAGGCTTTTTCCCACACCCAAATTCAGAGGGTTGCTAACAATATTAGTCTCCTCCAGCAGGGTAGAACTAAATGAAATTAGTACCCAGTTAAGTAAAAAATAATAATTTCTTTAAACAGGAAGCTTTCAGTGTGCCTCCTGAACCCTTGTCTTCGGAAGTTGATTTGAGGACACACCTTATTCTATTTGCCAGTAGTAGTTGTGGCTCTGACTGTCATCATTTAATATGCAGAAAGGACTCATCTCACCAGAACAGGCTAGAGAATATTCTGAGCTCTGTGTTTCAGTTCAATCCCTCAGTACACAGAAAATAAAAATGAAACTGCTTCAGGCTATTTGACTTGGCCATGGTCGTGTAAGCCAGTAAAAATCAAGAGCCAGGAGGACTGGGTTTGAATCCTACTTCTACATCCAGGGCTTTTCTCCCTATACCATGATGGTCTATATCAGTGGTTCTCAACCTGTGGGTCGCGACCCCTTTGGGGGTTGAACGACCCTTTCACAGGGGTTACAGGGGTCGCCTAAGACTATCGGAAAACACATATTTCCCGATGGTCTTAGGAATCGAGACAGGGCAGCTCTATCCATCTCCAGGTGGGTCCGCCCACATGCAGACATGCCCACATATGAGTATTAAAGGGTCACTGCGTTAGGAAGGTTGAGAACATCTATATCCATTTTATACCACTCAAATATGGTAAATTCAGTGATATATTTCATGGGAAAGGTGGTTTAGAACTCCTGGTTGTAATAAATTTTTAGAGTTGTTCAAGGATTTAATTTCTTCCTGTTTGTCATTAGCATACATAATTGTGATTTGTTTCTTATATACAATTATACCATGAAAATGGTATATTATGTTTAATACAAATATAATACAAAAAATACACAAGCACAAAAACAAAGTCTTATTACTCATATAGATTCATATATTGCCAGAAATAAAAAAAGATCATTGCGAAATCTCCCTCTTTGACAAGTTGGAAAACTGAGGCCCATAAAAAAGTGACCTTGATTATGTGGAAATCTATGTGTAAGTATCTAGGCCTATCTGCAATGTATAAAAAATAAATTTATGTAGATATTTGACATATATGGTAATACATTTATAATATGTTTTGTTGCTACTGAGTCAATAATGCCTTGTGTTTTTAATAGAACTTACTATAAAATAATAATGTCCTACCTTTATGTCTAGTGTCCCAGTTACATAGTGAGCCCTCATGTAATCTGAAATATTAGAGATGGAAGGGACCTTAGAAATTTGCACCTCCATTCTGACTATTTTAAAGATGAGGAAATTCATACACATAGACTGAGAAAATGACTTAGCCAGGGTCACACAGATAACACACAACAGAGCCAGGATTGAAATCCAGAGTTTTAAATTTCAAGTCTAATGTCCAATTTCTATGACAGGGATCAGCAAACTATAATCTATGGATCAAAATCATCCCATAGTGCCTTCTGTTCTTGAACAACTAAGATGGTTTTTATATTTTTAAAGGCATTGACTAAATTTAATTAATTTTAAAAATATTTTTCTTATTTTTATACTCACAATAGCATCACCAAGTCGCTTAGAAGGTAATGTCCACAATATCCAGATGAGGAAATTGAGACCTAAAGCAGTGCACCAATTTGTATTCTATCTCATTTTCTGTGATTTCATAAATCTAAGAAGTTTCTGGTGAGAAACATTTAACCATGCAGATCAGCACTTTCTCCATAACGTTTAGTCTTAAAGAGGTAACTCTATTCCTGCCCAGCCTATCTCAGAAGGTTGATGTGAGGGTAAAATGAGATAATAATAACAACACCCATAATAATCATAATACATATTTATGTCATGCTTTAAGTTTTGGAAAGTGTTTTACAGGCACGAATTCATTTGACTTCAAAAAAAGTAAGTTGCAATTATTATCCCCATTTTACATATGAGAAATCAGAGGCTCAAAGGGGTAAGTAACTTGCTCAGAGTCACAAAGTTAGCTAATGGCAGGATCAGGACTAGAATCCATGTACTAATTCATTGCTTCCACCTTCTCTCCTCTGACTCATATCTCTACCCTTTACTGCGTGGCTTCCAATTTCTTCACTCAACTGAAACTTCTCTCTCCCAAGTTACTAATGATCTATTTTCATGGTCAAATATGATGGTCTTTTTTCTTCTCCCATTGCTAACCTTTTGGAACTCTCTTCGGTATTTCACATTGTTAATCATTCTCATCTCCTGGGTAATCTCTCGTCTCTGGCCTTTTTGTGACACTACTTTTTCCTAGTTCTCCTACCTGTCTAATTACTCTTTCTCAGTCTTCTTTGCTGCTTCATCTTCAAAATCACACCCCTTAACTATAGGTGTTCCCAAAGACTCTGTCTTGTCTCTTTACTCTTACCTCTTTGTTTTCTTTGTGACTTCATTACCTCCCATTGATTTTATTATCTCTACACCAATGACTCCTAGACCTAGTTTCTCCCAAAACTTCAATCCTGAATTACTCATTGCTTACTTAATATTTTAAATTAGATGTTGTGGAGACATCTCAAACTTAATATGTACAAAATAGCACTCATTGTTTTCTCCTCCAAAACCCATCTCTTTCCCCAATTTGTTATCTTTGACTCTTCATTCTCCCTCACCTCCTAGATAAAATCAGTAGCCACATGTCTTTATTCACACTTGCTACTTTAGTTCGTGCCATCATCATCTCTCACCTATATCTCTGCTACTGCCTTTTGATTGGTCTCCCTACTTCAAGACCCTCACTCCTTCAGTATGTCATACGATTTTCCTTAAGCATAGATCTGGTAGTTTGATTGGTATGGCATTGAATAAGCAAATTTATTTAGGCACTATTATAATTTTTAAATATTAGCTCAACCTACCCATGAGCAATTAATATTTTCTAATTACTTAGGTCTGTTTTTATCTCTATAAATAGTTGTAGTTCTATTTATATAGTTCTTATGTGCATTGTGTAAGGTAGATTCCCAAGTATTTTGTACATTTTGTTATAAGTTTAAATGGAATTTCTCTATCTGGATCTTCTTTCTGGGTTTTACCAGAATTATGTAGAAATACTGATGGTGTGTTTGGATTTATTTTATATCCCATAACTTTACTGAAGTTATCATTGTTTCAATTAATTTTAGTTGACTCTTTTGGTTTCTTTAAGTACATCATCATCTCATCCAGAAAAGGTGATGAGTTTGCTTCTTCTTTACCTCTAGTTATTTCCCAAATTTCTTTTTCTTGTCTTATTGCTATAGCCAGCATTTCTAGTACCGTGTCATGAGACATGTTTCTGTGTATGGTCATTGAGGGAATTTGCTTTGCTTAACTATGCATATTTGTAACAATAAATTTGTTTTTCTATTTTTTGAGAGGGTGGGTGGTAGAAAGGAGAGAAAACAGATTTCTCTTCATTTGAAAAATGGAAAGATAGGGTACAACAGATGTGAAATGTTGTGCGTATTTTCAGATGAAGTCACCGTATCAGTCATTTTGATTATCTGTTTCATTTGGTTATGAGAGACCTCTGACATAACAGGAGTCAACAGTAAATGTTTGTAATATAAAAATAAAACTCATCAATAATTTTTAAAGCACAAATATGATCATGTCACTCCCCTACTTAATCGACTCCAGTGGCTCCCTATTGCCCTCAGGATCAGATATAACCTCCTTTGCTTAGTTTTTAAATCCCTTCGCAACCTGGCCCCAGTCTCTCTTTCCAGCCTCATTGGAAATCACTTCTTTATTACTCTGTGATCCTGACCGATTGGCTTTCTCTGGTTCCTTGAATATGGCAGGCGCACACACACACACACACACACACACACACACACACACACACACACACACACACGCACACACCTTACCTCAAACAATTCTTCTTTTCCTTTAAGAAGCATCTCATGGCATGACTTTCTGCACACAGCCTCTCCTGATGTCCCCAAATGCCAGTGCCCTCCCTCTCTAACTATCTTGCCATTAATTGGCACGCATTTATTCTCTTTATATTTATGTTGTAAGTACTTAAGTCTGTATATTACCCCCCCCCCCATTTGAATACACATTCCTTAAGAACAGGGTTCATCTCATTCTTTATACTTTCTTCTCTAGCACTTGGCACACTGGCCCACAGTAGGTATTTGATAAATACTTGTGGATGGATTGATTAATTCATTACCTAATGCCTTTTTAACCACCAAATGACAATGCTTATTGTGATTTAGATTGGCTGAGAAACCATTAAAATCTACTCCAAGAGGAGTATGTTATGCTCCCATATTCTGCATTGAGTTTTCTACCAAAATGAAGAAGATAGAGAGCTAGAAGGTTTTCTTTTGATTGTGAAATTGAACATTTGCAATGTAATGATGGCATCCCATGAAACCAAAGAGAATCAGCTGAAATCTTTGTCAGTCTCTTCCTGGAATCATAGGCTTGAGAGCAGCAAAATCTCCAAACGTAGATTTGTCAGCAACATCCTCATGAGAAAACAATACATTTTGGTGTAGCCCATCACCTCCTTGGTCCTTTCCTCTCAGACCTTCCAGATGTAATGGAGTAAAAGGCTTGCCAGAGAGCATCCCCCATCTAGAAAGGCTCAGTTCCCTTGACCAGGCATTGAAATAATTAATGATTTTTTAGGATCTAAAAGTGATAAAGTCACTAATGCAAATCCATTTCTAAATAGCTTTATTAAAAAGAAGAAAAACCATGGAAGCAAGTTTGAATAAACAGACATTTTTTACTGACTGAAATAAAACAAATTAATATAACCCCCTTCTTTCTAATGACAGAGCATTTCAAATCAGCAGCCTCTTAAAGCTCGATGACCTTAATTCTGCCTGTTGGCCTTCCTCTTTTATTCTATACCAGTGGTTTTCAACCTCCCTAATGCCTTGACCCTTTAATACTCATATGTGGGCGTATATGCATGCAGGCAGACCCGCTTGGAGACAGATAAGGAGTGGTGTCTCAGTTCCTAAGACCATCGGAAATATGTGTTTTCCAATGGTCTTAGGCGACCCCTGTGAAGGTGTCGTCCAACCCGTCGCGACCCACAGATTGAGAACCGCTGTTCCATAGGCTCTAGAATTGAAAAGGACCACAAACTATCTACTGTGAGAGCAAAATGGTGCCTGAGACATCATCAGATCCAACCCTCTCTTTTCTTACAAATGAGAAAACTGAGACCCAGAGAATTTAAGTGGCTTGTCCAAAGTCACAAAAGTGGTAAGTAACAATCATAGCCAAGATTCAAACCTAGGTCCTTTGACTCAAAATCTAGTGCTCTTCTGACACTGACATATTGCCTATCATAGTCAGTCAACAAGCATTTATTAGGTGCTTACGATACACCAGGCACTGTGGCTTGACTCCCCATTGCTGCTCAACTTTTAGCTTGATGCAATAATCTCAATAGAATGTAAGCTCCTCGAGAGTAGGTGCTATCTTGCCTTTATGCCTTTGTATCCCTAGCATGTAGCATAATGCCTAACATGGTAGCCACTCACTAAATGCTTCTTCAATGAATGAACCCTGATTCGATATTAACTGATATGTTTAAGGTATCACCCCTTCCACAGTTATTTCTTCTTACTTTTTTTTTTTAGGGAGGGGCACAGATTAGGCATTGGTTTTATTATTTCATTGGTGTGAGTAATTCTCAGTAGGGAACTTTTACCAGCACAGATCTGCAAATAGAGTTATAGGGGGAAGTGGGGTATGGGGTGTCTACTGAAAGGCTGAGTAATTTGTCCATGGTCACAGCCAATATGGATCAGAACCAGCACTTGAACCCGGGTCTCCCAGTCTCCCAAGACAGTTCTATAGTATATATATTATAGCAACCCTGCATCTTCTAAATTTTAATTCTTGCATTTTAGTGGGGGACAGGTTACCTAGACAACTGAAAAGCCTTCAAGACTGAATAGAATGGATCCATGACCACGGAGTTAGGAGCACCATGACAAGGTTAGAAGTCTATGGGGAATATGTGTGCCTTATCTCCCCATCGTGCCCTGCAAAGAGTTGGCTACCTCCTTTGTCTGTAGTAAGTCCCATTCTGGTGACAACCTCCAAAGCAGCTTGCTTCCTTTCCCTTTTTCTATCACTTAGCATTTAAGGCCATCAAAATTTCCTATCCCTGCCATGTGAAAAGTAAGTACACAATAAGTTAATTTGTATTGTCACTGTGCAGTAGAAGGGTGGTAAAGAGCACATTCATTTTTAATCCACTATGAATAATATATAAATATGTATACAGAGCAGAGGGTCAAGAAGAGTAAGGAGAAAGCTAGTGGTACATTGTTTACTGCAGAAGTAGCAAAACCAGGTATTTTTCTTACTTGCTAAGATGGGAATATCTGCAATTTGCTTGAACCTAAGGGGCGGAAGCAAAATGCCTAGTCCTCTAGGGGAACGCATCCATTAATTACAGTTCAAAATCTGGCAAGGGCATCTGGCTTCAGAGAGAATGAGAAGCTTTCCTGATGGTTCAGAACCCCTGCAATGCGGGACAAGGATCAAGGTGGTTCAGGTTGGGTTAGGGAATCTGAGAGCCTCAGGCAAGGGCAAAAGGATGCTAAGAAGGGGGGTGATGGGAAGTCTGCATCGCTGCCCTCTGGATCCTAAAGAGCAACCCCAGCCCTCTCAGTGAGGGTACAGTTGGTAAAGGATGCAGAGGGGACCATGGAGCCAGCTGGGTCAAAATCCTGGCAACCTGAAGGAGAATCTGGAGCATGTCAAACCTATGTTCATTCAGTCTTCAAATCCTACATGCTCATTTTAGAAAGATTAGCAAATATCCTTGTTACTAATGATGCTAAATCATGAGAGTGGGGTCATAGGATTCAGAGCTGGAAGCTATCTTTAGAGACCACTCCTCTTTTACCTAACAGGCAACGGGGGCCAAAGCCAGCACTCAGACCTAGCTCTGCTAGCCCCAAATTCTACACTCTTAAGCGTACATCTAATCAAATTGACTTTATGACTCCTTTTTTTTCTGCCCCTCATTCTGAATTTTTATTACATTTATTCCCCAAAGTGAACATTTAGTGACCATTTCCCCCAATTATAATGCCTTACTATCATTTTTTTTTTTTTTTGCCATGTCTTCCATTGTTCACTTTGAAGAAAATGCTAGGTTTCGTTCAGAGTTACCCTGCAACATGATACTGTGGCTTGGATTATATACAGGCGAAAAACTTGGCAATTTATCACATTGGGAATGTCTCTTTCAAGTGATGCAACATACTAGAATACACACACACACATCTCAAAATTCTACCACATCTGTCCTACAGTTGGGTCCAGGAAGTATGTATATCTATGTGCGTGAATATACATATGTGTAATACATATTAATGGGAAAGATCACCAGTAGGAAGCCTGGACATATATAGGATTAGGAATAGGGATAGGCTATGTTTATCTGCCTGGCAGGATCTTAGGAAAAGGTGTATAACAAATTTCTCTGAAGATGACTCCATGATGGAGTAGAAGAAACATTGGGCCCAAAGTCTAGTCCTGACTCTACAAGAAATTAGTTGTGTGGGCAGTTCAGCCTCTTTGATGTTTTGTTTCTTTGTGAAAATATAAGTGACTGCACTAGATGGTCTCTAAGATCTTTAAGACAGTTAGGTGGCATAGTGGATATAATGATGGGCTTAAAATCAGGAAGATTTGAGTTCAAATACTGCCTCAGACACTTGGAGGTTGAATACCTTGAAACAAGTCACTTAAGCCCTCCCAGCCTTGGTCTCCTTATGTGTGAAACTGTGATGATGAAAGGACCTACCTCCCAGGGTTATTGTAATGATCAAATGGGATAATTTATACCAAGTACTTTGCCAACCTTAAAGCTATATTTAATGTTAGCTGTTACCATCTAAGGTTCCTTCTAGTTCAATTCTACAAATTCATTCAGTTTATTTCATTAATCCCATATTTGTTGACTTTTTGTTAGATGTTCAAAGCCACCAATGACATCCTAATTACTAAATTCAGCAAACCACAAGCATTTAAGTACCTACTATGTGCGAAGAACTATATAGGCTCTTGGGATACAGATGACAACAAAATGTCTACCCTTCAGTTCTGTTAACTATCTTTTTAAAATCTATTCTCCTCTGTTGATTTTCATAACATTGTCCTATCCTTGTTTTTCTTCTACTAATTTTTTAAGGTCTACTTGGCTGGCCCTTCTCCCTCCTCGTGATCCACCACATGTGGACATCCCCCGTGATTCTGATCTTGGCCATCTTCTTTCCCTTTTTATTCTATGCCTTGGCAATCTCAATGACTCCCATGGCTTCAATTATCACTTCTGTGAAGATAATTCCAAAATCTATATATCTGTCCCCAACTAGACCTCCAGTTTCCCATCTCCCATGGTCTTAGGATATCTCTAGGTAACTGTCTTGCTAATACCTGAAACTTTGCAAATCCAAAACTTAGTGTAATGTGAGATCATACATGCCCCCCGCCAGAAATTCATCCCTGCTCCTAATTCCCGCATGTTCATTAATGCCCCATAATTCTCCTAGATTGAAAATCCCAAGTTATACTCTTTTCCCCCTCCTCTCAACCCCCAAATTCATTCAGTTGCCAAGTCCCATCAATTTTACCTCTACAATACATTAAAAACTCTTTTTTTTTTTTTCTAAATTCACTGCCATTATCTTAAATCAGGTGGCTATTACTTTCACCTGGATGATCACAATAAGATTCGGCCATCTGACAGTTGTCCCTGAAGGAAGGAATCTAGTCCACTAGCTGTTCCCTGGATGTGACACTCCATCTCCCATTTCTGTCCTTGGAAAAGCTACCCCACTCCTAAACCACACTCCTTTCCCCATGCTGCTTCTCAGCATCATTGTCCTCCTTCCAGGCTCAGCCCAGGTGAGCAAATGCAATGGGAAACCCCCCCTGAGCTGCCCCCGGTGAACATGCCTCCCCCCATCCTCCAATTACCTTATATGTACTATCCTTGTTAAATTGAGGCTTCGTTGAGTGCTCACCCTGAAGTCAAGAACATTTGAGTACAAATCCTGCCTTTGGCATTTAAAAATTCTGTAACTTCAGGCAAATCTTTTTAATTTTGTGTGCCTCAAGAATTTTTAAGGACTTACTAAATCATAAAAGTTTGAAATATGACTTGGTGGAAGGTGCTCCTTATGCTGATGAAATCACAGATGCACACATATATATTGTATTTCTATCTCAAAAGTAGAATGGTTAGGATAATTTTGTTTCAATGGGTGTGCCTAGAGCATAGAAGATGCTTAGCAAATGTTCATGAGTTCAGCTGATGATGTTTCCACACGTCTCACCCCCCCCCATATCCAATCAATTGCCAAGATATGTTGATTTCACCTTTTCAATGTTTTTCAAATATTCCCCCTTTACTTCTTGAACTCTTGAGCGGACAATTAGAACCTTAGCTTGTAATCTCCCAAGAGCCTAAGGGCTCTGCCTGCCTCAAGTCTTTCTCCACTCCAATCCATTCTCCATTCACTCCCTAAAATAATTTCCTAAAGCAGAGTCTGGTCTTGTCACTCTGGTATTCAATAAACTCCAGCAGTCAAATATAAAATGCTGGGGTGGCTAGGTGGCACAGTGAATAGAGCACTGGCCCTGGAGTCAGGAGGACCTGAGTTCAAATCTGGCCTCAGACACTTAACACTTAGTAGCCATGTAACCTTGGGCAAGTCACTAAACCCCAATTGCCTTGCCTTCTCCCTCCAAAAAAAAAAAAAAGGCAAAAAAAAAAAAATGCGTGTGTGTGTGTGTGTGTGTGTGCGTATGTGTGTATATAAATGCTCTTATCATTCAAAGTCCTTTATAACCTAGCCCTCTCCTACCTTTCCAGTCTTCTTACACCTTACTCCCAGATACATACTCTTTGATCCACTGGCACATTGGCACACATCTCCTGGCTATTCCTGGTATACAACTCTCCATCTCTCAGTTTCTGGCATTGTCTGAGGTAGCCCCCATGCTTGAAATAGTCCCCCTTCTCCAATATGCCTGCTAACCTTTCTTGCTTCCTTTAAGTCCCAACTAAAATTCTATCTTTTACAGGAAGACTTTTCCTTTTTCTAGTGCCTTCCCTCTCTTAATTATGTCCTATTTATTCTCCATATAGCTTGTTTGCATGTTATCTCCCCCGTAAGCTCCTTGAAGGCAGGGACTGTCTTCTGCCTCTTTTTTTTGTAGCCCCAGCACTTAATACCATGCCTGGCACATAGAGGAGGCTTAACAAATACTTATTGACTACATGAGATTTAAGTAGGCAGAGATACCCTAACTGGTCTTCCTAGTTCCAAAATCTATTCATTTTCCAACTCATCTCTCTGATATCAGAATCATCTTCCTGGTGTTGGTTTTTTGGTTTTTCTTGGGTTTTTTTTTTTTTTGGAGGGGGGGGTTTGGCGGGTAGGTTTTTTTTGTTTTTTTTTTTTGCTTTATCATGTCACTTCCTTACTCAAAAATCATCAGTGTCTTTCTGTTGAGTATGGTATAAAATATGGACCAATGATATACTCAAAGTTCTTCTCAGTATGGCCTTAGCCCACCTTTCTAGCTTCATGTCACACCACTATCTTAAAATTCTACTTTCTAATCAAAATGGATCATGAGTTATTCTGTTATTGTTGTGCTCTCTCCTACCTCCATGCCCTTAGGTGGTCCATGGCACATGCTTTGAATACATTCTGTTACTGAAAACACTTTTTCAAGATTCATCTCAAATGTCTCCTCTTCCATGAAGCCTTTGCTTATTCCTCCAAATAGAAATAAGCCAGCCCTTCTCCTAATCTTTCCCCTCTCTGGGGAAGGAGTATGATACAGTGTAAAGTCAATACTGGCTCTAGAACCAGAAAACCTGGGTTCTAAGTCTGCTTCTGTGTGACCTAAGGCAAGTCATTCATGCTCCCTGGGCATGTTTCCTCATTTGTAAAATAGAGGGGTTCTGTTAGATAGCCCCTCAAGTCTCTTCCAGATCTATGAGTTTATATTACATTTTAGCAAACATCACAGTCATTTGTACATGTGCCTTTCCCCTCTATTAGCCTATGAATTCCTTGAGGGCAGGGATAGTGTGGTTTTTCAGTGTACTGCATGAAGTAAGTGCTTAAAATACTGTTTGTCAACTCTGAAACACCAGAGAAATATGAGTTATTATTAATGCATATAGTGCCTTCTTCCCAACAACTCTTTGAAGTGGGGTAGGTGAAAGGGGAAGAAAATGGGATAGCCATTTATATAGAACCTGCTATGTGCCCAGCACTGTGCTAAGTGCTTTAAAATTATTAACTCATTTAATCCTCACATCAGCCCTGGGAGGTAGTTACTATTATAATCCCCAGTTCACAATTGAGTAAACTGAAACAGAGAGAGGTTAAGTGACTTGCCTAGAGTCATACAGCCAGTAAGAGTCTGAGATAAGATTTGAAGGCAGGTCTTCCTGATTCCAGGCCTAGTGCTCCAACCATGGCTCCATGGCCTTAAGAAAGAGTTATCCCCATTTTACAGAGGAGGAAAATGAAGGTCAGAATATTCAAGTGAATTGATCAAGGTCACATAGCAAGTCAATCTCAGAGCTGGAGTCTCCAACTGAGACTTTCTTATGCTAAGACAGCCCCTCTTTTCCTTACATCCCATTGCTTCTCATGAAAATGAATTCAATGTGCTTTAGTCAGTGCTCTATTCAATGGGTAGTGAAGTTAAAGGATAAGTAGTAAGTGAAGTAAGTAGAATTTAAAGGATAAAGTAGTAAGTGATCTTGCCCCAGAATCACAAAGTCAGAAGGTTTCTAGAAGGCATCTAGTCCTCCTCTTATGTAAACAGGAATCTCTTGTATGTCATCCCTCATCCAACTTCCTCTCAAAGGGACCCTCCAGCTCATGGGATAGCCCATTTCCCATTTGGAAAGCTCTAAATGTTAAGAATATGTGCTTAAATCTGTCTTTCTTCAACTCCCACCCTCTGCGATTATTTCTGTCTTCTAGGACCAACCAGGACAAAACTCATCCCTCTTGTATAGGGTGGCTAGTGATAATAGCTAACATTTACAGAGCACTTACTATATGCCAAGTGTTTTTACAATTTTCTTACTTGTTCCTCACAACAACCCTAGAAGAAAGGTGTTATCTCCATTTTACAGATAATAAAACTGAGGCAAAGAGAGATTAAGTGACTTTCCCAGGGTCATACTGCTAGCAAGTGTCTGAGGCTGAATTTGAATTCAAGCGTTCTAGACTCCAAGACTAGCACTCTATCCAATGAGTCACCTTGCTGTCCTAGCACTTCTAATTCTTAAAGATAAAGATCACATCCTCCTCAAAGTCTTCTTCAGGCTAAATATCCTCAATACTAGACTCCACATAAAACATTCTCTATTCTTCTTCCCTTCCTTTTCTTCCTGCTCTGGACACACTCCAGGTTGTCAATGTCCTTCACGACATATGTTGTTCCAAACTGGGCAGAACACTCTTGGTGTGTTCTGTCCAGGACAGAAGAGAGTGTAAATGTCAGCTCCTTTGTTCTGAACAGTATGCCTCTCTAAATATAGCCTAACATGCCCTTAGCTTTGTTTTGGGGTTATTTGGGGGTAGGGGTGGATTGACTGTCATGTCATTCTCTTGACTGACATTGATCTTGTATTTCAATGAAATTCCATGTTTTCATTGCTGTTTTTTTTTCCACTGATGACCAATTGTCTAATAATGTCATCCCCAACTTGTGTTTGGGGAGTTGATTGTTTCACTGTAGAACTTTATATTGATTCCTATTAAATGTTATGTTATTAGCTTAGCCCATATTTCAAGCTTCTCAAGATTTCTTTGGATTTTAACTGTGTCATTCATTGTTTAGCTTTCTCTGAGAGCTTCATGTCATTTGCAAATTATATATATACACAATCTAAACTCTATATGCAAGTCATCATTTTTTTTTTAAAAATTGAATAGCGTAGAACAGATCCCTTGGGCTTTCTAGTAGACTTGACTCCAAAGTGACATTAATTATACTTTGAGTCTGGTCATTCAACCTAATCTATCTAACTATGTAATTTTCTAGCCTATATCTCTCTATCTTGTCATCAAGTATAACATGAACAATTCTGTCAAATGCCTCAATGAAAGGTGAGTGTGGCATTTCCCTAATCTGGTGGTGTAGGAACCTTGCCAAAAACAGAAATGATATAAGTCTCATACCACTTTTTCTTGACGAAGCCATGCTGGCTCCTAGTGATCACCACTTCATTTTCTAAATACTTACAAACCATTCCTTCAATGCTAAGCTCTAGGATTTTGCCAGTTATGGAAATCAAGCCTGATGACATACAGTTTGAAGCCACTACACTTCTTAAGATAAAATTTATGATAATTAGTATTGTTATAATGAGCATATATATAGTGAGGGTTTTTTTGAAAATTATTTTTTAAATTCATTTTGAACTTAGAAAGTTCATCATGAACTTACATACAGAATAAAAAAATAACACTTCCATGAATATAGCACAAAATAAAAAGAGAATTCACTATAAAAACATGAATTTTCATTTCACTTTTTTTTAAAAAACATAAGTACTACATGTTGTTTTCGAAGCTACCCTGCTTTCTGTGCTTCCTTCTATTTTTTTAATCTCTGCTGTGCACTTTTTGTATTTTTCACTGTCCCTCTCTGTCCCACATAGAGATGACTACCATTAGATACAAATATGTGTGTATGTGTGTGTATGTGTAGAACCATACTGTACATCTATTTATATAATATTTTAAGCTTCACAAGCCTGTATCATCTTGAGGCACCCTCCTATTTTTTAGAATTTCTCAATATAGCCAATGGAAGGTTCAGAAGCAGTATCTACCAATTCTTTCAATAGCTTGGGACAGAGTTAACATAGCCTTTTGATCTCAATTTATTGTAGATAGCTAGATACTTTTGGGGGCACCTCCTCACTTATCTTACTTAGATATTTGAGTGGCGCCATAGCTAGGGTGCTGAACTTGGAATCTGGAAGATGTTACTTCTAATATATTGCCTGAGACACTTGTGTGTCTATGGCCAAGCCACTTAACCTCTCTTAGGCTCAGTTTCCTCATCTTTAAAATGGGAATAATAATAGCACTTACCTCACAAAGTTGTCAAAAACAAATGAGATATGGAAAGGACTTTGCAAAACTCATAGCACTACATAAATGCTAGGCATTATTTATATCAACTTTTTAACTTCCTGTTAACCATTTGTGTTCCCTCTTTCTGAGTTACAAGATCATTTTCTTTGCCAAAGAAAACAGAAGCAAAGTAAAAGCGAAGTTCTTTTGCCTTCTTGCCATCATCTGTTACCTTCATCTCATCTGTCCTGGATGATGGTCCTATTCTTTCTTTGATCTTCCTCTTACTTACAGCATAGATTTTTTTAAAAGTCCTTTTTTGTTCTCCTTAAGATTCACCACCAGGCTCAGCTCATTCTGAGCTTTAATGCTACTGACAGTAAGTAATCTTATGGTCCCAAGTCCCTTCTCTATGTTCTTTGACCATTACCTGCCTTTGCTTCCATCTTTTTTTTTTTTTTTACACCTAAGTTGTTTGATCCATTTTGGTCTCTTTGGATAACTGTTTTGGTTTGTGTCTTCGAAATTTCGTTTTTGAATTTTATGTTTATGTTCCTTTACATAATACGTCTAGTATTGAGGATCCTAGAATAATCTGCATGAAAGTAACTTAACCTCCTTGTATTTATTTTTGTGGCATGTTAATACCAAACCAACTGTGAAGGTCTAGTGCCGGTAACTTTCTCAGAAGCCAAAGATATAGAACCCTGCTATTTACACTCTTTGTTTGGTGAAACTGTCTTTTGTCTTTCCATTTTAGTACCTTAAAAGCTTCCAAGTGGAATAAATGCCCTCTCTCAAATACCTAAAGGTAGATAAAGAGATAATATCTTTTCTAGAAAGTCCAAATGAATTTTGGAGTTTCAAGAATGTGCCCTGAATCTTGACTCATCTTGAACTCCATAAGGCTACTTCACTTTTCTTGCCTCAGTTTTCTTGTTCATAAAATAGAGGAGTTGGCTTCAATGACCTCTAGGGTCTCTTTAGCTTTAAATCTTATGACCCTTTCCTGGGATTTCAACTCAATTCAAGCTAACATTTATTTCCATTTTTCCTAGAATAGAATCCTACGAAACAGTTCTTCCCACATTTCCTTGACTTTTTCATATTTGTCATTTTTAATGATTATATTCAGGATTAGTTCAACCATATCGTGAGTTGATGGTTACACTCTTTCTGATTCTTTGATACCATGAATACTCTAGCCATCTTTTTCACCACATCACCCTGTCTCTTTAACAGCATTAGGCAATCTGGGAATGCAATCCCCTTACAAGAGGAAGCTTTGATAACACATAATCCTCGCTCTCAAAAGAAGGAAGTGTTTTCCCAAAGGACAGTAGGGGTAGGGAGATATGGTCACTGGTTATTTTCCATGATCAAGAAAAGGAATGTTTTCTATATTGTTATGTGTACTGATTGGGAGGAGAGGAGAGAAGTAAGGTTTCACACAAGCAGCTCCAAAACAATAACAGAAGAAAAATCTGTAATACCCTCTCCCATCCATCAGCCAGTCACCTCTCAGACCTGATAAGCATTTGTATCAAACACACAGGCACCCAATTTAATAAATAAATAAATAAATAAGTGAATAAATAAATAATTAAATAAATTAACGAATGAATGAGAAGTAATGGCCCTAAAATGCAGATTAAATCACAATGTGACTGTCTGTATCACCACGCAGAAGACTTGGGTGAAAGGAAGAGTCAGCATAGAGGAGAGAATTACGAGCCAGTGTCTCAGAATAGGTGTTCTAAGCTAGGGTACACATATGGCCACAGCAACCAGAGCTGATGGATGCATCTTAGGAGGCTGTGGAATTGGTTCAGATGGAAACATTCACAGCTCCCTTAGACAAATTCACTCAGGGGAGCAAGGAACCTTCAAGGTTGTATAGATGAAGCCAGAGAGTCCTCAACAGTTTCTCTGTGAAGGGACAGTAGCTGTCATTCCCAAAGGATGCTATTTTGAAAACTTTGCAGCCCCATGGCAATATGCCTCTGAGTCTACTCACAAGATGAGGGTGTACACTGTGGAGCCTATTGCAGATAGTTTTAAAGAGATGGCTAACAAGGAGAACACATCATAGAATCCTAAGATTTAGAGCTAGACAAAGCTTAGAGACCATATATGCCTCTCTACCCATTTTATAGATGTGGCACATGAATTTCCTATAGAGTAAGTAACTACCTTGAGGTAAAACTGGTAGTGAGTTAGTAAAACCAGGATTTCAAACACATGTCCAAAGCAGCGAAGTCCTTTGCACTTTCTGGAACCCATACTATCTTCTATCTTCTTGAGGACACTAGGCCCTGTCTACTCATTATCTGACTGGAAATAAGGACATTTTGCAAAACCTATGTTCAAATCCTGTCTCTACTGCTTACTACCTATGTGATTTTAGACAAGCCACTTTCCCCCCATTAGGCCTCAGTTTCCTTATCTAGATAATGAAGAGATTGGACTAGATGGCCCTGCAGGTCCCTTCCCATATTACTTCTATTAACCTGTAATCTTAAGGAGTTAAAAAAAAAACAACTTGTTTCTATCTATAACACGAGCAAGATTTGGTCTAAGTCGAGGTTCTTAAACTTGTTTTGTGTTTCACAGACCCCTTTGGCAGTCTGGTGAAGCCCAGGGACCCCTTCATAGAATAATGATTTTTTTAAATGCATAGAAGAAAATACATAGGATTATAAAGGCAACCGATTGTATTGAAATAGTTATTAAAATATTAAATACATACACACCAGTTCATAGACCCCAGGTAATGTCTGGAGTGATACTTTGGAAATTCCTACAGATGGGGAAATACTCAAATACTGGATTGTGGTTAGCAGAGAGAAGCTCTTGACTGGCCTAAGGATAGATTGTGATAAGACAGACTGTGTGTCCACTGTACAAGTTCATTGTCCTAGTGGGAATCATTCAAAGTCTGGAGCTAATGAGAAGGAATAAAACTATTTTACCCCTCAAATCTTGCTTCCTTTATGAAGCTTTCCCTGCTTGAGAAAACTTCCAAGTCTGTCTCTCTTTTCTGAAGTAAACTACCTAGTGCTAGAATCTATAAATTTACGAAACTACAAATCAGGCAAACTTCATGTATTATTTCCCATACATCTCCCCCAAAAGCTCTAACACCACTGGCAGTAAGTTTACTATGCAAAGACACCAGCAGGATGAGATAGCTAGAAACATGAATAAACATGTATTTGTCCTATAGATGGTGCCATCTTCTTGGCTCCGCATTATGCATTTTATAAAATTTACCTAATTCCAACTACAGGAAAATACCTCCAATCAGGTATAGAATGTAAGTTTTCAATTTTCCCCCTAAATATTCATCCACCTAATCAAAGTCACTAGAACAGTTTGGGAACCTCATTAGGGTAAATAATATGTGGTTTTTAATTGCTTGTGATTTTTGTTTTTTAATTGGCAATTTCTTTGCCCACATTCATATTAAAAGTAAATAAAGATGGTTTCCAATAAATTCCTGGCCAGCTTGAAGACCCAGTTCATTGATTGGATGCAGCTTATGATTTGGAAGCAGAGAGAGAGAGAGAGAGAGAGAGAGAGAGAGAGAGAGAGAGAGAGAGAGAGAGGGCATTTTAAATGAATGGGAAAGCTCCCCTATTCTTGGTTTAAAGTTCTCACAGTAAAACAAAGCACAAAAGCAGGCCTTCAGCATCTGGTGGGCCAAGCACCAAAGGGTGGCTTTACAACCACCTGCTTGGCTTTGAAGTTTCCCGCTATTTTTAATCCAAATTTATCCTATAGAAAAGGGATTTTTTTTTGTTTTTTACATTAATTTTTATTTTGAACTTAACAAATACGTTAAATAGAATGGGCAAGCACTTACACAGTAGAACAGAAAAGATGGTGCATGAAACTGCAGGCCTCTGTCATGTATAGCTTTCTTTTCTTGTGAACAATATAAAATCAACCTGTGGTTTGTCTGCCCTTTCTGTTCTTTTCTCTCCTTTTAAAAACAAAACAAAAGATATCTCAGTGAAGCACAGGGCTTGGCACTTGATAGGCACCTAATATATTAATGTTTGCTGTTGCCTAAGAATGATGTTTTATTTTTTCTTTCTTTTTCTCTTTCCTTCTTTCTTTCTGCTGCTCTATTCTTATCACCTTTCCCCTCCCATCTCTCCTAGAAAAGAAAGAAAAAGAAAACTCTCGTCATAAATATAATTCATATCAAAGTTGATAGGTGAGGTGCTAGCATCCCCTGCCTAAGCCTCAGGACCTCACAAGCAAATCAGACTTTGCGTCCTTGAGAGGAACAGCCTCTGGCTGAAAGAATGAGGCTCTCCCAGAGACCCCTATCCCTGGGCTCCTGTAGCACAGAAACCTTCCAGCTGGCATTAGAGCCAGGAAAGGAAACCCTTTCCACTGGCATTTGCAAACTTCCTTTCCTCTTCCAAACAATAAGCTCATTTGGATTCATCACTTTTATAATTTTTATTGTTATTATTTAAAGCAAAGTTTGATTTTATTTCCACAGAAGATCCCACACGACAGCGATTCTCTTTTCAGTCATGTTTATCTGTAAACAGTGAAAATGACCAGGCTCTACGGGGTGTGGGCTGGCCCCTCTAGGGAGTCACCCAGAGTCATGTGCACACATGCTTAGCAGGGCCAGAGTTTTCATAGGCAGTTATTGATCTGAGATCTTAAATAATTTCCAGTGCTTTATGAAAGCATTTATGTTTACCATTAAATAACCTTCAAAGAGGTCGATGAACTTCCTTTTTTAAAAGATTTCAGATGTGTAATATAGTAATACGTTAATAATATCTTACATTTATCTGGCTCTTTACAATTCCTGAAGAATTTCCATATCCTTTATCTTCTGGCCATCTCAGATAGCCTCATGAGGAAGATGAGAGTTGGTGAGAGTGAGACAACTCCCATTTTATACATTCAGGGACTAAGACACAGAAAGGTGCATTGACTTGTCCACTTATCAAGTGAATCTAGGTCTCACAACTTTCTGTCAAGTTCTCATTTGTTGTTGTTCAGTCCTTTCAGTCGTGTCTGACTTGTTGTGACCCCTTTGGGGGTTTTCTTGGTAAAAATAGTGAAGCAGTTTGCCATTTCCTTCTCCAGCTCATTTTGCAGATGAGGAAACTGAGGCAAACAGGGCTATATGACTTTCCCAGGGTCACACAGCTAGTAAGCATTTGAGACCAGATTTGAAAACCCAAAGATTATCTTGACTTCAGGTCTGGCACTCTATCCACTGTACCACCTAGCTGCCCCTAGAGCTCTCATTGTTCTGTATTGTTCTTACGTCTACCTTGCATTCCCACACTTCTCCTTTCTCCTGTGAGATAAAGACCGAGAGAGAGACAGAGACAGAGACAGAGACAGAGACAGAGACAAAGAGAGACAGACACAGAGACAGAGAGAGACAGAGAGAAAGAGAGGAGAATATCCGTCCATATGTTATTGAGCATGGGATCTTCTTTTTCCTATTTCTTGCACCTGGTTGGACCTTCTAGGTGACTACTACAACAAGCCACCTAGATCCATAAAGTGTACCTCTGAGGTATTACTGAGACCTAACTACTGGTTATTGCTAAGATAGCATATGAGATATTCACTCCAAACCGTTCTATTTTATATTATTATCGCTAAAAATCTCCAAAGATATTTTATGCTACACAACAAAAAAATAAAATTAAAATGGCAAACCATATGTCTTATGGGCCAGACATTACTTCAATATTTTGCTGGGTCTGTGGTGTCAGCAGTGTGGGTACTGTCTTTAATGGTGACAATCCCAACTTACCCACACCTTCTTATCCTGTGTAATTCTTACTTATTCTTTGCCTTAAATCTCCCACAGGGAGTTTAGCCAATAAGCTAGGAGCCTTCCTCTACATCAGAATTTCTGAACCTTTTTTAGACATGGACCAAAAGTAGTCTGGGGAAGCCTGTGGACCCAATCTCAGGAAAAATTATTTTAAATGCATAAAATAAAGTATCTATTATCACAAAGAAAACTATTTCTATTCAAATACATTTTTAAGTTCAGGGACCACAAATTAAGACCTCCTGACATTGCATGGCTACCAATGAATAAAGAGACTTACCAATGTCAACTTTATCCTATAATTCCCTTCCCCACAAATGTTCACTGGTTCCCTCTTTTCCACTGCATCAAGTCTAAATTCCTCTGCTTGTCAGTCATAGCCCTCTATAAACTGGCTTCTACCTGTATGACTTCATTACCCACAAATACCCAATTCCAGGCTCTTCAGTGTTGCCCACAAATGCATCATGTTCCTTCTCATCTGTATGCCTGTTTCCCCTTCTGGGATGTCCTCCTCTCTCCTCTCTACCTGTTTTAAGGCTATCCATCCTTTAAGGCCAAGCTCAAAATCCCAAGTCACCTGGGAAGACTTTACTAATTATTCCATTTCCCATCAGTGCTTCTCTTCTCTGAATTCCTATAGCACTCTGTATATAATTAAGTGCCTAATTATTCAGTATAGACTCTGTCTTGTGTTATTTACTACTTATTCATATGTCTTGGTCTTGTCTCCATAGGCACATTGTGAGTGCTTTGTGGTCAGAGACAGCAGCTTATTTTTTTTCTGCCCCTTTCCTCTCCACATCCCTGCCGCCACTGCCTAGCACAAGACTAGGCACACAAAGTAGGTGCTCAGTAAATGCATGTTGATTAATTGGAGGAATTTGCTCCAGTGGAGATCTTTTCCTAGAGAAGAATCCTGAGTACAGCCCTCCTTATATGTTCCTGGTCAGACCATGACCCCAACTGCCATCTTTTGCCCTTGATTTTTATCAGCTCTCAGTACCCTATGCTGCTTCATTACCACCAGAACCATTGCTATCACTACCTGCCACTTAGTGAGTCTTTAGAATGAAATCTCATTTTGAGAAAAATCCATTTTTGTTTTTTGCCCATTTAAATTTTCATTTTTCTTTAAAATAAAAATTTAATTATCCAACAGTTACAGGTCACATGACAAAGATAATCATTGGCTAAGCCCAAAGTATATTTTCTTTCTATATGTCTCCCTCTATTCTTCTCCCCATCACCCAATAAAGTACCCCCATCATCTCTTCTTTCCTCTTAGGATATTAACCTTTAAGTTTTTGTGTGGCAGGAGTACACTGCAGTAGGAAAAAAAAAAACACTCAGTTTGGACACAGAGGTCTTGGGTTAAATCTAGGTTCTGCCTCATGTAACCTGTATGACCTTGAACAAGTCACTTAACTTTTAGTTTCCCTCATCTGTATAATGGTGCTTTAAATTTTGTGACTGCTAAGATCCCTTTCATCTCCAAATCAATTATCCTTAAGGGAAAAAAAAGTGTTCTAATTAGGTCTTTATGGTTACACACACACACACACACACACACACACACACACACACACACACACACATGCATTGTTCATTCTCACCTTTCCACCTTTGTTCTCATAGCTTGCCTCACTTGGAATGCCTTCCTTCTTCCTTTACCCATTTTTCAAGCCTAAGCTCAATTCTTACCTTATCCATGAAATCTCCATCAGGCTAATACTGATTTCCCTGAACTGTCCATAGAAGTTACTGTGAATAAGAAACATTTCGACCTGATTATAATGAAATTGTCCACTGGATATATACTGCCTCTTTATTTTTTCTTTTGATGTTTCATGCAAGCATGCCTTGCCTCCTCAACTGAACTGTAAGTTCCTTGAAGGGGCAGGGCTATATCTTCTTTCCTCTACTCCCAATTATATCTAAGCGTAGCTCTGAGTAAACTGTAGATATTAAATTGATTTGAACTGAAGATACAAAAGGCACCTTACTGTCATACATAAGGGGAATAATAATAATTATAACAATAATCATTATTATTTTCTTATTCACATTTATATAGTGCTTTACTGTTTACAAAACTCTTTCCCTACAATAAACTGAGATATTAAATAGTGAAAATACAATTATTCCCATTTTATAGATGTGGAAACTGAGACAAAAAAAGGTGAAGTATCTTATTTGAGGTCACATAGCTGTAGGTCCTGCTTTCTTTCCATTATATAATGTTGATCTGTAGACAGATAGAGATACACACATATTTATGTGTATATGCATATATAATATATACATATGAACACACATATTAATGAGTAAAATCATAGATTGTCCATTCTCCCCTTAGGGAGCATTAACTCCTGGGGTTCTATTCTATTTGTTTGTTTTTGCCATCTCTCTCACACTAATAATTCCCACATCACCCTCTAAAATGGACTGCTGGTTTCTCTCTCTTAGTTCAGTTCCTGTTTGATGTCATTAGATCTAAAATCAGTATATCTTTCTTTGATTCTAGTCAAATTTTGCCATGTAACTTAAAGAACCTTCATTTAGAGGAGAGTATGGTAAGGAATCATGTTGTGATACATTACACACCAGGGGCCCAATCAGTCCTATAATATGGCAAGGAAGAACGAAAAAAAAAAAAAAAACTCAAGGGAAAAAAAATCATGAAACTACCCAACACAAAACACTTTAAGTAAATAAATATCCAATCCACTAAAAGCTGGTATCTCAGGTTATCTGTGGGTAATTCACTACCCACACACATCTCTCATAAAAACATTAGTACATTTATTATGGGGGGTTTTATATGGTTTGCAGAGCATCTCACTAAAAACAATGTAGTGGCAGCAGTCATGTTCCATCAAAATTCACTGTTGTTGTGTTGTATTAATGTGAGTTTATGTGTGGAAGGATACAGCACATCTCTCTTTCTATAAAGGAACAAGACACACACAATCGAGATGCACAGTATATATCCATAGAGACGGGCACACCATATATATTTAAAATAGCTACTTTTTATCATACCCAATTCAACAAATCGCTACCTTGAACAATAGGAAATTACAGAATGAAAAGAATAGATACAAGCATAAACTTTTCAAGGTTTGGCCCTTGTCAAGTGCTACTAATGTCACCTGCCACAATGAGAGAGACAGAGAGAGAGAGACAGAGAGAGAGAGAGACAGAGACAGAGAGAGACAGAGACAGAGAGAGACAGACAGAGAGAGAGACAGAGAGAGAGACAGAGAAGAAACAGAGAAAGAGACAGAGACAGGGAGAGAGAGAGACAAAGAGACAGAGAAAAGAGGGAGACAGAGACAGAGGAAGAGAAAGAGAGAAGGGAGAGAGAGAGAGAAGAGGACAGAAGGGGGAAAAGACAGAGATGGAGACTGAGAGAGACAGAAAAAGAGACACAGGGAGAAGAGACACAGATAAGAGAATGAGAGAGAGAGAGAGAGAGAGAGAGAGAGAGAGAGAGAGGGCTGTTTATGAAGTCACAAAGGAAATGCTGTTCTTTTCTCCTCCTTTTTCCTCTCTTTTAAAAGGCTCTCTCTAAAATCAAAGGTGTCAGACTTTGCTTTTTCTTCCTGGCATGATCCGGAATGTATGGCTGAGGAATGACAGATGTCGGCAACCAGCTGCAATGAAGCATGCTAAAGTTTCAGTCTAATCCACTTATTCCTTTGCAGTCACGTAACCAAAACAAATGGCGGTGCTTTCCATTAGGAAAAAAACACGGCAGTGCTACTTTGTTGCATAATGTAGCCCACACGCCATCTTGGTATGCTTTTTTTTTTCCTACTGCAGGGAAAGAGAAATTGCCCCTTTATTAGGATCACTCCCTCAGAGCTTTCCTGAACACCCTTATTCTCTCTCTCTCTCTCTCTCTCTCTCTCTCTCTCTCTCTCTCTCTCTCTCTGTCTGTCTCTCTCTCTCCCCTCCCCATCCTCCTTGAGTGGCACCAAACCTTGAGGTAGCACAAATGCCCATACATGTCTCATTTGCAGGATCTTTTTTCCAAAAGAAGAATGAAGAATTGGCGGTATGAGTTGGAAAAGCACTGAGTGACCTTAAAGGGAAGGACCATTCATCGCCCTGAGAATCCATCCACACTATTCCAGCATTTACACACAAACACCCATCTATGTGGGCATACACACGCATATGCGATACCCCTGCATCTACACATGCATGTTCAAATACACACATATGTCTTTGAGCTGCTAAACTGGGATGATCAGTGTAATCACCCGCACCATCATTTTCAACTACTTGAATAAATGCAGAGGAATTACAAACGGAGCCCATGTGTAATTAAACCGAGGGCTGTTAGACTCTTCATTTAATAAAAACACTTGAAGGAAAAGCCCATGTAGGTTTTGCAATGCCAAGGGGAGTGTGAGGGTAAGCGAACATGGCATGCCTTCCTGGGAGCCGGGCCCTGACTCACGTTAGCGTGTAGTGCAGCCACCTTTTGAACCCTCGCTCCTTTAATCCTTGTAAGGAAAGAGAAAGGATCAGGAGTCATGTGGTTCTGTCACTACCAGCAGTTTCAGCAGCTGTGAAGCATTCTTTCAGCACAATTCATAAAAAAAGATGTGTCGGATTTCGCCCATGGCAGAACGGCGTTCGGTTTCTGGCCCTTCAGGCAAAAACAATAAATGCACAGAGGAAAATTTGAGATTTCCCCCCTTAAACTTCCCACAACAACCTCAGCAAAACCACATGACTTGCCTTGTACAATCTCCCTGGTGTTTTCAGCGCTACTTTGGCAGGAAATCAGAATTACTGTTATATAAATTCCATCTGATGCCAAAGCTACCATCTGTGAGTAAAACTGCTTCACCTACGTCTGCCTGCAAAGCCACTCTCGCAGAGACAAGGGAGAAGGGGGGGAAAAATTTGATTAATTTGCAGAATGCTTGTGATTTGCTCATATATTATTATAACTGCTCATCAGCACATGACAAATTCCCAGCACTCTGCACAAGAACCCGTTCAGTTTCAGCAGTTTTTTTGCGTCGGCACCTGACAGACTGCAGAGCCTCTAATGACTTTCAGATGCTTACAAACAGTAATTCTATCTTCAGAATAAAAAGAAAAATCCGTAGGAAGAAAAGAGTAGAGAGTTAGTCTATTTCATTTCCTTCCTCTATATCAACATGATTTAACTCTTAAGGGCGGCCACAGCTCGGAGATCACGCCGCCACCGCCGCCTGTAAAAGACAAAGACCACACCAGTCCCCAGAGGAAAGGTGAAGAGGAAGAAAAAAAAAATCACCATCTCAGGGCTGGCAAAACAGAGAGGGAGGGAGGGGGGAGAGAGAGAGAGAGAGAGAGAGAGAGAGAGAGAGAGAGAGAGAGAGAGAGAGAGAGAGAGAGAGAGAGAGAGAGACCCTGCTGGTAGTGAGCTCTGCTTAGGAAAGGACAGGTCTAGAACTGGGGGCCAAATTCTTTTGTTTATTTCTCTCTTCTTGCACTGGTTGAAAATTCTCTTTATTTTCCTCTTTTAATACTTCTAATAACCTTTTCCATTTCTAGCGGAACACATCTGCTTCATAACGGCAGTTGCTGGGTGGTGGGTTTTTTTTTTTGGTGCCTTTAAAACTATGATTATGCTTTCTGAAGCGCCGCCTCTGTGCTTGATTGCCTGTTTTAGATTAGAGATTTTAGCAACGAAACAAAGACTTCAGAATGCACATCAGTCCTACATATGAGGGCCCACAGAAGGAAAAGCTATAAAATGCGATGCACCATCTGTCCACAAACAATAACCTGCATGTTTGGAGGCTTACAAATTATTTAGCACACAACCTGACCAAATTCTAGGACCCTGAAATAGGGTAGGAGTCTGAGAAAAAGCAGCTCTTTGATGTTCTTTGGCATTTTTCACTTCCCCCCCCCCCAAACTGAGGCTAAATTGATTGCTAACAGTTGAGGAATGTCTCAATGACAAGGAGATTTTTATTAACTAGCTCTTCCTATTAACATTTTGCCTCATTTCAGACAGAGAAGATCCACCATCCTTAAGAGGGGAGGGCAGAGGGGGGAGGGAACACACATACACGGAAGAGTTCATTTTCAGTGATGCAAATAGTATTTTGTTTGACTTAGTAGCATGGCTACCTGGAAGAGCTACCCTTCAGGTTTATTGTCCCAGATCGCACTCCTCAAGTTTCCTGGTTGGTTGGCTGGTGTGCCTCTGAAAACACATTTTGAGATTCCTTCCCTGGACAGTTTGTTTCAGTTAGTCAAAACTGACTCCTCATATCCCCACCCCTTCCTCTTCCAAGGAAAATGTCTTTCTTCTTTTGCTGTTCAGGTTGAACATCGAGTAAACTCCCTGGACCCAGGCTTCTTTTTTGTGGATGTGACATAAATAACCAAAGCTATGGGCCCATAGACTACTATAGAAATTTTGGTTGTCATTTAGCACTTTTTTTTTTAAACCTTTGTACTTTGTGAAATAAAATGTGCTTATTTTTGAAACTTGAAAGTTCTCTCTTATTTTTATCCACAAGGAAACTAGACTTCTGACTTTCAACCAAAAAATGAGAATCTATTCTTAGTCTGATATTGACTCCTGCCTATCCAAATCCTACACATCCTCTCTGGACCAACTCCAGTCAGGCTCCTTCTAGCAAGCCTTCCCCAACCAGCCTACAACACTTACAGTTAGGTCCCATAGCCAGATCCTGAAATATTCTCTAATTATTTTATGTTTATCAGTTTTATCTGGCCCAATGGATCACAAACTCCTTAAGATACTATACCTTACATTTCTCTGTTTTCCTTTATGTCTAGCACAGGGTTGAGAACGTAGTAGAGTTCTATAAATTCTTGTTAACTGATAAATTCATAAGCACTGACAAGGAAAATAACTGGGGTTTTTCTAAAGATTACTTCCCAGATAGCCTTAACTCTATGTCAATTAATACTGTGCTTATACATGAGGCTAGACTCAATTTGGGAAGTGGAGTGCAAGAAAAGAACTTAGTTGTTTTCGAACAACCTGATTTTTTTTTTTTGTCTACAAGATACCAAATAGCCAATTAGATTAGATTTTTAACTTCCTGTTATTGTACAGACACTTACCTATACCTGCTCCATGACAGTCATAAACCAACTGGCAAATTCCCAAAAGAAGCAATTTCCTTTCTGATGGGCATTGGTTTCCTTCATAATGAGCTGGCTGACCAATCCCCTAACAAGATTTCTGCAGATGAGATACCACTTGAATGCCAAGTTTGTCTTTAATTAAAATCCACTAAAGACACAGTGCTTAGAAGTCAATCAACAAATGGACATTTATTAAGCACCTATTATTGTCAGGAACTGTGTGATGGACCTAGTGGGGTCTGAGTTTCAATTCTAATTTTGATGGTAATGTTTTCACAGCGTCCCCCATCCCTTACCATCTCCTAAAAAAAAAGTTTGAAAAATAACTCATCTTGTCAAGCCAAACTCAGGTGCAATGTTATTTTAAAAACTGAAAAGGACCAAAAGAGTTAAGCAGCACCGCACCCACAAGAGTATCGTCCTTTTCATGCTTGGTAGACTCTATTTAGTCATCAAATATTCATGTAGGTGCTTTCCAGGTACCAGAGAAGGGTGTAAAGCTGGAGTAAAAATGAACTCTAAGAACACAGAAATAGGAGGATATTGCTAAGTGCCCAGCCGGCCTTTTCACCCAGTGTCTAGCTGCAGTTCTCTCCAATGCTGCATTTCCTCAATACGGTCACAAGAAAGAAGAGAATTGCTTAGGGGACTCAGCATAAAGTAGACATTTCTAAGTAGCTGTACAGCCTTCTCTACCTGCGGCATTTTAGAACTCAGCATAGATCCTTGGAGGGGCACATATCTAATATATCTGAGTGGCCTTCTTAACACCCTCCTCCCCTTTCAGGTAAAGCACTTAACCTAAATGGAGTACTGAAATCCGTTAGCATGTAATGTCGATTCAGTAAATGTAGTATGAAAATTAAAGCCACCAAAGAGAGAGCTTTTTTTTTTTATGCATGCAGAGTAACTGCCTTTTGATATGGCTTTTTACTACCTGTACTAGTTGATATTATGAATCTATGACAGGTATTATCAAATATATTAAAGTGCCTACAATTGTCAATAGGCACTCACATGCTATATTATGAATATTCTACAAAATGAGCTAAAATCATAGAAGTTCTCATGACAAAATGGGTCTGTGCACATCTGTGCTGTGTGAAAGCTTGCCTTGCCTACTGAGGTTGAGTCTTAAGGACCACATCCCAAACTAAGCTGATACTTATACAAATCCCTTCATACACAGAGTAAAGAGTCCTCAGAAACAGTGCATACCAAAAAAGGTGGGGGGCTTAGTTAAGGTCCCCATCTTGAAAGAGATCTTTTTAAGAAAAAAAGTGAAATGAAGCAAGATCCCAACCATGGTTCAAGTGATGTGAATGCACTGATCCTGACAGGAGAAATCTAGGTAGGATCAGAGAGCCATTATTATTAACCCATTGTTTTGTTCAAAAGTGACAACAAACTTCAGATTCCAAGATACTTGAAATATCACCTGACTAAGCTATAAAAAAAAAAAAAACACAACGACCCAGGCCTGGCTGTACTTTGCACGTAGTAGGCATTAAATGAATGTTTATTGAATTGAATAAAATGGAGTGGAACCGGTGGGGTAGAGGTTCAATAGGCTTGGGATAGGGTGCCAGGCTACAGCCAACATTTCCTTACTGGGGTTTGAAGTCATGTTCATAATGTATTTTAAACACTGGCTTTGTTGTTGTGTTGTATTCATTTTTCTGGCAGCCATAAACACATTGTTATGTTCTTTAAAAAAATAAAGTCAAACATTACCAGCTTCTTATACATGCAATAAAATCAATCATTTGCCTCCCACACATTGAATGAAATATCATGCCCCTGGAAGACACACATACTAGTTAGTATTTGTAGCATTTATTTTAATTTAAAAATTTTTAAGAATTAGAAATTGCAAGATTACAGAAGGGAAAAAAAAAAAGCTGAGCCAAAGGTCAGAACTCATTACTAGAGCTACACACACACACACACACAGAATTTTTTTTAAATGTTTGTGATATTTTATTTAGCTTATGTCCTAAAAGTGTCACTATCAGCAGGGACTCAGAATTCCTAATCCACAAGGCTATTTTTAAAAAATAGTTTGATTTGTTTATGAAGTCAGCCTTCCCTATTTCCAGGAGATATAGACATCAACAGTGAATAGACCTTTTTCTAATTGAACTGATAGGTTGAAAGTGAACACGTCCTTGAATTTACACTGAAAGATAGGCAGTGATTATTTATAATAAGGGATTTAGCCAACTGCCTTTCCATTTGTACAGCAAGGACTTTATCAACAGACCATGTTTAGGTAAATAGTGCCAAATAAGATAAATTCTGTATTAAAGGACGAATGTCTCCCACTGTCAGATGGAGAGGGAAGAGATGCTGCTGGTTTGATGACATGCCCTGTAAGTATAAAAGGAAGGACTGTATTAAGATAGCACTTTGATGAATTAATGTGAGCACAAAGTTCAGCTTTCACTGGCTTCTTCCAAACGGAATGTGGGAATGCTCTTAATTTCAATCCAAGATTTATTTAATTTGAATTAAATTTCGTTCCACATCCTGTTTTGCTAGTCAGCAATAAAAGCAAGATTTGCCAAAAAGAAGGAAAAGGGAGAAAGAAAAGAAAAAAAAGACATTGTATATGCATTTATTAAATGAACTGTATTTGTCTAGCCAGGGTTGAAACCTTTCTTTAAAACACACAACTCTGTCTCTGAGCTTCCTTGCCCACGATATTATAGCTTAGCTATCTCCTTGCTGAGGGGCCTATTTGTCTGCTTTAAGTGAAATCACTCAATTCTCAAAAGTCAGTGGAGGACTTTAGAAGGGGGAGGGCTGGGATAGGCCACTCCAAATAAGTCCCATTAATCAAAAGACACAGTCTAATGTAACTAATATTTTACAATTAGAGAAGACAAGATGGAACTAAAAGCCATCTATCTCTCTTATACCACATGATCATCGATTCATAATCGGAAGACTGAGAGTTGCACAAAGATGCATTTACGGGGTGGGGGGTGGAGGGGGGGGGGAGGATTGGTCTGAGCCGGAGATAATGAACACGATGAGAAAGAGAGACGCTGAAGGCTGAGGAGAGATGACAGAGGAGTTCAATGCTGACGGATGACATGAAGATGAGTACGGATACCTGACAGGAGGCGAATGATGGCTGCAGTCCTTCCCCACCATTATGATCCTCAATTATCTTGGTAAGGGACTAAGAGGGGAGGGGGAAAACGGGGAGGCTGAGCCCATCCGTTTACTTCTAAGCTAGGATGATACTAGACGGTGCCACACTGCTGGGGAAGGCCACCTCGCCACCATGGGATCAGCACTTTATAGAAAGCTGTAGTTTTCATTGTCAGCGCTTGTAGGCACAAGGGGAAATGGGTGAACCACGGTACTTGTCCATCTGTTTTGTAATAAAATTCCTAAATCTTCAAAGGAAGCGATTTTTTTTCTTTCACTGCCACCTTCAGGGAAAAAAAAGGAGCTGGCCCTGTGACAAAAAAAGAAAAAAGAAAAAAAGAGAAAGGGGGGCAGAGAGGGAAAAAAGGAATGGCCTCACTATAGAATTAGCCAGATAGAGACAGCTCATACTCCAGAAATGATATTCACAGAACTCCACAAATGAGTAATATATGGTGGGAAATGAGCCAGCAGGAGTAGATGCAGAAGCTGAGAAAATGTGAGAGGCAAATGGAAAGGAACTTTTCAAGCTCCTTCGTTGATTCAGGGAATTATGAATAAAAAGAAGAGGAAACTTCCCTCCCGGTCGGCTGTGCAGTCGGCAACAGTGCCACAGGCTACTATTTTTATACCCAGAAAATTTTTCGTTCTGCTACATTATTTATTTTGGAAGACAGAGATCACGCCCAAATGCGTGTGTGTCATAGTGTCTTTTGAACAAAGAAAAACAAACGAGGGCTGGCCATAGGATTTTATCATTGCCAAGTTCTTCTAACACCCCAAAAAATCGGAATGGGGGGACTGCCACCCAAAACCACCTGAACGGGAACCACAAACATTTGATGAAAGCCTCGATCTGGCGAGAGCTGCAACTTTCACCCAATCCCCTTCTCCTCATTGGTACAGAGACTAACTCTTGAATACACAACACTGCAGAGACAGATTATGTAATTTGTATATATCACTATACCAAAGTATAAGGTCCAGGGTAATTATGATTTAAAAAAAAAATCACATCCTGGCTAGCTACTCAACATGTGTTTCTATAATTTATCCTGAATTTTCTCCCTCTCTTCCAGCTATCTCCTGGACCCTCCTTTATGCCCCCCCCCCCATCCTCCCTACCCCCACCTTATCTATCTACAGCTATGGAGAGCCTGGTTTACAATGAATCAGAATATAAATCGTGCTGCTTGGCTCAGCTGCATAGCAACAGTACTCTTTGCTCCTGCACATACCAACATGCCTGAATTGTGGGGTGCCTTGGGATCCCCCTGTTGCATCTCCCCCAATATGCACATTCCAATGACCTGAGGAAGGAATAGCACTGGCATTGTCCATATTCTTCACTGTAGTCCAGAAGACCACCCTTCTTGTTCTGGTTCTCCCAGTTAGGAGGGAGCTGTTGAGGGACATAGGGGAAGATGAAAATAACAGACTTCTGAGCAGAAAAGAGCTGCTAATGAGGAAAAATCCTATAATTTGGGAAAAAAATAATGATCTCCGTCAAATCTTTGGGGTCTGATCCCCTTCTTTATTTAATGAGCCCTTTGACAGATTCCTCTAAAGGACATCCCCCAAGTCTCCTAATGCCAGTCTATGATAGTGACCCTCTAGAAATACAGGAGAAGATATTTAACTGAATCTGCCAGGCTAATTAGAGGCTAAAGGTATTAAATTAAATGAGATCAGTAACTCTAATTGATACCCCCACTTAACCCCTCAAAAGCAGAACTGAAACACCTCATGTCTGTGACACCAAACTGGAAAGGCTGTGGCCACTAACAGGATATGAATTGTACAAACGACCATGTCTCCAGATAGGGTTATCTGGGAGGCCATTTTGCCAGGCAACTGTAGGCCTTTTTCTGGTTTAACATTAGGATTTCACATGACATCAATTAGCTTCCATGAAGTCATTCTGCAAGCTATCAGGAAGACTAACTAGTTTATATCCAACTAGTCTGGCAAAAAACAATTGAACTAACTCATGTTTAGACAAAATAAGTCCTGAAACAGCAAAAGTGAACAAGGGAAACTTTATTTCCCACTGTTCACTATATACAGCTTATAAGAGGCACAATTCTGAATATTATCGATGGTATACATTTCTCCTTTCTTTATTCAAATAGACCAAGATATATATTGGTCTATGTATGTGTAACATAATATAGGATACATTTAAATACCTTGGAAAGATCCTTAAGTAATAATGAGGATTGAGTTTTAAGAGATAATTTATTAAAATTCTGCTAATGTCAAATCAATTATATGTTCACTCATTTTGTTTGTGGCAATTTTAATTTCTCTACACATATGCATACATATAGATGGATGTCCTAGACACCTGTAATAACTAGTATTTATTAAATGTAAACAGGTAGAATATGTAAAATGCTGAAGGTTAATTTTTTTAATGAACCATGAACCATGCATGTATCTTTGAAGAAAAAAATAAATGAAACATAATCTAAACTTGCCATATTAAATTTTATCTAGATAAGTATTAAATTTATGAACTATTTTACATGTTTTCCATGGAGCTCTCATTAGCAGTCTTTTATTGACAAGGGAACACGAGGTGGAAACAACAAATATCCTGTTTTTTTCAAATTGGAGGAGTTAGGGAATGGTCTGTATGAGATTGGGCAGAGCCCAGAAAACAAAGAGATTTTTGCAGGCTTTGGAACAGAAAGGAATCCAAACAAAAGTCTGGTTCCAGTGGACTAGTAGTAACCAATTTCTCTGGTAGCACAATTAAAGGAATAAGTAAGAGAGAGAGAGAAAGGGGGGGGGGGGGGGGGGAGTTTGTTCTGAGCATTATGGCAAAAACCGATGTAATCCACATTGGAAAAAACCACAGGTGACTGAATTCCAAGTGAAGAGGTTGCAAAAAAAAATTAAAAAGTTGTCCATGCCCTGCAGATGTGGTCTGGACCAGTCACCTGGGACAGGAAGACCCTGGTTTAAGCAAAATATAACAGTTACCTGGCATGAAAAATGAAAGGAGGCAGGCGCCAAGGAGGGAAGTAGTAAAGTAATGCTTGTAATTGTGGATTTGCTTTATCAACGGAATAGGCAAGGAATTCAAAGCAATTATTTGGGGATATGTTAAGCCTGGGAGATCTATCAGGTATCTTATTAGAATAGAGAATACTTAGAACTCAGGGCCAAATCAAATATAATTTAACGAAAAAAATTTTTTTCTCTTTTCACATCATCTGATATTAAACGGAAACTATTGTTCAAATCCAGGAACTCATAATCCTACTCTAATGTTCAGACTGTGTCGGGAAATTTCAGAACGGGGCTTTGAAGTTTATTGTGGCCATAAGAGTGGTCTTTAGTGCCACCTAGAGGAACGAATGGAGCATGACATGTGAGCCACTCCGAGGAAAATTAAATACAGCTGAATAATTGAATGAGGGGGCAAGTTGAATCAGGGGTCACCATCTGTTTGACTAGAATTGTTGGCACATTTCAGCTAAGCCTCACGCGCATCATAAACATGCTTACAGTTATCATAGCTCGCATTGCCCTAAAATAAAAGAAAATTGGTCCTAAAATAAGCTTGAACTAATTAAACGTATACCATGGTGTTGTCATGGATACAGGAGGGAAGGTCACCAGATTCTCATGGCACCAGGAAGGGTGGCCGAGCCAAACAGAGACAGGTGATTCTTTAAAAACCCAGAGGCGCAGCATCTCCTGGGCCGCCCCGGATGTCGTTAGCAGCCAGGCAGCCTGGCCTGTGGCTGGAGGGGGTGTGTGTGGTTTGCAGGCATGTTTTTCCCTCTTCGTGTGTGTAAGTGTCCTATGGCCATCAACAATTCGAGTCTGGGTCCCACCCAATGCCTACTTTGGTTTCTGTGGTGGTAGAAACTTTAGTTTCATCTGAAGTAAAGCCCACCAGCTCTTTGTGCCGGGAGTGGGGGGTAAGTCAAGTATCTGACTGAAAAGCTTATCTGCCTGGGAAGAGGGCAGAAGGAGATCCATCTTTTTGAAGGGGTGGATATGACATCTGAGCTGTGTCCTCTCTGCCAGCTTAATATGAATGTTGGCCATTTACCAAGAGTCTGGCTTTGTATATGTACTACATTGTGGGGTGTGTGTGTGTGTGTGTGTGTGTGTGTATGTGTGTGTGTGTAATACGCTATACTCTGTATGTTACCTTGTGTTCCATTTGTATACGTGCTTGGGGAAAGGGAGAAACAGAAAAATCTTGACTTGTCTCTCACAATTTCTTTAAATATTCTCTTTTATCCAGAGGTAAACAGGTAAATTCTTCCACATAAGGCCTTAAGACAAGGCCAATGGAACCAGGAATGGGGGAGGCAGTGAGTAGAAGGGGGAGTGGTTTGAGTTTCCTCATTTCCCCACCTAGACCACCAAGTTTTACAGATTTAAAAGCAGGCTTTCAAGTATGATGGTTTGTTTTATTTTATTAATTTATTTTTGGTTTTTATAGCTAAAAGGAAAAGGGACCAAAGAGTAATGCTGGGCAGGAATGCAGAACTCAGAGAAAGGAAATCAGACAAGTGCTGAGGGCAATAGTTGCACCAGGAAAAATAGAGCATGCTTCGTCTGCATGGTGCCATACAGTCAGCTAGGAGGTCCAGTGGGGAGAGTGCTGGGCTGGTGAGTCGGAAAGATCTGGGTTCAAAGTTTCCCTCAGATACTTATTAATTGTGAGACTAGGGGCAAATCATTCAACCTCGAATGGCTCGTTTTCCCCATCTGTATGATGGGACTAACAACAGCATCTGTCCGATGGGTGTTACGACTATCAAATGAGATAATATATATATACTGTGATGCATACCATAAAGGACTGTATAAATGCCTGCTGTAAACCTTTCAGTGCCAGGTACAAGCTTCACTTGCCACTTATGCTTTTCTCCAAAAAGTCACATTCTGTTTCACCTACATGTTTTGACTCATTGTTTGTCATTTTTTCTAGTAAACAAAATTCAGAAAAAAGTGACTCTGAATTTTGATATTAATTCTGACCCTAAGCACATTGGTACTCAAGGCTATGCCCTTGTTTCTGTCTCTGGAGGGAAACATTTCCCACTGCTGCTAAAGAGGTATGAGGAAGAGGGGGACAGTACCCTCCTAATCAAGTTCAATAAACTATGTGACCCTGGGCAAGTCACTTGACCTGTGTTTCCAGACACATCATATATACACATACACATGTCCTATACGTGTACACACACACACACACACACACACACACACATTCCCAGTCCAGATTTGAAGTTGGGCTGATAATCAAGCTCCTCTGCACCCTTGTGATCTTAGGCACATCCTTCCTTTCTATGGTCTTCATTTTGCTCATGTATAAAATTAAGGGTTTGTACCAGATGTTCTCCAAGGTTCTTCCCAACTCTGACCCCTAGGACTCCTACATTTTGGTGAAAGTATCAAGCACTGGGTGGAGGCTGAGATTCTGCTCCTGGATCCACCCCCATTCTATTTGTATGACCTTGATCAAGTGCTGTTTCTTCTCTGCCTTTCAGTTTCCTCATCCGTAAACCGAGGAGGCTGGATTGATGGACCTCAAAGGTCCCTTCCAGCTCTAGAACTCTGTCGCACTGTAGTGCTCAAGGGTGCAGGGTAAGGAGTAGCAAAAGAAGTTGTGTTTGCAGGACGCATACATTTCTGACCACACTTTAAAGGTCAACATATTTCACATTGGGTAGCTAGGTGGCACAGAGGACAGAGTGCCAGGCCTCATCTTTGTAAGTTCACATCTGGTTTCAGATACTTATAAGTTGTATGATCCTGGACAAGTCACTTAACCTCTGTTTGCCTCAGTTTCCTCATCTGTAAAATGAGCTGAAGAAAGAAATGGCAAATCATTCCAATATCTTTGCCAAGAACACCCCAAATGGGGTCACAAAGAGTCCGAAATGACTGAACAACAATAATAGCAACATATTTCACATCACCAGAGTCTCAGGGACAGGGATGGGCCTTGGCAAAAAGGTGAAAAGAGTGGAGGATTTTCCTCCACCTTCTCCCCAGTACCCTTTCCTACATGTTTCTCATTTTCTTTTTAACATCTCCCTTACTCTTAACTCTGAGAGACTGGTGCTTTCACTCTTCACAGGCCACTCTTCCTGTGGCTGCCTGCAGGCTTGCATTTCAATGCAATATGGGGTCTTAATGGGCTTCCCGAGTGCCTTCCACAATACTACTTGTCTTCTTGGCAACCATGAATGCTCATAAACTCTGCATCCTCCTTCCCTCCATTACTCGCATCAGTAATCTAGCCAGGGACATTCAAACTGCTGTCTGTCCAGAGATGAGTATGAAGCAATGGTTAAGGGGAATGAGCTATTGATAATCCACCTCTTAGATGAATTAACTTTCCAAAATAAAAAATCCAGTTAGCATCCGGATAAAGGGAGTTCTGAGTCTTTATTGAACCTGCCTTAACACAGCTGGGTCTCCTGGCTGGCAGGGAGGCAGGCAGGCAGGCCAGATTTAAGCATTCTATAGACACTCCACCCCTCTCTTACCTCTCAGAATAAATCACCTGTTGCAAGAGACAAAAGGCAACTCTGCCCCCTGGCTGACTCGATGTTGAATAGGTCTGCAGGGAATAGAACTATTTTCTGTGACTTTTCATACGTGTAACTTTTTTTTCTTTTCTCCTGAATAGAGATTTAACCGGCTGATGACTAGAAAGAAAGAATGTGAAGTAGTTTCGAGTCAGAGAAAGCAGAGCTCCCATGGATTACCAGGCCCCATTAAGACGCTGGATGGAGAACTTCTCTCTGATGTGAGAGCAGTTTATTATGAGCTGGAAAGTGCTGCAGTGAGAACAGCACTGGGCTAGGGAGACGGGAAGGCCCAATTCTAGGCCTGACTCTCTGACTAACAAGCTGGATGGATTTAGACAGGTCACTGAAATTCTTTGGGTCTCAAGTCTCACCTTTGTCAAGTAAGGGGGTTGCACTAATTCAGGTAAACTTATTCCCCTGCAGCCCCTTTTTGAGTTCCAGCAGCGTTCCTTGGTGTTGCATGGCCTGAGGGCATGCACAGTGCAAAGCGCCCATGCTGTGTGTTCAGAACCCAGGCCGCGATGAGGCTGTGCAGCCAGAAACACCTCGGATTTATTACATTTGATTCTTAATTATCTTTTGGTCTTTGCACCTTCAGAAGCCTTATACTATTACAAATTTTTCCAGACTCCATATGGGGTCATGACCCACAGTTTAAGAAGCATTGTACTGGAGGACATTTAGCTCGTAGAATCATGGAATTGAAGAGCCATACAGGAAAGGACCTTCAGTGTTTAGTGGTCATTAGACCTTTCACAACATTAAAGGCAACAACAATGATGAATGTCCAATCCAATCACGCTACCATTGCCTCTCTCGCCTAAGCCCCGCCCCCCCAAATATGCTTTATTGAGTCTAGCAAAATGCAGCCTTGTCTATATGAAGACAGGCTGCTAGGTGGTACAGTAGACAGAGTCAGGAAGACCTGAGTTGGAATCCTACCTGAAACACTAGCACTTCCACCCTGGGCAAGTAAGGCACTCGACTTCTCTCAGTCTCAGTCTTCTCATCTATAAAATGGGTCAAATGCCCCCAGTGAAGGAAATAATCTCTAAATGTGAGGAGCTTAAGTCACTTATTTTCTGAGCCCCAGAGTCCCCAACAACCAAATAAGAGAATTGGACTAGATGTGTTCACAAGGTCTATGATTCTATGTGTCCTAGTCTAGGTGTTATCTATCAGTTGTACTTTAAGCAATATACATCTGAATAGTAAAAGAAGAAAGCTTTTTAAACTGTAGGTTGTTAAGCTGTCTCTCTGTTGCTTTTGATCGGTTTCTATTTCTAGGCATCAGATATTTCCCCCCAAGTGAACTCATTGAACACATCATAAAGATGGACCATGAAATGATTTGCTTTGCAAGGGGAGATAGAGGTAGTTTCCAGATTGGAAAGAAGGAAGTGAGAAGCTTGAATTTTTGTTTTTAATCTGTCCTTTGGTGGAGCTTCTGCTTTTGCACAAATTTTCCTTCAAGTTGTGGAGGGACAGCTTTGGAACCAAGGTAAGGGGCAACTTCTTCAGAAGGACTATGGTCTAATAGTAGAACAGGCTGCCTCAGGATGTAAAGAGTTCCATGTTTCCAAATATCTTCAGGCATGGGCTAGGCATGTTGCAGAAGGGCAGCCTGTTCTGTTACAGGCCAGGCTAGAAGGTTTCAGAGTTCTCTTTCCAACTTTGAAATTCTGTGAAGGACCAGATGTGGCCACTCTACTTAAGCCTAGTGACTGTTAGTTCAGCTATCCAAACAAAATGGAATTGTCTGTATAGGTCAGTGGGACATTGATCTTAGGAAGAAAGCAAACAAGAGAAGCCGGGGGACACATTCTCCTCCTGACCATCCAATAATGTATTCCAATACTATCTGCTGAGCCTACTCCAGTCCCTTTACTGCCTTTGTTTGATTTCCTTAGAGTTTGATTTCCTTAGGCCTCTGATGTGGATCTCACTCCAAATACCACTTCTCCTTAATTTAGAGATGGAAGGGACCCTAACCCAACTCCACATTACAGTGGAGGAGACCAATTTCCTGAGAAGCAAGGCAATTAGTCCAAGGTCTCATAAATAGTAAGTACTCAAGCCAGGATTTGAACCCGGATCTTCTCATTCTATTTTCAGGGTCTTCACACAACACTACATTGTTTCTCCTATGCGTACATGAGTCCTCTGAGAACTCCAGCCAAGAGTAGTCTCTCTCTTATTCCTGACCACCCACACCACCTACTGCCTGAATATGACTGATCATAATCAGGATCAAATTCAGAATATGGCATAATTTAGCACTAAATTCCATGCTGCCAGGTATTGTTTTCCAATGATTTCATGTATATGAGTCATGTCTCCCCAGTGACACTGTAAGTCTTAGAGGACAAAGACTACGGGAGGAAAAAGAGAAGGAAAAGACAGGGCTTTGGGCGCATAGGGTTTTTGATAAATGCTTATTCCATTTAACTGATTTTTCCATATGACAAAGCCTATGACTCCTACTTGACCGGGGCATTATCCTAGGAAATAATGACCAGGGAATCTTCGGCTGTCTGTGGAGAGGCAAGTGTGGACTGTTGGGAAAAGGTGGTGCTTGAGTCAGGAGAGAGCAGAGTTTCAATCCTGCCTCTGATGACAGTCGTATGACTGAACAAGTTGGTTTTTCTCTCTGAGCCTCAGCAACTTGGTCTGTAAAATAGGAATTCCCAAATTGTACTTTGAGGGTCATACGTAGCTGCTGATCTGCCTCACAGAATTGTTGAGAGGAAAACCTCAGAAGTACTGTAGTGATGTGAGTTATTAGCAAGTTGTTTTTATCCGCCGCATCCGGGACTTAAGGGCAGATCTTGAAGCCGAGGGTCTGGGGGAAAGCACTCCAGGTGATGAAGTCCCTGCCCTCAGCCAAAGCCAAGACATGACACCTTGGAAGGTGACCAAGCCCCTTCTAATCACCTTGGTGACTCTGGATTTTGAGCCAAGTATGATCTCCCTGTCCTAATGCCAGCAGCTACTTAGCCCCCAAGACTTACCTCCTATTTCTCTCTTCTTTAGCACTTCCAGATGTCTATTATTTATTATTAGCCATAAATGGGTCCTGGCTATTGGTAACCCAGCTACAGGACATCCCTCCCTGTCTTTCTAATGTATTGAAGGCTCTAGACCAGCTCTGGGAAGACAAGACTCCCTTTACATTTTTCCTTTTCCCTCTCTATTAATTTTATCAAGACACCTGATGTTCACATATCCTAGGATATCATAAAAATCCGTATTGTTTTTCCTCACACTCTTCATAGTCCTTCAATGTTGAGTGCTTAATGGGGTAAAGGAAAGATTTGAAGAGGATGTAGGATGAGATGTTAAGTTTCTGGGGAGGGGAGGAGGCAGTTCTGGAGCTTGCAACCTCTGATTCCTCCACCTATACTGAAATATGTTTAATGGCTAGAGTGACACCTGTGGATTTCCATAGTCAATGATGCCTCCCCTGTTGGCCCACAGTAGTGATGGCATCCAGGGAAGGCATTACAAATACAAAAAGAGATGCTAGATGAAAGATTTCCTCATAGCATTTTGTTTTCTTCCTTCCCCTATAGGATTCTCAGATATGTAACCCTAGAAGGGAAACCTGTGCACAGGCACTTCCCCAAGTCTGGTCTGGTTTATTTTATCACCAAGGTGTTTGGGATTCTCTTACAATACGAGATTCTGCTGGTGGATGTGATGTTGGAAGTTTACATGTTTTCTGATAGGATATACTCATCTTTATGACACAAGTTCAGAACCAAGTGACAAGGGGTTTGGTTTAGGTCATAACTGGAGACAGGGAATGGACCTGTGATTTCATTAGTACAGGAAACTTTGGAATGCAGGAAATCCTTTTCCAAATGCAGGGTGGCACTTTCTCTTCAGCTTAATTATCTGGAATGCCTAGAAGTGAAGGGACTGGTCCAGGTTCACAATCTAGTATGTATCAGAGACAGGAACTGAACCCAGATCTTCCTGGCTTTGAGATGTGCTCTCTAGCCATCTCAATATACTGCCTTCTATGCCTTCCTTCTTTCTTCTTCTCTCCCATCTCTGCCCCCCTCTTCCTTACACTCCCTCCCTCCTAAATCAAGCTAAATGTGGATTAGGAATGAGAACCCAATATTGTAATTAGCCACTTCCATCCATATAATGAATCATGTCGTCCTTTGACCCAATACCTTCAAATTTCTCATATCATAGATCTATACTAGACCTAGAAAAGACCTCAGAAACTATATAATCCCACCTTATCATTTTGCAGATGAGAGAAACTGAGGCCAGAAAATAGAGGTGACTGATTGAAGGTCATACAAGGAGGAAAATGACAGAGCCAGAATCTGAACTTAGGCCCTAAGATTCAAAGTTCATCATTCTTTCCAGAGCACCATGCCATGATTTCCTGAGAGCTAGTCCTGGTAGCTAGGTGGCACAGTAGATAAAGCACTAGGTACAGGGTCAAGAAGACCTGAGTTCAAATCCAGCCACAGACACTTACTAGCTGTTTAATCCTGGGCAAGTCACTTAACCTCTGTTTGCTTCAGTTTCCTCATCTGTAAAACGAGCTGGACAAGGAAATAGCAAACCACTTCAGTATCTCTGCCAAGAAAACTTGATGGACAATGTTGGTGTGCTACAATCCACAGGGCACCACAAGTCAGATGTTTCTGAACAACAAGAAGAACAAAAGAAATGATAGCTATAGGTTTCATTAAACTGATGACACAATGTGTGTATCCTTGTCTTTTCCAATAATTCAGATGTCTGGGAATCTATCAGTGCGGGTATTTTCCACCTGAACAGGACCTGTCAGAATATGTGACCTGTTGGCAGAGACTTCAAGAAATCATTCACCTCTACATTCTGATGCATTCTCAAAGTATGACTTCAGTGAAAGTAGGCTTATGAGCTAATGAAGGTACATGCTTGTTTGTCACTGCTGTGGAGGAAGGCTGAGCTGGGGGCTCCATGTGAGGTCAGGAGTTCTGAGCTGCTACTGGACTAAAGCCAATCAGCTATCCTAGATAGGACCAGCACCCCCATGGTAAAGTCCTGGGACAGGGACTTCACCACCAAGCTAAGGGATGAACTGTGCAAGTTGGAGAAACAGAACTACTTAAGGCTTCTGTACCAGTCAGTACTGGGATCAGGTCTATGCATCAGGCTCCATGAACATGAGACATGGGGAGACTCAGGGTCAAGAAACAAAAACAAAAGATACAGATAAAACAGTAGAACTATGACATGGCCAAATTAGTGAGTTTGCTTCTCCTGTGGGAATATTACCAATAAGGAAAAGAATTTTTCTGTCTTTTATCTACCTATATGTGCTATTGCTAAAGGCAGCTCAAGGAATGAGACGAACCAAACAATTAGTTTGCCCATTTTACTTCAGTGTTTCAAAGAGCCATGATCTTGTTGGTGATGGTGTTTGCTCTGCTGGTGGAACATAGAACCCCCCTATGACTTAGTTGGTGGAGAATTTTTGTGGCTATGGAAATTTCTGTGGAAAAAATCATAAAGTTGTAGGCAAGCCAGTGACAAGTATTTCCAAATGTAGCTAGGTTGGTACTCTAAGCATTCCCAGCTTTGTAGGATCTGCCAGGAAGTGTAATTCAGCAGCACAGCCTTTGAGAACCCAGAGTCAACTCCATACCATGATAGAATTTATTCAACTCGTTGGGCAGCCTAAGGAATAGCTGGTGTGTATGGGTAACCCTGGGCAACCTTTGTAACATGAAATGGAGCTGAAACATGGTTAGTCACCTGGGAATTTGATCAAATTAGCTACACAAACTCGATAGGTTGGGCCCTATCAGGCTTGAGAGGCAGCATGGCAGTCCAGGGAGTCTTAGCCTTTTTCACTTCATAGATAACCTCTTGTCAGTCTGGTGAAACCTATGGACCCCTTCTCAGAATAACATTTTTAAATAATTGAAAGAAATGCCAAAGTTCCACTGAAAATAAAGATGTATACCGCCCCGCCCCCCCCAACAAGTTCACAGAATTCCTGAAATCTATTCATAGACTTGAACTCACGGTTATGAACCCTTGGCATAGTAACTAAATTTGGAACTAGATTTAAAGTCAAGAATATCTGGGTACAAATCCTTCCTTTGACATGCATTAGCTGTGTGACCATGGACAAATCACTTAACTTCTCTGGGCTTCAGTTTCCTCATCTCTAAATGAAGGGACTTGAATGAGATGGCTTCCAAAGTCCCTCCTAACTCTCCATCTCTGTTCTTCTTTTAAAATTCAGCTGACTCAAAATTAGCCAGTCAACTGCCAAACCATCCACTTGGCTTTGTTCTGCATGGACTCCCACCTACCCTTCATCATTAAGAAATAGAGGTGATTTCCTAGGTGAGAAGCAATGCTTACTTTAATCCTGAGGCTGCAGTCTTCAGACAAACATTGCTATTTTCTTTTAAAACTTCCTTCAGTTGGGTTAATAGAATTCTTCCCATTTCCCAATAACAAAGATTCGTAATCAAAAAGTGGTCATGATTATCTCCAAAGAAACTTTTTGGAAGATCCTCCACTTAAGACCTTGTGAAAAGGGCTTTCTTGCAATAAGTTCCTCCAAAATATATTTTAAAAATCATATTAAAAGCATTCTCATAAAACATGTATTGAGAAAAGACAAGTGAAATCCTCAAAGGCTCCATTATCGAAGCAAAAATTAATATTTGTACTGTTTCTAAATTGGAATAAAATTGCAAAGATGCAAACACCATCCTATATCATAATCTATAAACCAGTCACAAATGTTAAATCAACTGTAAAAATGATTTAAAATCTACATGAATAATTTTATTAAACTGATTTAAAATCTCATTTTGTGCTACCTTCATTTATTAACTGCATCTCAGACAACAATGTGGTTATAATGATTTTCATGAATACAGATACATACTCAAATAATGCAGGCAATTAAAAAACTAACCTTTTCTATTGGGCATATGTTTCTTGGGCACGTGTTGGTGGGAAATAGCCTTTGGACAGTGAACACAACTGTACGAATTGCTACTAATTCCTAACCACTAACCTATAAGGATTTATACAAAAAAGTTTAATCCCATCTTTGCACACAAACAAAGTAGGCGTGCAGGCATTTCCCCAGGATCGGCCAAAGCATGTTGCAGTCCTGGAAGATCCCAAACCTTTAGAACTCAGTTAAAATGCTCTGATTGAAACGCAGGTTTTCTTTTGGTGACATGTGTTCTGTTGAATGTCATTTTAATCAAAGAGAAGATTATAATTAAAGAGTTACTAGCCATTCCTAGCCTGAAGCTGGCAGAAGAAAATGACTTAATAAGTGAAAACAAGAACTTTCCTGTTCTTTCTTTATCACCCAGAAAAACTTTGCTACAAATCAACAGGAAACCTCATGTGAAAAGAGCCAAATTGGGGAATAACTCTAATGTTCTGCATGCAAGCAGAGTGAGGAGCAACACATTTGCCTCAGGACAGAAAAAGCCCATGCTGAAGCTGGAGAAGGGGTAGGGAAAAGAGGTAGGTTTAAGTTAAAAATTTCCCTGGGTAAAAGTGGGCATAATACTAAGCTCTACATGTATTAGGATAAGAATGCAAGAGAGAAGCATATTCCAGGGTAAAGAGTTCTAGATGGGGCGGCTAGGTGGCTCAGTGAATAGAGCACCGGTCCCAGAGTCAGGAGGATCTGAGTTCAAAGCTAACCTCAGACACTTGACAGCTGTGTGACCTTAGGCAAGTCACTTAACCCCAATTACTCTCCAAAAAAGCCAAAAAACCCAAAAGACTGCTGGATAGGAGTCAGAGGACCTGAGTTTAAATTCTTGTTCTGCTGCTTATTACCTATGTGACCTGGGGTAAGTTACCCCTCTTGGTCCCATGTTCCTCGCCTATCAAATGAGAGTATGGGACAAGATGACCCATAAGGTCCTACCAGTTCTAAGTCTATGGTACTAACTACGAAGACAAGCAAGGCATGAGAATCTTGTTTCAAATCCATTTGAGTGGTGAGTCAAAACTACAGCAGAATTTTGCCTCTCCCCACTACAGTTAGCAGCCAATCATTTCATGGACAGGCATTAATAAAACTCTGACTATACGTCAAGCATCATGCTAAGTACTAGGGACACAAATACAAAGAAGGAAATGCGGGCATACCTTGGAGATGCTATGGGTTGGATTACAGCCCACTGTAATAAAGCAAATATCTCGATAAAACAAGTCACGTTAATTTTTTGACTTTTCAGTGTATATAAAAATTATGTTTATACTGTACTATACCCTTTTAAGTGTGCAATAGTCTTATATCTAAATTATGTGCATACCTTAATTAAACATGTTTTATTGCTAAAAATGCTAACTGTCATCTGAGCCTTCAGCAAGATGTAATTTTTTTGCTGATGGAGTTTCGTCTTGATGTTGGTGTCAGTTGACTGAGCTGGGTGGTGATGTCTGAAGTCTGGGGTAGCTGTGGCAGTTTCTTAAAATAAGATAGAAATGGCGTTTGCAGCAAGCAATTGACTCTTCCTTTCATGAGAGATTTCTCTTTAGCATGCAATGCTGTTTGATAGCATTTTACCCACATTAGAACTTCTTTCAAAATTGGAGTCAATCCTCTCAAACCCTGCCGCTGCTTTATCAGTTAAGTTTAGGTAATATTCTTCAATGTTGTTGTGTCTCAGGGAATAGGGAGGCCCAAGGAGAGGGAGAGGGATGGTGGAATGGCTGGGCAGCGAAATGGTCGGGACATTTATTAAGTTCTGTCTTCTATGGGTATGGTTGGTGGCACCCAAAAACAATTGCAATAGTAACATCAAAGATCTCTCATCACAGATCACCATAATAGACATAATAATAATGAAAAAGTTTGAATATTGTGAAAATTACTAAAATGTGACCCAGAGATCTGATGTGAGCATTTATTGTTGGAAAAATGGCACCCATAGACTTGCTCACTGCAGGGTTGCTACAAACCTTCATTTTGTTTAAACACACACACACACACACACAAAATATTTGCAAAGTACAATAAAGTAAAGTATAATAAAATAAGGTGAGCTTCTATTCTCTACTCTCAGGGGCCTTACATTTTATCAGGGGATGGTCTAAGAAGCCCACATGCAACTTCGTTTGTCCATCCATAGAACCCAAAAGGAATCATATGGCTTTGTCTTGTTTTGTTAATCTTGGTACCCATTTCTATGAACCACATGGACCTTTTATAATCCAGGCATAGAACCTACATGAAAATGAACCATTTCTAGTAGATATCCAGTAGATATGGGACCAAATGGCCCAAAGGACTACCATAACATCTGGATAATCTATGATTGCAGGAAGAATCAGAGGATAAGAATCAGAGTTACATACTTGAGGTCATTTAGTCAAATACCCTCAGCTTACAAAAGAGAAAACTGAGCCCAAGGAAAATATTTTCTGCCAAGTACACAGCTAATAAATTTATAAGATTATAGATTTAAGCCTAAAAGTGACCTCAGAGGTCATCTAGTTCAACCACTTCATTTTATCAATGAGGATGCCTAGCAAGGTTCAATATCTTGTCCAAGTTCTCCTAGGTAGTAGCAGGCAGAGCTTTGGAATCACACCCAGGCTTTCTGTGTCCTCAAGTGGTCATTTTTTCCCACTGTGCCATGGTGCCTCCTGGTGGCCAAGGTAAGACTTGGAACTAAGTTTCCTGTCTTACTGTTTTTCATTTTCTTTGGACCACGAACATAATGTGCATCTCTCCCTGATTTCTTTTATGATAAATTTTTCTTCTGTACTTCAATCATAAGCCCTTAGCAAGAAAAGAATGTAAACAAAGATATCTTTGTACAAGCCAGATCTGCTAAAAGCTACGTAACCTGCTTCTTTCTGCAGTAGAATCTGAATGTGATTCCTTGTTCCAGGTCCACTGGGAATAACACTCCAAAGGTAAGGAAGATTCCCAGTGACAAAACCAGATTTCTCTGGGAAGAGGCTCTCTTCTTCTGAGTGTACAGCATATACTTAGTCAGACACTTTGCCAATTACTAACTGCCTATCCACAGTATTGACACAGTCTCCATGTGGTAACAAACGTCCCCTTACTCAGATGCTTCAGAGCCCTAATTTCATTATGGGATCATTTGTTTCTGTGCCAAGACTCAGAATAATTCCCAGCTCCATTAAGGAGCACAGTGCACGCACAAGACTGCCCCTTGAGTCACCTTGGGCTTGGATTTACCCACCCCCCATGAAATCTGACATGGCCACCTACAGTCACACTGCTCACTTGCTTTGCACAGATAAATATTTCAGAGACCTTCATCCTAAAACATTGTTATTGTTCGTAGAAGAGAGCCACAATACCTCTTCCTTCAAGATACTAGGTGACCTTTCACATCATTTCCCCCAAAAGTTAATTTCTGTGATTAATGCAATATACTGAAACCCATAAATCTGGTCATCTGAAGGATTCACATTAGGAATTATTGACAACTGATAGAACAGAAGTGCAGAGATGAAGCCGATTTTCTCATCTGTCCATCTAAATGTTGGAAAATGTATTGATTAAAATATGACATGCTGTAGGACCCATCATAAATCTAAATTCTATTAGATTAACACAGGAATTCAATTAACATAAAATGACAATAGAAGAAAAAAGGACTACATGGTGGTCAACTGTTTGTAATATTTTAGGCAGCCTCAACTTACATGCACAGACAGCAGCGCATATGTATGCATACATGTATGGTTAGAGTAGACACTAAGGGTCTATGAGGCATCTACTAGGAGAATCTATTAGTTTAGTTTGTATGATTTCAGTGACTAAAGATTGTTTGGTCAGAAAAAAAATGGTTCAATTAAAATCCACATGTTTAATGCATTTATTAAGTACCTACTGCAAGCAAAACCTGATGATAGGTACTAGAATGGAGAAGGGCATTGAAGAAGAGACAGAAATGGTCTAACAAGGAATTGGACGTAACTGAAACAACTCCACAACAACAGCAATGAAGTGAATAACGGGAAAGGAGAGTATATTTAAGGCTCAGAGGGTTAGGACAGTCAATAAAGGTCTATATAGTCAAAGCCAGGGGTGGGAGACCTGCAGCTCAAGGTAACAGGGGGCCCTCTAGGTCCTTGGTTGCAGCTTTCTGACTGAGTTTTACAGAACAAATCCTTTTATTAAGGTGATTTGTTCTGTGAACTTTGGATTCAGCCAAAGGGCCGCACTTGAGGACCTAGAGCAGTGGTTCTCAACCTTCCTAATGCCACAACCCTCTAATACTCATATGTGGGCGTATCTGCCTGTGGGTGGACCCGCCTGGAGACGATAGAGTGATGTCTCGGTTCCTAAGACCATCAGAAATATGTGTTTTCCCATGGTCTTAGGTGACCCCATTCAACCCCCAGAGGGGTCATGACCCACAGGTTGAGAACAGCTGACCTAGAGGGTTACATGTTACTTCAAGGCCACAAGTTCCCCACTCCTGGTCAAAGCTATGGTTTTTCCAGTAGCAATGCATGGCTATGAGAGTGGAATTACAAGAAAAGCTGAGTGCCACAGAATCCAGGCTTTCAAATTGTGGTGCTGGAGAAGGCTTTTGACAGTCCCTTGGAGAGCAAAGGGATCAAATCAGTCAATGTTTAATAAATTAGTTCAGGCTTTTTATTGGAGAGATGAATACTGAAGCTGAAGCTGAAATAATTTGGTCACATAATGAGAAGGAGAGATTTGTTGGAAAAAAAAATGGAAAAATTGAAGGAAAAAGGGATGGCAGAGGATGAAGTAGATAGTTTTATGGGAACAACAAACATGAACTTGGACAGACTGTAGGAGACAGTGGAGGACAGAAGGGCCATGGTCCACAGGGTGACGAGAAGCTGACATGATTGAACAACAGGAAGTAGCACTTACTATGACTTAATTAAAGGGACCCGGCTGTCCCTCCCTCCACTCCACCTGCCAACTTCCTTTAAGCCCCAACTAAAATCCCTTCTTTTACTGGAAGCTTTCTCCATCCCCTTTCTCCGTCCCCTCAAAATTCTCGTGCCTTCCCTCTGTTCACTCTTCCCTGTCTATCCTGTATGTAGCTTGTTTGTATATATTTGTTTTTATATTATCTTCTCTATTAGATAGTAAGCTGCTTGAGGACAGGGACTGTCTTTTGCCTCCTTTTTGTATCTCTGGGCTTAGTACGGCACCTGGCACCCAGTAGGTGCTTAATAAATGTTTATTGATTGATTGATCTGGAGTTTCCAATATGGAGTGGGGAGGTATAAGAACATTCTAGGAATGGAAATGGCCTATGCAAAAGGCAGGGAAGGAAGAGATGGAATGCTCAATGAGGGGAACAGTAAGTGAATCAGTCTAGCTCAAAGGTAGTACATGGAGGCTAGCGAGGATGAGATGTGTTGGAAATAAAGGTGATAAAAACAATCTATGTCAATAATGTTTTAAAGAGTAAAAAAAAAAAAGAAATATACAGAACAAGGAGATGATTTTCTTGCTGTTCATACCACTTATAAGTTGTTATGGTCAGTGCTGGAAGCCACATTTTAGGAGGGATTTTGACGAGCTAAAGAGCATCTACAAGAGGACAGTGGAGATAGCAAGGGACCACAAGACTGTGCCAGTCAAGCATAACAGCGGGTACTCTTAGGTACATGTCTATAAGGCAGACTTACAAAAAATGGTCCATGTTCATAGCAAATCAGCATCTTGAAGGAACTGTAGTTATGAAATGATTCATGCAATGACTCTCCTAATTAAGGAGCAAAACTCTTAATAGGTTAAGGGTTAAGTCCTCAGATCTCTTCTCCTCCTCCTCCTCCTCCCACTACCATCACCACCACTACTACTACTACTACTACTACTACTACTACCACTACTACTACTACTACTACTACTACCACTACTACTACTACTACCACTACTACTACTACTACTACTACTACTACTACTACCACTACTACTACTACCACTACTACTACTACTACTACTACTACTACTACTACTACTACTACTACTACCACTACTACTACTACCACTACTCCTATTACCACCACTACTTCTACTTCCAATGATGATTAGCATAACTAGTACTTATATACACTTTAAAGTTTGCAAATTTTTATATGTGTCATATCATTTGATTCAACATGTAATCATGTTGATTACAACAACTACGTGAGATAGGTATTATTATTATCCTCATTCCACAATTGATAAAACTGAGACAGAAATGAAATGATTTGTCCATGATCTCATGGCTAGTAAATGTTGAAGGAAGGATTTGAACTCAGGTCTTCTTAACTCCAAGTCCAACACTCTATCCATTGTTCCACCTAGCTACCTATAGGTACACCGATAGGTTCTCAGTGTTCCCTAAGGAGGACATCTGGTGACATAGACAGTCAATCATGGGTGTTTATGAGAAATAATATTAAATCCAACAAATGTATTTTTAACAAACTTTAAGCACACACAAATACTTAATCACACACACGTATTCATACACATACACACACAACTAAGGGAAAGTAAGGCAGGGACAGGGTGAGGAACTGCCACTTGTTCACAGCTGGCTTCTTTCTCTCAGCATTTCAAGAAGGAGCATCGGAGATAAAGGAGCAAAGTCATACAGCTCTCCATTTGTCCATTTAGTAGTCATCTCTCATGGTCTTAGAGAAGGGCACTGCAGATGTGGCAGATCCTAGCTATTACCAGGGGACAACTGCCACTGCCACTCCTTTCCTTCTTCTACTCCAGAGTCTCTGCCCTCCCCATCAAGAGATCATTTCTGGTTATTTCCTCCAGTCCCAAAGCAGGAAGAATTGCAAATCCCAGGATTTTTGTGGCCAGTCAACACCTTGCCAGAGGTTGTTGTACAAGCATCAGTTAAAGTAACTGAAGCTAAATAGCTTAGAGAAGAATAGATGTGATATCTACCTCTAGGTATTCAAAAGCCTTCCAATGTGGAATGATATGTTTGGTCCCAGAAAGTTGGAGTAGGAGGAATAAGTGCTCAATTTGGAGTCAAGAGAGACCTAGTTTCAAATCTTGCCTCTGGCATTTACTGACTGTGAGATCATGGGTATTGCTAAATGAGTCTAATAATATCTACTTAACAAGGTGATTGTAAGGCTCAAGTGGTGGGCAAAACTTAACAGACTTGCTTTAGAAATTTCAATTATTATTGTTATTTTTATCGTTATAATTGTGTAGCAAAACAAGCTGGCTAGGTTCAATGGAAAGAAAATCTTTACTACAATTTGTATTTTGTTCAGTCATTTTTCAATCATGTCTAGCCCTTTGTGATGTCATTTGGGGTTTTCATGGCAAAGATACTGAAATACTTTGCTGTTTCCTTTTCCAATTCATTTTACAGATGAGAAAACTGAAGCAAACAGAATTGAGTAACTTGCTCACAGTAAAAAAGCTAGTAAGTGTCTGAGGCCAGATTTGAACTCATAAAAGTCAGTCTTCCTGACTCCAGGCCTGATGCTTTACCCACTGCACCACCTAGCTGTTCTTGTTGCAGTTAGAGCTGCGCAACAATGGAATGATTTGTCTTGGGAGGGAATGGATTCCCTGTCTCAAGAGGTCTTCAAATAAAAACTGAATAAAAACTAAGAAAGAGGAAAAAAAAAAACCCTTGATCAGTCATTAGTTGGACAAGATGGACTGCTCCTAGCTCTTGATCTCTAGGATTCACTTTCTTTACATAGGCTACTCTCACAGGAAGTTGCCAACCTATATGGCAAAACCAGATTCTTCACCCTATTACTCAGTGATTCTGAGTTTACTGGAAGAATAGGAAGATGGTTCTAGAACTGGAAGGACTAACAGAGGCCATCTAGTCCAGTAGAGGAAACATGGATCCAGGGAGATTAAGTGACTTATTCAAGGTTCTACAGACAGAAAGGGGCAAAGCCAAGATTCAAACTCAGGTACTGACACCCTGGGATCAGTGCTATTTTTACTACTCTACACTGACAGAACAAAGCAAGGCCATGACAGAACTATGACTACTTTTATCAAAGTAGATTAGTCATAACCTGAGGCTAGATTATAACCTCATGCCACTTGAATCATGCTTAACTTCAATCAACCAAAACCCCCAATTATTTTTATGCTATTGAGGTTTGTCTCCCCAATCCTGAATTTGTGTAATTCACATTTTTAACCTAAACTTTTGTGTCTATGATTCATCTTATTATAATGGGGATCCAAAGATATATTAATAGTCTAGAATGGTGGGCCATACCTGTCATCCAATATATTACATCTTCATATTTGAATCATCTTCAAGTCTGATAAAAAAAAAATCTTTCTATGTCTTCATCCACATCACTGACAAATGTTAAATGGATTAAGTCCAAAGACACAGAGAGCCCTGTGATAGTTAACTAAAGACCTCTCACTTGATTGACATTGATGCTTTAATCAAATACTCTGGATAGGATCACTCAGCCCATTACAAAGCCACTTTCTGGTACTGTTCTTTGGTCCACAATAGCACAAGAATAGCAGGATTTGCTAAAATACAAATAGATAATGCCCACATTCTTTCTCTTATTTGCCAATCTGGCAAATCTATCAGAAAATAGAAATAAGACATTGGTGGACCCCTATAAGTAACTAGTGAATACTAACTGATTCCTAACTCCAAAACTATCTAAGAAGTTTTCCTATAATTTAAGAAACTTTCCTAAAATGTTGCTGGTCTTCAGATCAATAAGCCTCACCTGGAATCCTACTGTTGATGAGATACTCTCTTTCCATAGCTACCAAGAAATAGCCAAAAGGAGTTGTCACATTTCTCACCAAAATAGTGTTGTTAGTTCAATGCTAAATAGCCTCCCAGGACACATGGACCATACTACTGCTTTCAAGAGACCATAGCTATTTTTGGTACTAACTGAAGAGTGGAATTGGCTTTGGAACAACTTCATTGAAATCTGAAGTCAGGTAATGAAATTAAAGGCACAGTAAAAGGGAGGGGGAGAGAATAGAAGGAAAGCTTATTGAAGGTAACCAGAGAAATAAAGGGTATTCCAAAAGTCTTAGTTGGGTTAAAGCAGCACTAAGACTATTGGGACACCCTGTAGAATAACAGTTCTATAACACTCTAAGGCATCACTGCATAGTAGATAAACATTTGGCCTCTGATTCAAGAAGACCCAGATTCAAATCCAACTTCTAATTCAGTGGTTCTCAATCTGTGGGTTGTGACCCCTTTGAGGGTCAAAGGGGGTCGCCTAAGACTATGGGAAAACACATATTTCCGATGGTCTTAGGAACCAAGACACGGCTCCTCTATCCATCTCCAGGTGGGTCCGCCTACATGCAGACATGCCTGCATATGAGTATTACAGGGTTGCGGCATTAGGAAGGTTAAGAACCACTGTTCTAATGAGTACTGACTGTGTGACCCTGAACAAATCAATTAATCTCTCAGTGCTTTTGGCAACTTTCTAAGAATAACTTAGAAAAAGTGTCCTAACCTGCTTTGGTAAGGGAGTTTCATCTTCTGGAAGTTACCTATAATCAGTAAAATCAGAGATCTAGTCCCCATGTCTATGATGTAGTAGGTCATGTTCTATTACAATCCCTGTAGAATAGAGGATAAATGATTTCAAAAGTAAGGAAACTGAGTCTCAGAAACATTATGAGACTTTCTTATGATCTCATAGCTGATAAGCATCTCTTCTGCAGTGAAAAGCTAGGTCCCCTGACTCATTCCACTACATCAAGCTGGCCAGGGCCTAGAGATATAATTCTTCCTCCTAAGAAAGGTGGCTGGGTTTGTGGGAAACCCTGACTATCAAAAGAACAAGCAAGATGAGAGAAGGAAAGTTTCATTGGAAAAGAGAAACTTGGCAGAGCTAAAATTTGGATAGTTAGAAGCTGAAAGTCTCCAGCACAATCCACTCTTTGAAAAAGAAGCTACTAGGGAGAAAGGCCCTGGAGCCTGTGGAGACAACATTGCCGAGTACACTGGATGGCAGCAGAGGGAAGTGGTTCCTGGGGATAGAATTCCAGGAAGAAGGATTAGAACATGGCATCAAGGATACATGGTCCCTTTGGGGAGAGGCAGAAGCAGTGGTTAAGGAAAGCGCTTAAAGGAAAAGAGATTGTGGTCACTAACTCATATCTACAACAGGGATATAAATGGTCTACTCTCAATAAAAAGACAATGTAAAAGTGGCAAGAAAGGTACATTGAACATGCCCCCCAGATTACATGCAAAGGGCTCAGGGCCTGTGTGAGCTGGAGCAGGTCCAATATGCTCTCCAACACTCAATCTTTTCTCTATAAAATAAGGGAAGTGGACTAGATGATCTCTCAGGACCTTCCTAGTTCTAAAATTATTTTAGATTCTGATTCTGTGAATGATTCCTCATCAATTTTGTTTAAAAAATATTGATTTGGGTATTGTTGTTTTCACACTATCTTTATTATCTGATCTCAGAGAACCATCTCTTATTTAAAAAAAGAATGAAAAATGGAGGGGAAAAATCAGTTCACCAAAGACAACCAACAGGTAAACCAAATCCAACAGAACACGTCACCTTTTTGACTAATTGAAAGGGAATTATGTTCACCTTGTAATTAAAGAGGGATGATGTTCCACACCCATATTTGCCTCCCTCTGCAAAGAAAGGATGGAATTGCACTTTCTCATCTTTTTCTCCAAGATCAGTCTTGGTCATTATAGTCATATAGCATTAAGTTCTAGTTTTAATGTCTTTCCATTTGTTTTCTGCTTGCTTCACTCTGTATTAGTTGATATAAGTCTTCCTATGCTTCTCTGAATTCTTCATAGTCATCCTTTCTTATGATAGAATGACATTCCATTGTGTTCATGTATAACAGTTCATTTATCCATCTCTCAGTCAATGAGCATCAGCTTTCCCAGTCACTGGAAACTTTTAAATGGATAATCAACTGTCCGAAGCATCTTGGAGGAAATTAATACTTCATGTATTTGATAACTTCTGAGGTACCTTCTATGAAGCCCTCAAAGATAAAGAAGAGTAAAATCAATCAATCAATATTTATTAAGACCTATTATGTGCCCGACACTATTTGGAATACAAAAAAGGCAAAACATACTTGTTCTCAAGGAACTTACAATCTAATGGAAGAGACAACATGCAAAGCAAGCTACACACAAGATAAATAGAAAATAACTAATAGAGAGAAGGCACTAGAATTAAGAGGGATTAGAGATTCCCAGTAAAATTTTATCTGATTCCTCAAGGAAGCCAGGAGGGTCAGGAGTCGGAGTGGAGGAAGCAGAGCTTTCTAGACATGGAGGACAGACAGAAAAAAATGCCTGGAGCCATGAGATGGAGTGTCTTGATCTTGAAAACAACCTAAAGGCCTCTGTTACTGGATTGAATAGTCCACAGAGGGGAATAAGGTGCAAGAATACTGGAAAGATATGAGGTGGTTTAGTTATTAAGGGCTTAGGAGGAGCAGAAATATCCTCAGTCTTCTTCAGCTGCACATAAGTAGGGTGCACCAGAAGAGAAGTGGGGATGAAGGGCCAGCCCTTTCAAAAAACACTGAAGTTAGCAAAGTGTGTTCAGCTGTTTTTATCTCCTCATCCACTGCCTTCTCCTTCTCTCTGGGTTACCTTGGGCTCACACCTGCCTAGGCCCTCCACCAAGGAGAAGTGCTCTGCCAAAGTGATTCCTAATAAAGTGTTGTCTGCTTAACGTGTTATCTGTTTGGGAGTATTTGTATTTTAAGATGTTTTAAGAGTATTTGCACTTTAAGAGGTAAGAAAAATACTTATGACTGAGAAGTGAATCTTTAATTTTGAAATATCAGGAATCAGTAGGGAAATACCTGAGAGGATGGAGCCCCTCCTTGTCTGGGGCTACTTCATTTCCCTACATGCAAGATCAGACCTAAGTATTGGGCATTAAGAGCTCATTACCTGTGGGCAGTATGATTACCAATGCCCTAGACACTAGGAGAAGCAATCTGCTTGCTCCAGTCTCTGGCCTGCAGCCACACTAAAGTTGGTGGGGTTCCTAATTCAGTCCAGATGCACACACATGTTTCACATGGGGCATGGGTATTGTCTCACTCAAACGGCAGCCACTTGACAGTCTGGTATGTAACGGGAGCCTGTGGCATCTCCAGGAATAATTTCATCTTGTGAGAAACAGCAGCCACAGCCATCAAACGGTGGGGAAGAGAAAGGCTGATGTGAAAAATGATTGAAAAGGAAATGTCTTCCCATCATCTCCCTGAGGAGAGAGAGAGAAGCACATTAACCCACCCTGGGAGGTGGGAGACCATAGGCTTTGTCATCTGATTCCAGAAGGATGGAGACTTATACCAAGGAAAATACCTCTCTCCAGACCTCATCATAAACAACTCAATTAGGAGACCAAACAGTTGTCTAGCAGCCCTCCTGTCTTACATTTACAGAATGTTAGAGCTGGAAGCAGAGGGATGTTCAAATTCAGCTTCCAGCATTTCATAGATAAAGAAATTGTAGGGCAAGTGAGAAGTGATATGAGCAAGGTTGAATTCTTTTAAAAAAAGAAACTTTGTCATCCTACTGGTTAGGGCAACTGAGAAGGTTTAACCAGTCAGACTCTCTAAAGTAGCCCACAACCAAGTTCAATCCCCTGCCAACTCTGCAAACCTCCCAAGAATGAATAAAAGTTACTTTTTTTTTTCCAACTCACTTTTTATTCTGTTTGTGGGTATTGGGTGCCCTCTTGTGGCCAACTAAGGATTCCCAATTCTGGCATTAATGAAATAGCACAGAGCCAAAGGCCTCTTTTGTCAGGTGGGAAAGGTAGATGTCAAATGAGACCAGAATGCACATTCTAAGCATAATTTGGGATACAGAAGTACCCTGGAGTTGCTACTATTAAGCATTGACTTTTCCACATACCCACCAGCAATTACAGGAGGAGTGAATACAATTTTCGAAGCCTGTGGACTTTCATTTTCAGTTTTCTAGCTTCCTCATTATCATCCTCAAAGAATATTAGAGTGATAAATATTAAGAATTACTGAATACCATTAAATTCTAGTAAATTGAGAAGGGACTTAGGCAATCATCTAGTTCAAATCATACCTGAAAAAAGATTTGCAGCTATAACAGACTCAGTAAGTGATTATCCAGCCTTTGATTGAAAGCCTTTAATGAAGAGAAATACAATCTTTCTAGGCATCCTATTCTGCTCTTTGATAGCTCTAGCTACTGTACTTTTCTTCCTTGTTTGCTTCTTCCACTTCTTCCTTTCCTCCCTTATTCATTCCTCCCTTCCCTCTCTCTCTTTCTTCCTTCTCTCTTTTCTTCCCTCTCTCCTTTCTTTCCCTCCCTCACTCCCTCCCATGGTTGTCTAGCTTACTATTTTACTGGGTTCCAAGTCTGAAACCTTAAAAGGTTTTGTATAAATAAAACCAATGCAGCCAAAATTAGAAGAAAAAAAAAGCAGAAAACTGGGAAGAAATTTTACGAAAGTTTCTCTTATAATGGTCTCATTTCTCAAATATATAGTCTCCTGACTCCTTTAGACTCCCAGGGAGGTGCCCATGTTCCCAGTTCAATACAATGTTGAGTCTTTAGTGGCTATAAAAAAATGAACAAAATTTTTTGTCTTCATATTTTTCTGGGGTAAGAGAGAAAATAAATGTTTATTAATTGAAAAAAATTTAAAGAAAATGAATAACAATCATGTTTTATTCCCATCCTCTGTGTTGAATGGGAAGAGTTTGGATATCCAGGCTCCTAATGTTTGAATTTGTGTTACAAAATGTGCTCAGGAATGATTATATAGAGATGAGTTATTTAAAAATCTTCCTTTCATCCATCTCTCCCTTTTCTCTTTCATCTTCTCCCTTTTTCTCTTTCTCTCCTCTGCCTCAATCTTTCCCAACATCTATATTTTCCAGTCAATAAACTAGCCACTTGTAAGACTTTCAGATGGATACATGCTTTTGACTTGCCTGAGGATTTCCAAATTCTGGGTTTTATATCTCTGTTTCTGAGTAGAGTCATATTGGTTAGTAGATCTAATATGTCCCAGAATAGAATTTGGGCATCAGTTTTCCTGAGTGGATCCCTCTCTCCAACTGCAAAATCTTCAGCAATCAGTAGTCACTTAGCTCCTCTAGATACAAAGTTTAGGAGGATATGGAATTAACAGATCAGCTCAACTTGAAGTCAGTGACAAAGGGGAAATCACTATAAAGGCATTTTGCTTCTCAAGATCATGGGCTCACAGAGGAATCAATGAAAAAAAAAATGTGAAGGAAGGTGACCTAATAGCACTAGGTCTCAAATTGCATTACAAAGTGGTAATCATGAAAACAATCTCATACTGACTAAGAAATAGGGTGGTAGGTCAGATGAGTGGAACAGATTAGGCATCTGATACATAGTAGTAAAGGACCATAGTAATCTAGTGTATGATAAACCCCAAAATCCAAGCTTTGGGGACAAGAACTCACCCTTAACAAAAATTACTGGAAAAACTAGAAAGCAGTTGGCAGAAATGAGGTATAGATCAACATCTCAAATTTCATAAACTAAAGATAGGTATATAATTTAGACATAAAAGGTGTTATCATTAATAAGTTAAGAGAGCATGGAAAATTTTACCTGTCAGATCTATGGATAAGGGAAGAATTTATGACCAATAAGGATCACAGGAAGTAGAGTGAATAATTTTGATTACATTAAATTAAAAAAGTTTTATACAAACATAACCAATGCAGCAAGGATTAGAAGGAAAGCAGAAAACTGGGAAGAAATTTTACAGCAAGTTTATCTTATAATGGCCTTATTTCTCAAATATGTAGAGAATTGAATCAAATTTGTAAGAATGCCAAGTCATTCCCCAATTGATAAAATAGTCAAATGATATGAACAGTTTTCAGAAAAAGAAATCTAAGCTCTCTTAGATAGCTATTAAGTTTAGCATGATGGAAAATACTTAGCTTATTATGCTATTTATGAAAAAAAGATGATATAAATTACTATTGATTAAAGAAGTGCAAATTAAAACCACTCTGACCTACCACCTCATACCTATAAGATTGATGAACATGACAGAAAAGGAAAGTGGCAAATGCTGGAGGGAATATGGGAAAATTGGGACACTAAAGCACTTTTGGTGGAGTTGTGAACTGATTCAACCATTCTGCAGACTAATTTGTAACTATGTTTAAAGGGCTGTAAAACTGAGCATATCCTTCAATCTAACAATATCACTATTATGTCTGTATTCCAAAGAGATCAAAGGAAAAGGATTGATAAGCACAAAAATATTTATATCAGCTTGTTTTTCTTTGTGGCAAAATTAGAAATTAAGAGGATGTCCATTAACTGGGGAGCAGCTAAACAAGCTGTGGTACATAATTGTGATGGAATACTATTGTGCTATAAGAAATGATGTACAAAATGTTTTCAGAAAAACCTGGCAAGACTTATATGAACTGAAGCAAAGTGAAGTGAGCAACATTAGGAGAACATTGTACACAGTAACAGCAATATTATAAGATGATCATCTGGGAATGTCTTAGCTATTCTGATCAATACAATGATCCAAGACAATTCCAAAGGACTTATGATGAAAAATATTATCCACCTGTAAAGAAAAAACTGATGAAATCTGAATGCAGACTGAAATATATTATTTTCACTTTATTTTTCTTGCTTTTTTGCAATATTGCAAATAAGGAAATATGTTTTGCATAATTTCACATGTGTAATTGACATAACTTTTTATTTTTTGCCTTCTCAATTGGTGGGGGGTGGGAAGAGAGGAAGGAGAAAATTTGGAATTTTTTTTTTAAATGGAATGTTAAAAAAAATAATACTTTTTTTAAAAAAAGGATCACAGATTCATAGATCTGGATCAGGAACGAACCTCAGAGACTATTTAGCCTGGCCAAAGGAGGTTAAATAACTTGCCCAAGGTCATACAGGTTTATCAGAGGCAGGATTTGAATCCACATCTTCTAGCTTCAGCATATGAGTAATTTAGATAAATGCAAGCTTTCTACATTTTAGTCCTCAGTAATAATAACTTACATTACTGACCTGAAATGATTATTGTAAAGACAGAATTATATAATGTGTATTAAAACTCCTTATAATCCTAAAGTGTCTTGTAAGTGTGAGCCATTGTTATTAATAATCACTATTGATAGAGAACTTGCACTTTTTTGATCCTCACAACAACCCTGTGAAATAGGAACTAAAGGTATTATTAACCCCACTTTACAAATAAGGAAACTGAGGCTCAGAGAGGTTATACGACAATTAAGTGTCAGAGGGAGGATTTGAACCCAGGTCTGAACTCACTCCAATTTCAGAGCTAGGTTCAAATGCAAGTTATGTTGTATGCTATCTCTGTGACCTTGTGCAAGTCAGTTAATTCTTCTGGGACTCTGTTTCCATGCTTGTGAAATAAGGTTGGAGGTTGTATCAGATAACCTCCAACAGGTTTTCCAGTTCTGAATTCAATGAACCAGACTGGATGCTATTTGAGGACAGTTGATGTGTACTCCTTCTGAATCCCTTACAAATTCTAAGCCTTCAGTAAATATTTATTTATTGAAGTATAATTGAAGAAAACAGAATTTCTTATTTTCTATTATCTCTTATTTCCCAGAAGCAAAATCAGCAAATACTAAGTATTGCGTGGTAGCTTAGCCTGCCTACAACCCAAGATGCAATAGTCCAGAAGTCAGAATAATGCATGTCTGCTCTGGGTTCCATTCAAAAAAGGTAATTGACCAAGTATAGGAAGAGACCTTGGCTAGTGCTCCCAGAAAGCAGTGTTTTTTTGGTTTTGTCTTTATTTTTTTTCTTTTTTGGAGGAAGAAAGGCAGGGCAGTTGGGGTTAAGTGACTTGCCCAAGGTCACACAGCTAGTAAATGTTAAGTGTCTGAGGTCACATTTGAACTCAGGTCCTCCTGACTCCAGGGCCAGTGTGCTCTATTCACTGTGCCACCTAGCTGCCCAGAAAGTGGTGTTCTAAAAAGGTTCTACATGATTTACATTGAGGGCCACTAGATGGAAACCTTTGGAGTAATTGGTACTGGTAGCATCTTTTATAAAACAATTGTGGAAGTGCCAGGAATATACAGACTATGGAGAGTACAGATTGACATAATGGAAAGGGTCAGATTAGGGACCATAATATTATGGAAAAAAGGGTTTTAGATTTGGATTCAAGGGAGCTGGGCTCCATTTCTGGTTCCAAGACTGTTTGAATATCGGTAAATCTCTAAGCTCTCAGCTTAACCTCCTCTAAGCCTGCTTCCTCTTTTGAAAAGCGAGGTTAACAATATTTTCCATCTCCACTTCACAGGACTGTTGTAAAGAAAACACTTTGTAAAACCCTCCAACATTAAATCAAGGTGACCTGACAGAACTGTTGGGAGACCTGAGAGCTCTGACATTCTATGAGTCTGTAAATGACCAGGGGAACTTGAACAAAAAATAGAACATCTCTAGGGGGGCTAATGGTGGGTGTAGCTGCAGCAATCAACAAATCACTGGACTTAAGGTCAGTTGGTCAGCATTGTTTGGCTGATGTATAGACAGTAAGTGTGACTTCCATATGCAGTTATCTGGCAAATCACTGGACTTACAGATTTTCCTTTCTCTGTGGAAGGATCACTCCCCATAAAGAGACACTTCTTACCTTCCTTATGATCTCCGTTCAAAAAGATTTGAGAACTGGAATCCTCCATGCCAGAACCCAATCACCCACAGAGACTGACACAGCAATAACGTTCTTTTTGCTTTGAACCAAATTCAATGACTTACTTCAGCAATGACACCAAAGCCCCCAAATGTTAGTGGATTCCTGGGCTCATCCAGAGGATCAAACTTATTCCTAAAAAAGATCATCTTCCTGAATCAAGGATTTTTGGAAAATATGTCTATGAATTCTAGGAGGACCTTTGTGTTCTGTGTTTCTTTGAGTAAAGAGGAAAAAGGAAAGGAAAAAAAAAAAGATGTCCAAGTATCTCTGCCAACCAAAAAATTAGATTTATTTTTCCAACCTTGAATTCCATATCCCAGAAAAATCCAGATGGCTCTGAGCATGCTGGTAGCTAGCACTTTTGAAGAGTTCTGTAGTCATCTTAGAAGTAATTTATATGGCAATTTAAATAAAATACATTAAAATTATGGTGACCCATGCTCTCAGAAAAGCAATCAATCACTGGGAGGTCAGTATGATGTAATAAACGGTTTAGTGCCTGTATTTATAATATGCAATATCTGAGGCTGCCAGTGGCCTCATTCCTTCTTTTTCACAGTTTCAGATTTTCTCACAAGTTCAACTTTCTCATGTCTGGAAATGTACCTCCACTCAAAGAACCTCAGTGCACATGATGACTCTTTGTGCTTAAGGAGATGGGAAGTTGAAACTCCTGTTTTCTCTATCTTGTTCTTAAGTCATTCCAATGGTGACTGACCCTTTGTAACCCATTTGAGGTTTTTTTTTGTCAAAGATACTGGAATGGTTTGCCATTTCCTTCTACAGCAGATCCGTTATGTCAGATAATCAGAGGTTAAGCGGCTTGTCCAGGATCACACAGCTAGGAAGTGTCAGAGGCTGAATTTGAACTCAGGTCTTCCTGACTCCAGGCCCAGTGCTTTATCACTAAGCCACCAACTGCTATTTTCTCTATAGGTAGAAGCTAAAGCCAACAACAGCAGAAAATTTGTAGTGTGGCAGAAAGAGGGGTGAATTTGGAGGCAAACAACATGGTATCAAATCACCATGTGACTTGAGGCACAGATTTTCTTTCTCCATTGAAAAGTGAACTCTTCAAAAGCAGGGAAAATATCTTTGCTCTTCTTTGTACACTCAACCCTGAGCACAATGCTTGGCACACCGTAAGCAATTAAAAATGCTTATGGATGATGATGATGATGGTGATGGTGATAGAGTTGGTGGACCTCAGTTTCCTGATTTGCAAATAAGAGAGTTGACCTAGATGACCCTTTCTCTCTCTAACTATGGTTTTTGACAACGGTAAATGTATTCTTCACTGCTTTGTTATATTATACTAACATGTCTCCCCTGACATCTACTGTCTGTGTTTCCTGGTTGTTCATTCAGCTTAATGTTGTAACCCAGTTTCTCTAATCTGACCTAATTTTCATCCCTAGAAGCCTAAAGTCTCGGGGCCAGAGAGGCAGAAAAGGGAAAAGCGATCCGAGAATCATCAGAAAACAGGAACACGATGTGTACAGCTTGTTTCTTTGAGTATCTGCAGCCCTTCTGCTTAGTAATGATAATCTTTTGAATTTATAAAGCCTTCTTCTATCCACAAGGTGCTTTCCAATGTGGTATTTCATATAATTCTCACAGTTTCCTAGAGAGGTTTTGTCTTGATTTCATAAGAGTAGATTGAGGCCTAGAGAGTTTATGACTTATCCAAGACCATTTGGTGGATTAATAGTGTAATCAGGAACACAATACAGAAATTCTATGATATAGTGAGAGTGTACTAGGCTTGGTATTACAGAAATATGGGTTCAAATCCCACAGTCTCAGATTTCTACTCATCTACAAAATAAGAATAATAACCTTTCAGGGTCATTATATGGCTCAAAGGAAATAATATCTGTAAATTGTTTTTTAAGCTTAAAATCTCTTCATAAATGTCAGATTTATTATTATTATTATTATTATTATTATTATTATTCTAGCAACCTAAATGGAAAGAACTCCCAAATCCCTTTATATTAGATCATTGGACTAAGAGCAAGGACCTTAGGTAAATTTTTTTTTACCATTGAGCAAACTGAGATTTAAGTCCCATGATCCCACAGGTACTAAGTAGTTAAGCCAGGATACAAACCAAGGTCTTCTGTTTCCAAGTTCTCTGTATCATACCACCTACTCCAACAAATTGCTAATATTAAAAAGGCTGGTCTTATTTATATGACACATTTTGGTCTCTAATCTTCTTTTTACGCCCCCAATTGAAGTAAGCACTAAAAAGGAGGTAGAGGGAATACCAGTTGCTCTGATTTTTTTTTTTCCTTTAACTTTTTGTTAAATCTACTTATATTTTATATTGGTGACATGGAATTGTTCAGGACTGTACCTACAACATAGCATTCTGGTGAGTTTACTCCACTGAAAACTATAGGAAATACTTATATATACATATATAATAAATTAATAATAAATTATATTAATGGATTAATAATAAAATAAATTTAATATAAAATAAAGTAATAATAAAATAATATTTGTGTATATGTATTATTCGGGGTTTAAAAATGTTTGTGCACTTGCCTTGGTTACAATAGACAAGTCAGACAAGTAGAAGTATTATTCAGGTGGCCCCACAGGAATGATGTCAGTCATAGGATTTAGAACTAGAAGGAACCTTCCTTAGAAAATTTCCAGACCTACCCCTTTCTATCCACCCACTCACCCACCCCCTCTTTTTCAGATGAAAAGAGTGAGTCCCAGAGAGGAGAAGATCACCAAGCAACAGAGTCCAGCCTTAATTAATAAAATCATCGAACTTCCAAGTTGGAAAGCACCTTAGTGGCCATCAAGTCTGACCCCGACTCCCAAAGAATTCCCCAGCATGGCATCTCCATCAGCTGGTCCTCCGGCTCTGCTTGAAGACCTCACATGAGGGTGAAGCCTCCAGGTACCAAGGTCAGCCTTTTGATTTGGGGTACCTCTAATTCACTGCTGTCTTTTACAACTGTGTCTCTCTATGCATGTATTCAGTTCAATAAACCTTTATTAAGCTTCTTCTATTTGCAGAGAACTATATTAGATACTTATCATTTCTAGACACCTCCCTCAAAAAAGATATTCCCCTACCTTGAGGGGGTTTCCATTCCACTGGCTGGACAGAGTATGTTCACACATGTACACATGTAATTTAATGAGAAAGCACAGTAGACAGAGTTCAAGGCTTGGAGTCAGAAAGACATCCTCCTGAGTTCAGATCTGACCTCAGACTTTGATTAGTTGCATGACCCTGGGCAAGTCACTTAACCCTGCATGCTTCAGTTTCCTCATCTATAAGATGAGCTGGAGAAGGAAATGGCAAACCACCCCAGCATCTTTGCCAAGAAAACCCCAAATGGGGTCACAAAGAATCAGACATGACTGAAAGGACTGAACAACAGCAACACCACCACTGACAACTGTAGGGATCAAGAAAAGCTTGTTTGGGAGGAAGCAACTGAGCTAAGGATTCTAAGACAGAGAGGGAAGGGGGAAATGAATTTCAGGCCTGTGCAAAGACACTGAGATGGGTGATAAAATGCTAAGCCCAGGGAACACTGAAGGTGATCATCTGGCTAGAAGTGAGGATATGTGGAAGGTTTTAAATGCCAAATTGAAGAATTGTTCTATGACCCCAGGTCCTTTTTCCAAATTTAGTGCCCTTTCCATTGCTGTAGTATTCAGCCAAGTGGGCAGTGTACCCCCACAGGGGTACCCCACAGGCCTCCCTGCAGAAAGCAGCATGGGCTTTCTGCCAAAGGATAATCACTCCTGGCCTCCACATAGTGTACACTGGGCCAAGGGTCCCCAACCCTTAGGGCTTGTCAGACATGTCCACAAGTGTGACAGCCACAGGGCTAGCAGCTTCTCTAAAAGTGAAGGATACCAAAAACAGTTGGACAAGAAAGCCACAGACAGGCTATGTGAGAGAATGGAAATTACATGGTTGGTTGGTTGGTTGGTTGTCATCCCTCCTTCTGGAAGAGGACCAAAATGACAGCACTAGGTTGGAGTCAAGGTATAGTATGTCTGACTATGTCTGATCAGAGCTCAGAAGGCTCTGCCACAGGTCAGGCACCAATAGTCAAACCCTGAAGACCTGGGTTCAAATCTCATCTGTGACATTTTCCACCTGTATGAGTAACCATGGGTTAAGTCCCTTAACCTCCCTGTGTTCACCTCCTCAGGAAGCAGGACTAGATTTCCTGTGAGATTCCTTCTAGCCCTAGGTTTAAGCTCATATTATTGCGGGTGACTTTCCTTGAGAATCAATAAGATCTTGAAGGTCAGACAGAGAACTCGTTTTAGAGTCCAGGATCCTCCTTCCCTGAAGTTTGCATTGTGTCCTCTAAGGATTTAGGCTGCCTTTTAGCCCAAGTTAGGGGGCTGGACTCTGCCCTCTGCAGATACCTTCTAGACTCAGGATTCACCTGTTTGGTTTTTATCTCCCATTAAAAAGTTCCTTTATTTCCAGCACAATTGTTGCCATCTACTGGAGAAATGCAAGAATTAGCGCTGCCTTCTCCCTTCCTTATCTGTCTCTGGGGAGTGAGTCAGCGTTCTGTCTGGGAGGGGAATGGGGTAGGGTGGGATGAGTGGGGGGGACAAGGGAGAAATGAGGGGAGAAGAGCCGATGCCTGACATACAACCAGCCCCAAGGACCTGGGAAGGCACTTGTCGGAGCCCAGTAGCAGGGCAGTGATTTAGGCCATATGCTAACCTTGCCCTTAAATGTTCCTTATGCCTCAGTCTAAAGGATGGAGGAGACAATGACATCATGATATCTGAGTGAGTGACAGAGCAGCAGGAGGTGAAATCGACATGATGCTGGGAGAGGAGGGAACAGAGAGAGAGAGAGCAAAGGACGATGGAAAGAGAATTGATGGGGAGAGAGCAGAAAACAGAGAGGCAGGCTGAGAGGGGGCTAGCACTGTGAGATGAATCAGCCTGCTTCTCCCGGGGCTCTGTGGGCCAGACCACAGCTGCGGCTGGGCCAGGCCTCAGAGATGTGAGGCCATCCGTACACCGTTTATCAATCCACCTGTTCCCCAGGAAAACTTGTTCCCTCCCTGGTTTAAAGAGAACAAGGCTGGATAAAACATGGGACAGGTTTGGGCTTTCATTTAATTGTAGAATTAATGATTGCATTGCGGCAGAAAACCGGGATGCAGGGGAGGGATTAAGCATGATCACTGCCCCTTAATCTGCTTCCCACATTTCCTTTAACCCTATAGAGTCTGGCCTGGAAATTTCTTCTAGCCAGGATGAGCTGGAATTAGGATGGAAGGAGACATTTCCTTCAACTTGTCAAGCGGCTGCCTAGGCAAGATTTGAAGCGCACTGGAGGTTAGAAGATCTGGAGCTGGAAAGGACCTTCGAGGCCATCTAGCTCAATTCACCCACTTTAAAGACAACAAGATCAAGACCAAGAAAAATGAAGTCACTTGCCCAAGGTCACATAAGTGGTAAATATTTGAGCTCAGGTTTTAGGATCAAAGATTTAGAGCTGAGAGCTAGCTCGGAAGAAACTGAATCCCTAGCCCCTCATTTTTAAGAGAATAAACTGAGATCCAGAAGGTTTAAGGGACTTGTCCAAAGTCACACAGGTTAACAAGTGAGAGAGTTGGGATCTGAGCCTTGGTTTTCTAACTCCCTCCCGGTCTGGTGCCCTTACCTTTGTCCCAGGTCATCTGTTCCACATCTCAGCCATAAATCTTGCTTATATGAGACACTGTACATAGGCCAAGATGAATTTAGCTAGAGACAGCCAGAAGCCAAATTGCAAAAGAGCGTAGCTAGATGGTGCAGTGGATAGAATGCCTGGCCTGGAGTCAGGAAGTTCAAATTTAGCCTCAGACACTTAGTAGGTGTGTGACACTGGGCAAGTCACTTAACCCTGTTTGCCTCAGTTTCCTCATCTGTGAAATAATCAGAAGAAGGAAATGGCAAACCACTCTGGTATCTTGGCCAAGAAAACTCCAAATGGGGTCATGAAAAGTCAGCCACGACTAAACAACAACAAAAGGTACAGGTTTCTCAGAGTACTTTAGATAAAATACTGCTTTTTGTTCGAGCTCGAGGAAGACCTTAGAGATCATTAATTTCAACTTTCTAATTTTACAGATGAGTAATCTGAGGCCCAGACAGGATGGCTAGCCCAAGATTATGCAATAAGTGTCAGAGCAGAAATTTGAACCCAGATCCTCTGACTAAATCTCGCTCTCTTACTCGAGTCCAAGTTTTACAGAACAAATCTTTTTTATTAAGGGGATTAGTTCGGTGAAGTTTGGATTCAGTCACAGGGTTGCACTTGAGGACCTAGAGGGTCACATGTGATCTTGAGGCCACAAGTTCCCCATCCTTGCATTAAGGCCTGCAATCATGAAGATTCAAGATCAAATCTGACCTCAGACACTTAGCAGCTGTGTGACCCTGGGCAAGTCACTTAACCTCATTACCCCTCAGTTTCCTCACCTGTAAAACAGGGATAACAAAAACACCTATTTCCCAGGGTTCTAGGGAGAATTAATTAAGATATTTGTAAAGCATTTAACACAGTCCTTGGCACATATAAATTTTATTATTTTATATAAATTTTATTATTTTATATAAATTTTATTATTATTATTATTATTATTATTATTATTATTATCACTATAATTCTACTATGCCATACCATAGAACCTTTTTCCACCCAACATATTTCACTGACTTTCTGTCCACAATATTCCTGGGGGTTACTTTCGTCTTCCCTTTAAGAAGTAGAGAGCAGGAGGAGAAGAGAGGCTGTTAGTTTGAGGTCACATGATTTGTATGTGGTAGAATAGAGATTCTATCCATCAAATCACATCAGACCAACCTTTTGACTGTCATGGGATCCCAGCATTCTGAGTGGAAAGAGACATTGCAGATGATTGACACCAAGCTCCCCAACTCACATATCTTCACACACTGAGGAGACAACACTGAGGTAACCATTGGTTTAAAAATTGTCAGGATTGGGGCAGCTAGGCGGTGCAGTGAATAGAGCACGGTCCCTGGAGTCAGGAGGACCTGAGTTCAAATCCAACATCAGACACTTAATACTAGCCCTGTGACCTTGGGCAAATCACTTAATCCAAATTGCCCTGTCTTCCCCCCTCCAAAAAAGAAAAAAAAAATTGTCAGGATGAAGGACCTGTATTTGCCTGGAAGTAAGATGCCCCCACCCCCAGGCTGGGAAGTAAGCAACCCTGTCCCAGAAGACACCTCCAATTTAACATTTGTGGCGTAATGGGGGGAAGCAATGGAATTCATCACAACCAATTATCTAGCAGATTTTACATAAAGGCGGCATGGTACAGTGAAAAAGCTCCAGATTTGGAGACAGAACCTACTGGGTAGAATGAAGAGGTTAGACTAAATGATTTTAAGGTTTCCTTCTAACTCTACAGCCTCCAACACTATTTTTTTTTAAATCACAATCAATACCTCAGCAGAATAGTTCAGTGGGAAGAGAACTGGATTTGGAGGCTAGAGGACTTGGGTTCAAAACACCCCTCTGCATGACCTTAGCCTCTTCATTTCCTTATCTGTAGAATGAGAGGGTTGGACTAGATTGCCCTTCTACCTCTAGATCTAAGAGCCTGTGTTCCCACAGCCTAGAGGAGAAGAAGGATGTAGTGTGTGTACTCCACAGTCTCATATCCCTAGGTATGTTTGCAAAGGAAGATCTTTTTTCTTGCACCAAAATTAGGTGATGGAACTAAAATAAGAAGAGTTTTAGTCGATTAAAATGCACTTCCCTAGAAAACCTTTACAAGATGGCTTGCCTGCCCTCCCTCTTCCCTTATTATTTCCAAGTTTATAATTTCTTTTTTTTCAAGAGCAGCTAGGTGGCGCCCTAGGCACCAGGCCTGGAGCTCGGAAGACTCCCCTTTCAAGGGTTCAAATCTGGTCTCAGATACTTACTAGCTGGGCAAGTCACTTTACCCCCGTTTGCCTCAGTTTCCTCACCTGGAAAATGAGAAGGAAATGGCAAACCACTCCAGTATCTCTGCCAAGAAAAACCCAAATGGGGTTACAAAGAGTCAGACACAATGAACAACACAAATGATGTTTGTTTGTTTGTTTTTTACTCTTTAGCTTTTCTTCCACAAGTTGCATTGCTCCTTTCTGCTTCTATAAGTCAACACGGTCCAAAAACTCTTAGATTTCTTATTTTCTAAAACAGTGAAGTCCAGCAGCTCCCAAGGTGACATTTCTTACGCCTTATAAAACAACGCTCACAAAGGAACCAGGACAAGTCAAGCACACTCCAGCATCTGCCACCAGAACTGAGTCCATCATGAATTCCTCCAGATAACACTGTTTGAAACCTTCCTCATGATGAAATTAAAAGTAGGCCTTAATATGATTTATTTTGCACTCTGTGAATTCAAACAAATGATCTCCCTTCGAGGTACATCTATCATATGATCTCCTTCACAGCTGGGAAAAAATGCTATTAGTGCTTCCAAAGCAGTTTTATCATAGATTAAAGAAGCCTAAAAAAAATTGGCAAACAGAAACAACCATATGCCTACTTGACCTGGGATCCATAAACCTGTTGTTCATTCCAGAGAAGGGATTACGGCATTACTTTTTAGTAAGTTGCTTTTCATATGGAAATTTCTTTTCATAGTAAAGATCTGTATTTAATAGCATCATCCTAAAAACATCCCCACTTTTTAATTCCCTGATCATGGACATATAGATTTTTATAGTGTCTGCAAGCATACATTAATGTTAATTTCTCCATTCTCCTTTGTATTTTGTTAATGTCACAATCTGCTGTAAAACCTTGCCAAGTTTCTTAACTGTCATGTTAATTCCAAGACCTATTCTGCACTCTTTGACATTTCAGGACAGAACATGGCAGTAAAAATAGATTAGAAACAGCTTATAAGTATTATAAAATCTAGAACTTTACAGATGGTGGAATTAGATCTGCTGAATAGAAATTTAGCAACTCTGAACACAATAATATTAGAATGGCCTATTCATTTCTAAGGTAAATATTTTGAAGAGGTTGCATAATAGTACCTGAGAGTGTGGGGGAGTCTTTTTTGAAAAATACAGCGAAGTTTTTTTTTTTTGTTGTAAGCAATATATTGGATGCCTATACCATATCCAGAGTAGTTTCATGTTTCAAAGGTTTTCTCTACCATATAAATAAAGGGCATAATAAGAGCTTGATTTTATTCATGGTCAGTTCAAAGTTCACACAAATTATTTCACACAAGGGATTTGTTGGAGTTTTTCTGTGTTAAAGCACTGCATTAATATACTTCAGATATTAAATGACACAGCCACATGCTAAGAAATTTGCACGAACAGACAGGAAATGAGACACTGTTTTCTTAAACTGATTGCTAAAGAATACATACTGTTTAAATGTGCACTATCCATTTCAAAGGGAAGCATTTGCTGATTTCAGGAAGTTTAAAATCAGCTAATCGGGGAGTAATACAAAGTTAGGGTTAAATATGTTTTTCTTCCCAAAAAAGGAAACTATTTCTTTAAAAAAAAAAAACCCTTTCCCCTTTCCTTTAAGGGGTACTTATTATTTCCATCATCCTTGTTGAGTTGTTGATGAATAGCTCACATCCTTTGCCAAACTCCACCCCTCTGCCTTTTTTCTAAACCCTTTCCTCATTATTTGCTCAGTCTTTTTCCCACAGCCTAGACAGCCCGTCAAAGCAGCTTAAATACAACACTGTATTAACATTAGGAAACGGCATTCAGGTCCCAATTGATCTCCTAATACTTTATGTTGAAATGATAATTGGTACAGTCTTCATTGAAAAAAAAAAGAGGGAGAGAGAAAAAGTACTTTTCAGTCACCACAAGGTATTATCTTAGCTCATGTATTCAGAATCAGCAGATACATTTTTAAAATATCCCCCCCATCTGCTGGAGACTGCAGTCCACAATTCTTTTCAGCTGACATAATCCAGATTGATTCGTTCAGCAGATAAAATTCAGGCCACTTCTGCCCTTTATAGGCGCAACATAATACCAGTCTTTATTCAGTAACAATGTAACATAATGGCATTGGAATGTGCAAAATGACTGTTCTTAAATTACTGAGACTCACAAGGGCCCAACACAAGCTGAGGTTTAATGTAAAAAATCATTAGGCACAGATTACTAAAGTGCTCCCGCATTACGAAGGTCAAACCAAGACTGTTTATGGCATTTTTCAGGACAGAAACTCTTTGCTAATATCTTGATTATGAATGCGAGCTAAAGGGGCTCTGAGATATAAGCAATTCGGCATCTACCACACAGGGTCGTTGCTTCAATGGGAGTGCAACAGTTACTGATGGAAGAGCCCAGACCTTTCAAGAGAGTGGAGGGTCTCTGTTGCATTGGAGCAAGGGAGGGGTCAGGATGGGGGAGGGAAGGAAATATGGAAATAGCAAATGGTTGTGGAGAAAGTTTGGAGCATCAGTTCCCAGGAGCCAAGCTGATCCTGGATGGGTTGGTATTAATCCCCTGCAACCATCTTCCTTTAGCTGTAGATACAAACCAGGAAAGAATTTTGTTTTGTTTTGTAAGGTGCTCTCTAGCTGCAGACTGATAACTCTAGCATGTATCTCATACCTACTGTTCAATTCTTCTTCCAACTGCTTACAAATAAGCCTATCCTAGGAGAAAGATTACATTAAGGGACAGGATGGCGGTACAGGAAGGGGTCATTATGTTTTTCCTTTTACAGACCAGTCTTTACATCATAGGAATCTTCTTTCTATAATTATTTTAGGGAAGAAAAGAAGGGGTAAAGCAAAAGAAGGAAAGAAGGAAGGAAGGAAAGAAGAAAGGAAGGAAGGAAGGAAAGAAGAAAGGAAGGAAGGAAGGAAAGAAAGAAGGAAGGAATGGGGAAGGGAGGGAGGAAGAAAGAAAAACAAAAGAAAAAGAAAGAAAAAGAAAAGGGAGAGAAAGGAAAAAAGGATGGAAAGAAGAAAAGGAGGGAAAGAATAAATGAAAGAATGAAAGAAAAATTAAGAGAAAGGAAAAAGTAAAGAAAGGAAGAAAGGGAGAGGAAAGAGAAAAGAAACAAAGAGAGGAGAGAGATGAAGGAAAGAAGTGAGGGAGAGAGGACAGGAGGGAAGAAGGAAGGGAGGAAGGAAAGGAAAGGAAAAGGAAAAGGAAAAATAAGCCTCTTTTCATACTAACTGTGTTTCCCTTGAATTGAAATGATTTTTCAGCTTGGAAGTCTGACGCATGTGATTTAATTTTTAAATTTGAGAGCATTGCTGCTCTCTTATCTTGTGCAAATAGCGCACTTCCACAACTGGAATCACTTTATTATCGGGTGGCCATTGACACACTGTAGCTAGTCTTTGGAACACTGGACCCTAGCTCACATTGTGTACTGTCTTTGGTTAATGTTTGAACTCTGTTGGAGAAGCGTGTGTGCCTATCTATATAAATGGCTGCATAAATGTGTTTCTGAAGCAGAGACCACATACCCCCCCACACACAAATAAATATATTTGTCTATGAAATGAATTTTACCGATTTATTCTCATCTCTGAAACTCACACCATCTGAAATATTTGCATATTATTGAGAAGCTCGGCTGTCAATCTTGACTGCACAAATCCAATACCCAAGCTACGTGGCCTTGAAACTTTCAATCAATAGGACCCTTTTAGAGCCTAAGCTTCAAAAAGTTGTATCAAATATATATTCAATGAGGAGAAGGTTAATTGAATAATTGATTACCTAGTAACAATTAAGTGCTCTTCAGCCCTCTTTGAGAAAGCTTGAGATATAATAGTGATAGATATTTATTAGTTTATCAGGTATGCCTGATTTATGGACATTATTTATTTATTTTTAGTGCCAAAGTCAATTCTTTCATTTATGTATTTTAACAATAGTGTCCCTGGTATGAATCAATACATAGTGTATTTTCACTACCGAACTACCAGAGGCTATGGTATGTCTGATAAAAATCCATAGCAGCCAATACTGCCAAGACCATGGCAGCTCCAATTATAAACATTCCATTTGTGACAACTCTTTGCTCACATAGGCAAACATCGCCAGTCAGGAGGAACCAGCCCCCACATTACAGTGGATGCTTCCAATATGGTTCTCAACCTTCCTAATGCCGCAACCCTTTAATACTCTTATGTGGGTGTATCTGCATGTGGGCAGACCTACCTAGAGACGGATAGAGGAGTGGTGTCTCAGTTCCTAAGACCTTCGGAAATGTGTGTTCCAATGGTCTTAGGTGACCCCTGTCACCCCTGTGAAAGGACCATTTGAACTCCAAAGGGGTCGTGACCCACAGGTTGAGAACCACTGGTTTAGATGAAGATAAAATGGTATAGTAGAAAGAGCTCTAATTCCAGAGGACCAACTGAAGTTTGCTGCCTAGAACTTGTGTGATCTTAGACAAGTCACTTTCATTTCTTTAGGCTTCAACTTCCTTAACTGTAAAATGGGAGATTTGTACTAGATGGCTTGTGAGGTCCCTTCAAGCTCTAAGCTGAGGATTCTATGGGCCTACAAGAGGCAGTGTGGCATAATGGGTAGAGGGCTTTGGAGTCAGAAAAACTTGAGCTCAAGTCCTGATGCTAACGCAAGCTAGCCATGCATATGTCTGTGGGAAAATCACTATCTCAACTGAGGCAATTAGTTAATTCTCTAAATTACCAACAAACTGCTGATTGCTATCAATGGAGGAAGTTTTCCTTCTAGGACTTTCCTATGCCAATGATGGCATAAATCTGGGCTACCTTCCATTTCCCTAATCCCCTAGTCCCTTCAAAAACGTTTAAAAACTTCAACACAGTCTGCTTAAGTCTAATGAATAGGTTACATTGCTTTTCTATCATTCTGGTCATCTGCATGCCTAGTTTACCCATTCTAACATATTGTTCAGTTGTGTTGTGTTTTCCTCTAGAATCAGAAATTCTGGAACCGTATTTTTACTTCCAAATGAAAAGTATCTCAATCCAAAATAAATATGTCTCCTATATAAAAGCAAATCAAAAGGGATGTACTGGACTTGCCAAAGATGGGTCCCCTCAACCCCATGGATGGGGAAAAGAGATGCGTGTGTTGTCAATATTTTACAAAATCAATCTGTGTACTTTTCATCGCCAATACAAATGTACCTGAGATATCATCCAGATTTTTCCTTAAAAATTATCTATGTGCCAAAGGAAAAGAAATCCAGATGCAAATACAAAATGGGAAGCCAGGTAAATTCTCTAGGAACGGGAGAACAGTCATTTATTCCTGAGTCCTTATTATGAAACAGCAGGGATTTCAATGGCCTTCTCTTGAAAGTCTAGGCAAGTTAGTGTATTAAGGAACCTTAGACCAATACTTAATCTTGTGGGAAAGTCAAATCTTCCCTGACATCTAAGTAATCGAGCATCTTATATTCCTATGAGATAATTGTTGGCCATAGAGAAACCCTCCCAGACCAGTGACTGTCTCCAATGAATTGAAACTTTGGGGGCTTACGGACCTTCCTGACAATTCTTAGCAAGAGAAGTTGAACGGGCTTTAAAAATCTCATTTATATGAGTCATGTTCATTTTGTTGTTGTTGCCGCTCTTGCCTTTGCTGATCCTGATGTTACCATGAATTGGCCTTGCCTTGATTAATGATTACTCTAGTAGCTCCAGCCTTCTGATGGCTCAGGGTTTACCTTTGGCCTTGTGAGGAATTAACTTAGTCCACAGTGTATATTGTGGAACAAGAAGCAGAAAGGCTAAAGATAAGTGTGAAAACACCCAACAACTATCAAAATAGTTTATCTGTTTCAAATCAAGATCTGGCGCTTCTGTGTCATTTTGTTCTGTCACTTTCAGGGCCCAAAGAGCATTGCTTTTGTGAATATGTTCCCAGAACAGAGGCTATCGGAATGAAACCCTGAGATTCCAGGAACACCTGATAGTCCCATCTTTGTGTCATCCCACTTTATGTTGTGTCAAGGGTGATTCGTGCTTTCTGTTGGGCCTCATAACAAGATGACAGGCATTGCTGCCCAGTGACAAAGCCAAACGGCAGCGAGGTGTCACATACAGATGTATTATCGCTCTCCTACTTAGACAAGAGTGACATCCTTTGAATCCCAAGAAACAATGTTTCAGATGAGCTAACCTTATTGTACACTCAACAGTATTGACAGTCAACAATTCCATGTACATCAGCACTGCGGGGGAATGGGAGTTTGGAGACAGGAACACAACAGCTTTCAGGTTTTATGATTGAGATAGCTTTAACATACAGGAAAAGACTGTGAGCAATGTGCTTCAGAAGAAGCCCTAACAAATAGCATGCTGGATTTTTTAATATTGTTTTAATGTGATTAAAAAATCCTAAATTAATTTATTTTCTTATGCTTGAAAATAGTCCAGCACATGCCATATTGTAATGTGTACTCAGAAGAGCACTCTGATAAAATTCATTAGAAAGGAATTAAATTTATCATATAAAATGCAGTCATTTTATTTTAAATACTCTTGTTTCAGAGGACCATGTAGTGGCTCCTTCAAGTAAAGCCAAGGATGGTTTTGGAGAATAATGCTGGGGTAGGTTCACTGCTATGATTATGTAAACTATTTCTGAATCCCTACCTACCTTTCTTTGGTCCTAACTTAAGTCTCATGTTATTAATGATACTATCCTCACTGACCAATTAAATAAGAGAGGATCAAAAGGTTGTTTGGATATTGAAGATATTACTTGTGTCTACTCAAGGCCAATCTCTCCCTCAAGACTTGACTTAAGTCAAAGAATCAGAGCCATAGATTTGGAAGTGACCTCAGAGGCCATGTAGTCTTACCCAAACCTGACAAATAGTCCCTTCCTTCACATACTTAACAAGTGATCTTCCAGTCTTTGCTTGAAGACCTCCAGTGAGAGCAAAAGTCTCTGCCTCCTGAGGGATCTCACCCCAGTTTGGGATCATTCAAATTGAGAGGAAATTTTTCCTGACATTCACCTTAAAACTTCCTTGCTACAGTTTTCATCCATGACTAAAGTTGCCTTTTGGGGACAAATAGAATAAGAGGTAGGTGGTGCTCTGGATAGAATGCCCAGCCTGGAGTCAGGAAGATTCATCTTCCTGAGTTCAAATCCTGCCTCTGACACTTAACTAGTTATGTGACCGTGGACAAGTCACCTAATCCTGTGTGCCTCAGTTTCCTCATCTTTAAGATGAGCTGTAGAAGGAAATGGCAAACCACTCCAGTATCTTTGCCAAGAAAACTCCAAATGGGGTCACGAAGACTTGGACATGACTGAAAAACAACTGAACAACAACAAAGAATAAGAGATACTGCGGTGTGGGAGAAAGAGCACCAGACTGGAAGAGAAAGAATTCTAGCTCTGCCATTTACTCTGTCTGATCTTGGCCAAATCATTTATCCTTTAAGGCCTTAGTTTCCTCATCTATAAAGCAAGAAAGTTGAATTTGACAGCCTCTAAGGTCCTTTTAAGCTCTAAATGTATAATCCTGAGATTATTCTTTCTCCCAGAATTACATCCCTTCGAAGATTTGAAGACAACTATCATGCTCTCATGCCTTCTCCTCTTCAGGGAAAACACCTGCAGTTCCTGGAGATCCTTTTCTGGTTCATTTATGATCTAGTCTTCATTGCTCACATTCATCTTTGGAGCATGTTCCAACTTATCTATGACTTTCCTAAAGTGTGGTGCCCAAGACCAAACAAGGCAATACAGACACATGGTCTGGTCAAAGAAGAGTTATGATGGCAGTACTCTAACCTTAATTCTAGACATTGTCCCTCTTAATGTTGTATACTCTAGTATTCGATTTTTATACGCAGCTAGATTTTTTTTCCTCCTCTCGGAAACAAGCTGGTGCATTGGAAAGAAACAGTGTTGGACTTGTAGGCAGGAAAGACATGGATTCTAATCCTGCCTCTTACACTCTACATTTTCTAGATGAGGAAATTAAAGTTTCTTCATCTGGAAAAATGGGAATAATCTTATAATGCCTTGTGTTATCATTGTGGCAAACAAATGAGAGTAAGTATAAAATGCTTTGCAAGCCTTAAAGTACTATAGAAATCCTAGCTATTGTTATTGGTTGCCATGCACACTATTAACCGGTATTAAGTTTAGAGTTCACTAAGATCCCTAGATCCTCTCCCTTCCCCATAGGACTTATTGGATGCCCATGTCTTTCTAATCTTCCATGCACTATTGTCTATACTGCTTATGTACAATCATATACTCTCACTCATCATTTCTTGTTTCATTGTTTCTTCAACTAGCCTTTAAACTCCTTGAAAGACAGGATATTCTTATTGGCATAGGTCTTTTATAGAACCACCCCCCTCTCCCTTTCCCCATGTAACATAGACCAAGTTCATAATAAACGCTCAATCGATGTTTGTTGAATTCAATATGGTTATATTGCTGCTGTCCCACTTTCCCCAAACACAACCAATAAATTAAAAATTGGGAGCAAGTTCATTTCTATAATAACCTTAAAAAGTAGCCATTTCATAACAAGCCGGATCTATGTCCTCAACAGATTATGAAGACAGCAAAATAACATATTGAATCCTGATCAGTCAAGCCCCACTCTACCTCTCTTAATTCTAGTGCCTTCCCTCTCTTAATTATTTCCTGTTTCTCCAGTGTATCGCTTGTTTATACGTATCTCTTCATTCATCTCATCCAGTACGTTCTGAGCCCCTTGAGGGCAGGGACTGTCTTTTATCCCTCTTTGTATCCCCAGTGCTTAGTACAGGCCCTGGCAACTAGTAGGCACTTAATGAATGCTTATTGACTGACTGGTGACTAATCACTGAATATTTTTTAAAGCTTTTTACCCTTTATCCTTGAAATCAATGTGAATGACTTGATTCATACCCCTATCTTGGAAATTTCTTCTCTAATGAGACATATTTAGGCCAATAGCTCAACAGTGAGAATTATTGATTAGGTTAATCTGTACAGGGACTTAACATGGAAACAGAACAGATTCTGAAGTCCCAGGGTCCTTGGAGAGCTAAGTCTGTGTCTTTCCTCACCTCTGAGAGATGTGAGGCCAAAGCATCCATTTTTCTTCAGTGTTGAGGTTCAGTAACCCAACAAATCTGAAGACAAAGAGGCCAGTGGCCTTAGCCAGCAGATACTCAACTGGGTGGTGGTATACATGGCATATCCAAGGTTGCAGTCTCTGATATCTCAATCTCAAGTATTACTTACCAAGAGCTACCTATTCTAGCTGAAGGGAAAGAAGTTTTTACAGCACTGAATGTGAAGTGGGAGCTCAATGGAACCTGTTGATGTCAAAATTTAGTTACTCCTTTCTGAAGGTCCTCAAAAGTATTCCAGATGCCTACTTCTCAGGGATATTATAGAGAGCCCATAGATATAGATTAATCCTGTCATTTCACAGATAAAGTAATTGAGGCCCAGATTGGGTAACTATCCTTTGACTCTGAATCCAGTATGTATTCCATTATGGCTCGGGTGTCTTTGCAGAAATGTTCAGATATGACCTTTGAAATCTTTACCAACTGAGAATTGTATTGACTTGAATTGCATTGAACTGAACTGAACTGAATTGAACTGAATTGCAGGCTTCTCCTCAAATTTCTCAAAGATGCTAATTTAGGATTTGGTCCTTTGTGGTGTGTGTGTGTGTGTGTGTATGTGTGTGTGTGTGTGTGTATGTGCGTGTGTGTGAGGGAGAGAGAGACAGAGACAGAGACAGAGAGATAGAGACAGACAGACAGAGAAAGATATAAGAACCTTTTTTGAGGGCCCTGAGCATTAGGAAAGCATTAAGAGATCTTGACTAAACTTTTTCTGACCCTGGGCAATCTGTGAAGGATTTAGACCCTTAAACTTAAAACTAGAAGCTATGTTCTTTGAGAAAGTTGACTCTTCAGACTAGTAAGATAAATGTTCACTGTAAAACAGAAAGTGAAAGGATATTTTTTTTGTTTTGTTTTGTTTTCTATTTAGTCTCATTTTATTCACATAAACAAAACAGCAGTTGTGGTGAAAATTGTGGATGTTTAATATACACATTCTCTTCAGTGTATGTGAAAGGTTTTACTTCGGGGTGGGGAGGGGATAGGGGAGGTAACTTCTCTCTCTTCATCAATCCCTACATAAAATAGACAAACCTTCATGGAGAAGGACTGAGTGAGAAAGGGGCAGAGGTGGGGAGACAGACAGAGACAGAGATATAGAGAGACAAAGAATTATAGAGTACTAGGAAGGAGAAGGGGGAAGGAGAAGAGGAAGGGAGGGGAAGGGAAGGAGAGAGAGGGGGAGAAGGAGGGAGAAAGAGAGACAGAGAGACAGAGAGAGACAGAGAGACAGAGAGAGAAACAGAGACACAGATGGGGGGAGAGAGAGAGAGAGAGAAAGAGAGAGAGAGAGAGAAAGTGCTCACATTTTTCTTACCACCAAAGAAGATCAAGATTTTGAGAAAAATAAATTTTCTCATAGGAAAGTAAATGACTTTATTAGTTTTACTTATGACAAACTAAGCAACCAACCTATCAACCTAATAATAACCAGCTTTTTATAGTTCTTTAAAGTTTTGCAAGATAATTTATAATACTTTATCTTATTGGAGCCTCACAGCAACTTTGTGACACAAATACTATACAGGTATTATTATCCCCGTTTTACAGACGAGGAAATGAAGGTTCAAACAATTGTTAAGTGAACTGCCAGCCTCACCCAGCCAATAAGCAACTGAGGCAGCAGTATTCGGATTCAGTTTTTCCTAACTTACAAGTCCAGCGCTCTACCTTTTATATGGTACTGGCTTTCTTGAGGAAGCAATGCAGGGCTCAGACCAGAATCCCTTGAGGATCAAGTCTGAATCCTGATACTGCCTGTTTATTCCTGTGTGACTTTGGACAAATCATTTAACTTCTGAGTCTTAGTTTCTTCACCCGTAACATGAAAGGGTTTGATTAAATGACCTCTTTCAGCTCTAAACCCTATGATCCTAAAGGTCCTTGTCTTCTATTTAACTTACGATGCATTGCAAGTGTTAAAAAAAAAAAAAAGATCTAAGTGACTCAATCTTCCTGGCTTGTCTAAACTGGATTGTTATTATGAATTGAGTAAGGAGTTCCCAGCATAGCATGACAGCATTGGCCCTGTCTATGTCACTAAAGAATTATTGACTTATTTTGCAAATGATGAATCAAGTGGGAAAAAAGGCTAGATTTGGAGTTAGACGACCCGGGTACAATCCCTGGCTATAGATAAGAAATAAGGAGAATGAAACACAGGGGGAGCAAATTAGTGCAATTTCATAAGCAGTATCAAAAAATCATATTTCTATTTTACCTAGGCATCTAGGTGAACTGGTAGATAGAGCAGAGTACCTGAAATCAGGAAAACCTGAATTCAACTCATGTCTAACTATGTGTTGCTCTGCAGAGTCATTTAACCTAATTGTGCCTCAGTGTCTTCATCTGTAAAATGGGGATAATAATAGCATTGACCCTACAGGATTGTTATAAGAATAAAGTGAGATAATATTTGTAAAGCACTTTGCAAACTTCCAACCTAATAGAATAGTTTCTATTGAAAACATAGTAACTGTTTACTAGCACACTATATATCTCTAAGACAAGGGAAGTCTGATTTTCCCGAAGAGAAAGTCACTGCTTTAGGAAGAAGCCTATGAACTCTTTAAGGCCTATCATAATGGTTCAGGATATCAAATTTTGTGGGGATGCCAAAGAAAAAATGAGTACTTTTGCACAGTATCCCCCACTTCATTTCCAAAGAGTCAATCTTCCTACTGTAATTTTCAGTGTGTAAGAAATGGATTCTGTGAATTGTTCTTTTTGAGAAGATAAACATGGTGCCATCAATAACCCTGAGACCCCAAATCTGGTTCAAGACCCAATATTTCTTGCCATTTGACCTTGGACAACACTGAGCCTGAGCTTCTTCATCATTGAAAGGGGGATAAACATGGTCACATAGTTTACCTCAAGGAATGTTATGAACAAAGCCCTTTATAAACTATAAAATCATATATAAATATCCACAGTCATTAATGCATTTCCACTACATAAAGCATAATATATAGACATGGCTGCCAGTGACTCATATGTCGGGTCAAATAGTAAAAAATTGGGCTACCTGTCTCAACTGCCTGGATCAGTCATTTTGAACAAATTATCTCTCCAGGCCAGCCTTTCATGAAACAAGGAGCTGCATGATTTTGATTCCAGACCCCAAGGAGACTAGAAAGGGCAGAGACACAAAGGCATTGAAAGAGCTTGGTGGGGAGCTTTAAGTAATCACTTGGGGCTTGCTTTGCCCTACCAAAAATCTCCTCCAATTCTGGCAGGGACCTCCCAGATAACTATGGAAGAGGGTTGGGCTCCATCTCTGTTCCTCTCTCCTTTCCTGTTGCTCCCTGAGTCCTGTGCCTTGTCAGTGGAGACATACACATTGATAATTACAGTATACAAAGCTTTAGGGGCATTTCACTTCTATTCACAACATTTACTGGTGTCAGTCGGAGCATAAATACAATTATGCTGGAGAGTTCTATTATCAAAGTCAATAAACTTGGCCTCAATAGAGATTCTAAAATTACTTAACTTTTCTTTAGGAAAATATTAAAACAGTATTATCACATCAATGAGAAGAAAAGACAGGAAGATAATAAAGTTATGTTAAACCTCCCTGTATTTACTCATGTGTGAAACAGTTATGTCTGGTCACATAATTGCAATGGTTCTGAGAAATATTTCATATTTTATAATGAACATTAAAAGAGTTTGTGGATCATTACTTTATATGAGTTCCAAAGTTATTACATAAAACCCAATAGGAATGGCTATAAATTATTTGATCTTCCAGTCTGGCCTTGGTAAACATAACATGAAGACTGAAACATCTCAGCAAGCAAGATTCATGGTAAGAGGTAATGTTTCTCTCTGAATTTTAAGGGGGAACAGAATTGTGGGGCACTTGTAACAAACTCTTAACATTTTTGTTGCTGTTTCAAAGAAATTCCATGGAGCCGCTAGCTTAAGCCATCGCAGAAAAATAATGCTTCAGTTGGAACAAAAGAAAACCTGCTCTCACTGCTCCCATTCCCTTTTGTACCAACCTGCCATTCTCAGGGTGGCAGCCCGAACAGTCCCTGTCAAATTCTTGAACTTTAGAGCCTAGATTGGGATGAAAATACCATACTTAGCTAGCTTATAATAACACTAGCAATTATTTTATTTTCAAAAGGATCCTGGAGAGAGTCTCTTTGAAACAAAACAAAACAAGAAAAATTCAGTATCCCAGCAAAAATTATATACTTGACAGAACTCTGAGAGATTTTTGTCTGCAAAATACAGTTGTCAGGCAGGATTTTAATTAATAAACCACCATTTGTGTCACGGTTAAGAGTGAGACAAGATGGGTGTTGTGTTCCTTAGCTTTGCAAATCTTTGTACCGGAGGATTGCAGTTTCTGTGGGGACCACACCGGAACCTGCCCCCTCCACTCCTACTTCATCTCTGGCATTTTCTAAAAGGTATGGGAAGCCATTAAGTCGAAGGGAAAATCAGGTATATTGACAGAACTTGTATTTCAGGAAGGCCAGTCAGATTCCCTTGTCCGTATACAAAGTGAACCTTATGAAAGATGCTATCTGGTGAGGCTGTAAATTCATAGTCACTGGACAGGTTACCCAGGGCAACCTTTGATACTTAATTTCTGGAGACATAGAAAAATATTTTTAAAAAATCTACACCACTCCCACCTCCACATTTTTGGTGGCATCCTCTTTAGACAGGTTAGGCATCATGATGATATCTATTATCAGTGTTCTTGGAATAATTAAGGAGACTACTCTTCATCTTCTTTCCTGGCTTGATACCTGGTCTGAGTATAGAGTAGGTGAGCTCTACCCCTCAGAATGGGTCCCCCTTTCATAGGAGAAGGAACTGTTGGCATTGCTTTCTTGACAAACAGATGTCTTGGGCAAGATGGGAAGTGCAGCATTGGAAGCCAGATTCTGACTATATTTTGAATTATGTCTGCTTCAATCATTATGCAGTTATTCACATATATTTTAGACATCAATATTGTCTTGAAATATTTTCAAGCTCCTTGCTATTTATATGCTTTCGCTTGTGCTCAGCCGGCACACTCCAACATCTCAGCATCATTGGTTGCCTACAGATCATTTTAATAAGTATTTTGGGGGAGAAATTGCTATTTTCTCCTAAAATATTTCCCTCTGAATTAAGCAGACATGAACATTCTTGGGATGCCTACCAACCCCTGTAACCTGTACAAATTGAAAACATACTAGTTTCTTCATTATTTTTCAAGAAGAAATAATGTTTGTGTTTTGCCTTTTTCTGCAGATAGCAAGTTTTACTAACAGAAAGTGAGAGATGATAAAGGTGCCAACTTATGATGTAAAAAAAAAAATTACTTGTTTATTTACAGAAATGCTAATTCAGCTGAGATCTGGGCTTTTGATATCATATAAGCCTGTAAGTGAAAAGGAAAAAAAAATCACAAACCTATGGTAAAGTGTGAAAAGAAAGGAATCATATTTTCAGGACTTAGCATAGCAACCCAGAGAGAGTGCCTACATTTTAAAGCCTTCCTTCTATCTTTATCAGTGTTAGAATAAGTTTCAAGAAATCTTTTCAGCGCTCATAGCGTTCAGAGTCACAGAATTCAGATTTTTTTTAAAAGGTAATTAAGTGGGGTAATGAGAGAGAGAAAGAGAGAGAGAGAGAGAGAGAGAGAGAGAGAGAGAGAGAGAGAGAGAGAGAGAGAGAATATCTTCCAAAGCTAACCTATTGATCATCCTATTTTTGTAGGCATCTTTGAAGTATTTTTTTTTTTTTGCTGTACCCTCTAGGTGGTGCTAACACTGCATCACTTTGGATTTTCAGCACAATGAAAACATTAATTTGCTATGAGATAATTTTTGACGTAAATGTAAAATGGTGCCCATTCGAACTCAGTAATGAAGCATGGTGCATTTCTACAGCTCCTAATTTGACTAGTTAAATGACTCCATTACGTGTCTAACAGACAGAAGCAAATAATTTCTGGTCAGTTGATGCTCACTTATCCGTATCATTTTACCCTGAAAATAAAGTCTCTAATCTACAATTTCTTTGTCTTAGTTTTTAAGATTATTAAAGCAAACATACTTAAATAATGCAGATTAAACCCATACAAACTAACAATTAAGGCTCTGGAAGGCTTGGGTAAATCATATGTATATAATAGGGGAGGAGGAAAAAAATTAAATGGCCCCTCATAAATTAAATGAACACTTGCCCCTGTTATTAAGACTGGGGTGGGGAAGTAGGATGAGCCTCAGGTTTCAAAAAAGCAACTCTCTCTTTCAAGCCCATTGTCTTGTGGAGGCCAGGAAGAGGCTGCTGGCAAATCTGCCTCTCTGTTTCACTTTCCCAACCAATACAACTTTGAAAATGTTTGGAAAAAATTCAGCATGGTGTCTGTCAATGAAGTAAAAATGCTGCTTTAATAAATATCAAGTGATGAATAATTTTGCCCTAAGGGGAAAAAATGGTTAATATTGAATCTTAATGTTCCTCATCTAAATGCTTTTTTCTTCCTGCTAAAAACAAGTTTAGAATTAAAGCATATCATTTTACACATATTGCATGCATATTAGAAAGACACAGCTGTGTATGTCCCCCTCTTAAGAGCCATATGATTAAGTTATGGGATATCATATAATCCAAACTCTCTTTCTATTGGTCACCTTTCACAGACAAAAGCTTTTTAGTTTTAAGTCTATTAAATGACAGAATGTCCAATTCTATAAATGTGCGAGTAATTATTATGAAACACCTGTGACTCTTATTTTAGTCCATACAACTCAATCTATAAATTGCCATTAAAACCATGCTCTATGGCTGGCTGTAGCTGACAACAAGAAAAATAGAAAAGCACTCAAGAGTTTGGAGCTGAGTGGCAGCTTTCAGTTAAGTACTTGGTAAGGTCAAGGGTCCTGGAGCCCTGTGACCCCTGGAATTCCATGCCCTACTCTACCCACCCTAGAACAGTGAGTTAAAGGCACAGAAGGAGGGAGAGGCAGTGCCGTCCTTCTGTTTAGAGTTATGGACTGCAGGGGACATCAATATTCCAGATAACTATGTGGCTTATAACAGAGCCTCCAAGGTTTAGAATATGATCTATTGGAATACAGCCACCATTTTGAAACTGTAGCATTTCCCCTCACATTGTTATAGCTTTTCTTAGTGCCTGAATCACCAAGTTAAAGCCATGTCCACATGGGCAAACTGATTTGAAAAGACATCAATATTAAAATGTAGTCAAACTACCTGTTTGAAAATAGTCACTAACTTCTTTTATCCAAATAACCCATTATTGTACTGACATCTAGACATAATCTTTATGCAATGCCCCCATCACACAATGAGCACTGTAGCCTTCCAGAAACAATTCTGAAATTGCAAGCCATTTTCATTTGGGGTACTCTTGGTGCTAAATACACCCAATGCCTTGCTATTGTAGGTATGTAATACATCTTTTTGCATGGACCCCATCATGCCATCCACCCCTCCATCCCCCATATCTCTGGTTCCTGTAGACTTAGTGGCATTTAAGTTAGACGTAGAATTTGGCTTTTCTGTTGGATTTGGAATGTACAACTAAAGGATCTGAGAGTTAAATTTCACTATGTGGCATTTGAGCTGAATGTTTGATGGAAAATGAAATGAAGTCAAGGTGAATCTAAAGAGACTTTCTCTTAGGGAAGAGATACAAACTGTGGGTGCAAAACTTCTTCATGCAGCTCTTGGACTGCAGATACACAGGCATGTGACTGAAGACAAGCATGTGGATGATTTCCATGTGGGAAGACTTTTTAGCCTGGTTTCAGAAAATAGGTCTCCAAGATAAAGGAGATTCAGGATCATGTGCAAAGTAATGCCAGAGGTCCAAAGCAATAGCACCCTTAAAGTATCAGGCCCAGGAAAAGCTTAGAGATAACACACATGATTACGTGAAAAGTGAACCCCTTCGCATAAACTGATTTCAGATGAAAGAACTCCAAAATCACATGTAGAAAACTTTATAACGCCACAAGAAAAGTATCTTTCACAAGAGTGGATGCCAAGTTCCTCTTGTACATGGCTTCACTAAGGCCCCTCTAGCATGTGACACACCCCTACAATAGCTGATGGCATCGGAAACAGCTTAACTATCAAAGGCTCAACACTCCCTGCCCTGAATTCAAAGTCCAAGATGGTATTAATCCTTCCAAGGGGAAAGACTGCCTCTTGAATCCAGGCCTTAGTTAGTTGGTGCTGGAGCTAGTTTCAAAATGATTCCCCTTAAAATGTAAAGAGACAGAGGGAATGATTTATTGAGATAAGAGGTGGCTACTTCTAGAGAAAATGAAAAATAAATTAATTATTTGCCTCCATGTCCATAAACGGGAGATGAGAGCAGATGCCAGCAGCAGAGAAGCATTTCCCAGAGAGGGGAAAACATTTCTGAAAGAAATCAGAATCATAGCAGAACAGGTGAGAAAGAAATTAGAGTGTCTGAAGACTGATAACTCCAGGACCAGATGGGAACCATCTTAGAATTTTTTTTTTTTTAAAGAGGAGGCAGGGAGACAGGGGAACAATTAGCAAATGCCTTTAAAAAATGTCTTGGGAAACAAGAGAAGTACCAATGGACGAGAGGCCTAATGTAACACCTATATTTAATAACGGCTCTAGGGGAGATCAAGGAAATTAAACACCAGTAAGCTTGACTTCAGCAGTGGGGAAGATATTGGAAACACTAATCAGGGACAAAATAGGGAAAGTTATGATTTAATTAAAGATATTCAGCATGGATTCACAAAAGGGAGATCATACGTAACAAAACTAATAGAATATTTTGAAAAAAGTAACAAAAAGGAATTGAAGAGGGAAGCCAGGGGTATAATTTACTTGGACTTTAAGAAAGCTTTTGATGTGCTGCCGCACAAAAGACTAATCTACAGTGATGGGAAGTTTGGTTTGTGTATGGTGGGGGTGGAGGGGAAGGGATGAGGGGTAGAAGATGAATGAAGAATTGTCTTGGCTTTGGAAGGCAAAGGGTATTTGTGAGCATTAACACGAAAAGATGAGGATAGAGGGAGGGGATTGCTGGAATTTCTCAAGATCTGATTTTTAAAAATTAATTATTTTTTCTTTTCTTTTCTTCTTTAAAAATAAACTTAGTGCATCAGTAACCTTGAAGAAGAAATGTGATGAAATTTTCTCCAAGGCATAAAACCTAGAGAGGTGGGGGGAAGGAGCCAGCTAATGCTGAGAAGAAGGATAAAAGAATTTGGAAACATTTCAGGGAAACATGGTGATTGTTTATGAAATATGAAAAATGATTACAAAGGTGTGTGGGGAGGGGAGGAGAATAGCTCCAAATTATCCTAAATATTATTTTAGAAGTAAAGGGGCAGGGGGAGAACAAGGGGTATATGAACAGTTTGACTTATAGCTCAAACACCTGAAGCACTGGACTTCACTAGCATTACACACTCACTTCACCCATCCACACAGCTCTGGGGTGTCTAAATGCAACAACCAGTGAAAACTTGTATTTTAATTTCATAAGAGGAGAATGAGAGATAACATTGGTTTAAAAAAAACCCAACAACATCAACAGCAACAACAACAAAAAGTCTACCTTACTCACCTCTCTCTAAGGACAGACAACATTAGGATAAAAAGAGATACGACTTTTCTAAAGCACAAGACTGACCATGTCAGCCCTGCACCCTTGCTCAAATGCCTATAAGGGCTCCCTAGTGCTGATAGGATTCCTCTCCTAAGGAGATGCAGTGGATAAAATACTGGGTCTGGGTCAGGAAGACCTAAATTCAAATCTGGACTCAGACACTTAAAAGCTATGTATCTGTAAAATGGGGATAGCGCCTACCTGGCTCACAGTAGATACTATAAAAATGTTTATTCTATTCCTTCCTCCTTATCATTTAAGCCACAGGTGTCAAACTCAGAGGCTGGGCCACAAACCTCCCTAGCAGGACCAGTACCAGATTAAAATGTATTTGGGAAATATTTAACAAGATAAATATACAATAAGACAAAGATGATGTTAATTTGTGATTTTTTTAAAGTCAATATGCAGCCCAGAGGGATCCTTTGAGTTTGATACCACTGATTTAACCTCTCCTGCAGTCTAACTCCAGCCTACCTGTCTAAATTTATTTCATGTTTCTCCCCTTCATATAATCTATGCTCTAGTCAAACCGAATTGTTTGCTTTAACTTCAATTCGGTATTCTATCTCTGCCTTTGTACTCTCTCCATAAGTTGGTCCTCATGCATGGAATGTACTTAGTTCTCACCTCCAATCATGTGCCACCTCCTATGAGAAGCCTCTTCTGATCTCTGAGCTGAGAATGCTCTGTCTCTACTCAAATTATCACAACTAATCTTATCTGTTTATATGGCATGTCTCCCCATTAGAATGTAAGATCCTCGAGATCAGGGATTTTGTTTCATTTTGTTTTTGTATCTTGGTGCTTACTAAATGCTTGCTGTATTGGATTCCATTGTCATCAGGATATGGATGATATTATAATCAGGATATGTAATCATTGGATTGCTTAGTGACCCAGGAGGATGAAGGCCCAAAGTGACCATCTTTTGGGACTCAAAGCTAAGCCAGGTCTGAATCATTTCTTTGAAATGTTAAAGTACATAGAATTTGCTTAATAGTTGGCAGGAATAAATCCAGCACAACTCTCCAAGCATAGATTGGAACTAGCAAGTGAATATGAAATGGAGCTAGACTTATAAAGACAATCCATAGAGAGAGAAAGTGTGACAAATACATGGGAGCTAAAATACCCATAATGACCAGAAAAGTGGAGATAGGGACACAGGCAAGTGAAGCTTGTCAGGCAAGTGAATGATTTCTGAACATAGTAAATGTTTTTAATGTGTGAATTTTATATATCTCAAGCAGGTGGTACTGTAAATCTACTGGACACCATTTGATGTTTGCTATTAAAGTTGTGGCCAACAGAATCTAGATATAATGTCTCATGGGATGTTCTGGGTTGTAAGGTAGTCTTTATAACGATCTAGGTTGGGTTTAGTCATTAATGGATAACTATACTCACAATGCTTTACCCTAGACTATTCTAAAAAGAAAAGAATCAAATGAAATTTCCTTTGGCATGTTTTAAATAGTTATTAACCTACAAAATATAGTTCTTTTATCTTCTATACTGATTGTTCCCAGTTTATTTTTTTTACTCACTAATGCCAAAATATGGCTTGTCCAGCATTTATTTTTTAGAAGATAATTTAGAATCCAGATTTATGATTCTAGGGGAATGAAAACATACATAAATCCAGGAAAAGAAAGGAGACTTTTCCATCTAGAGAACAACGTGCATGACTTTCCTTTTTTTTGTACATCAGAATGGCTGAACAAATAATTCTGATATCTATGCTTCTCTTTTTTCTTCTTCCTTCATCTTTTTCATCCTTCCTCCCTTCCTTTCTTTCTTTTCCTTCCTTCCTTCCTTTTTTCTTTCCTTTCTTTCTTTTCCTTTCTTCCTTCCTGCTTCCCTTCCTTCCTTCTTTCCTCCCTTCTTTCCTTCCTTCCTTTCTCCCTATTTAATAAAATCTCCTTTTAAAAGGCATCATTATAATAAGTTTGCCTTTTTATGTGTAATTAAATTCAGTAAATGTGTTGATTACTGAATAGCAGAGCCTAGTAGACACAGGGCTATCTCTCCAATCACGATCTTGTTCTAGTCCATACTAGTTGTGGTGCCCTGCATGGACAAGTCAATTAACCTCTAAGTACCCTCAGGCAACTTTTAATACTTTAAATTATTAAGTTGATGATTTTTAGCTTCTCAGGACCTCAGCTTACTCCTCTGTAAAATGAGGAATTATCCTAGATGGCTTTTGCAATGCCTTCAGCTCTAGATGTATGATCTGTAGTTTGTCTAGGTAGAGGGAGTGGTTACACTAGAGAGTCACCTGGTACCAATGATATCACATGTTTGAACCAAAATAATTAAATAAATAAAGTGATGATGATGATGATGATGATGATGATGATACAAAAGTTGAAGAGGAAAAGAAAGAAAAAATAAAGGAAAAGAGAAAAAGGAGCATGTCTAGCAAGCAGAGATCATTCTCAGAAGACAGTCAAGTGGTAAGCAAATGATAGAGTCTAAGAAACAGGGCAAGAGAGACTAGGACTGAGATTTGTTAGTGGCATTCAAACAGTTAAGAACGTCATGGGTTTATTAGTGGTGCAGTCTCTTTTTGCACTATCTTCCTTCACATGTTTTCATGGGGAGTGGATGAGCAGTCCTTAGCAAAATTCTAAGGAAATTAGAAACTCTATGGAGTATTCGCAATCCTACTATCCAACATGCTGCTATTTTTTATACTGATGATTTTCAATGGGAAAACAAAAGTCAGAAAACAAAGAAAGTGCTGGGCTTTTTCATGAAAGTCCTCCTCCATGAATCACCTGTATTTTCAAACAAGTATATTTTGAGAAGTTCTTTTATCATTAAAACGAAATGTTCCACTTATAGCAGAGCCTAGACACTAAAACTGTAGGGCAACTTCACTTGAAGATAACTGATAACTTGAAAATAACGTAAGGCACCTTGAATAAAAACTGAAATTTCATCTGGATTTTTCTCTTGAAAATTATTCATTGAGAATCATCTGTAAGATAAAATTAATTACTATGCATAAAATTCAGAAACCAATATAAACTAAATATATCAACATTATGAAAGTTAGGAAAATCTCAATTGTTAAATAATGAGGGAAACATATTGGAAAATTTTAAACATCTCCCATATCCAATGCCATTCATATGATTATTTAATTGATCTCAAAATAAAATGGTTGAGTCTGAGAGGTTTTGATTTTGCTTTGTCTTCTTTCTTCCCGTTGAAAATGGAGATTTGGAAAAGCCACTAGAAAGTACAATACTTTGCAAAATACAGTGATCAGATCAGAAGAGTTTTCCATTTGAAAAGCTGGTGCCAAAGACCCAAGCTTGGTGAAAAAGTATGATTTGTGAGCCCAGCAGAAGAGAAGAACAGCCCTTAACATTGAATTCCCAAGGATCAAGGTAATCAGTGAGCTATCCCAGTGCAAATACTTTATTAATTTATGCAAAGCTGGTTTTACTTATACAATCAAATCAGTTTCCGTAAATACTTTAAACATGTTTTTGATTTAAGATGTGAATTTCCCTGCTATGTTGCATTTTTTTAAAGCTCAATTGACTAAGGCTTCTTAGTACTGACATTAAAATGGGGGAGGGGAGGATGTGAATTTAAACTTTTGTGCTCAGGTTCTACATCCATAAGTATTAATTGGGCACCTAAAGGACAGGCAGCAAGCAATTTCCTGCCCAACTCCCTTCCTGCTAATGCCAATGCTAAGGGAACCATTTCTAACCACTATTTTAGCAACTACGTAATGGCTAAAAAAAAGACATTTCTCCACTCAAGTTCTCCATACCTAAAGGTGAATCATATATGCATTATTAGTTCCTCATACACAGGTTTAGACCCCTTTCAGCATAAAGCAGCCCCCTCACTTTGACCAAAAAACTGGTCCATCCCAGAGTATGACTGACTGAGGATTTCTGCCCAGCCTTACTTTAGGAGACTCCAGTGCTGTCTCCTTTCCCATCTCTGCAAAATATAACTAGACTACCTTTCTCCAAATCCTCCACTTTAACTTGTATATCTGTCTCTGCAGCAGAGGTAGCAGGTTGGGTCTATAAATGTGATCTTCCCACCACACCTATGAGACTTCTTAAAACTATTCTACTGGCCTTGAACTAGCTTTACTTACTAAATCCTCAGGAGAGTGAGCAGATCCCTCAGGACCTATTCTATCCTGGCTGTGACAGGTTACAAAAAGAACTCTAATTCTGAAAAAAAAAAAAAAAAAAGATAAAATGCTTCTGGTCATATATGAACCCAAGATAAAGAGAAAATGCTTCATTCCTTGGACCATCACCAGTCATCCTGACATTTGTCTTGCCACTGGACTTTGATGACTCTGGAAGAGAGAGTGAAGCTGATGACTGAGCAACTCTACCTCAGTCAAATTCAATTCATAAGCCACTCAAGTCAGCATCTCATGATGTCAATGATCTTCTTTGAAAATGAAGGATGAACAATGACAACCTTCCTTGACAATGGAGGGTCCTTTCATATTTTTGCCAGTGGTCTCTTCACTAGATGATGGAAACATGAAAAGACGTTTATGAAATCTCTATAGCCATCATTTTAATTCAACAACTTGTGTGTGTGTGTGTGTGTGTGTGTGTGTTTGCTTTTTTGGAAGGGGAAAGGCAGGGCAATTGGAGTTAAGTGACTTGCCCAAGGTCACATGGCTAGTAAATGTTAAGTGTCTGAGACTATATTTGAACTCGGGTACTCCTGACTCCAGGGCAGGTGCTCTATTCATTGTGCTACCTATCTGCCCAGAACAGCTTAAATTTATGCCAGGTATACCTAACCTTGCACCTTCCTCCTCTTCCAAATGCAAACTTAAAGAAATAAGAGTGATGATTTGTTTATAAAAGTATCCTTTGCATTACAAAAAAGGGTTTTTGTTTTACACTCACCAGAACATACCCAGAATTTAGCTTAGCAAAATTTAGTCTTAAAAATTTTCAGTAATGGGACATTTCAGCTGGACATAACAAGATGCCCTTGTACTTGGTTCAATTCAGTTCATCTTTTACACAGAACGCACTAGTTTTTGACTCTAGTCTTCACATTTGTCCTTCCTCCAGCATGAAATGCTGTTTCCTCTCTCTTTTCAAACTATGACCTCCTCCTTAACAATCCATATCTCCCAAGAAGCCCCCACAGTCTCTATCCCTAGATTACATTCTTTCCAAGGGCCTCTCTTTGTGCAGTGCTAACATCTACCCAACCTCTCTGTGACTTGACAGGAGGGACCAGCTCACAGAAGGAGAAAATTCAAGTCTTTAAAAACACTTGTTCCCTCTATCTGGCATTCCATTTACTGACTCTGTGGTCATCTCACCTTTTTTCCCTCTAGAAGAATCGCTTGCCCTTCACCCCTGCCCTGACGTACACTCCTTCCTCACCTCCGCTTCATAGAAGCCCTCTCTTCCTTCCGGCACAGTTCTATAGCCTTTCCTGATTCTTTCAGTTGTTATTATCCTTTATCTGTCTTTAAAATATTTTGTTGTACTTTGAATTTGCTTATCTGTGTATATGTGGTATTCTCCTAGTAGACTGTAAGCTCCTTGCAGGCTTTTGTTTTTACCTATGTCTCTCCACATGCTGGCACAGTGCTTTGGACTTGACATACACATACATAATAATTCCAGGCTACCTCTGGGGAGGTTAAGTGATTTTTACTCGGGTTGCAAACCTACAAAACATTTTGTGTTACTGATGAAATGTGGTATGTTTTTATGTCTCGGGCATTCATTGAACCACTCAGTCAGCCTACCCTGACTTGGGTTGTAGTTATTTGTGGTGTATGTCCTATTTTCCCAACTAGACCATGAACACCCTGAGGGTAGGGACTGTTTATTTTACTCTGGGTATTCCCCAGAGTGCTAACCACAGGCCTGAAGACATAGAAGCTATTTCAGTGAATTAAATGTTGTTTAATATGTTCCTGTGTATTTTTCAAATGTGTTTGTTTTGTCTCCTCTTTTTAACTATAAGGTTCTGAAGGGAAGGGGTATTTTTTTTTCATAATTCTTGATAGCACTGAATCCAGGGCTTTGAATTTCTGCTTGATTCATTGGGATGATAAGGCAGCATGGTCCAATGGAAGAAGTGGGCCTTGAGTCAGATGACCTAAATTCAAATCTCACCTCTGACATGTGTGACATTGGGCAAACCACTTAATCTCCCTGGACCTTATTATTATTTTTTTCTCATCTGCAAAATGAAGGGGTTGGCTTAGATGGCCTCAGGTTTCCCTTCCACTATAGATATACAGTCCTATCAGAATGAGGGATCAGGTAAGGGGGCCAGTGATAACAATTACTAAGGCTAACAAGATTTCTTGGGTCTATCAGGAATGTTCTGTCATCTGTCCCATGTTAAATGAATGCCCCTGCTGCACTGTCTCTATGGAAGTCTGGAGCAAAGAGTTCCTCTTTCTATGAAACCACATTTCCTATGCCCTAGCCTATGGTTATGGTTCTGGACTGGAGAAAACATGTAGCCACAAAGCAACCAAACATAAATGAAAGCTGATTGAAGGCTGCAGGAGCTGCCTTTGGTAGGAAGAAGGATGAGGAAGCCTTCTCCACTGCAGTTAGGTAGCACTGCCTGGGGGTTCTGCAGCAAAAAGTCCATCTCCAGGAGCTAGGGAAGCTCTGTTCACCACACGAAGAGGCTGGATTAAGAAAGGGGAAAGGTACCTTTCACAAAAAGCCAAGACAATGGTTGTTAACAAATTCATAAAAACTTTTACTCAACTATGGCAATGCCTTTAGCTGGATGCCACTAGACCAAAGGTTCTTAACAGGTTTGGGGTTTTTTTTGGTCATAGATCCTTTTGCTAGTCAGTCTGGTGAAGCCTATGGATGCCTTCTCAGAATCTTGTTTTTAAATGCATAAAATAAAATACATAGAATTACCAAGGAAACTTGTTATATTGAAATATAGTCTATTATAAGAAAACTGAGATCTAGCAGTGGGTCTAATAACTATAGTAATTTCAAAGTAATGATGAGTGAAAATGATATTTTGAGATCTTTGCCACAACTGTAATGGGATATGAAAATATTTGTGGTTTCTATCAGTGACAAAGTCACGAGTACTGCTAATGCCACTGTGCTTCATTGCCTAAATTCATAATCAAAGAAAATATTCAACTTCAGTGAGAGGTTAGTGAAAATAAAGATTGATTTTTTTTTTTCTCCATACAAATTCATTAATACCTTGAAATTTCTCAACACAACTCTTCGTGGTCTGTGCTGGATCTCATGTTAAGAACCCCTGACCTAGATGTCTTGTGGACAGATCATGTCTGCAGTTACATTTTCACAGAAGTGAGGTCTTCCCTAAAAAGTAGAGTCTAGAATGTGAGGAAAGAAATATCTGTCTTTGTCTTTTTGTCTGTCTCGCTGCTCCCCCCCTCCTTTATATCCATCCTAACAGAGATGAAAAAGAGAAGCAGAACCAAATCAGAAACCAGAGAATATATCACAACACATGCATGAGGAAGATTTAAGAACTAGGGAACAGCCATGGGTCAGGCATTAGTAGCAGCAAAGATTAGGCAAATGGAAGGCAGTGACCCCTCTAAGCTCTGCCTGTGATGAAGCCTGTCCAGGTCAATGCCCAGAGTTCAGGCTCAGGGTCAAGGAATTGTGGTCAGAACAGGAGTGTGGTTCAATCTTGAAATCTCAAGACAAGCTTGTGGGACCAGGCAGATTTACTAGAAATCCACAATTAAAAACATAAAGAAGGACATGATTATTTGAAAGTAATGCCTTCCCCTCTATAACTTTCCATCTGCTCTGAGTTTATCTTTTTTGTATTGATTTAGATATGTGTTGTCTCCGCAACTTCCTTAGAATGTAAGCCCCTTGAGGGCAAGGACTGTTTTTGCTTTTTATTTTTATCCCTAGCACTGTCTTAGTACAATGCCTGACCCAGAGTCACCATTTAATAAATGTTGATTGATTGTAAGTAAGTACAAGTAAGTAAGTAAGTAAGATTTTCTACTCAAGCAACCTGATTGAAATGTCAAAACTAGACTGAAATGGAAAAATCTTTGGGACTCCCACAGACTGGTCTCTGAATTTCTAGAAAGGAAAAAAATGATCATTTAAGTTATGTCTACATATCTAGTTGAAGACTGGGGTGAGGTAGTATAGTATGAAAAAAATCCAGATATGTTTGCCTATCGTGGTCAAGCCCATCATTATATTTGAGAAATTGGCTTAATTTTTACTTTGTGTTATAAAGATACTACCTGAGGGAGAAGTGAAAGCTGAGAGGTGACTTTAATGAATACCTTGGAGTGATGAAAGCTTTATCACCTGGGTAAGGAGATAAGCTGTCCTCTCACTAAGGACAGAACAAGAAGGAAGGGGTTTAAGCTCCAGGAAGAGGGATTTATGTTAGACATTAAAAGAAGCTTCTTTGTCATAAAGTTTGCTGCGATGTTCTCCAGTAGCTCATTGAGGGAGATGATAACTATTTCCAAGGAAGAGAATATCAAGAGTTATGAATGTCAGGGCTGAAAGGACCTTCGAGATCACAAGACCAGAGATTTAGAGCTAGGAGGGACCTGACAGTATCTAGCCCATTCCCTTCATTTTACAAATGGGGAAACTGAAGGCCAGAGGAAGGAAAGCAATTGTTTAGGGCCACACAGTGAGTCGGGGACAGAGCGAGGACTAAAACTCAGCTCTCAACTCCCAAGTCCAAGTATGGACGCTAGACTTATTATTTATTATTATTAATATTTACATTTAAACAATGCCGAAAAATGTTTTCCTTGACGTTTTCCCTACAATGTAGATATTATTCTCTCCATCCTATGGGTTAAAAACCTGAGATTCATAAGATTGAATGACTTGCTAAGAGAACCACAGGTAATAAATATCAAGGGTAGCTGTCCTGATTCCTAGATTTTTCTGCCTTGGTTTCCATCATATTATAGTTCCCTGAGTCTTCTTTTCTACTTTCCTCCACTCCAAAATTCTGGAGTCTAAGCTCTACTTAGGCAGCTAGGTGGCGCAGTGGATAGAGAGCCCGTCCTGGAGCCAGGAAGACTCATCTTCCTGAGTTCAAATCTGGCCTCAGATGTTTACTAGTTGAGTCACCCTGGGCAAGTCACTTAACCCTGTCTGCCTCAGTTTCCTCACCTACAAAATGAGATGGTAAAGAAAATAGTGAACCACTCCAATATCTTTGCCAAGAAAACTCCAAATAGGGTCAGGAAGAGTCAGACACAATTGCAAATGACCGAACAAAAACAAAAGGAGATTTCTATTACCCTTTCTGGTTCTAACAGTTTGTCATCCTAATAAGTCATAGGATCCTAGATTTAGACTCAGAAAAGGACCTTAGAAGAGATGCTAGGGACCTTAAATCTTGTCGTCCTACTCCCTCAAGTTATAGGTGAGAACATGAGGCCCAGAGAGGGAAAATGATTTATCCAAGGCTACACAGCTGTTAGTTGCAGACTTGAAACCCAAGGCTTCCAGACTCTGAGTTCAGCACTTTAATTCACTATACCACTCTCACATCTACTTGCTGCTTAAATGGGCCTAATCAAGAATATTATCATCATATCACAGATTTAGAACTGGCAGAAATCTCAGAGGCCATCTAAGGCCAACACTTACAGAGCTTTTCAGATAATAGGTAAGGAAACTGAGTTCCAGAAATGTTAAGTGATTTGCAGAAGGTCATACAGTTAATAAGCAGGGGACCTAAGATTTGAACCCAATCACCTGGCTCAAAATTTAATGCCCCTTATTTTGCACCATACTCCCTAAGCGACATCTTGTGGTCAGCTCTGACTCTATACAGAATCATCAGTCTGCCTGGACCACTGTCAGGATATTTCTGAGTGACTCCCCGTACAGGTCTACGCTTCCTTCGCCCACCCACTCTTTGCAAGCAGCATAAAAGGATGCTAGGAACCCAGCAGACACAAGGAGAGGCAGGCTCTCTTTACAATGTCCTGCTGTTTTCAGGAACACTGTCCAAGTGACAGCGTATGGATGCGTGTATATATCTGCTGTCTTTGTAATGAAATGGTGATTCAAGGCAGTCCTGAAGCTCCTCTTTACACATCCACAAACTTATGCCATCCACAAGGAGGGCAGCTGCTCCACCAATCTGCCCTGTTTTTTCAAGTGAATACTCTCTCTCTCTCTCTCTCTCTCTCTCTCTCTCTCTCTCTCTCTCTCTCTCTCTCTCTCTCTCTTTCTCTCTCCTCTCGTCTCCTCTCCTCTCCTCTCCTCTCCTTAAACACACCAAGGATACTGTTGGTAATCTTCCAGGGCTCTGAAGACCACTAGGGCACTTCCTGATTTTGGTACCCCCTCACCCCTCCCTTCTATCCCACCTCCCTTCAGGCCAGACAGCATCCCAGGAGAAAAAGAACCAGAGCCGAAATTAAATGTGACCCCCAAGAAGGAGGATTTTTGGTTCAGGCATAAAGCCATCTTGGAGCACAGTTGTAACCATGCCCAGTTCCTTTGGTCTTGAACTGATCATTCTCCCTCTCTTTGTTCCCCCTCCCCCCCCCAACTTAAAAACAAATAAAAGACTCTATTTGACTGTGATGCAAAGAAATCAGTCTTATTGCAGAGATACCTGTTCGCCACAGTGGACAGCATGTGCCAATGCTGAGCTATCTCCAATACATGCCATATGCCCGTTTCTTTACTTAGATTTTTTTTTTTTTTGAGAAGGGAATCCTTTAGAGAATCTGATGTCCCAGCATACTTGGCAAGTCAGAGAATGACACCAACACAATATGTGCAGGGATGATGGGTAGCTAGACAAATACACACACAGCCCCCCTCCTTCCCACACTAATACATAGTTTCCTATATTGTTTAACCTTACTCATCAGCTACTTTATCTATGTACAGTAACTAAATTAAAATAAGCTCAGTGCTAAAGAAACACAGCTGATTAAGACAGAATCAGGTCACACTTCTGGTTGAATTTTGCAACCAACTTTCTCACCCAGAATTTGACCATGGACACATACACACACATACGCACACACATGCACACACACTTCTGGTTATATTATCCGAGTAACATACATAGCTCAAGTGTTTTTCACAGGCAGAACCATGCATATACAAAGGCATATTCTATGGATTTAGGTGGAGAAAGGCCATTCTTTTCCAACATGACTGGGAAAGAAATCAACATTACTTTGTCATCTTGGGGCATTCTATTAACTCAGCAGTAAATAGGGAATTTGCTTGGTCACTCCTGGCATTTTCAGGAGCTCTTCAGAAAAAGTCCAACAACTGCTCCTTTCTTGTCCTTATGGGCTTGGCTGCTTTGATGAGTACTGAAGTGCGGGGTATTGTGGAATCCCAGCTAAGTAAGGGAAGGGAAGGCTCTTAGGCCAGCTAAGAGATCAGCTGCTGTAGGAAATGGTCCCAAGCTCTTATCTAGAGCATGATGCAAGTATGAGGCTTCACTAGAGCTGCCCAAGCTCATCAGTTTTTCACTGACTAGTATCTTAAGCTTGTCAAGTGCTTAGCAAGAGCTTTCCAAGGCAAGTTTGTAGCAAGCATATGGTAAACTCGTCCAGTCCATATGACTGGTTGAGCATCGACCACCACTGTTGATACAATATATCACTTCTTCCTCAATATTATGACAGCATTTGTCAATGAAAATTAAATTACTGTCAAACTTATCCTGCTAACTTACGGCACAACAATCAGAGGAAGCCAGCTCAGTGACTTAAGCCAATAAGACCTCTTCTAAATGCTCAACCAATTTACGCACTAGAGAGAAAGACCTTGCTATCTTATTTGTGACTTCAGTGCCAGCATGGATGAATAGCCAAATTTGGCCAAAGGGAGAATAAGAGATACTTTATTACAATCTAGACCATTGGTCTACACTAAGGTACATGTGTATGTGTGTTTGTGTGTGAGGATAGGTGTGAATCAGTCAATATTTTATATAGGAAATAGCACCAAATGTTACATCCATGTGCTGGTTAAATAAAAATTTTAAATCACATCTTTAGAATCAAAAGACCATTCTGTTGTGTGTTTAAAATCTAATATTGATGTACTGAAGCAATCACATGGAACACATTCAAAAGAGAGATTAAGACTGAAACGAATATTGGTTTCTTCCATACCTTTGAAAAATCTCTGCCTTTCATACCAGTGCCCAAGACTTACAGCACTAAGTCATTTATATTTTCCCAATAAAGGATTGCATTAACTATGCATATCTTTGGGTTTCAAAAAAAAAAAGTCTGAATTTGGAATCTCATATTTCTCTTTTTGAGCATTGCACTGGGAAGAGGCTTGGAGAAAGAAGTCTGGCTGAGAGATTTACAGGCAGGTACATTGTGGGCAACACAAAGCTTATTTGCATCTAGTAATCATGGTAATAGTAACTATTTCTCATTTTATGCACACCTTCTTCTTGCCTTCCTCCCCCCCACCCCTCCTATCCCTAAAACCATGAATTCAATCTCTCCTACCATCTAAAGAAAATACCTATGAATTGAGGCTGACTGATAGGATCAGTTTGGAATTTTTGCTTCTTTGTTATTTTTCCTCTGCACCTTTCATGAACAAATTTTCTCATTAATTTGAGCAGCCAGTGACTTCAGCAACATCAAACTGATTTTGACTGTTAGCATTGGCAAAGCTTATTGGAAGGAGTGATGATACTTTTTTTTTTCCTGAACCAAATTTTCCTGCCTTTCCGGCACGATTTCGTGATACAATAATATTCTGGAGTAATGGTCAAAAGGGAAATTGTGGCTGCCATCCCCACTTTATATTAGATGCTTTCTTATTTGTGATCTGATGTAGCCATAAAGATGAACTTGAAAAATCCTGAAACGAACCCAGTCTCCTATGACTTTGTCTGTAAGTACAACTTCATGGCTCTGTATAGAGTAGGGGCATACTTTGACAACTGAGGAACTCACTGGCCTTTTGAACCTGTGTGCACAGCTGGGAGCCATCTAGGTTGGAATGAGGCAAGGAGCAATTTGTGGGCTCTAATTTCCATATGAACAGGAGGACTTATCGAACTTAGCCCTAGTCCCTAGGATTTGTTTGGGGGAACCGAGTTCACTTTGGTCATGGATTAGCTGAAGGTCTAAATACCAGGTTCATCTCTTTTTCTCAGCATTACCATTTAGGGTAGGTAGGGGGAATGCCATCAGAAGGAAGAAAAATGAACTTCTAGAGAAAATTGAGTGGCTTTTGTTCTTTGAGTTTTCTCCCAGATGTGCAGGAGCTACAGATCAGAGGAAATTCTTAAATGAAGAAGGGAATTGAGCTTTTAAAGGAAAAAGGGGTGGGGTAGGGAGGAAGAAAGAAACAAAGATGCCAGTTCGAGGAATGTTTCCCAGATCTTTTTCACCACACCCATCAAAAAGTGTAAGGGCTGTTGAAAATTAGGTGAATCGAGCAGCTACAGGCCATTCATGTGATCCTGCTAAATTGGAAGTGACTCTCTCTTTATTAGATAAAGGTATTAAAGAGAGGTTCCTAGAGTGGATGGTGTAGTATACACAGCGCTGGGCCTGGAATAAGGAGACCTGATTCAAATCCCCACCCCACCGCTAAATAGGTGTATTGCCATGGACATATCACTTAGACTCAGTTTCCCCATTTGTAAAATTGGGGGTAATAATATTTGCATACATCATGTGGTATTTAAAAATAATAATAAACATATGAGACACAGAAAATTTGTGAGTTTCCCTCTTCTGTGTGAAGAACAAAATATTTGAGAATTATCTTACTTGACTGGCAAAAGAGAACACCAAAAAATAATACGCTTCTCAGCCTTTAAAAATTCCTGGACACTTGTTATCTGTGGAAGCCCATCTTTCTTGTGAAAGTAACAAGAATCAAGAACACATGATAACAACTAACACTTAGATAGTGCTTACTATCGGCACTATGCTAAGCACTTTACAGATATTATTTCATCCCCATGGCCCTATTATTATTATTATCCCCACTTTACAGATGTGGAAACTGAGGCAAAGAGGTTTAGTGACTTAGCCAGGGTCACTCGGCTATTAAGTGTCTGAGGCCACATTTGAATTCAGATCTTCCCTGGCTCAAGTCCTAGCACTCTATCCACTGTGTCAGCTAGCAAAGTGAGAGTGCATTAGCACTATCAAGAACCTTAATTATAGTCCATCTATCCATAAGACTGAGATTTAGAACTGGAAAGGGCCTCAGAAATGGATTCCTCCAGCCTCTTTCTCTTACAGATGACAAAAAGAAGATGCATAGAAGGGAAGGGACTTGCCCAAGTACACACAGCAAGCTGATAGAAGAGCCTAAAGTAAAACTTGTGTCTTCTGATACTCAGGCCACTGCTCCCGCTGCCACTCCTTTTTGCCTCTGCTTGTGATATAGGCAAGACTGCCTTGCAAGGTATGAAAAGATCGAGGGACTGGAACTGATCTCTGAATGCCGAGTGTCACCCTGGCCATCCTGATTTCACTGTGTCGACAGTCAGGTTTCAATCCCAAATCCGGTTTCCAGCACACAAAGAGGTATGTGTTGGCAGTGAAACAAAAGCCAATGTGGGTGGCAAGGTAGCTGCAAATTTAAGCATGAGTGCTCTGGGTGTGGGGGCTTACACCTGATTACCAGATGCTTCAAGCAGATGGCCAGGGAAAAAAAGAGAGCAAGGCTCATGGTTGCTTCAATGGGGTTACAAAAAGCACTGAATCTAGAGAGAGCAGAAAGAATGCTTGGCTGCCTGTTCCAGGGACCAAGACAGACCTGAGCCCAGGAAGTCTGTAAGTGAGGGTACTGGGGAAACCTTGAGTCCTCTGTCATCGAGGAGAACCTTATCTGTTTATTTTTAACTAGAGATCTAAACAAGAAGAAGGCTTAGTACTGAAAAAACAAGCTATGTTTTGACCACAGAAACAGCTTTAGGATTTCTTTTGCTGATCACATGGAACAGCACAGGATGCATCTGTTATTTGATCCAGAAGGTGTCAATAAATGTGATTCATTTGCAAATTGGCTTTTCAGCAATTGGCTTGTGAGCAATAAAAGACAACTTGCATGTGGTGTTTAGACCTCATAACCTGCAACACTGATTTGGGGGTTCTCCCAGGCACCCCAACTTGCCTTTTAGCCTAGCTCCAGAGCACACAGGTCCACAGCTAAGTCCTAAGAGTAGATGCAATCCAAATATGGAAGGCTAGACTCATTATAGACCCTGCCAAACGGGAGGATTAAATCTGGGCTAACAGGAATTTGTGGTGTTGCTTTTCTGTAGAGAGGAGACAGCCAGCCTTCTTTACTGAAGGCAGGTAAGGCCAACAAGAGGAAGAGTAGGGTAGAGATGAGTGTATAATCATTTTGTGTAGACTGTGTAGATGTCCTTCCTCTCTGGTGCCTGCAGTTCACTCCACATTACTCAAACCTTTTTGTCAATATCTTGTGTTTACACCTCACACGTGGGAGGGATATAATTTTCTACTACATCCATCCTCCTCCCCTTTTAAAGAGTCATTTGCCATTTCTTCTGAGAAAAAATTTTTAAATGAAAAAAAGGGTTTCACCAAATCTAACCCACACAACAACAAAGCCAACATTATATGTGGCTTTCCCCACCCCCACGATCAAGATACATTCTCCTATTGCTTCTTTGGGGCCAAGCTTGGTTATTACACTTTAATAACACTTTAACTTTGTTTTGTAGGTATACTTTCCATTTCTATCATCTTTGTCGCTCTGTATATTGTTTTCTTGGCTTTTCTTACTTTGCATCAGTTTATATAAATCTTTTCACCCTCCTCTGTATTCACTACACTCAACATTTCTTTTTTTTTTCCTTTGGTGAGGCAGCTGGAGTTGAATGACTTGCCCAGGGTCACACAGCTAGTGTCAAGGGTCTGATCAGAGGTCAGATTGTAACTCAGGTCTTCCTGACTTCAGGGTTGGTGTTCTATTCACTGTGCCACATAGCTGCCCCTATATTCAATATTTCTTAGAGGAGTACAGTTAGTCTCTTGTGCTGTTCTCCTATTTTTTTACATGATATTCTTTTCTCACAGGCTAGACTGTGAGTTCTTGGAAGCAGAAAGCATATTTTCTACTTTTCATGTGTCTCCAAAGGGCCTAGCATAAAGCTGAGCACACAAGAAAGAAAGATTTGGTGATGGGGTATCTGAGTGGTACAGTGAATAATCTGAGTTCAAATCTGACCTCAGACACTTAGTTGCTGTGTGTCCCTGGGCAAGTCACTTAACCCTACTGCCTCCAAAATTATTTTAAAAAGAGAAAAATTTAGGGGGTTAATTGATAAGTTTTACCAAAGCTCCTCAAAAAAGAGAAAAAGAAATTTTAGTCAATTTCCTAGAGGTTATTCAGTAAATTAACTGTTCCCAAGCTAGGTCAATAATCTCTTGGATCCAATTAATTGATTGTAAGCCATAGTCACCAAAGACTGCCACTAGCTGATGCCAAGAAGACGCATAATCATTTGTGACACCTCCAGGCTTCCATCTTGATTTTGTCAAATGAATGTGTGAATGAATAAATGAATGATACTTCATACAGCATTGAATCAAATACACTTTCTATGTCAATAAAATCAGATAAATCAAAATCCACTTTATTTCTACTATGGTGTCTTTTGGGAATTATGAGAGAAGTGCAAAAAACAGTTATAGAACTGTAGGAGTTAGTAAGGAATTGTAATGCAAATGTAAGATATAAAATTCAAGGAATCTTACAAGGCAGCCAGGTGGCAAAGCGGCCTGGAGTCAGGGAAACCTAAGTTCAAATCTGTCCTCAGACACTTAACTAGCTGTGTGACCCTGGACAACTCACTTAACCCTGTTTGCTCAGTTTCCTCATCTGTACGTACAATGAGCTGGAGAAGGAAATGGCAAACTATTCCAGTATCTCTGCCAAGAAAACCTCAACAAGGGTTGGATATGAATGAAGACTCAACAAGTAATTGCCAAGGGCCTACTATATTTTGGGCCCTGAACTAGGTTATGAAAATATAGACATCATTGTCTAGTCTATCACTTCACATCTTACCAATGGATTGACTGAGACCCTGGAGGTTGTAGTAGAGGCAGGTTTTGAACCCAGGCCCTCTGATTCCCAATCCAGCATCCTTTCTACTATACCAGTCCCTACTCACAATAAGCTATACTCTGGTAGATGTTAAGACATCAGTAATTTTTATTCTGTGTGATATAGAAGAAAGAACATTGTCCTAGGAAACAACAGACAGGGTTTCTAGTGGAGGTTTGCCACCAAATAGTTGCATGACCTTGGACAAATCACTTGGACTCAGTTATTCATCTGTAAAATAAGAAAATTGAACCAGATAATTTCTGATGTCTCTCAGCATAAACAAACTTATAAGGTCTATACTGGCAGTCATACTGAACATACAAGAACAATGTCTATTCTTTTTAATTTCTCTGTCATTGTGAAAAAGTAAGAAAGAAAGAGAGTGAGGGAGGGAGAGGGGGAGAGGGAGA